>OX451740.1:927111224-927711224 GCA_948472305.1 Vicia faba | reverse complement strand
GTTCTTTAAAACTTTTTGTGAATTGTATGAATATTTTTGCACGAGTTTCTTTTCTTTCTTTTTCTGATAAGTGATGAAAGCAGTAAATGTGGAAAGTAAAGAACACAGAGATGTATCCTGGTTCCCCTCACAGTCCGAGAGTACTCCAGTCCCCTTTCAACATGAAAGAGATTTCCTTATAGTTGGTAATTTGTACAAAGACTACCTAACAAGCCAAGAACAATCCTCTTGGACCAAGAACAATCCTCTTGGATTTTCACTAAGACCACAAAGAGAACAATCCTCCCTAAGTGTCTTTCTTGTTTCCAACAATCCTGAAAACAAGTATACAATAGTTTGTTTGATTTGTATAATAGTTTGAATGATGAAAGAGCAATGTCAATTACTTGATTGATCTTTTCTATTCAATATGAAATTTAAGATGGAATACTCTTCTAAGTGCTCAAGAACAATTTCCAGTATGCATATGAAAATGATGAACAAAAATCTTGAGTATAAAGAGTATGATCAAAAGAATAGAAAGTTGTTAGTGATTGTTGTTGTGATTTTCTTTTATTGATTTTAAAATTCTAAACAAAAAATAATTTATAGTGTAGTAATACCTCTTCAATGAAACATAGCAATGTTTAAGCCATTTTTACTAAAAGAATGTATTTGAAAAGATACAAAGATTGCCATGAAAAGGTGTTACAAAAGGTTGCTGGAAAAATATTTTTTTTCAAAATTTAAGGTACAACAACCGGTTGCACTAAAGCAACAATCGATTGCAGTACAGCAACGTTTAAAAAAATTGGAAAATATAACTATGACAACCGATTGTCATTGAGGAGCAATCGGTTGCTCTAAAGCCAACATTCAAAAAATTTGAAAATAAAACACATGACAGTCGATTGCTGCTAGATGACAACCGATTGTATGTCAAACAGAATCAAAAGTTTTTTGGATGCAACCGATTGTCGTTTGATGACAATCGATTGCTTGTGTACAAAAATTGAAAAAACATTATTTTCAAATATTTTAAGCAATTTAAAACATCCTTATTCAATCATACATAGTATATACTCAAAATATTATTTTAATAAAATAAATGCATGATTAAAAATAGTTTTGAGCACTAAAAGCATAAGATCAAAAATTTCATATACCTTAAGCCATAAGTCTTGAAAAGTTGATCTTGATCAATGAATCTTTGCTTGAGATGAATCTTCTATCTTGATCCATTCATTTTTGCATGCTAGTTTATCTTCGTCAAAACACTTAGAAAGCTTGATTTCACACCCTCCCCCTTTTTGATGATGACAACCATTGCTTGAAGTTTGGAGTGCATCTTGGTTTTCTCTAATCAAGTTTGTTTAAAAAACTCCCCCTAAGTCAAAGACTCCCCCTTGATCTATTGCATGAGAGTTTTGAAGATTGCTTGCTTGCTGCAATTTGGGTTAGAGAAACACAAAAGAAACTACAAAGTCTTCTCCCCCTTTGTCATTAGCAAAAAGGAATGGGAAAGAAGATCATAAAATTTTGCACATAGAAACAACATAGCATAAAAAAAAGTTTGCATACATAGATATAACAAAAACAAAGTGCACAAAACGAAAAGGATCACAATACACGAAGTGTCTTAAATGAAACGAGAAAAAAAGACATAAAACATAAGAACATAAAGTACTAAGAAATATAACAACTTAAAAACTAATCATCCATTCCTTCAACAAGGTCTTCATCATCTTGATCTTCACCATTATTGCCTTCATTGGTTTGAGGTTGAATGAAAGGGTAATGATAAGGTTGAGCTTCATAAGGAGGGACATTGGTATGGGCATAGAGATGAGCAAATTGATTGTTCATGTTGTTGTTCATGTATTGAAGATAGTCAAAAACTTGATTGTAAGAGTTTTCCATTGGTTGTGGAGGTTGGTTTTGAAGTGTTTGTTCTTGTGGAGGTTGGTTTTGTGGAGGAGTATGAATGTATGTGATGGTTCTATTAATCGGATCAAATTTGACGCCGTTTTTGGTATTACATACTTTCTTTGGAGTGATTTCATGTTTGGGGTTAGTCATAGGCACCATGTGTTCACCAGACAAGGGAACATTGAACTTCTCAAAAATAAGGGTAAGCCAGGAGCCATAGGGCAAAGCAAAAGCATTTTCATTATGTAGTGCCATATGATGTAGAATCACATAAGACCAGTTGATTTGAATCTCATTCTTCATCGCATACAGAATCTGCATCTCACAATCATTGACATTGGAAATATTTGAGAACTTTGGCATAACCACATACGCCAAAAAGTAGTGGATCAGACGATCGTCAATAGTGAGAATTCCTACAGACCAAGAGTTCCTCTCCGGAGTTCCACCAATAAGTCTTTGCCTTTTCTGAATAAAATCACGCTCGGGAATTCTTGCAATTCCATAGTAGAAGTCTCTTTTGTTGTAGCCGGGCAGATTTGCATTTGAGAGAAGCTTAATGCAAGCACCATCATTTGGAATACCCAAAGCTTCACCAAAATTCTGCACTGTGAGTTCTATAGGAACCCCTTTGACATTTGAAATCATGCATCCTCTACTAATGGTTAGATTGCTATAGAAAATTCTAACCAAAGTGGGGTAAATGGGTCCATTAACACCAATCAACTTGTATATCCCTTGAGATCTAAATAATGCTGGAAAACTAAAGCATTCGGAATAAAAGTTGTCAAGATTACCGAACCTTGGTAGAAAAACCGTCATCTTCTGAAAGTGAGACATAAATCTTTCCCTTTGGCTTCTTGATGGAATGAGTTTTGAGAGATCATCACCTTGAGATGAGGAAGAAGCTTTTCCCTTGCCTTTCTTTGATGTTGACATGGTGAGGGATGAGAGAATTGGAAGGGGAAAAGGATATTTGGTGTTTGTAGATTTCTTGAGACAAGAAAGGATATATGAAGTTTTGGTTTTGGTTGAGATTTTATAGAGAAATAGGAATTCAATGGTTAGGTAAGGCATTCAATGATTTAGTCAAAACAATAAAGCCTTGTAGCATAGAGATTCTTGAGCGTGTAAGTATCCAAAAAAATTGTCATTGGAAAGGACTAGGCATTTAAAAAATTGTTGACCAAACATTTAAAACATTCAAAAAGAGAATAAGAATCTTGTATAAAATAAATAATAGTAATGGAAATGGAAGAGAAAGAATAAAAGAGAGTGTAACTGAAAAAAAATAAAAAAATTTCAAAACTTTGAACTGTGCAATCGATTGTCGTTTGATGACAACCGATTACATCTTTTGAAAAATGCAAACAGGGGCGAAAATAAGGAGGAAGCAACCGGTTGTCGTGGAGTCACAATCGATTGTTGTGAAGACAGAATCAAATTTTTTTTAGATACAACCGATTGTCATTAGTGAAAAAGTGAAAAATACTTAATTTTTGGGGATTTCATGGTCATATATCAAACATTTAGTAATAAAAACATGGATCATGATATATTACCATAAAGTTAAGATTAAAATCATAGCCATGTACCTTAATTAGATAATGTCATTTTCGTCCAAGATACCTAGCTCTCTTCGGATCTTGAAGAATGGTTCTCTTGCCAATGGTTTAGTGAAGATATCTGCTAGTTGATTATGCATATCCACGAAGGTGACTTCGACATCTCCTTGAAGTACATGATCACGAAGAAAGTGATGTTAAATGTCGATATGCTTTGTTCTAGAATGCATCACAGGATTCTTTGTAATGTTGATTGCACTTATGTTGTCGCATCGGAGTGGAATGCATCCAAGGTCGAGTCTATAGTCACGGAGTTGTTGCTTGAGCCATAGAATTTGCGCACAGCAACTACCCGCTGCAATGTATTCCGCCTCGGCCGTACTAAGAGCCACACAAGCTTGTTTCTTGCATGCCCAAGAGACTAATGCATTTCCCAAAATGTGACAACTGCCACTTGTGCTTTTTCTATCTGTTTTACATCCTGCATGATCAGCGTCAGAATAACCAATTAAATTGCATATATTACCTTTTGGGTACCATAGGCCAACATTGGTTGTTCCTTTGAGATATTTCATAATTCTTTTTACCGCCATGAGGTGAGATTCCTTCGGGTTTGCTTGAAATCATGCACACAGACATACACTGAACATGATGTCAGGACGACTTGCCGTCAAGTATAGAAGTGATCCAATCATGCCTCGATATTTAGTAATATCAATGGAAATACTGGATTCATCTTGATCAACATAAGTACCGAAGCCCATTGGCGTGTGCATTGATTTGCAATTATCCATATCAAACTTTTTCAAAAGTTCCTTGCAATATTTTGATTGATTGATGAAGATACCATCTTTCAGTTGCTTAATTTGCAATCCAAGGAAATAGTTCATCTTGCCCATCATAGACATCTCAAATTCTCCTTGCATCATCAACAAGAATTCTTCACACAAATCTTGGTTAGTTGAACCAAATATAATATCATCGACATAGACTTGTACTAATAAAGTGTTACCTTTGATCTTCTTTATGAACAAGGTCTTATCCACTTTACCTTTCTCGAAACCTTTTTCGCATAAGAATGTACTGAGTCTGTCATACCATGCTCTAGGTGCTTGTTTTAAACCATAAAGAGCTTTTCTCAACTTAAAGACATGTGAAGGATTCTTGAAGTCTTCAAAGCCCGGGGGTTGTCTGACATAGACTTCTTCATTGATGGAGCCATTTAAGAATGCGCTTTTGATGTCCATTTGGTAAAGCTGAAAATTCAATGAGCAAGCGTAAGTAAGTAAAACACGGATAGCTTTTAACCTTGCAACCAGAGCGAAAGTTTCTTCAAAGTCAATTCCCTCTTCTTGGTTTTATCCTTGGGCTACCAATCTTGCTTTGTTTCGAACAATTATACCGTTCTCATCAAGTTTATTTTTGAACACCCATCTTGTACCTATGATGTGTTTATCACTTGGTCTAGGAACAAGTTCCCAAACTTGATTTCTCTCGAACTGATTTAATTCTTCTTGCATAGCAATCATCCATTGGTCGTCTCCTAATGCATCGTCGACTTTGGAAGGTTCGATTTGAGAAACGAACGCCATGTTCAAGCAAGCATCTTTGAGGTTCAATCTTGTTGAAACGCCTTGACTGATGTCACAGACGATTTTATCAATAGGGTGATCTCTATGGGTTCTCCATTCCTTAGGTAGATCATTGACATTTGATTCTTCTGGAATTTGTTTTTCTTGTTATTCCAATTGATTCTCATTGTTGGTCTTGGAGCCATCTTCTTGAGGAATATCTAAAATCTCATCATCATTATTTAAAACAATAGTATCCTCCTCGAAGGGGTTAGATTCATCAAATGATACATGCATATATTCCTCAATAGTTAAAGTTCTTTTATTGTATATACGATAAGCTTTACTAGATAAGGAGTATCTAAGAAAAATACCTTCATCTGATTTTTCATCAAACTTACCAAGGTTGTCTTTGTCGTTGTTAAGGACAAAACATTTGCAGCCAAAGACATGAAAGAATGAAATATTCGGTTTCCTTCCTCGAAAGAGTTCATACGGAGTCTTCTTTAAGATAGGTCAAATATTAACTCTATTGCTTACAAAGCATGTCGTGCTTACAGCATCCGCCCAAAAGTATTTTGGAAGGTTTGAATCACTAAGCATTGTCCTTGCAAGTTCAATAAGAGACCTATTCTTCCTTTCTACAACTCCATTCTGTTGAGGAGTCCTTGGTGCTGAGAAATTATGTTATATTCCATGTTCTTCACAGAAATCTTCAAAGGAGGAATTCTGGAATTCTCCACCATGGTCGCTTCTTATGGAGGCAATAGATAGTGACTTCTCATTTTGAATTTGCTTTGCATATTTCTTGAACGCCTTGAATGCATCATTTTTCTGAACTAAAAAGAGTGTCCAAGTATATCTAGAAAATTCATCAACAATAACTAGAGCATATACATTACCTCTGAAGCTCCTCGTTCTAGAAGGGCCAAACAAGTCCATATGAAGCAATTGTAGTGGCCTAGTAGTGGACACCACATTCTTGTATTTGAAAGTTGATTTTGTTTGCTTTCCCTTTTGACATGCATCGTAAAGTCTATCTTTGATGAACTTTATCTTAGGCAGTCCAACAACAAGGTCATGCTTAATCAATTTGTTTAAATGCTCCATATGTGTGACTTCATCTTCTATCAAACATTCATCTTTAGTGAACTTGATCTTGAAGCCTTTGTCACATAGTTGGCTAATGCTTAGAAGATTGTGCTTTAGTCCTTCGACATAAAGAACATCTTCAATTGATGTGAAAGGTGCACCACCAACTTTGCATATGCCAAGAATCTTTCCTTTTTTGTTATCTCCATACGTCACATAACCCTTGGCTTTAAGCGTTTGATGAGAAAATTTGTCGATATCTCCCGTCATATGCTTGGAACAACCACTATCGAGATACCATAGATTTGAAGTGGTAGTCAAGCTTACCTACAAAACAAGATTAGGTTTTGTTAGGTACCCAAGTTGCTTTGGGTCCTTCATAATTAGTTCCTTTCTTAACCCACACATAATTCCCATTTGCCATGCCAAAGTTTCTAACATAACAAGCATTAGGTGTGTGTCCTCGAATACCACAATAAAAACAAGTAGGTTCAAATTTACTTCTATATCTAGAAGAATAAGATTTATTTTTAGAGGGTATTTTCTTCTTAGGATAATGATGAACTATTTTGGGAGTGATTTCTTTCTCTTTGGTTGGTTGGTCACTAGCCTTGACAAATATGGTTTTGTTGGTACTTGGTTTTGAAAATTTTGAGTATCCAAGACCACTTTTGTCATTTGAGTATCTTTGTTGGCTAAGAACACCTTCCAATCCAATTTGTCCTTTTTCATACCTTTCAATAACCCTTTTCAATTGTACAATTTGGAAAGAGAGAGATTCACACTTTGTGCATACAAAATTCTGTTTTTCATCACTAACTTTTTGCTTTTCATCTTTGAGATCTTTTTCAATAGATCCACATTTTTCTTCCAACGATGAAATTTGTTTCTTTTGTGATGAGATAGTTTTGTACAGAATTTTGCATTCATTTAACAGTTCATTTATAGCACATTGTGCATCACTATCAAAAAGAGAGAATACGTTACTAACCTCAGCATCTTCGCTTTCGGAGTGGTGTGATGCCATTAACGCAAGATTGGCACTTTCGTCGCTATCGGAGTCGGATGACGAACTTAGTTCAACATCTTCCCATGCAACATATGCTTTCTTATCGTTTGATTCCTTCTTGCATTTGTAGCCACTTTTCTTTGAAAGTTTTGGACAGTCCGGTTTGATGTGACCTTGTTTACCACATTCATAACAAGTAACTTCTTATGTTGATGAGGATCCTTCCTTCTTCTTGAAGTGTTTCTTCTTCTTTGAGTGCGAGAAGGCTTTGTCATTTTTACCAAAGAATTTTCCAAGTCTTCTAACGAGAAGCATGAAGTTTTCATCTTCATCAGGACTATCTTTCTTTTCGTCTTCCTTGGAGTCAATCTTCAAGGCAATGTTCTTAGACTTCTTTTCTTGATTTTCACGCTTTTCCAATCTACCAAGTTCTGTCTCGTATTCTCGAAGTTTCCCGAACAAAGTTGCGGATGTCATAGTAGCGAGACTCTTCTTTTCTGAGATTGCCGTTACTTTTGGTTGCCATTCTCAAGTCAAGGATCTGAGCACTTTTAGGTTCAATTCATCATTAGTCAATGTTTTGCCAAGTGCCTTTAGATGATTTGTTAGATGCACAAATCTCTTTTGTAAATCAAGAATGGATTCTCCGGGTTGCATGCGGAACAATTCATATTCTTGACTTAACGTATTAAGTCTCGATCTCTTTACTTCAGTTGTTCCTTCATGTGTTTCAACCAGTGTATCCCAAATTTCTTTTGCCGTTGTACATGCTGAGACATGGAATAATTCATCCATACTAAGTGCGCTTTGAAGGAGGTTTATTGCCTTTTTGTCATACAAGACCTTTTTCTTATCATCATCATCCCATGTAGTTTTAGGCTTTGATGAACCAACGCCGTTTACTACAGTTACCGAAACAAAAGGGCCATTTTGGACAGCATCCCATATTTCTTCTCCTTGTGCTTCTAGATGAGCCTTCATACAGATCTTCCAGAAATCAAAATATTCACCACAGAATAGAGGAGGCTTGTTGCTACTGCCACCGTCTCTGAACACAGAATTGTTGTTTGCGGAAGCCATTCTGGATCTAGTAGGAATAAGTTACCTATAACCTGCTCTGATACCAATTGTAAGTTCAGATGCGCCTAAGAGAGGGGTGAATTAGGTTCTTTAAAACTTTTTGTGAATTGTATGAATATTTTTGCACGAGTTTCTTTTCTTTCTTTTTCTGATAAGTGATGAAAGCAGTAAATGCCGAAAGTAAAGAACACAGAGATGTATCCTGGTTCCCCTCACAGTCCGAGAGTACTCCAGTCCCCTTTCAACATGAAAGAGATTTCCTTATAGTTGGTAATTTGTACAAATACTACCTAACAAGCCAAGAACAATCCTCTTGGACCAAGAATAATCCTCTTGGATTTTCACTAAGACCACAAAGAGAACAATCCTCCCTAAGTGTCTTTCTTGTTTCCAACAATCCTGAAAACAAGTATACAATAGTTTGTTTGATTTGTATAATAGTTTGAATGATGAAAGAGCAATGTTAATCACTTGATTGATCTTTTCTATTCAATATGAAATTTAATATGAAATACTCTTCTAAGTGCTCAAGAACAATTTTAAGTATGCATATGAAAATGATGAACAAAAATCTTGAGTATAAAGAGTATGATCAAAAGAATAGAAAGTTGTTAGTGATTGTTGTTGTGATTTTCTTTTATTGATTTTAAAGTTCTAAACAAAAAATAATTTATAGTGTAGTAATACCTCTTCAATGAAACATAGCAATGTTTAAGCCATTTTTACTAAAAGAATGTATTTGAAAAGATACAAAGATTGCCATGAAAAGGTGTTACAAAAGGTTGCTAGAAAAATAAAAAATTTCAAAATTTAAGGTACAACAACCGGTTGCACTAAAGCAACAATCGATTGCAGCACAACAACGTTTAAAAAAAATGGAAAATATAACTATGACAACCGATTGTCATTGAGGAGCAATCGGTTGCTCTAAAGCCAACGTTCAAAAAAATTGAAAATAAAACACATGACAATCGATTGCTGCTAGATGACAACCGATTGTATGTCAAACAGAATCAAAAGTTTTTTGGATGCAACCGATTGTCGTTTGATGACAATCGATTGCTTGTGTACAAAAATTGAAAAAACATTATTTTCAAAGATTTTAAGCAATTTAAAACACCCTTCTTCAATCATACATAATATATACTCAAAATATTATTTTAATAAAATAAATGCATGATTAAAAATAGTTTTGAGCACTAAGAGCATAAGATCAAAAATTTCATATACCTTAAGCCATAAGTCTTGAAAAGTTGATCTTGATCAATGAATCTTTGCTTGAGATGAATCTTCTATCTTGATCCATTCATTTTTGCATGCTAGTTTTTCTTCATCAAAACACTTGGAAAGCTTGATTTCACAGGGCCAGATGGTAGGCCAAATGGTTCTTATCCAAAACTTGGCTCAGAGACAAGACTTGAGAGCCCTTGCCAACAAGCTTCATCAAGACGGATGCAACCGTATGTAACAAATAGTCTAATCTGGGGATCAAGTCTTTAATCAACCTCCGATAAGACAAGAAGCTGGATTGGTGGAGAGTAGACCTCTCCAAATTATTTCTACGTCATGAGCCCAATAACAACCTCGCCAACAACAACAGGGTAATCAGCATAAGCGGGATACGTCCAATAGGCAATATACCAAACTCAACATGCTAATGCAGCAAGTCTTGCTACACATGTTGAATCTGAATTTGGTCACATTGAAGGATCCTCATCGGAGCCCTAATACTTCCTATCCTAGTTACCATCCCAATGTAAGGTGTGCATATCACTCCAACAGTCCAGGGCATGATACTAATAGTTGTTAGACGTTGAAATACAAAATTCAAGACCTGATTGACGAAGGAGCGCTGGAATTCACACAAGATGGTTAGCTGGGATTTTTCTGTCATCCCTAAAAAAATCACCATCTGAAGTGACCAATTTAGGTGAATAAACTTTTGTTTATTTAAATTTTCAATTGTAATTTCTTTTGCTTGTTCGAACACTTATCTATTAATGTTAAACTTTGTTTCATTAATGCATTGCATATGTTTGTCTTGAATTAATTCATTCATTTTTACTCTATTTAAATTATGCTTTTTACTCCCTTTATGATATTCAGCTCTTGTTGCAAGTCTTTAGAGGGAGGATGATGAAAACAATGCCATAATCTCATATAGTATACTTTTGCGCAGACCTTGCTAACGATGTACAGGCATTTATTTCAATTCCTAAACAGTGGGGTTATAAGGAAGATAATCCCTAGTCAACCCCTTTGAGCCTAAGAAGTAGGAGTTTTTTTCCACACAAATTGAAACCTTTAATCAAAACCTAGGGCAAGGTAGTCTCTCAGTTAATTCAAGTGCGCAACAGTCGCAAGCTTTCACTTCGAACACAGCGAATGACACAAAAAAAAACATCCTTCTGAATCAGAAAGGCGATGATGGTTCCCTATCAAATAGGAAATCATTATCTCTCAAGAGAAAAGCCCACTAAGTCAAACCTACGAAGGGGACTTAAGAAAAACTGGGGCATCCCGCTGACTGTAATCTCAAAATGAGAATAGTCAGGCAAAAATCAGAGATAATAAATCAAGAAGAGGTCACTACAAGTCCTCGACAACATGAAAAACTTTGCAAAAATGACTGCCTCTCGACAAACTTAACTTGTCCGAACCATCACCAAAACGTTATTCCATACTCAATTGGAGTTTAAACTTACAATTAACTGAGTTTAGGACTGAAGGACATCATGAAGAACAGGCGAGTACAAATACACTTTGAGCCTTATCCTTTGTTTCTTAAACTGTGAACCAGGCCACATTATAACCCTTCAAAAGTCCTAATTGAAGCATGGGTTAGTTCGAAAGCATATTGTTACCAAAGGTATTCTGACTTCTATAAGGCTTATTATAAATCCTGAGTTCAATTCATATTCTTACAAAATTTTCCTTACTTTCTAAAACGCATTTTCAAAACATCAAGACAAGCATAAACTTTTCATTATTTGAATACCGTTGTTTGCATATGGCTAATTGTTTGACAGCAGAGAAATTCACACAACGAATATCTAAGGAGTGGAAATTCTCAAGAAAATAGAACCACTTCAAATGGGATGACATTTCCAAATGAAAAACTCCCCCATAAGCAAGGGGGCATGACATGTCACTGTCCAAATCATCTTGGGGAAGTCAAGTCGAGATTCCAAGAAATCTCTCAAGGAATGTTGAATAACCAGGGACAGGTCTGCATTTGAACCACTTGGAGCATTGAACATGAGTTCCAACAAAGGGATGCGTATGATCAAGCAAACATTTCCTGGTAGTACTACAAACACTTACTACTAAGGGCAATGACAAATTCCCACAAAGTCATTTTCATAGGGTGATCCTCAGTCAAGTCCCCATGAAGTCATAATGTTCACGGACAAGGATCCAAAACCCCTCAAGGCCAAATTCATGGATATCCTCACAAAGTTAGATCCAGACAACCCCCAGCCAGAGTTTCAATCTCTGGAAAACCTTCTTCCCATCTGAGTTGATCTCAAGAATCCTTGAGGAGTTCTTCCAAAATAAAACACCTCTCCAGTAGATTGGCAACGGGGTTTATTTCCCTAATAAACTAGATTCCCCAGCTTAAGTTTGCCTCTCTGACTACTACAAATCAAGGGACCACAAGCCCTCTTCTCCAATAGACTTTCCTACAATCCCCAGTGAGTTGCTGCAAAACCTGGGAGACAACCAGATAACAGTTAACTTCTTTATCCCCAATAAGTTGTTAACTTCCTTCCTCTTCCATCAAGAGATAACTCCCTGATAGAGCAAAGAACAACTAAAACTCCTGAATTCCTTTCCCCAAGCAGGAATCAACACTCCCCAGAGTTTTCTTCTCAAGCAAAATTAACATTCCCCAACAAAGTTATCTTCAAACAACAAGATGGGAATCCCCGGCGGAAATATTCTAAAACAAGGTCAGGAGAGGGACATACTCTTCATCCCCAACGGTAGTCTGGGATTTAACTTCCCAAAACTCCCCAACATTTATCAAGGATTTATTTTCCAAGACAAAGATACATTCCCACAAAATTTCACATTTCATGCATCATATTACATACATGATAAATGCATACAGCATAATCTCATTTATTTTGAGAATATCATCAAGCCATGTATACATCTGCATGCAACTAACCCTCTTCCTTGCAGGTAAAAGTCAATCAACAAAAGTCCCTTTTGGCGAATACCACAACCATTTTCAAAAGGTCAGAGATTAATTCCTGAAGCAAGCTAGGAAAACTATCTCTACAGCCAACAAGAAACAAGTTCCAGATTAATACTTGAAACAAGACAGGAAAACTATGTGTGAGCGACTGATTGTAGATTAATACTTGAAACAAGACAGGACAACTATCTACTTGACCATTTGAAGCAACCCTACCCAGGTTCCTTCTCATTTCTAGATGCAGTTTTACCCTGACTCGTCCTGAAGCAACCCTACCCAGGTTCCTTCTCATACATTTTCAGATGCAATTTTACCCGAACTCATCATGAAGCAACTCTACCCATGTTCCTTCTCATTTCTAGATGCAGTTTTACTCGAACTCATCATGAAGCAACCCTACCCAGGTTCATTCTCATTTTCAGATGCAATTTCATACGGAATCATCCTGAAGCGGCCCTACGCAGGCTCTTTCTCATAATTTCTAGATGAAGTTTCACACGGACTCATCATGAAGCAACCCTACCCAGGTTCCTTCTCAATTCCAGATTAATACCTTAAATAAGACATGACAACTATCTATGAACAAATTGATTGTGGATCAATTCCCGAAATAGGATGGAGTGACTATTTACTGACAAATACTTCCTTTAGACATCTGGTGGTTCAATTTAAATTGATCAATGGTTTATCCCGATTCTATTTCGGTAGACTCTTTCTCTGGTTAGTTAAATCGCTTCAAAGATTTATTCTGATTCTTTTCCAGTTAAAGTTTATTCAAGACCTCTGCTGGTTCAGTTTAAATTGATCAATGATTTATCCTGATTCCGTTCCAGTAGAAACTTTCTCTAGTTCAGTTAAATCGCTCAAAAGATTTATTTTGATTCTTTTCCAGTTAAATATTATTCAAGACCTTTGTTAGTTTAGTTTAAACCGATCAATGGTTTATCCTGATTTTGTTCTAGTAGACACTTTCTCTGGTTCAATTAAATCACTCCAAAGATTTATTCTGATTCTTTTCCAGTTAAAGATTATTCAAGACCTTTGTTGGTTCAGTTTAAATCGATCAATGGTTTATCCTTATTCTGTTCTGGTAGATACTTTCTCTGGTTCAGTTTAAATCTCTCCAAAGATTTATTCTGATTCTTTTCCAGTTAAAGATTATTCAAGACCTTTGTTGTTTCAGTTTAAATCGATCAATGGTTTATCCTGATTCCGTTCCAGTAGACACTTTCTCTAGTTCAGTTAAATCGCTCTAAAGATTTATTTTTATTCTTTTCTAGTTAAAGATGATTCAAGACCTCTGCTGGTTCAGTTTAAATCGATCAATGGTTTACCATGATTCCGTTCCAGTAGACACTTTCTCTGGTTCATTTAAATCACTCCAAAAATTTATTTTGATTCTCTTCCAGTTAAAGATTATTCAAGACCTCTGCTGGTTCAGTTTAAATTGATCAATGGTTTATCCTGATTCCGTTCCGGTAGACACTTTCTCTGGTTCAGTTTAAATCGCTCCAAAGATTTATTCTAATTCTTTTCCAGTTAAAGATTATTCAAGACCTCTGCTGGTTCAGTTTAAATCGATCAATGGTTTATCCTAATTCTGTTCTGGTAGACACTTTCTCTGATTCAGTTTAAATCGCTCCAAATATTTATTCTGATTCTTTTCCAGTTGAAGATTATTCAAGACCTCTGCTAGTTCAATTTAAATTGATCAATGGTTTATCCTGATTCCGTTCCGGTAGACACTTTCTCTAGTTCAGTTAAATCGCTCCAAAGATTTATTCTGATTCTTTTCCAGTTATAGATTATTCAAGACCTCAGCTGGTTCAGTTTAAATTGATCAATGGTTTATCCTGATTCCGTTCCGGTAGACACTTTCTCTGGTTTAAATAAATCACTTCAAAGATTTATTCTGATTCTTCTCCAGTCAAAGATTATTCAGACCTCTGTTGGTTCAGTTTAAATTGATCAATAGTTTATTCTGATTCCATTCTGGTAGACACTTCCCCTGGTTCAATTTAAATAAACCAGAGATTTATTCTGATTCTTTTCCAGTTGAGGTCAAGCTTAGACTTAGTCTAATTTTTTGTCAACAATCACCTTTGGATGGCATCTGTAAGCCCATCTCCGACAACCCTTCATCATCTCTCCAAATGATATCTTTAAGCCTATTTCCTACACAATCAACCACCACACCATCAAGTGCAAATTTCTGGGCACTCTAGTGTTCAATCATCTTCCACCTTCAAGTCACGAATGGCAAATTCGCCAATCTAACTCTACAGGTTTAAGAAGATTGAACAGGGGAAGTTGTTGTACCCCAAAATTTTCCCTCTCATTTCATAAGATTTTTATCACAAAATATGTCCTTCGAATGGGAACAACAAGTTTTCTTCGATTTCCCTTGCTTCGATTGGACAAATGGCTGCCTACGTGCATGCTTCGATTGGACAAATGGCTGCCTACGTGCATGCTTCGATTGGACATTTGACGCCTGCATGTTTGTTCGATTAGACAAGTTTCGATTGGACAAATGTTTACCTGCATGCCTGTTTCGATTGGATATTTAATGCATGCATGCCTGTTTCGATTGGACAAGCTTTGATTGGACAGAAAACACCCTTCATGCTTGCTTAGAATTCACCTTCATGTCTGCTTCGAATCCACCTTCAGCATTAGCCTCCTACATGGTGCACAAGGTAAGGGCCTCCTGCATGCCTGCCTACACAAGGCAATGGCTTCCCTTCATGCTAGCGCCCACAAAGCAAGTGGCCTCCTGCATGCAAGCTTCGATTGAAGCAATGACCCCTTACATGTTTGCTTTGATTCACAAAGCAATGGCCCCTTACAGTGTTTGTTTCGATCCAGGAAGCAAAGACTTCTTTCCTGGTTGTTTCAAATCACAAGGCAAGAACTTCCCTCATGCATTAGCTATTTTCATACTAGTTTCAAATGAACAATATCTCCCTTTGAAATAGCGTGCTTCAATTCCGCCCTTGAAAATCTTCAACACACAATTTCTACACTATGACACACAATTATTGTTCCATTCGAAGGACCTACAAGACATAACTAGATATACCATTCGAAGGACATATTTGGCGGCCCATTCGAAGGACCTGCAAGACATACCTGGATATCCCATTCAAAGGACATGTTTGGTGGTCCATTCTAAGGACCTGCAAGACATACCTGAATGTCCCATTCGAAGGACATATTTTGGTGACCCATTCAAGGGGCACACATTTGGCCCCTTCGAAGGATGCACAAAAAGGGCCCATTCAAAAGACACTTTGATTGAAAACAAATATTGTTGTCTGAAGAGGAGTCTAGTCGAAGGTTGGACCAATGAGGTCAAAACGAAAAGATGAAATATTCAAAGATGCTTGCTGCAAGTCCAAGCCTGATGCACTGGCCATAATGCTCTAAAACTGCTGCACAACAGTCCTGCTACACTACTCCTGTATTTGCACCAAATTGGCATACAAACACTGCATCTCGAAAGCTGCAAAAACATCATACTCAATTTGTTCAAATTGTTTTGTTTTCCCTCCTAAACCTCAGCCAACTTCATCTATAAATAAGAGGCTTCATAACACATCTAAAGGGGCTGGACAACACATCCAGAGGACTTTGGGACATGGAGAAAAATGATCAAACTCTTAAACTATCAAACACTCTCAAACACTTAACACATCCTCAAACCCATAAACAAAAGACCATACCTTTGTTTCTGCCCCTTTCGAATCCAACAACTAGAAACACTACACTTGTTTCTTTTTCCTTTCGAATCCAGCAAAGGACCACTACACCTGTTCTTTTACTTCGAATTCAGAAACAACAAGCACAAACTCCACTCTTCTTGGCCTTCAAATCCAGCACTAGAAACACCATCTTTTGTTTCTTCCCTTTGAATCCAGGAGCATTCAGTCCAATCACTCAAGGTATAACACCTACACTCAAGTGTCAAACAAGGTAAGCCCCCTTAACCTTTTCGTTTCAAGCACAACATGTAAATAACCATTTCCTTTCATTTCAAATATCATTGTTATCCTTTGGTTTGTTTTCATTTCCACCTTTTCAGTTTGTTTTCATTGTTAATCTTTTAGTTTTGTTTCTTGATTTATCAAACATTGTTTAAGAACTAACCTGGCCATGAGACAATACTAGCATGGCCACAGGCCATGTTACTATTTAAATCCCAAACGAAATAAAATAGGAGGAAGAATGTGTGAATCGAAGCCTTAGCTTTCACCCTAGGTTGGTGTGTGAATCGAAGGTTACATACTTCGATCCACATTGGTTACAGACCCCAAACGAAGGAGCAAGAAGGGAGAAACGAAGGATGCTCACACTGACTTCCAGCCCCCAATCGAAAGCAGAAACAAGGAGGTTGAAATGAAAGGTGTACACTCACGCTGACTTTTAAGCCAATCGAAAGAAGCAGAAAAGGACGAAATCAAAGGGCGCTCATACTGGTTCCCATACCCAAATCGAAAGAGGCTGGGAATAGTAGAATCGAAGGATGCTGCTGCCTGGATCGAAAAACTCATTTTCCTTCTTTTATTTTGTTTTGTCTTTACATTTTCTTGCTATTCAATATGGTTGTAATAATGTAGAATATTTTCTGCATTTTATTACTTTATACAAATGTTAGTAATTAGGATGTATGAAAAGATAAAACCAACAAGTAGATCATCCTAATCAAAGACAAAAATGCATGCAATCAAACACGCTTTGCACACATGCACCTCTAGGGTAATCTCACTTGTTGCCTCAAAAAAATAGTCATGTCCCTCGAATATGAGCGTTTTAGCAAAGACCCTCGATAAAATATCGTTGTCCCTCGATGACCCTTGATGTTGCCTTTGGTAAACGATCTAGTCCCTATATGAAATTGCTAAAATGTCTCATAGGTTGTCTTCTATGACTATACAAACGACTCACGCCCGTCCCTTCACATCCAACGATGGAGCTTCTTACCAAATCAATGGTAAAATAGTAACATCTAAAGGAGGAGGAAAAGAACATTAGACCTTTTGAGTATGTAGGATGCTCATAGTTGCTCGCTTGCTCACAACAAAAACATTTTTTTCACACCATTCTTTGTACGCATTCTTAAATTGTACGCATTCTTATAGGGACGAGAATCATTACAAAAACACTTTTCAAAATCACTTTCAAAAACACATTCCACAAACACCCTTTTGAACTATTTTCAAAACCAACACTTTATACGCATTCTTATAGAGATGAGAATCATTACAAATACGTTTTCAAAATATTTTCAAACCCAAACCACAAGCACATTTTCAAACAAAAGCAAGTGATCTAGCAAGCAACTAAGAGCCCATAGATAACTACGGATAAAAAGAGTGCTAACACATTCCCTTTTCATAACCTACCCCTCGAACTCAAGAAATAATCTCGAAAGGTCTTTCCTGTTCTTTTCAACCTTTCCTTATTAGATAAAAGAAAAGTCGGTGACGAATCTTGCTATTTGTAATAATTGCGATCAAACGCAAAAACACCCAAGTCAGTTCTCCCACCGTATTATAACATATTTGGTAGAAGTTACAATAGATATGTATAGGTTCTGCATTGGTATGTATTGTATTTTCACTTTTTTCACTATCAGTAACTGGTTACCCTAAGTTAGTAACCAGTTACCACGCAAACATAAGTGTTTTTCACTTTCCAGGCACCTCAGTATCCGGTTATCCATATCCTGTAACCGGTTACCTCGTGAAGTTTCTCAAAATTTTAGTTTTTGTCAAGACATTTATGATTTCTCACATCATTTCTCTCCAACTATTATTATATTTTTCTTTTTGACCAAAATTATCTTCCACCTAAAAACTTTCCACCAAAAATTATTCTTATGTAATGCTTTTATCTATTGCATTTTGTATCGTACTTCCTTCTGTATCGTTTATGTCATCAAAGACCTAGTGTCTAATGTATTTTTAAGTACGCATTCACTTTGTGTTTTGTTAGAAACTTGTGTTATCTTTTACTTGTGTTTTATATTCTATTTTATTATGGTCTTTTCCCCATCCTTTTTGATATTGACAAAGAGGGAGAAGACATTGTGTGCTTGTGTTTAGTGATGCGGATTTTTTTTCCAGATTTTAAAACTTCCTCCTTGAAAAATAAGTCTTCAAAGGCTACATGAATTCAGGGGGAGATGTCCAACTTAGGGGGAGAATGCACATCACTATGATACACATACAAGCAACACTCAAAGATCTTGACGCATAAGCTACAAATGTCAAATTGGTTGTCTACATCAAAAAGGGGAAAAGTGTGATTGCATGCACTCTAATCAAAGGGTTTTGATGAAGACCACCATACATAAAGTCAAAGAAATACCAAGGCTATAGAAAAGAAGATATTCAAGATCATATAATATTTCAAAACTATTCTATGAAGTCTTCTACATGTGAACAACCAACTTTCAAGATGAAGATTTATGAAGATTCGTCAACAAGTTAAGTACAAGTTTTAATTTGAGGTTTTTAAGATGACATAGTGCTCAAAATATACTCTAAACATTTTACATAAGTGTCATGATCATTTAAGAATAAAATATTGCATGTCAATCACTTAGAAAATATGTTTTTATCACTTTCACTCGGTGGTAACCGGTTACAGGGTTACAATAACCGATTACAGGACTTCACAAAATAAAAATAAAAATTTTGGTTCAGTGATAACCGGTTATATCTTTTGAATAACCAATTACATGCATGCAAATTTGAAAATATATATGTTATCGTACATGTGTAACCGGTTACAGCCCTACAGTAACCGGTTACCGCTGAAGAAAAATTTAAATTTTTTTGTTTTACATGGCTATTGAATGATACCTCTTGGGATCCAACCATTGCATCTTTTTACTCATTTAAGGTGTAATGAAAAAGTGCATTTCATATATAAAATTCTTTTGCACTCAGATCATCACATAAGACATATTATTCAAATTTTCAAAAATTCTTAAGTGTTGTAAAACCTTGAGAATTTACATATTGCATGAAACATTGTTTAGAACTTTCACACTCATCATTGTTTCAACATATATTGAGCACTAGATCTGACTATAAACTTCCTATGAAATCTTGTCTTAGTATCTTGATAACCATTGTGTTATTCAATAATATATCATACTTTATAAAAATCAGATTTTGTATAAGATTAACCTTGCATTCCAGGATTGTTAGAGCAAGTGTGTGCATTAAAGATGATTGTTCTTCTTACACTTAGTGTTGAAGATCTTAAGGTTTTAAGAGCCTTTAATCTCCTTATAGATTAGATAGTAAGACATCACCTTTAATGTGATTAGGCTTGTGCAATTATTCTAAACTATAGTGAAATCTCTTCTATGCTGACAAGAAGACTATAGTACTCTCAATCTGTGAGAAAAACTAGTATACATATGATGTTCATTTACTTTTCGCACTTTATTACTTTCTTCACCATAATCAAAAAAATAAGAATTTTGAAAAGAAGACAAAAATTGACCATCACCTAATTCACTCCCCTCTTAGACGCATTATTAAATTAATCAATGATATTAGAGAGTTAATTCTGTTAGTAATGCACTTGGTGACCAGCTTCATCGTCACATTACACAAGCTAATTAGCCGAAAATCCTTCAATGATTGAGGGTTCTTGCATTTGGGAATCAGACAAATGAACGTCTTGTTAAGAGCGTTGGTTTTTTTTTCCATTGTTAAGAATGTCCAAAATCAGTCTTTAACTTTCCTACCAACAACATGCCAAAATCTCTTGTAAAATAAAGCGGGTATACCATCCGCCCTATGGGTCTTGAGAGTAGTGAATAGTGGAACAACTAAGTCAATCCCACTATTCCTTCATAACAAATAGGAATTATTAACTACATAATAGAAACAAATACTAACATTGTAACTATTGATATAAATTGGAACAGAATTGTAACTATTGATATAAATTGGAAAAAGGAACAGAATTGTAACTATTGATATAAATTGGAAAACTACTTTCATTGCCACTTGCTTGTTTTTGCGGATGTGCCAGAATAAATCTATTTTTTAAAATAATTTTCAACACCCAATCGATCATATGTTAAGAAAGTGCAATCCAAAAAGACATTCTCCACTGATCAGAAGATGCCCCCTAACGGAAGGATAAAGTTTAACGGTGATGGTGCTTGCAAAGGAGATGGTAACCTTGCAGGGTGTGGCTAGTTATTATGCAACTCAGAAGCAAGATAAATCAAGGGTTATAACAAAAAAATTGAAGCTTGTGCTTCATCTTGAGATATTTTATCATCTCATTGTAGGAAGCGACTCGAAGATCTCGGTAAATAGAATTATGGGAAATTGCAAGTGATGTTTGGTAGAAAGACATCTAGTATCATATAAATTACTAATTTTTTTATTGTTGTACCAGCTGATTTGCGTCATCCTACGATGATCATTTATTGTTCGACTCTGAAACATGTCGCTGATTCAATTATATACCCAGATGTACTTCATGCGAGCTAGGTTTGAAATATTTGCAGTTTCTTGCACATTCAACTCACACACATTAGTATTGAGGAGGAAATTGTTAGGAAACTATCAGTGTGGGCAGTAACTAATACTAATGTAATTAATACATGTAATTAATACAGTTTGTGCTACAACTTTTCTTGTCCTCTATTTATCTCATAACCCTATTAGAAAAATGCGCCACACCACCTTAAGATGTCGCTCTCCTATATGAAGGGCGTCCCAACCTTTTCACTAATATTTATATTCACAATCTTGTTTAGTTTTGAAAAATTCATAAAACATAACTAAATTTTTTACTAATGCTTCCATTGTAAAATAACATATCGTCCGATCAGAATCTGAAGAAAAAGCAAAATGGCAACACCCAAAATCAAATAAAAGCATAAAGGTAGCAAGTTTTTTGGATTAAAAACACTATCAAATACATAAGGGTAAAAAATGTGTACAAGGCTACTAGCTACCCAACACAGACCGCACAAACTGAGAAATTGATGTGATGTTGTCCGGGTCAGGATTTAGAACAAAAGTATGCATCCCGCAATTTCAGCTTTCAAATTTTTTGGATCTAGTATATTGCAACACAATTGCAGTCCATCCAAATTTATCCGCATTATCTAGGACCAAAATGTTATCACGACCTCTGTCTAAAACTTTGATCCATATCATGAAACTCCCTAGAATCACCTCAGAAAATGAAATAGCTAGAGAAGGTAAATGCTTGGAAAGATCGCGACCTTCATTCCTGGAATTATATTATAAACGCGTCTTGCAAAATACATAATAGCAGATACCTTTGACCTCAAATAAAACAATTTATCAAATAGACAAAACAGGACATAATACACCATCCCATCCATGAAAGTGCAGTTAGACTGACACACCTTTTGAATTTTTAAGCTACATGTAAGAAATTGAATAAGGCCAGACATAATAAACAAGCAGGGTTACATGCAATGCAATCAATGAGATTGAACTCGGCTTAAAGCAACAAGTTCCATGGAAATTGTCACAGATTCATACTTTAGTTGTCACCCTAATATTAGAGACAGCATCTAAGGTTAACCAGATAGGTATTCAGTTTAATTATTTTTCTTCTGGCCTGGCTAGAGACAAGGAGTTGCTCGGTCAGTTTAACCAAAATTGATTTAATTGATAATCATATATTTGCATGTCGATCTCTATGTATGTTTTCACTAGAACATAAAAATTATTATGACTATCATCATGTATTGTTGTATGGCTATCTGTCAACTGGCTAGACTCTTCCAGCTCCCAAAAGATAGGAAGAAAAGAAATCCTACTTGAAAGATGGAAATATAGCTGAAGTGGGAAACCAACAAAAACTTAGCACCTTAAAATATTAAAAGCAGAAGCGATGTGTAGTTTGATGTTTCAGTATCAAAGTAGCTTCTCTGCGTTGATGACATAGTTGTCAATCCCGGACAGCTGCGCGGGAGCGGCCAATCCCAAAAGTGGGATGGTGGAATAGCATATAGAATTTTTGGACAAAGTACACATATATTTAATGTAAAATTCAACAGATAACCAAAAAACCCATAAAAGATTTATAAATCAAAGCACAAAGCATAATAAAAAAACAGTTAAAAGCCTACAAATCGTAACCAAAACACTCAATCAACATCAACAAGTCTTCATCAAAACAATACATTCCAAAACCCAACAAAAGTCAAGGAAATAAAGAAGCATATGGAAGTGTTAAAAGTCTCCAATACTAAGAATTCTAGATATTAAAATTCAAACTAGCATAGAAGCAACAGATGCAGAGTTTGATGATGGAAGATTTTGCCATGAGCCCATGAGTCCAAAAACAGAGGAAGAAAAAAAACAGAGGAACAATGAAGCTCAGAATAAAACAGAGAAGAAAAAGAAAAACAGATGATGAGAAAACAAGGGGGAAATTTTGAATAAAAGAAAGAAACAGAGAAGAAAAAGAAAAGAAACTATGGATGAAATACTAAGTGCAGACAGGAGAGAGGAGGGAAATGTTACGAAGCAAGAACGAGGTTTGTATGCTGGAAATGTTACAAAGAAAAGAAACGATGGATGAAAGTAGGGGCTGAGTCTCGACTCAAATTTGATGGAAAAACCCAAAACTACCTTTAAAACATTACTCCCTCCGTCTCATAATAAGTGTCTCATTTGCACTTTTTCTATGTCTCAAAATAAATGTCTCTTTAGAATACCAATGCAACATATATATTAGCTTTCACGTTTTTCAACTATTCTACTAACTATAATAAATAAGGGTGTTTTAGTAAATGATACTAATTTTATCATTAAAATCAACACATCTAATCATTTTCTTAAAAACCGCGTAGAGTTTAAATGAGACACTTATTATGAGACGGAGGGAGTACAAATTTACTGAATAATTTTGGTTTTTCGGAGGAGAAAAGGATAGCTTATATATTTAAAGATTTAGGCATTATGGTGAATATAGGAGTAATACTTACTGACATTCAGTTTTTCTAGTGTAAATACAAGTAATGTTTAGCACACATGCAGATTCTTCAGTTTTATTATTTTGAAAAACCGTGATTTTTTCTCCTATTGCCGCCAATCAGCTAGCAAAAACTATGATAGCGGCCAATATTGCCCTACTAGCGAAACTAGGATAGCATTGCTGTTTCCATTCATAGTGGAGTCATCAAAACCCAATATGCTAGCGCCACTATTTGACAACATTATCCAATATAGGGCAAATTAGTATTTAGCCTCCAAGGCTAAAACATCTCATCTAAGCATTTAGAATAGATACAGTGGCACCAGAGTCTGCTCGAGAGTCAATCAAGGAGGAGTGGAGACAAAGCCATCAAGGGTTTAGGTAAGAAATGAAGTCATTTTGGAGAAGAAATGACAAGACTATAAAGTCTTATTTCACTGACATTTAGAACTTTAGGACAAAATGACAAAGAAGTCCCAAAAACAACAGGAATGACTATAAGTTGGGGGGCTGTGGAAGGGCTTGACCAGTATTATTGAAGGGGTCAACTATATATAATAGAATATGTATTAAAATTAAAATTAAAATTAAAATTAAATTTAATATAAATAATATATTTTGTATGTTGGCGTAGTGGTAAGATCCTTTCTTTTAACACACACGCGAGATTCAAACCTTGGCTATCGCTTTTTATCCAAAAGCGATAAACTGGAAACAAAGAAAATGGGGCATATCTTTCGATCTCGGAACCTACAGGCAGATAACTCAATCTTAACACTGCACAACTAGATAAATTTCATGTATGTGGGAAACTCGAGTTATATATAGATAAACTATTGTTACTATCTTCTTAAAAGAAGAAAAGTTTAGGGTTGTGACGGCACTTCCTATCCTAGAGAAGATCCCTCCTGGTTGGGGTCATACTCGGGGTTTTACAAGAGCTTCACGATAGCGGCCAAAATTTGCGGCACTACAGCATCTCCTTTAAACCACAATGCAATAGGGTTTTGCATACTATATTACGACGTGATAAGCTACCGACGACGCAGAAAAAACTCATAGTTATGGAAATCTTTCTCCGCGAGTGTTATTTAGAAGTTCATCAAAGATAGTTCTATATATACATCCACAAGAAAACCATCCAGTAATAGTTTTGAAGCAACAATACTAAGGTAAACTACTAAACTACACCTACAACAACACAAAGATTACTATCCGAAAAACCATAGAACAGTAAAAGAAAAGAGGCAAAAAAACTCATAAGGACCTCGAAGTAGAACCTTCTTCTCAACTCCTAGCACCAGCTCCTTCCCTCTCGAATTTCTGCGCGAAAAAATTGGTGCCATACATGTTATCATCAAAATACTCTTTATAAGGATGATTCTTGGGAATAAGCCTCCGAAACTGATCGAATTGCTTTTCAGCTTCATCTTTCTTCCTAAGCAAGGTATAAATAATACCCTGACACAGATAAGGCCTGAAGTCTCTCGGTTCTTCTTTTACAAGCTCCTGATAGGCTTTGAGTGCTTCAGAGAAATTCCCTTCCATCACCTTAATCTGAGCAACCAATAACCTAAAATCTCTAACATCTGAAACCCTCTTCTGCTTCTTGCACAATTCCAGTGCTTTCTCAACCCTCTGCAACAATCCTTTCATTGGTTCATTAGACAGTTCATTAGACTCCGACGACTCCGATGACGCCATCACGAGACCGTGAAAAGCTTCAACTCGAAGCGGATCTCTCTGCAGAATCTCTTCGAACAGTTTTTTCGCAGTTTCATGGTCGTCGTTGTAGATATACATGTTAGCTTTCAATAGAGGCCACTCCATTTCTTCAGGTTCAATCTCAATCAAACGGTTGATGACATTAATAGCTTCATCGACCTTCCGTGCTTTGATTTTGACTTCCATGAGAGCACGCAGAGCTTCCGCGTCGTTTGGATTTACGCTCAACCGCTCTTCGATAACCTTCTCCGCTTCTTCTTCGTTTTCAGCTGAGGTCTCAACGGTTGCCGGAGTGGCGAGGGTAGCGGCGATGACGGGAGTGTGGTGGAAGCGCATGAAGAAAAAGGCGGTAGCGGCGAGGATGATGCAGGTGGTTTCGACGACGGGGGAGAAGAGAGAGGTTAGGGTTTGGAATGGGTTTGGTAAGGAAGGTCGGTGAAACGCAGGGTCGTTTGGAGAGGATGAGGCTTTGATAGGTTGGAACTTAAACGACGGCGGTGGTGGGAGGGAGATGAAGGAGAGGGACGGTGATAACGGAGATGGGAATGATGAACGGTTGGGATGGAGTGAGAGGTTGGAGTGACGGAGGTTAGTAACGGAATGAGAATTCATGGTGAGTGTAGAGAAGAAGAACGAGGAAGAGAAGAGAAACCTAAAGTCTAAACCCCTCACTCTCTGAAGTCTGATTGATTGATTAGTTAGGAACAGAAAGGGTATAACGGGGAAAATAAACGAGGGCATTGGAATATACGATAGGGTGTATGGGCACTAAAGTGTTCTCACTATGGACCGCTTAGATCTTGTATTATGAAAGATCATCCCAGGTATGGGAAACATGGTTTAAAATGGGAAGTTTGGTTCTGCCATCTCTCCTGCGCAATCTTAACTGTTGGTTTTGACTTTAATAACTTAATTTTCTTTCTCTTTTTTTTCTCTTCTATGCTTTTAGATAAAGTTAATGGTCTAGAATGAAGCAGAAGGAAAAACAGTAGACACCAACAGGAGAGGATTCTGATACCTTTTTATGAAGACTGTGTTTTAAATAGGGGTATAATCGATTTGATTTGAATTAATTTTTTTTGGTAAATAAATATGTTTGAACTGGTAATATTTTCACTGGTTTAATTTGGTCTAGTTTTTAATGTTTTTCAAAAGTAGAATAAATCAGACAGATGGATTTACTTTGATAGATCGATTTACAATATTTTTTTAAATATTATATTCATTCATATATTCTTTGTTATTATGTTTTTGAATTTATTTTATGTTATTATTTTTTAAAAATATATTTTATATAATTTATTTCATATTTTATTTTTAAAATAAGTTACGGATTATCTAAATCTATGATATTCAATAAATTTACTATCAAATATAAAAATTAATATTTAGAAGTATGACTAATACAATAAAAATAAATTCACTATCACGTACAAAAGTTGATACTTGGAAGTGACTAATATAACCAAAATAAGTTTACCATCAAATACAAAAGTTGACACCAATAAAAATAAGTGTGTAACTTTAATTATCGGTTCATTCATCGATTTGAAGATTTCTTAAAACTAAAATCGAGAATCAGGCCTAACCACCTCGGTTTTTGTTGATTCGATTTGTTTTTTAAGTCGAACCAAAAATTTTGGTTTTTTTTTTATTTGGTTTGATTTGAATTGTCGGTTTATTTGGTTTTTCTGATTCGTTTACACCCCTACTCTCAAACACTCATGCTTTTATTAGATGAAACACATTTGAGTCTCTTTCTTTAAAAATGAGTATCACATAAAGTAATTATATTTTTATATGTTTTATTAAATAAAGAATGAGTGTTAGATGGTATTGAATAAAGAGTGCTCATAGCATTCCTCAACGGAACAAATATCTGTTTTTCTGCATCCTCGCATCATTTTTGTCTTACATTTTCATATTCCTTTAATATGTTGTCGCAAATTTCATATTTAATTTTTTTGTTTGGAAGAAAAGAGGGTTGAAGCCCAGAGAGAAATTATTAATAGCAATCAACCTAGGAGAAGATACTTCAACATAATCAGCTAGTAAAAGAGGAGAAATTTTAGCAAAAAATCACTCATAAAGCATCAAATTAGGATCTAGATCACACCTCATGTTGGCAAGTGTATGTGCATAAGCATTCGACTCGCAATAAATATGACAAACTTGCACCTCCCAATCTAGTTTGAGAAACTGTTGAATTTGATGAACAAATCACATTCTAATTATACTACCATGTCCACACTCCAAAATATTTTGAACAACCACTTTGGAATCTATATGAAGTTCAATAACTCGAAATCAACGCTATTTTACTAATATTAATCCTTCTAACACTCCCCAAAGTCCAACAACATATGCACTACAAGAACCTAACTATCTTGTGAAGCCTCCAAGCCACTCACTTATACGACGAATGTTCTAATTGCCTTTGATTGACATATCTTGACAATATAAAATAAGTGATTCAAAGGGACACCTTGTAACCCTTGAATCTTTGGTAATTGTTGAGAACTCAGAGAACATTATCAAATGTCACAAATTGCCTTCATCTTCTTTTTACGATAACCTTGGAAGAGTAGATCACTAGAAGATGCTTTTTGCTTCTTTCTTTAATCTATCAAAAACTTCAAGTATGTTGACATATGAATTCATATCCATTTTAATTAGTATTAATCAAGAACAAACTTTAAGACATAGTGTTAGGTTTTCGGTTACACTGCAGATACCTCAAAATTTTGTCTGTTCAATCATGGATGAATCAAAACTTAGAGAATATCTTAAATACAATTAATGATCGGAAAAAAAATACTAGTATGGCTTTAATTTAATCTATGTAACATATGCAATGAATTATCAAACATTAGGAAATGAATGTAATATTATTGAGATTCATTGAATTGCATAAGCTTCCAAACAAATAAAAAAACTCATCTAGGATCGAAAAGGAACCTGTTGTACCCAAAATTTTCCCTCTCATTTATCAAGACTTTTCTCACAAGATCTCTTTGACTCAAGACTGGATTAGGGTTTGACCAGCTCAAGACATCTCATCATGCCCTGATGACCCAAAGTTAGGGTTTGGGATTGCACAAGGATTTTTGAACTATCAATGCTTCATATGACTTTCAAGTATCATCATGAACCCCTAAGATTACTCATGTCAAGTTTCAAGCTTTGAATCACATTTTTGATCAGTCAATTGGACAGTTGACCTAAAAATCAGTTGTATTGGGGAAAAAGTCAACCATGGCGAATTTACAGTCAAACTCCATAATTTTTTATCCACACCAACATTTTAGACTCATATGTATCATTTGATCAAGTTTGGGCCACAATTCCTCAAGAAATTTGATCAAATCATCAAAGGGGCAAAATGGTCAAAATTAGGGTTTTGACTGAGAAAGGGAAATTTCTAATTTCTGACCTAGCAAATGACCAATTGATTTGAATAATGATTTAAAGGGTTCATTTGTATCATCTTGACCTAATTACATGGTTCAAAACATTGCAAATTCATTGGATAGACAGATGAAATTTGCAATCAACTGATCAAAGTCAACTGTATACTGAAAAGTCAAACTTTGACTTTTTGGTCAAAATCAAGTGCCTAGGATCATAATTTATCAAAACATGTCAAAATATGAAACTTGTTCATCAAGGAATCAAAGATTGAAGATTTGATTTTTAAAATTTGAATTTTTCTTAACTTCAAATTTTTTCTAAGTATAGAAAATTTCTTATTTTTTCTCAACTTTAGGCCAATTTTCCACCATGATACAAGATGATTCAAAGAAAGTTCCCAACATGAAATTTGTAGATCTCCATGAAATATACAACTTTGATTTACACATTTTCCCCTAAAGATGCTTGGATCTCAAGATATAATTTTATGAACACATGCCCATGAACTAAAATAACTTAGTGAAATTTTGCCCTAACTTAGGCAGGTTTTTGACCCAACTTCATGGAAAATTTTCACCTAGTTCCAAGGGGAATCTTGAAATGCATTTCAAAGATGAGTTATAGAGAATATTTCAAGATTTCCAAAATGTCCAAGAACTCCTTGAGATCATTTTTGAGTAGGGAGAATCGAAGAGATGAAGTTGGCAATTTCTCACTTTGAATTCAAGCCATTTCATGAAGAACAAATTTCAAATCAGTACATATGCTGCCTAATCCATGCTTTACAGGTCCCAAACTTAATTCTCACTTCATAATTTAATGCTTACTCAGTTGACAAAGCTTTAATCCAAGCCCTAGAGTCTTTATCCAAGTTGTAATTCCATAAATGGCACAAAGTTGCCATTGCCATTTTGGAAAAGGTTCACTTTTGCAACTTTCCAATTCTTGAGCATTGAACCTGTTTTCTCTGTACACACAAGTACTACAGACATAAGGAAACTTGTATAGAGCTCATACCAACTCCAAGAAAGCCAGTACAAGCAGGTAGAGACTTGTCCCTTCACTTAGCTTCAAAAGCAAGAAAGTGTGCAAAAAGCCTAGGATTGAAAAATATGTTGAAGAGCTGACTTGAAACCTTTTCCATACTAATACACAAACATATTACAGTTGAGAGCATGATTGCTAAAGGGCTAAAACACTCCAAAACTCCATATCACCAAAAAACTGTCAAAACTTGCAGTTTGTGTCCAAGCATAACAATCCATCAATTTGCTCGTGCGTTTCAAGTTTCAATCATCCAAACACTTTACCTACTTCATATCTAAGTGATCCAGACCCTCATCCCTACACTATAACTCCTCCTTCTTCATCTGCCATTTTTGTTTTCAAAGCTTGCGGGTTGACTTGGATAGAGAGTTCTAGGCACTTCCAAAGCAAGGCAAGGATTAGAACACACTCAGGGAGGTTCAAGCAAGCTAAAGCAACCTTCAGGCCTTCCTAAATCTCACTCAAACTCCATTCACGATCTCAGCTGAAAGAGGTAAGAATCTCAATTTCTATCTCTTCATACAGGCATCCATTGGCCACGATTTGTGAATAAATAATGTAGATATCATTACTATGAAGCTGTACATATATATAACTTGCATTTATTTGGTCTGAGTTGAGAGAATTTTGAACTTGAAGTTCCTGGAAAAATTAGGTTTAAATTTAGGGCTTTTAAAATTCGTTTTGATCTTTGATTGTTAGCTTACATGATTTACATGGTTGAAATCGTGGGAATGAGTACTACCATTTTCATGTTGGAAGTTTTCATTTTCATGGAGAAATGAGAAAGTTACAGAGCTTTTGGCCAGCTTGAGGAAGAAGATGAAGTACAGGGCAAGGACTTTGTTTGTGTTATGTTTTTGTTGTTTCATATAAATCAACGGATGTATAGCCACCTCAGTAGCAAGGTAGCGCGCTGGTGAGGCCCAAGTCATGGGTTCGAACCTTGGCACTACCTTTTGTTTTTTTTCATATTTTTCCATTCCCATTTTTTTGCTGTTTTGCAGGATGGGCTTGTTTCTTTGGGCCTTAGTGTTTTTGCTAACATACTACTCCCTGTCTCCTTACAGCACCCCTGACCCAACTATTTTCATATATTTTATTTATTTGTTTTATTTTCATTTTTGTTTATTAAATATTTTCTTTAATACATAAAAATCATTTAAAAAAATATAAATATGATAATATTGCATTTTTATTTTATTTTATTTTATTTTTCACATAAAAATATATTTTTTCTTCAATATATATTAACTATCTTTCTTAAATAAATTTGTAAAAAATAAATTAAACTTAGATATATTCTTATCTTTTCTTTTATATTTATATATATACTTGTAAAATATTTATTTTAACATATGAAAACTAAATATTTTCATAAAATATTATTTATTATTTTTAATATAAAAAATACACAAAAAATAATACATAAAAACTTTATTTTCTTTTAAATTAGAAATTAGGGTTAACTTTGGTTTTCAAGAATTAATTTCTTTTTCTTAAGTTATTAGGTTTAGTTCAAAATTTATTTTCACATAAGAAACAAAACAAAAATCTTTTTCTTACATATACATACCATTGCACATTTAATTTATATTGTATCTTATTTATTTAAATATTTGTACAAATTCGATTTGGTTGTAATAGCTTAATTAGATTTACATTATTGCAAATCCTCATTCATAATTTGTATTCCCCCTTCCCATAAAAATGTTGTAATGGCGTAGTCATCTTTAAATTACGCAATTTATCGCTTTTTTATATACCATGCTAGTAATTAGGGTTTGAATGACAAGATCAAAACAAATCAAATAGAAAACCCTAATCCAAGATAAAACTAAGCATAAAAATAACACACTTGCACACAAGCATCCTTAGGGTTTCTCCACTTGGTTGCCTCATACAAAAATGGCCATATTATGCATGCGAAGTATCTTGGCAAAACAAACAAGTATAAGATCATAGTCCCTCGATGAAGCTATTCAAAGTTGCCTTACAAAATGATCTTGGTCCCTCAAAAAATGCTAAGATGCTTTGCAACATTGCTAATCATGGTTATACGATGACCCACGCTCGTCCCGTTTACATCCAAAGATAGGGTTGCTTACCAAATCAATGGTAAGACAACAATATCAAAGGAATAGAAAATGCACAAGAAAGACATTTGAGTAGGTAGATTACTCCTAGTTACTTGCTCTATTTCCAAACAACTATCCTTGCTATTTTCAAAACAAACACACACATTTCCAAACATTTTACAAACATTAAAAACATTTTCAAAAAGACAAACATCTTTGTATACATTCTTACGAACGAGAATCATTACAAAGATTGCTTAAACAATGGCCTCTTTTACAAAATACTTTCAAAACCACACCAAACACATTTTTAAAACAAAAAGCAAGTGATCTAGCAAGTAACTAAGAGCCCATGGAAAACCATGGATGAAAAGGGTGCTAAAACCTTCCTTTTTCATAATCTACCCCGCGAACTCAAGAAACAATCTCAAAGGTTGTTCCTGTGCTTTTTTACCTTTCCTTTTGGATAAAAGAAAAGTCGATGGCGACTCTTGCTAACCGCAACATTTGCAATCAAACGCAAAACCCTCAAGTCAGTTCTCCCACCGTATCACAAAACCATATTCTCAACTTTTGGAGTCACAAGACTTTGATCAAAAGCCCCATTATGACACCAATTGTTGGGTGAGAATATGGATGTAAAATGCCTAGAAGGGAGTTGAATAGACTTGTCCCCAAAAAGACAATTCGGTCCCATAAAACGAAATTGAGAGATTTTAAAATATGTGGAAGCAAAACACGACACAAAGAGAGCTTGGAAGCATCTCAATGAATTAATACAATATGAATACTATAATATATCACTAATGGCACGACTATTTCTAATGCAAATCAATTACAAGATAACCAAAGTTGCTTTAAATAAAGCGATTTAAAAAATTTACATAGAAATTAATTCAAAACATAATTGGATTTATGATGATCCAATAGGTTTGATGCATCACAAGCCTAAGCTTGCATATTAAATCTCTATAAGCAAAATCTAACATAAATAACATATAAATGATGCTATGATGTAATAGCTATAGTGGGAAAAACGAGTTATATATAGATAAACTATTGTGACTATCTTCTAAAAAGAAGAAAAGTTAAGGGGTGTGACGGCACCTCCCTATCCTAGAGAAGATCCACTCCCAGTTGGGGTCATATTCAAGATCTTACAAGAGCTTCACCATAGCGGGAAAAAATTGTGGCACTGTAGTAGCTCCTCAAAACCGTAACGCAATAACCTAAAGTCTCTAACATCTAAAACTCTCTTTTATTTCTTGTAGAACTTCATTGCTTTCTCAACCCTTTGCAACAATTCTTTCATCGTTTCATCAGACTCGTTAGACTCTGACGACGCTATTATAAGACCGTGAAAAAGCTTCAACTTGAAGTGGATTTCTCTGCAGAATCTCTTTGAATAGTTTTTTTGTAGTTTCATGGTTGTTGTTGTAGATATACATGTTAGCCTTCAATTAAGGCTACTCAATTTCATCCAGTTCAATCTCAATCAAATGGTTGATGACATTAATTGCTTCATTGACCTTCTGTGCTTTGATTTTGACTTCCATGAGAGCATGAAGATATTTAGCGTCGTTTGGGTTTCCAATCAACCTCTTTTTGATAACCTTCTCCACTTCTTCTTTGTTTTCACCTGAAGTATCAACGATTATTGAAATGGTGAGCGTGGTAGTGATGATGGGATTATGATGGAAGTGCATGAAGAAGAAAGCGGTGAAGGCGAGTATGATGCATGTGGTTTTAATGATGGGGGAGAAGAGAGGGGTTAGGGCTTGGAATGAGTTTGGTAAGGAAGGTCGGTGAAACACGGATTCATTTAGAGAGGATGAGGCTTTGGTGGGTTGGAAATAAAAATACAGAGGTGGTAGGAGGGAGATAAATAAAGGATAAGGTGATAACAGAGATGGGAAGAGTGGACGGTTGTGATTGAGTTAGAGGTTGGAGTTGCGGAGGTTAGTAACAGAGTGAGAAACCATGACGAGTATGGAGAAATAGAATGAGGAAAAGAAGATAAGAGAAGAGAAACCTAAAGTCTAAAACTCTCACTCTCTAAATGATTGGGATATATGATAGGGTGTATTGGCACTAAAGTGTTCTTATTGTGGACCCCTTAGATCTTGTATTTTGTAAGATATGTTGTGTGATATTAAAATCATGATGTAGGAATAATATGTGATCTACGGTGGTTTTGAAGCATTTAATATGGATTATGGAGTATTTGCGAATCACCTTTACAGAAAAGTGTTGAACCTTTTTCATCATGAAAATCTCACTGATTCATCGACTTTTTTTCCTTCTCTACCTCCATCATTCATACTAGAAATTTATTAGATTCGTTTTTAATTGGTTTAAATAGTCTTTTGTTCTCCATAAGTTGGAGAGTTTTTGTTTTTAGTCCATATATCTTTTTTTTGGATAAAGTTCTTAAATATTGGATTTCATTTGGTTTAGTAATAAAATTAAAATCCTTAGGAAAATCTGCAAGTTTCCTGCGGATTTTCATTCAGATTTTCTTGCAAATTTTAAATTTAGAAACTAAAATCAAAAGAATTTTAATATTAAAAAATTATTATAAAAAATAATACATGACGAAAACCCAAAACACGCCAACGACCAAAAGACTATTAAAGCCTTTTTAATATTATGAAATATATTTGAGGAATGAGAAACATGGTTTAAAGTGGGAACTAAAACGGAACAATATAACTTTTATGAAGACTTTTTTAATGGTCTTTCAAATAAGAATGTATTTGATTTGGTTTGGATCGGTTTTTTTATAAATAAAAAAGTCTGAACTGAAATATCTTCACTGGTTTGATTTGGTTTGGTTTTTTTATGTTTTTCAAAAATAGAACCAAACTAAACTAACCGGTTTGATTCAATTTGGTTTTGTTTAGTTGATCGATTTATAACACTTTTTTCAAACATTATATTCAACTGTGTATTCTCTACTGTCATGTTTTTCAGTGTACTTTCTTCCATTATTTTATAAATAATAAATTTCATATAATTTATTTTATGCTTTACTTTTAAAACAACTTACAGGTTGTCTAAATCCATGATTTTCAATAAGTTCACTATCAAATACAAAAATTGGCACTTGGAACTGACTAATACAACTAAAATAAGTTAACTATCACATATAAAAGTTGACACTTGGAAGTGACTAATATAACTAAAATAAGTTTACCATCAAATACAAAAGTTGATACCAATAACAGGCGGAATAAAAGATTAAGTGGGTAACTATAGTCATCGGCTCGGTTCATCGATTTGACGTTTCCTTAAAACTAAATCCGAGAACCGGACTAAATCACCTCGATTTTCATTGATTCAGATTATTTTTTAAGCCAAACCAAAAAAAATAGTTTTTTCAGTTTGGTTTCATTTGGATTATCGATTTAATTGGTTTTTTTTATTGACTTACACCCATACTCTAAAAAACTCACACTTTTATTAGATGAAACACATTTGAGTCTCTTTCTTTATAAATGAGTATCACATAAGTAATTAAATTTCCACATGTTTTATTAAATAAAGAATAGGTGTAAGAGGGTATTGAAAAAAGAGTGTTCATAACATTCTTCAACGGAAAAAATATTGGTTTTTCTCTAACCTTACATCACTTTTGTCTTCCATTTTCATATTCATTTAATATCTTGTCACAAATTTCATATTTAATTTTTTTTGTTTGTAAGAAAAGATGGTTGAAGCCCAAAGAGAAATGATTAATATCAATCAACCTATTAGTAAATACTTCAACATAATCAGTTAGCAAAAGAGGATAAATTTGAGTAGAAACTCGCTCTTAAAGCATCAAATTAGGACCTAGATCACACCCTGTGTTGGCAAGTGTATGTGCACAAGCATTTGACTCATAATAAATGTGACAAACTCACACCCAGTTTGAGAAACTATTGAATTTGATGAACCAGTCACATTCTAATTATACTACCATGTCCATATTCTAAAAGATTTTGAACATATATATATATATATATATATATATATATATATATATATATATATATATATATATATATATATATATATATATATATATATATATATATATATATATATATATATAAAGTTCAATAACTCATAACCCAAGCTCTTTTTTTAATATTAATCCTACCCCAAATTCCAACAACATATGAACTACCGGAACTCAAATATCTTGCGAAGCCTCCAAGCTAGTCACTTGTATGACATATGTTCTAATTGTCTTTGATTGAAATATCTTGACAATATCAAATAAATGATTCAAGTCTTTGACGATTATTATCACTTTAAGGTACACCTTGTAACTCTTGAATCTTTGGTAACTATTGAGAACTCATAGAACATTGCCAAATGTCAAAAACGGCCTTCATCTTCTTTTTAAGATAACCTTGGAAAAGTAGGTCACTAGAAGATGCTTTTTTGTTTATTTCTTTAATCTCTCAAAAACTTCAGACATGTTGACATATGAATACATATCCATTTTGAAGTAGGATTAATCAAGAACAAACTTTAAGACATAGTGTTAGGTTTTCGGTTACACTGTACATACCTCCAAATTTTTTCAGTTCAATCCTGGATGAATCAAAACTTAGAGAATATCTTAAATACAATTAATGATTGAAGAAAATACTAGTAAGGCTTTACCTTAAGTTAATCTGTGTAACACATGCAATGAATAATCAGACATTAGGAAATCAATGTAATATTATTGGGATTCATTGAATTGCACAAGCTTCCAAACAAATAGAAAAATCGTCTAGGATCGAAAATAACCATATCCTTAACTTTTGGAGTCGCAAGACTTTGATCAAAAGCCCCAATATGACACTAATTATTGGGTGAGAATATAGACACAAAAAGTCTAGAAGGGGGGTTAATTAGACCTGTCCCCAAAAAGATATTTTCAAAAACATTTTAGGTCTCATAAAATGAAATTAGAGATTTTAAAATATGCGGAAGCAAAACACAAAGCGAAGAGAGCGTGGAAGCATCTCAATGAAATAATACAATAAGAATACTGTAATATATTACTAAAGGCATAAGTCTTTCTAATGCAAATCAATTACAATATCACCAAAGCCACTTTAAATTAAGCGATTTAAAAACTTTACATAGAATTTTGTTCAAGAAATAACTGGATTTATGGTTATCCAATAGGTTTGATGCATAGCAGATTTAAGCTTACATATTAAATCACTGTAAGCAAGATCTAACCTAAATGACATACAAACGATGCAATGATGCAATAGTTATAATAATGAATACAAAAAATTAAAGGACATAAGGGAAGAAAGAAAAGGTACACAAAGATATATAGTCGTTTAGCATTTGTCCTCACTTTGCCTACTCCACTCTTCAACGATGTTCACACTATTACAAATAATACATTTTACGAAGAAGCTTTCACCTTAGCCAAAAGTAAATCTGAGGTACAATGCGAAGGCACGCCATATTTTATTTTTTTAAATAAAAACAACATATTCCCTCGGTTTTTAATATAACTGAGGAGAAAAATAATTTCGGACATGCTTCGAATCCCAACTACTACAATTTTTGTTTTGATTTGTTTATAAGTGTAAACTAATTATCTATCTCTTTGATTTCCATAATAACCGAGGGACAAAATGATCAGATTTTACTATAAAAACACTCATTAAATAGATTTTACATTAATCCTAACTTAAATGTAGTCGTCCCACCGCTGTATGCATCATTCTTTTGAGGTGGAGTGCAAGACATAAAAAATGTTCTTCTATCTTGAACAAAACATTTTTCTACCCTTATAATCTATTTCATATAATGGTGTGATGTTGTTGTTTTAATCTTGAATAGTCTTCCAATATTGTCGATCAAAGAAAACAACACTACTTTTCCTAGGTTGACAACAATGAGAAATTTATTCCTAAAAATTGTGTAATATGCGTACAAAAAATACAAAAAATTGTGACTAGTAAAAAATTAAAATGGAAATATGACATGTTACTTTCAATTTTTTATCATTTATCAATCTTTGGTTGAACACTATTACCTCAATTTTTTAATAAAACTGAGGGGTCATCTTATTTTGTTACAACCACAAAAATGAATCTCTACCCTATATTCATAAATGAACAATACTCAATATATTTACAAGACATTAATCCATAAGAAACGAATCTCTACACTATATATCTTGTTATCTTTCTTGTTAAATAATTTTCCATGAAAACATTTGCTTAAGATAATGAAATTTTGGAACTTAAAGAAGCTTGGAAAAGTTCTTTGAAATGGATTGCAAGTGCGGAAAAAATATTTTCTAATGTTTGGAACCGATAACTCTTGGTTGGAAAAAATATCTCCTTAGAAGTTGGATGCATGCAAAAGGTATGCAACAAAATCTGGATTACAACAAATATTTTAACAACAACGACTATGATGAAACTACATTTGTTGTAATAATGTATTTTAATATTCTGTGTAAACTATATAAAGTTTTAAAAAATGACTTTTTATACCTCGGTTTTCTTCTAAAACTGAGGGCTAAACATATTGTACCTCAGTATTTCTTAAAACTAAGGGGGTAATATTGGCGTGATTATTGAGGATATTGTTCACCGTCCTTAAACAAACCATTACCTTCCATTTCATGATTATCAATGCTCAAAACACTATCATTAGTGATCCGCGTGAAACTTAAAAAACTTACATTATAAAATCATTTTGAATATAAAAAAGGAGGTGAAGCATCATAAAGCGCTTGAAACTTATACGTCTACCACTTTAAGGTTTGCAAGAGAATTTTCCATGAAAAGATCTCTATGATGGATTGCAAGAGCAGAAAATATGGGTTCAAAAGGTTTATGTTCTTTTATATTTATTTGAGCAGAAACTTATTTATTTATCTAACCCTTATTTATCTAAACCATTTTTTGTTTTATTTCAGAAACAAATGCATAAAAAAAGAAATTGAGAATATAGTGCATCCAATATTTGTTCTTCCCTAAAATTCAATGATTTGAAGATCTAAAGTCAGACTTTCATGAAAATTAATTTTTACTTTAATAATTTGTGTAAACAATGTAATATTCTAGGTAAATAATGTAGTTTATAAATAAATTAATTTTTTAATATTTTGTGTAAACAATGTAACGAGTTTTAATTTAAAAAAAAACTATCTTACCCCTTAGGTTTGTTCATAAACCGAGAGGTATGTATGATGCACTAATTTTGAAAAAAAAAAGTGCAGATGACGGGATTCGAACCCATGCACATGTAAATTTACTCCTCGGTGTTTTAAAAACTCGGGTTTTAATTCGTTACTTTTCATGACGCCCTTCATTACCTCGTTTCTTTAGTCGAGGTAAAATACATTTTGCGTCCGAGGTTAAAAGCGCTTTTTGTAGTAGTGTAAAACCATCGGTAAATAATGATTTTCCACTATTTCATAAGTTTGATACAAGCATTTTGCTTACAAGGAAATATCACACGATAATTTCTTGTGTTGATGCAAATACTCAAACTGATAATAAAAACAATATCCTCAATGATCTTAATCCAATAACCTAGTTACCCATAATAACATGCTTCAAGTCTTCATATGTGGCAATCCACCTTAATCCCACTAATTTCTTGTCTGAGCGATTGCCATTAGCTAAGCATTCAATTGGATAACTCCCAACTTTGTCTTACGAACATTTTTTAATATACTTCACCAAAGTTTTCGATGGAGTATAATGAAACTCATCTCTTGATAGATAACACAACATCTAAACCGCATTCAAGAAACAATTCTTGCATGTCTTACAAACAACAAACTTCACACAAAAACATTAAATACCCTAATATACCACTAGTCTTCCTCAAATTCTAAATCTTTAGAGACGAAGGTCACAACATTGAAAAAGGACTAAGGTTGAATATGATGAACAATGCCAAAATAATCACACACACACACACACACACTAATTAACAAGATATCAACAAGGAATTAGATTATGCTGAATGAAGAACACACACAAAGATTCTCTCAAGTTTTTGGATAAAATGGGCCTTGGTTCTTGAAGGTTATCATTAGCTTAATCAAAATTAAATCATTACAAGATTGATCAACTCACTTTTTCTGGTTTCTCTCAACAACAAATTACACAAATCAAAGTGTAACAAAATGAGATGTAATTTGACATGAATTACACTTAAGAGTTTGATCTTCAAACAAGAGAAATATACAATGGTGCTAGGAATAGGCACACTAGAGAAGAAAAGACAAATTGAAATTTTTGTCTAAATTTCTTCCATTATGAAAAAGTTCATAATGATAGATTCTCATTATCTTGGATCAAATAAACAACTATTTAAATCTAAGGTGGAAATTTTAATGTTTGAAGTTATGATTCAAATCATTATTCAAACTGATGACTTGAGTCAAGTGCAAACCATGATTCAAGTTATATTGTATTGTGATTCAAGTCAAGTTAAACTTGTGATTCGAATCAAATTTTCCATCGTCTAATTCTAGATTTCATAGAAAACTATGATTCGAGTAAAATTAATCTTGTGATTCGAATCAAATCACACAGAGCCAAAATTCAATTTTCACAAATAGCATGATTCGAGTCATACAATGTGCATGATTCAAATCAAACAACTTAACACAATGATTCAAATGTTCTAACTTGTGATTAAAGCAACACTTAATGAAAAGACAGAAACCAACTTGCTAGGCTAAAAAAGGATACACAATATAATGGACCAACATTCTAATTTATTGAGTAATTGAGGGGACTAAAGGCACAATACAACATAGCCGAAGCAGATCAAATACAATTCAAAACTAAACAAATTACATGAATAATCAAATAAAGAACAAAAATTACAAACACATGAATAATCAAATAACACATATACTCAAATTGATAAAAACTTCAAAACTGAAAGACGATACTGGACGACACTGACTGCAATTTCACGTTTATTACCACGTGACTCTCTTGCTTTTAACTTTTACTATGCCATGTGTTCCTACAATCAAAGATGTAACATTACTTCTTATTTTTTTTCTTCTTTTTTTGAATTCCATCTCTTTCCTCCATGTTCTGAGTCTATAGTGGTTCGTCTAAACTTTGAACTTTCTTCCTCGTGTCAGCACTTAAACTCACATGTGGAATTGCATTGATTTCCTTATTGCTTATCACCCACTCTTCCATAATGATCGCGTAATTAACCTCATCAAGCGCAATAAAATGGGATCCCATAACTTACTCATTTTCATTAAATGCTCTTTTCCTAGTGTTGCTCCGCCGCTGATGGTCGTGGATCCACTATTGATAACTTTGTTTTCATCAAAAAATTGTTTTTACATGGCCTTATTATCTTTTTAACCATAATCAAAGGTCCTATATTTCCAGAATCATTATTTTCCTTGGCAATTGCACTGATTTATCCATTTATTTCCTCTGAATCATTCCTTATCTTAGTCACGTATTTTTTGCTTCCACATCCTTTAGTGTTATGGCCAAATCTACCATAAGTTAGACAGATAAATACCTTCATAATACAACTTATAATGTCTTAATTTGATTAAAAAAAACATCACCAATAGAGGTTTGGTCTGAATGCATAATCTTGCATATTTTCATCTTTCCCTCGTTAGTGTGTTCTTGTCCACTTTGATTGTTACCTATACAATCACCAATAAAAGTAAGGACTTTATCATCGTAACACTCTATTGTTAGCCCAGAGATCCTCACCCAAATTAAAACATGCTCAATCACATCACTCGAGGGGAAAAAGTTTGGGCTTCATTCCCTTACTGAGAGATAATGGTCATATATCACCCATTGGCCTTCCATCAACGATACGTACTAATCTTCTTCATTCATGAACATGACGGGATAATACTCTTGCCCTAATTCCACAATGTTTATAACTTATCTTCTCTCCCATGTTTGTTGAAGTCTACTTTCTAGAGCCTTGTACCTAATTCTCCTTCCCAACATTTTAAATATAAATCTACGTCTCCAGGGACTCACAATTCTTTCTCCTCCAATAACGAGAGAACAAATTATGGGCAGTCATACTCACCAACTTTATTTTCTTCAATCTTCAGACCCACCTCATTGTCATTCCCCCTGATTAGATCTTATTTTCTGGATATACTTTATGATTAAACTTTAGTTTCTATCACCCTTTCTCCCGCAACCATATTTTTATAAGTGTTCACCATCATATTGCTATTTTCACTCACATGATCTTACCCTAGTTCATTATAAACTAGCGACATGGTTGATGACACAAAAAGTTAGATTCTACTTCTTTAACTATTTTGGTGCTACGAGCCTTTAAATCGTCTTCTTCAGCGTGCTTCATGTGATTTTCTGAAGAAAACCCTATCGGGGGAGGTTCTTGACCAAACCCTAGCATAGCATTTTTGTTGTCTTCAAAATCAAGTTTTGGCGTCCTTCTTCTTTTAGTTTAGGCATTTGTCTCAGTTTTTAAAAAAATCTACATATTTACTCTTTCTAACTATATAATAAATTCTCATTTGTTAGTTTTATCATATAAATAATATATTATTTTAGGGTTTTTCTATTTTTCTATGAATAAATCACTAAACATGAATATCACATAACAAAAATTTGTTAACAATACGTTTTTTCATTTTTTATTTTTTATTTTTTCTATCTTTTTAATTAAAAAAATAGATAAAATACTCACTTATTTTATATTAACTAGCATCCAAACGGGCACTCCATGCCAATTTATATGCTCTTTTTAATAAGCAAATGTGTTAAAATATAAACGAATATTTTCATTTATTTTGATTTTAATTTTAATTTAAATATCTCTGCCATACCCCAAATTTTCCCTACCCTTATATCTTTTCATATGGTTTATTGCATTACATTTGATACTTACCATTAGGTCATATTCATTGCTACACTCATGGGATCAAGGTTCTTAGGGTTTCTTCTGGCTCAAGGTTATTCATCAATCAAGAGTTTGAGCTTATCAAGGAAATTTGTTTGGGACCTCATGTTCATGAGCTCCTTATTGATTCAAGTTCATTGGCTCCTTGGATTTCTTAGGAATCTCTGAGAAATTAGGGTTTTGATCTTCAGTCACCATCTCATAAGATATTCAATAAGAAATTAAGGGTTTGGCCCTTTCAAGTTGTGATCTTAATTTTTATCATGACTTGGTTTCTATGATTAACTAATAGCCCAAGGTATCAAGTTTTACCATTAGATTCATCACAAGGTTACTCAAAGCATTACATAGGATGATTGTTTAAATTTTGACTTATTTGGTTGAAAGTCATCTTTTTAACAAAGGCATTTCCTGACATTTTTCTTGAGAAACTTGGTTCTCAATTACTTGTAAATATCTTATGGAATTCTCATATGGATTGTGGACATTTGGTTTGCATTGTTTGAAGTTCAATTGCTTAATCTTGATCATCTGGTCATTTGAGCAAAAGTCAATTGTTGACCAAGAGGACTTTTGGTCAAAGTTGAAGTCAAAGATCATGTTTCAACATCATATGGCCTATGGTTTAAGAAATTCAAGAGAAATATGGATTTTGGAGTTAACTTATTCATGAAGGTATTTTGGTGAAATTGAAAAAAATTTCTAAGTGTGGAAAGTCATAAGGCTAAACTTCAAAAATTCATAACTTCTTCATTTCTTATTGAAAAATTTCAAACTTTACATGGATGGAAAGAGAAAAATAAGATTTACAACTTTATCAATATGGTCTCATACCCAAAAAGTGATTATTTTGAGAGTTATGGAGTAAGGAATTATAGGTCACTTTTGAAGATTATAGGTCATTTCTCAAAATTTCAGTTTTACATGGCCAGTTTTAATGACTCTAATGGATTCAAATAAGAAAACTTCAAACATGAAAGTTGTATAAAATCTCAATACCTTTTCAAAGAGTACAAGTCTTTCCATTGATTCAAATAATTGAGCAAGTTATCCCCTTTAGACTGGGACTGCATTTTATTGAATTTTGTCAAACCAAACTTTGCAATTTCTTAATTTCTCTAATTTTAGCCGTTCTTTTTTACTCTAATCAATCCCATAAGCTATTTGAGTTGTCTATAAGAGAATCAAACCTTCTATTTACACCCAGGCATGCATTTGTACCAAGTTTGTACAAAAAACCTCAAAATTGCCCAAAATAGCCATTTCTCTATTTCTCTCTCCACACTCCACTAACTTGTAGAATCTTTTGTCCACGTGATTCTGACCCCACAAGCTAAACAAAACGTACAAAAGGCCTCCCTATCTCTACATAAAATGCAGGCTTGGTGACCAAGGCTCATTTTTGCGATTTCTTCCAAAAACACCCTCCAACGTCTCTTAGCTTGTAATGACCTTTCTACCCTCACTTTGAGACTTTATATAAGGACACCATTACCTTCATTCACTCACACACACACACACACAACATTAAGCTCTATACAAATTTTCTCTATTCTTGCAATTTCTGCAAATCTCCTCAAGCAAGCACATTTCTGAAGCATCCCCTTCACTAAGCTCGTTATTTGAGCTCCAATAAGAAGAATCAAGAGCAATCTCTGGGTTTCTTTTTCATTTGGAATCACAAGAGAGCAGTGGACTCATTTTTCACTAGGTAAGCCTATTAAATCCTAGATCTTGCATTCTTGCATCTGGAAATGACTTGTTGATGTTCTTATGTTGCTCTTGAACCTCTCCCTTTAGAACTTTTTTCATTAATTTTGGTTGTGTTTTGAGTTATTCAGATCTGGAAAGATATGTGAAATATTGTTTTTATGCTCCCTTCTCGCCCATATTTCTCTCTCGTTTCTCAACCTTTTCAAAAACTTCTTGAATCAAAGTCGTAGATCTTTTTGAGATCTACAACTTTAATGTTTACATTTTTTAATTTCATCAAGAAATGAGAGAGAAATCTGGATGGGAATACACCTTAAAAAACATGGGCTAGGACTGGGTTTTTTTGAAAATTTTGTTCCATGCTTGCCACCCAGCGCGTTTTCATTGACTGATCCTTTATTTTGTCCTCTAGCATTCAATGATTGGCATGAAATGTGACTGGTTAATGTTAATTAGTGGGGCCAGGCACTGAAACACATGTAGAAGCTTTGATCATCATTTTATTTAATTCTTTTTAAATTTGTTTATTTTATAATTATTTCTTTTTTTTCTTTATTTAGTTAAAATACTCTTATTGATCCAAAAAATACAAAAAAAATATATAGACCGAAAGATATTTGAATCTACTTTCTAAATGTGATTCTTATTTTATTTTTAACATTTATTTTCTATTTTTCGCATTTTATTTGGTTTAATGTGTTTTTATTTGATTTTATTTTGCATAGTTTTAGTATAAAATTAATTCTTTCCAATTTAGGAACTCTAAAAATCACAAAAAATATTTTCATGTTCCTCTTGATTTTTTGATGGTTTTAGATTTCATTTATTTTAAATTTTGTTTGGTTTTCAAAATTTTAAAAAGGATTTAATGGTTTTTGAGGTTTTATTGCTTCTTTTTGAAGTTTCAATATAATTTACTCAGTTCCATTGATCTCAAAATTCTACAAAAATATGTTTGAGCTTATTTAAGATGTTCGGGTCATGTTTCTCATTTTCGTGGATTTTTAATTCTGATTTTTGTATTTTGTATAAATTTATCTTGTTTAATGGTCATTTAAGCCTAGTTTGAACTAGTATTGATCTTTCAATTTAATTTTGATATTTCCATGAACTTTTAAGTTGAGCAAGGATTGATTTCTGACTTGTAGGAGACTTGAGCTCCTTTGATCATTCTTGTTTGGATTTTATATCCTGTTTTTCTATTTTGCATGGAATATTGAAGTGAGCATGTCCCTTTGGTCTAGTGTAATTTAATCAAGTTTCATTCAAATCTTATGGATAGAATTTAAGGCCAATCGTTGGGTATGTTATGATCATTTGAGTGATTAAATGATATGTTAACATGTTTTCATTTATTGGAAATTGTATGTTGATAATTTGGTTTTTACCTTGAGCATAAAATTTGTGTGGTTTGTAAAACCCTAATTTGATTGCAATTGATCTTTAAATCATGTTGTGATATGGTGGGAGAACTGACTTGAGGTTTTTGCGTTTTATCACAAATGTTGCGGTTAGCAAGATCGCCACCGACTTTTCTTTTATCCAAAAGGAAAGGTGAAAAAGCACAAGAAAGACCTTTGAGATATTTTCTTGAGTTCGGGGGGTAGATTATGAAAAGGGAAGGTATTAGCACTGTTGTACCCCAAAATTTGCCCTATCATTTTATCAATATTTCTCATCACAAGGCTCTTGAAACTCAAGACAAGGCTAGGGTTTGCTCTGCTCAAGACACCTCCTTGCATTGTTGACCTGAATTAGGATTTGAGTTTGCACAGGGATATTTTGACATACAATGCCCAAAGTGACTTTCATACTTCATGTTGGACTCATAAGTTTACCCATGCCAACTTTCAAGCCTTGAATCAAATTTTTGCCCAATCAATTGGACAGTTGACCTAGAAATCAGCTGTATTGGGGAAAAAAGTCAACTGTGGCCAATTTACAGTCAAACCTCATAAATTTTGACCCACATCAACATTATGAACTCATATGAACCATTTGATCAAGTTTGGACCACAATTCCACAAGAAATTGGATCAGATCACCAAAGGGGCAAAATGGTCATTTTTAGGGTTTTGACAGTACAAAGGTAATTTTTGACTGTTTTAACCTAGCCAGTGACAAATCAAGTTCAACCATGGGCTTAAGAACTCAATGAAATTATCTTGACCTATTCAACAAGTTCAAAAGATCTCAAATGCATGTGATTGACAGATGAATTTTTCAGTCAACTGATCAAAATTTGACTGTACACTGAAAAGTCAAACTTTGACTTTTTGGTCAAAATCAAGTGCCAAGGGTCATTTTTCATCAAGATATGTCAAATTATGAAACTTGTTCACCAAGAAACCCAAAATTGCAAATTAGGGTTTGAAATTGAAAATTTTTCATAACTTAGAATTTTTCTAAGTTATGAAATTTTCTTAATTTTTCCTAACTTTGTCCCACATTTTCACCAAGATGCAAATGGATTCAAACAAAACTTACAACATGAAAGTTGTATTCCATCACAAAGTATACAACTTTGAATCACAAATTTTTCTCAAAAGAAGCTTGGATCTCAAGTTATGATTTTTGGAACAAGGGTCCCTAAAACTTTTAACTTAGAGAAATTTTGCCCTAGTTTAGGCAAGATTTTGACCCATCTTCTTGGCCATTTTTCACATAGTTCCACTTGGAGTATCAAGTTGCATTTCAAAGATGGATTATAGTACATTTCTCAAGCTTTCCAAATTGTCTAAGAACTCCTCAAACACATTTGTGGTTAGGGAGAATCGAATGCTTGAAGTTGGCAAAAACTCACTTTGTAACCATGGCCAATACATGTTCATACAACTTGCAAAATCTGACCAAACTAGATTTGTACTTAATTACAGGCCTCTAAACCAATTTACACTCAAAAATTGAATGCAAATACATTGGTTAGAGGCATTGTTCTGATCAAGGGAGCATTATACAATGAACAATTCCATTTTGGGCATAAAGATAACACTTCCATTTACATAAAGCATGCTTTATGTCAAGTTTCATTTCTTGAGCCATACACCAAGCCTTTTGCTGCAAACAAGGCTCCCTAATGTCAGGCAAAGCTCAACCACTTTGTGCAGCTAGGTTACAAGCCAGTATAGCCCTTACATTGTCAACTCTCACTTTTTGCTTCAAAACCAAGTCATTGTGCCAAAAGTCCATAACTCACATATCTGATAAAATCAACTTAAGCCAAGATTTCAAACAAGTTTTACACATCCTTGTAAGCCATAAACACGAGCCAATCATCCCTCAAACACCCATTGAACACCAAAACACCAAAAACTTGCAAAACAGAGCAGTTGCTACAACTTGAGTGCCATAGCTCATTTTGCTCGTGCGTTTTGCTCCTTTCCACTTCAAACACCTTCCATTCAACTCACTCAAGCTATCCCAAACCTCCATTGCCAACTGTAACTCCATTTACAGTGTTCACCATTTCTGTTTCAAGCTTAGGCAGGTTGACTTCTAGAGGTTGATTCAGGCCATTTCAAAACAAACTAAGCATTAGGAAAGGTTCAGGGAACATCAAGCAAGCTCAAAAGAACCTCAGGCCTCACTGAAAGTTGCTGCATTGTCCAACTCGAATCCAACTGAAACATTTTTTTCATGAACTTCTATCTCTCTATTTAAGAACATTTAGGCTTAGGTTTGTGAATGAAAGATGTAGTACTCATTGCCATGAAACCATACATATGCTCAGTTTTCATTTATATTAAACGTGCTAAGAGAATTTCATCCATGAACTTTCTGAAAAAACTAGGTTAGAAATTAGGGCCAGAGAAATTCTCTCTGGTCTTTGAGAGTTAGATTAAGTTTTTTATATGGTTAGAATCGTGGTTTGATGCTCTACAAGTTTCATGTTTTGAGTTTTGGCAAAAGATCACAAATGCAGGAGTTAGCTGTTTGAACTCAGAACGCGCGTTTTTTCACAGTGCTGGAGGAAGAAGATGAAGACTTGGGCTGGGCTGGCTTGTTTTTGCTTCTAACACCTTCTTTTTCAGTTTCACACCCCCTGGCCCAACTTCTTGTATTTTTAATATTTTTGCATTTTAATTTCATTTCTGACTTTATTATTTTATCTCCAAACATAAAAAATGCTTAAAAAATGTTTTCATAATTTTTTAGATTTATTTGGTATTTATTTTAATTTTTTTCAATATAAAAAACATTTTAATACCTTTTTTCTCATTTGTTTAAATATAAAAATAATGTAAATAATACTTTTATTTTCATTTCTTATTTTTATTCACATTGAAAATATTTTCTTGAATATATTTTATTTTTGTAAATATTTTATTTTATTTTATACATATTTAATATATATAATATATATATATATATATATATATATATATATATATATATATATATATATATATATATATATATATATATATATATATATATATATATATATATATATATATATATATATATATATATATATATATATATATATATATATATATATATATATATATATATATATATATATATATATATATATATATATATATATATATATATATATATATATATATATATATATATATATATATATATATATATATATATATATATACCTTTATTTTATTAAATAATTAGAGTAAAAATATAAAAATATTACCCTTTTTATTTTTTTTATACTAAAAAATACATTTTCTTCAATATATTTCATTTTTGTACATATTTATATATTTTTGTATATAAATAATATAATATTATTTTCTTTAAGGAAAATTAGGGTTTACCCCTTTATTAAATAAAATCAACCTTTTTTTATTTTAAATTATCTACACCTTTTTTTCACATTAAAAAATTCCTTACATACATAAACAAATAAAAACTTCTCTTTTTTGCATAATACATTTTTATTTAATATTTGCTTATTTTTGCCATTTAAATATTGTACATTTAAATATTATGCATTGTAAATTCAATTTAGTTGTAATAACTTAGGGTTTTATTTTCATGTCAAATACCCCCTATTCAAATTTGTATCTCCATCCCCATAATCATGTTGTAATAGCTTAGAATTTAAATTCTCGCACTTAAACGCTTTCAATTATGCCATGAGCTAGGGTTTGTATGCCAAAATCAAAACCAACAAATAGTTTGACCTAATCAAAGACAAAAATGCATGAAAAACAAACACAATGCACACTTGCACCCCTAGGGTTACAATCCACTTGTTGCCTTCAAAAATGGGCCATGGTATGCATGTTAAGTACTTTGGAAAAACAAAAACAAAACAAAAGATCATAGTCCCTCGATGACGCTATCTGAGTTGCCTAAACAAAATGATCAAGTCCCTTAAGAAAATTGCCAAAGATACTTGACACAATTGCTATCATGGTCTATACGATGACCCGCGCCTGTCCCGTTTAACATCCTAACACAAGGTTGTTCACCAAATACAATGGTGAAACAACACTGTTAAAAGGGTTAAAAACATAAGAAGGATCTTTGAGTAAAATAGGGTAGATAGCTTTTAGTTACTTGATCAAAAGCTTGCAAAAACATCCTTGCTATTTGTAAAACACACTTCACAACACAACTTCAAAATCTAACTTTCAAACATTGAAAACTTTTCAAAAGACAAAAACACCTTTGTATACATTCAAACAAGAATCATTACAAAGGTTGCCACAACGATGGCCTCTTTTCAAAACATCTTTCCAAAATCACACACAAAGCACCATTTCAAACAATTGAAGAGCACCATTTCAAACAATTGAAAAGCAAAGCAAGTGATCTAAATAAGTAACTAAGAGCCCATGGATAACCATGGATAGAAAGGGTGCTAATACCTTCCCTTTCTATAATCTACTCCCCGAACCCAAGAAAACATCTCAAAGGTCTTTCCTGTGCTTTTTGACCTTTCCTTAGGATAAAATAAAAAGTCGGTGGCGACTCTTGCTAAACTGAAACATTTGCGAACACAAACGCAAAACCTCAAGCTAGTTCTCCCACCGTATCACAGAACTGGCGACTCTGCTGGGGAGAACTTTAAAAGTGGAGTAACCTTAGGGCTTAGATCACCTTTGCATGCTTATCTTGATTGCTTTGATTGCTTTACATTTGGTTCTCTTGTTTGGGCTTGAAATCCCACACTCGGATTTGGGAAACATTCATAGGTAAATAGCAATACATTGTGGAAACTGTACGGGGTATACCGACATGGTTAAAGCAATAGCTATATTAGTGCGACATATTTGTGAGTATCGGTAGCCTTTGAGTCAATCAGGGGCCGCTGAGTGATGTCATGAAGCACTAATGAACTCTTAGAACCTTACTTGACCATCTTGGCCTTTTTTAGGGGTAGTGAGATGACCGACTTTGGTGCAGTCCAAAGTTGGTAGATACTCGATACTACACTCATTGAGGGTTGTTTTCTTGGAACATTTTGGTCGACAGTTAAGTGGCTAAACCAAAACAATGAACACAGAAAATAATCCAGTGATATTGAGCTCCTTAGAACCCGATTACTATAGGACAGGTTGAGCCAACTAACTTCAAGAGGGTACTTACCTATGAAACCTCATGCAAGCCTAAAACTAGGATCTTGTGTGACTTGTTTGTACATGTGCTTCTGCATACATCAGGAACATCATAAAACATCATATGCATCCACTGACCATTTCAAGGGTTTGGATCTTCATCTTTGTTCTTGTTTTGTAGGTCATGGAATCCCTTCGCAGGAAAACAATTCAAGTCAACCTTGTGAGAATCCCTCCTCAACTCAAGGAGCTTACTTCCAGGATTCCAGAGAATTCTCTCTTCAGTGAAAGACATGGTAGACTTCTCAACTTGGTCAACTCCAACATTGAAGAAGACATGGTGAAGGTTCTCTTCCAGTTCTTTGATCCCCTACACCACTATTTCACATTCCCTGATTACCAACTAGTACCTACTTTGGAGGAATTTTCTCAACTCCTGAGAATTTCTATTCTTCATCAACTACCCTACAACGATATGGAAAAAGAACCAAAGCCTAAAGATGTCGCTCAAGCATTACACTTGCAACCATCTGATATCAAGGGACATTGGGAAACCAGAAGTGGTGTCAAGGGTTTCTTGGCAAAGTTTCTATTTGAGAAGGCACAAGACTGCTGGAACTCTCTAGATCTACAAGCTTTTGAGGAGATTGTAGCACTCCTCATCTATGGGTTGGTCTTGTTCCCAAACCCTGATCAGCTTATAGATGTGAATGCTGTCAAGATTTTCATATCCCAGAATCCTGTGCCTACATTGCTTGGGGACATCCTACACTCATTTTACACACGAACAATGAGGAAAAAAGGTGTTCTCATGTGCTGTACTCCTCTCCTAGCAAGGTGGTTTATTTCTCACCTTCCACAATCAGTTTTGAAGAATAAGCAGGGTTTAAGGTGGTCATAACGGTTGATGACCCTCACACATTCTGATGTTCATTGGTGTTCTCGGTCCAGAGATAATGCCATCATTATTGACCGTTGTGGGGAATTCCCTAATGTCCCACTACTTGGCATTAGGGGAGGCATTACCTACAACCCTTGTTTAGCTCTAAGACAGTTTGGATATGCTAGAAGGGATGGCCCTCATGATATGCTGATTCCTGACTTGGTTTTTGACTTCGATAACGATACGCAAGGACTTCGACAAAGATTCATCAGAGCTTGGAGGATGCCCAACAAGGTGGATAGTAAGACACTGGGGCACAAGAATTCCATCCCCCTTGAGCCTTATCTCAAGTGGGTACGAACTCGTGCCCAAAATCTTATGATGCCATACCCTCACATTCTCCCCGTGATCAAAGATCCTGTTATGGAAGGAGAGGTTCCATACACCCTCCTACATCCAGACATGCCAACATCATTGGAAGAATTACAAAAGAGTTGGATCCAACTCAAGGAGGAACGAAATACTTTTGAAGCCAGCTTCTATGCCAGTGAGAAGAAGGTTTTGGAGCTTACCCGCCGACTTCATGAGGAGGAAACTCTCAACACTTACATCGCACTAAAAAGGATGCGCAATGTCTTTTTACATTAAGAATTTTGTAATATTTTGCCCATGGGGCACTTATGTACTAACAAATTTCTTCTTAATATGACGTGTGTTCTTTTTGTTTGCAACAAATTTGAATTTATGAATCCTTGAATGCATTACATGAATAACATATCATTCATCATATGCATAAACAGGTCTTCACACCAGGTTTTCTTATCTTTCTGCTGTTTATTTCAGCCAGATGGATTTGGAGCAGACGGTTAAGGATCTGCAAGCACAAAACTCTCAATTCCAGCAACTTCTCATGACCTTAGCAAAGGGTCAAGAGGACCTTAAAGCACTGTTGGAGAAAGATAAAGAGAAAAAGAAGAAAATACCTGGTGTAGTCATCATGGGAAGAAGGTTTGAAAGCAATGCTAGAAAGGTTCTCGAGTTCCCTGTAAGTGCCCTGGCTGGAGAGTTGGCTTCATTTGTAAAACAAATAAGAAAGCAAGTTTACCCAGATCCCCTCTGTTGTTTTAATATGTGGTGTTGAAGAAGTTCAACATCTGGACCAACATGTTATGTAAGATGTCACAACATCAGCATGTGACATCGCGCCTGAAACTAAGTACTGTTTAAGTAACTATGCTATATGTTGAATGCTTGTAACAGCTGTGACTTGTAACCTAACTATTCTAAGTGATCTAGGTTATTTGTTGTGTTGAAAAAGTTCAACATCTAGGAAAACATGTTAGATGTAATGTCATGACATCTGACTTGACATCACGACAACAGAATTGATAATTCAGTTACAGTTCTGGTACTTAAATACTCTGAGAATATATGAGGCGTTTCTTGTGGAGAATCTGAAGATCAATCAAGAATCAATCAGAATATTTGAAGAAAATACTGTTTCTAAATATGGAGATATTTTAGGAACTAGAAGATTGAAGACCTTGATTATAGGAGAAGTTTGCTGCTGAGTTGTAACAGCAAGGAGAAAAACTTGCTGAGTTAGGTAATAGGTTATAAATAGCAGATTGTAACCTAGGGCTAAGCGACACACACAATGTAACATTAGAAGGTGTTTTTAGGTAAACCTGTCGGTTTGTGGCAAGGTTACCATGTATGTAACTCGAAACCTGTAGGTAAGAGTTTGAGTGTTCTTAGATGAAGCTGTGAAGCAAGTCTAAGTATTTCTGCATTACTCCATATTCATTGTAATGTAGGAAACCAAGTGGGAGGGCACTGCTTCTCGAGTAGGAGTAAGACTTCTGTTGTTGCGACAATAGGAATGGAAACTGGTAGGTTTCTATCTAGGAGTTCCTAGGTATAGGTTGCACTGGGTAGATGATTAAGTGAAGGATGGGAACTTGTGAAGTTTAGTCCTGAATTAATATTGCTAATAGTGGATCTTCTTCCTGGCTTGGTATGCCCCCAGAGTAGGTGTATTACACCGAACTGGGTCAACAACTGATTTGTGTTTTTACCTTCAATACTTTATAATTCTGTCTGTTATACAACAAGGTAAAACTGTAATGTTGAAACAGATGATGTCTCAGAACATGTTAAGACATCATGCTGATATCTGTGCAGGAGAAACAGAACTGTGAAGGTTGCTTGCTCTCTGTTGATCATGGACAGAACTAGGTACATCGTGTGATCTATCCTCTGCACCTTCAAAGTGTATCTGGTACAGCTTGAATAAAACTGTGTGAATGTTACAGATGATGTCAAAAGAGATGAATGGATACCCTGCTGGTTTGTGTGCATGATAAACAGAACTAAGGGGTTTGTTTACTTCATGGTATGTGATAGATGATGTTGCAACCAATGTTGAGACATCAGGCTATGAATGGATAGTTTACAAACCAAAGCTAATTGTTTGAGAACTGCAGATATGGCAACCTCTACGCCTCTGTTATACTGAATCACAAAAATTGGGTATCTACCTTGCAGTGTATGTATTATGTCATATCAGATGTCTAGACATTGAGTATAACATCTGAAGACTGGCATACACCAGAATTTCAATTGGTATCAGAGCAGGCATCCTGTTCTGTTTCTGGATGAGATCCATGGGTGTTACTTTCTGGTATCTGCAAGGTCAATTTTAGTACTGAAGATTGTATCCTGGAATGGTTTGTTATTTCCCTGAATGGTCCCTTGAAGTGGGAGGATGGACTATTCGTGACAGGAGTTGTGTGTACATGTCTTTGGTGATTGGCATTTGGCCTGGTTGTGTGGTAGCTGCTCTAGGTTTGATTTTCAAACCTAGGATGTGTGCTCGCCTGAAGTTGTGTGTAGTAGTCATGCGAGGTTTGAACCATAGTCAAACTTGGTCTATTTTTTTGGCTAGTCTGGTGGAGTGTGTGTGCAAAGATTGGGTTGTATTATGTTCTTCCGCTATGTAATACCTGGCAAAACTCAAGCTCTGATGTGTTTCCCCTCTTGTGGATTGAAGGCCATTAATTCAACATAAACTATTGAAGATGTCACAGATACTTGAGTCCTCTCAAGTCCACTCATGAAGACGTTCTTCGTTCAGGTTGGTAAGAATCACATAACCACTGATTAGTGGAGGGCCTTGTTCCAAGGTGATGGAACTAATGTTCTATGTGATGGTGGAACAAGGATGCAGCTACTATTTGAAGAGCATATGTTTTGGGTGTCAAACAAAGGGATACCTTTGTTTGGAACCTACTCCTGACCTGGAAGAGGAGACATCTGTGTGTGCAAAGTTGACAATGGTAAAGTCAACTATGTCTGTATACTCCCGAAGGTTACTTTAGGAGTCAGAACTCTAGAAGTAAAGCTGGTTGAGATGTAACATTGATCAGGGCTGAGCAATTGTTCCCTGAAGTACTATGGTGTGAAGAAAGACAAGCTCACTTGTTAATAAAAGCCAATGATGGTGCAGCACTATTGCTCCTTCATAGAAGTAGATTGGGATCATGAGTCTTGAATATGAAGACTCAGAGTTTGGTTAAGGTATAGCTCTTGGAGTTATGTAAATCTGGTAGGGATGTCATATGTCATATCGAGACATTTGTGCACAATGCATGGATACTTTGTGTGGAGCTTCCATGACTGATAGCTTGAGGGGGAGATTTGGTTAACCTCCTCACATTAGTTCAGCCTTGTGTTTAGCTGGCTGTTGACCTATGTCACATGGGTTCTGGATGTTGTGTGACATATTTGCAAGAAAGGATTCATCTCTCTCACTCCTAATGATGAATCTGATCTGGTAGGAGTCTCAAGTCGGTTGAAGTAAGTAGAGTTTGACCTAGATATCTCAACTCTTTGGTCTCTCAAAGAAAGAGCTTGCAAGAAGAAGATATTAACACACGAAGAGTATGTCAAAGTATTCAAATGGTGAAAGTATCTTACTGGATAATGAGAAGGATTTATGATCAATTGCTATTTGTGACAAGTACAAGTATTTAATTGATTATCCTTGGTGTTCAAGATAACTGAAGTGGGAACATTCATTCTTCTAGACCCTGTGAAAAATCACAGGAAGAGTGATACCTTAGAGCTATCTCCTTGGTGACAGCAATATCTGGAGACATGTTCAGACTTAAAACCACAAGAAGAAGAAGACATCATAATCTAGATGATGGTCACTTGGATCAGTCCGAAGATGAATTCAACAACTAGATGTTATAACATAATGCTGCAACATTTGGTTCAACATCAGATTCTTGCGTGGTAAAGTGGCTCATCAGCTTAAGATAGGATTAGATCCTCCAAAAGGATCGTCTCTTTGCAGCTCTTTGGAGTTGTTACATGTTCCTGTCTCAGTATATCTAAGCCTTTTGTGATAACTTGTAACCTGAAGTTCAAATTTCAATTGGAAGATTAGAATACCTTTGGAAGAAGGTGGCATTTGATTCATGAAGGAGATAATCAAACAGTGGCATGTGGTCTATCTCAGCAGTGGACTCTGAGAATCAAGATAATCAACATATGACAGCTGATTATTATCAAGAAAGTTTAATTCACAGTATGAATGCGTTCAAGCATTATTGTTGAACAGAGGGTGTGCTCTTGAAGACATGAAGATGCGTCTTATGTTTTCCATTCATCAAGGGGTCTTATTTACTTTGAATCAGAAGCTGCATTGAAGGTCCAACTGAGTATTGAATGTGTCCTACTTGTTTCCATAAGGAGAAGTGATTGTCCCTAACAGGGGGAGTATTGGTTTGTACAAAAGGTCTTCATCAAACTTGTAGGATATAAAGTGTGGCACCTTATTAACTATTGGAATGATGTGAAGAAGACTATGTCTGACCAAATGTCATCACATCGGTAATGACATTGTTCCTAATTTCCTCTAAAACTACAGACAGGAGGAAAATTGGATGAAGTATGGATTATTACTAATAAATCCATGTGGAGTAACCATCCTCTTTGAGAAAATGGAATGGCTTCAAGCTGCTAAATCTGAAAATAGCAGAATGTATAACGACATAGGATTTGAGCATGTTTTCATCTGTTAAGAAAACAGAGCTGTTGTGTCTCATTATGAAACAGTTTAGTGAGCTGGAATGTTTAGGTGATAACTTGTCATCTAATAAAGGTATTATATAACTAATGCAGAGTGTAATATACCAACGATGTTCCTTGGGAAGGGGATCCTAAGACAAGGGAGCAGTCTGTTCTAAAAGACAAATGTCTGTTTTAAAAGGGCATCCTGACATGGTCAAAGGGTCAAACCCAAGGGTAGGTACCTGCATTAAAACCAGTCCTAGGGCACTGAAACTGTCAGAGTAAAGTACCAAGGTCGTTACTATCTATGCCAAAGTTGCATTATTTATGAAGACTCTCTCTATTCCTTCTCTTCATCAGAGGGTTTCAGCAATATGAAGTTTGTTAGCATCTGGGAAAATTGTGCATGGGTATGGATCTGTATGGGCAGTCTTTGTCAAATTCTGGCCAAAAAGGGGGAGAAAGATAGGGACTCAGGTGAAAGCAACAGACGGGACTCAGGTGAAAGCAAGCAAGACTCAGGAGAAAGCAACATGATCCATAAGTAAGTAACTTTGGTTGTGTCTTGTGTTCTGAGTTAAGAGGATAGTTGTGACTTGTGATCTGAGTTACATGATCACAAGTAATAATCTGGAGAAAAGAAATCCTCTTGGGGCATCGATGGAGTGGAGTTGCTCACAGTTGACGACAGAGGTGTGTTGTTTGCTCAAAGGACATCAGCCTCTACAAAAGAAGATGTCAGACAAGATGTTGTAACATCTCAACTGTGTTGTGACCTGGTCCCAAAATACAACTTGCACTTATTTGTTTTAGCCAAAATTTGCCAAAGGGGGAGATTGTAAGTGCCCTGGTTGGAGAGTTGGCTTCATTTGTAAAACAAATAAGAAAGCAAGTTTACCCAGATCCCCTCTGTTGTTTTAATATGTGGTGTTGAAGAAGTTCAACATCTGGACCAACATGTTATGTAAGATGTCACAACATCAGCATGTGACATCGCGCCTGAAACTAAGTACTGTTTAAGTAACTATGCTATATGTTGAATGCTTGTAACAGCTGTGACTTGTAACCTAACTATTCTAAGTGATCTAGGTTATTTGTTGTGTTGAAAAAGTTCAACATCTAGGAAAACATGTTAGATGTAATGTCATGACATCTGACTTGACATCACGACAACAGAATTGATAATTCAGTTACAGTTCTGGTACTTAAATACTCTGAGAATATATGAGGCGTTTCTTGTGGAGAATCTGAAGATCAATCAAGAATCAATCAGAATATTTGAAGAAAATACTGTTTCTAAATATGGAGATATTTTAGGAACTAGAAGATTGAAGACCTTGATTATAGGAGAAGTTTGCTGCTGAGTTGTAACAGCAAGGAGAAAAACTTGCTGAGTTAGGTAATAGGTTATAAATAGCAGATTGTAACCTAGGGCTAAGCGACACACACAATGTAACATTAGAAGGTGTTTTTAGGTAAACCTGTCGGTTTGTGGCAAGGTTACCATGTATGTAACTCGAAACCTGTAGGTAAGAGTTTGAGTGTTCTTGGATGAAGCTGTGAAGCAAGTCTAAGTATTTCTGCATTACTCCATATTCATTGTAATGTAGGAAACCAAGTGGGAGGGCACTGCTTCTTGAGTAGGAGTAAGACTTCTGTTGTTGCGACAATAGGAATGGAAACTGGTAGGTTTCTATCTAGGAGTTCCTAGGTATAGGTTGCACTGGGTAGATGATTAAGTGAAGGATGGGAACTTGTGAAGTTTAGTCCTGAATTAATATTGCTAATAGTGGATCTTCTTCCTGGCTTGGTATGCCCCCAGAGTAGGTGTATTACACCGAACTGGGTCAACAACTGATTTGTGTTTTTACCTTCAATACTTTATAATTCTGTCTGTTATACAACAAGGTAAAACTGTAATGTTGAAACAGATGATGTCTCAGAACATGTTAAGACATCATGCTGATATCTGTGCAGGAGAAACAGAACTGTGAAGGTTGCTTGCTCTCTGTTGATCATGGACAGAACTAGGTACATCGTGTGATCTATCCTCTGCACCTTCAAAGTGTATCTGGTACAACTTGAATAAAACTGTGTGAATGTTACAGATGATGTCAAAAGAGATGAATGGATACCCTGCTGGTTTGTGTGCATGATAAACAGAACTAAGGGGTTTGTTTACTTCATGGTATGTGATAGATGATGTTGCAACCAATGTTGAGACATCAGGCTATGAATGGATAGTTTACAAACCAAAGCTAATTGTTTGAGAACTGCAGATATGGCAACCTCTACGCCTCTGTTATACTGAATCACAAAAATTGGGTATCTACCTTGCAGTGTATGTATTATGTCATATCAGATGTCTAGACATTGAGTATAACATCTGAAGACTGGCATACACCAGAATTTCATTCCCCTCAACGTCTGATGAAGGGGCTGGTAAAGGAAAAGGAACTGCGATGCCTTCTGAATCTGAAGTTGAAGGAGAAGAAGAGGAAGAGGAAGAAGACGAAGATTACTCCGAACAGCAATATCCCCCGGCGGATGTTAAATTTAAAAATCTTGAGGATCGGTTGGCAGCCATGGAGTTGCAAAGGGTACCTGGTTTAGATTTCGAAGAACTAGGGTTGGTCACTGGGATCGTCATTCCTCCCAAGTTCAAAGTTCCTACTTTTGCTAAGTATGACGGTTTGTCCTGCCCAAAGATGCACCTGAGATCCTACGTCAGGAAGATCCAACCTCACTCATCTGATAAAGATCTTTGGGTCCATTTTTTCCAAGACAGTTTGTCAGGCACACAATTGGACTGGTTCTATCAACTTGAGAGGTCTGAGGTTCATAACTGGGAAGATTTAGCTGCTGCTTTCTACCGGCAATACCAATACAACGCTGATTTAGCACCTACTCGTACTCAACTACAGAGTATGGGTATGGCTTCTAATGAAGGATTTAAAGAGTATGCCCAAAAGTGGCATGATCTGGCTGGAAGGGTGCAGCCACCATTGTCGGATAGAGAGCTGGTTGACATGTTTTTAGGGACCCTGTCTGGCCCTTTATTCAATCATTTAATTGGGAGTTCCTCCGCGGGATTCACCGAATTAATTTTGACTGGTGAAAGGGTCGAAGCCGGCATCAAAAGTGGTAAGATTCAGAAAGATACCTCCGCGTCCACTGCCATTAAGAAAACCTTCCCAGCTAAGAAGGAAGCTTCTGCTGTTTATTCTCAGAAAAGTCAAGGAAGAACCGAGCGTCGACCAACAGTAGGGGCAGTGATGATTCAAAACTCTTCAAATGATCAACCTCGCAGCAATCAGCCAAGATCTAATCAGCAACGGGTAGAAAGGACACAACGGCAGTTCACCCGAATCAACATGACACCGGCTCAAGTACTCCCTCATTTGCTAAAGCTGAATATTACCAATTTGAAGGAAGCGCAAAAGAACCCTAATACCTCTTCTCCATATTACCACTCCAATGCAAAATGTGCTTACCACTCTGACAGTGTAGGGCATGATACCAACAACTGTTAGGCTCTTAAGAACAAAATCCAAGACCTGATCGACACCAAGGAGGTAGAATTCGATGCGCCCGAAAAGCCGAATGTGATTTCTACCCCGATGCCCAAGCACAGTCATAATGTTCATGCCGTTATGGAAGACCTTCATGTTACCAATGTTGCTGACCTTTTGACTCCCTTACTAGTGATTAAAGTGAATTTGATGAGAGCCGGGATATTCCCAGGCTGTGGAAAAGACTGTTACTTTTGTTTAAACATACGAGCTGACTTCCCAATGTTGAAATCAGGCATCCAATTCCTGATGGATACCCAAGAGATACTATTTCAAAAGACTCCTATTGATACCTTCACTCCTGTTACTCCTGCTACTTTTGCTACTTCAACCAATGACATTGCAATAATAACCATCTCTGACAATCTTCCTAAGGCTTGCAAAAGGCCTGTCAAGATTAAGCCTGATCCTAAGTTTGTGCCGTTAAAAATCACCATGCCGGGGCCTGTTCCGTATCAATCCAACAAGACGATACCATGGAACTACGGAGGATAAATCTTCTATCATGGTATCAAACAGATTGAATCAGTCCAAGAGAATTCTGAAGATGAAACCCCTGATATAGGGAACATTGCGGGAACAAGCAAGATAACTCGCAGCAGACGGATTTTCTCTCCGGAGATTGCTCCCCCCCGAGCAGTCTTCGGACCCTCGAAAGCTTCTGTGCCTGTTAAGCCATATGTGCAAGGCCCGACAATTGAAGAAATTGATGTACCTGAAGTTAGACCCTCTGTTGATACTACCGATAAGGGTAAGGGGATACTAGAAGCGCCTGTCAGGATGAAGGCTCAGACTGTGGTAATCCCCGAAACCACCCAGAAAGAAATGGAAGAAATCTTAAAGATAATCAAAAAGAGCGACTACGACGTCGTGGAACAGCTAGGGCAGACCCCTTCCAAAATCTCCATGTCGGCTCTCCTACTCTGCCATGAGGCCCATGCTAAGGCCTTAATCAAATTTTTAAAGATGGCACACGTGCCTCAAGAAACTTTGGCTGACCAGTTTCAAGAGTGCATGGCTAGCCTCACTGCTGATAATGGTCTTGGTTTTTCCGATGCTGATTTGACCCCTAAGGGAAGGAAACACAATGACGCACTGCATGTCTCAGTAGAATGCAGGGGAACCACCCTTGCCCATGTCCTAGTTGATACTGGTTCATCCTTGAATGTGCTACCGAAGAAAGCGTTAGACCGTTTGGACTGTGAAGGGTTAGTGCTAAAGCCAAGTAATATCATGGTTAGGGCCTTTGATGGGTCCAAAAGAATGGTTCACGGAGAGGTTGATATTCCTATCAAAGTGGGCACCGAGACCTTCAACTCTACCTTCTATGTGATGGACATCCGTCCTTCATATTCTTGCTTGCTAGGAAGGCCGTGGATCCACTATGCTAGGGCAGTTACCTCCTCGTTACACCAAATGCTAAAGTATCCTGTTCAGGGTAAGATTATAACGGTGCACGGTGAGGAAGAGTACATGATAAGTCACCTCAACTCCTTCCGTTATGTGGAGTTGGATCGCGAATTCATAGAAATGCCTTTCCAAGATGATGATGAAGAAGACAACTTTGAAGATTGGATCTTTCCAACCGTCGAAGGAGGATTAAGCAACTGGGAAGTAAAGGACTTTATTCTCATCACTTTCATCAACCAGTAATTTTATCTTTGAACAATTTCCTATTTTGGTCTGTAATAACTAAACAATTCGTACACTATTTTCACCTTATGCCTTGCCCGGGGCATATAGGTCCAGTTGTAACGGCTTGATTTTCTTTATTATCATATGCCATGTTTTAATGAATCATTGGACGTTTTCATCTATAAACTATTGTGTTTATTTTCTTTCCTTTTGCATTTTGTTTTGTTTAAGGATGGCTATCCCTTACACACACCCACACTCACAAAATACAGGTACCCATCCACTTCGGATTCCATGGGTGACTATTCTGCTTTAGCCTTCGGTGACTCTGAAGATTTGGTCAATCATGCTGAGTACGAAGTTGACGAAGACTGTGAAGTACCGGGAGAGTTAGCCAGACTTTTGCAACAAGAAGAGAAGGCTATTCTGCCTCATGAAGAGTTGCTAGAAACCATCAATTTGGGAACAGAGGAAGACAAGAAAGAGGTAAAGGTGGGTGCCAACCTGGAACCAGGTATCAAAGAGCGCTTAATGCAATTGTTAAACGAATATGTTGAGATCTTTTCCTGGTCCTATGAAGACATGTCGGGATTAGACACAGATATCGTGGTCCACCGTCTCCCTACAAGAGAAGACTGTCCACCGATCAAGCAAAAGGTCCGCCGAATGAGGCCCGACATGTCTGAGAAGATCAAAGCTGAGGTAATGAAGCAATTCAACGCTGGCTTTCTGGCTGTTACTTCCTATCCACAATGGGTTTCTAACATTGTGCCCGTGCTAAGAAGGACGACAAAGTCATAATGTGTGTAGACTATCGGGACTTAAACAGGGCTAGCCCTAAAGACGATTTTCCACTGCCACACATCGACATCTTGGTTGACAACACAGCTCAACACAAGGTATTTTCCTTCATGGATGGATTCTCGGGATACAACCAGATCAAAATGGCCCATGAGGACATGGAGAAAACTACTTTTGTCACGCAATAGGGTACCTTCTGCTACAAAGTGATGCCATTCGGACTGAAGAATGCCGGGGCAACCTATCAACGCGCCATGGTAGCTTTATTTCATGACATGATACATCATGAGATTGAAGTTTACGTAGACGACATGATAGCCCGATCACAGACAGAAGAAGAACACCTTGATCATCTGCAAAAGCTGTTTGTCAGGTTGAAGGAGTATAAGCTCAGACTAAACCCGAGCAAGTGAACTTTTGGAGTCAGGTTTGGAAAACTTTTGGGATTTATTGTCAGCAAAAAATGCATTGAGGTTGATCCTGCTAAAGTCAAAGCTATACAAGAAATGCCTACCCCCCCCCCCCCCCCCCCCCCCCCCCCGCACTGAAAAGGAGGTTAGAGGTTTCTTGGGACGCTTAAACTATATTGCGAGGTTCATATCTCACCTAACATCTACCTGTGAGCCAATCTTTAAACTGTTGAAGAAAGATCAGGTAGTTGAATGGAACAATGATTGTCAAATTTCTTTTGATAAGATCAAGGAGTATTTACTAGAACTTCCTACTTTGATGCCACCCGTCGAAGGAAGGCCGTTAATCATGTATCTGACTGTTTTGGATAAATCAATAGGGTGCGTAGTGGGCCAACATGACGAGTCTGGCCGAAAAGAGCATGCCATTTATTACCTTAGCAAAAAGTTTACCGACTGTGAGACTCGCTACTCACTGCTCGAGAAAACTTGTTGCGCTTTGGTATGGGCTGCTCGCCGGCTAAGGCAATATATGTTGACTCATACCACTCTGCTGATTTCCAAGATGGATCCGATCAAGTATATCTTCGAGAAGCCTGCTTTATCTGGAAGAATCGCTAGATGGCAAATGATTCTGACTGAGTATGATATCCAGTATACTACCCAAAAATCTATAAAAGGGAGTGTACTAGCTGACCATCTAGCTCATCAAGCCGTCGAAGATTACCAATCTATGAGATTCGACTTCCCTGACGAGGACATCATGACATTGGACAACATTGAAGGTAACAGACCGTATGACGGACCTGAACAAGGATCCCGATGGACCCTGTACTTTGATGGTGCTTCAAATGCACTTGGCAATCGGTGCGGTACTCATTTCTCCGAAAGGTTGCCATACACCCTTCACTGCCCGACTTTGCTTCAGTTGTACCAACAACATGGCTGAATATGAAGCTTGCATCTTTGGTCTCAAGGCCGTTATAGACTTGGGAATCAAATCTTTGGTCGTATTTGGGGACTCGGCTTTGGTTATCAGTCAAGTCAAAGGAGAGTGGGACACTAAACATCCTAATCTTATCCCATACAAAGAACATGTCTTGACATTGTTGCCTCATTTCGAGCAGATTACTTTCGAGCATTTCCCGCGAGAAGAAAATCAGCTGGCAGATGCTCTGGCTACAATGTCTTCCATGTTTAAACTCAACTTGGATAACAAGGCTCCCTAAATCAGCATCGAGCGAATGGATGAACCTGCGCACTATCATGAGATTAATACTGAAGAAGTAGTGGAACAACCCTGGTTTCATGAAATCAAAAGGTATCTCCAGACTCGAGAATACCCTGAAGGAGCTTCCGTCAGTGACAAAAAGTTCTTAAGGAGATTTGTTGCCAAGTTCTTCCTAAGGAATGGCATCCTTTATAAGCGCAACCATGATTGTGTTCTACTTCGTTGTATGGATAAGGCTGAAGCAGAGTTGATTATGACCGAAATACATAGTGGCACATTTGGCACCCACTTGAGCGGACATATGATGGCTAAGAAGATTCTAAGGGCAGGCTACTACTGGTCTACCATGGAAGCTGATTGTCATCAACATTCCCGTACTTGCCACAAATGTCAAGTCTACGCCGACAAAGTACATATTCCTCCTGTTCCTCTCAACATTCTGACAGCTCCTTGGCCATTTGCAATGTGGGGCATTGACATGATTGGAGAGATCAAGCCTACGGCATCCAATGGACATCGCTTCATCTTGGTCGCTATTGATTATTTTACCAAGTGGGTCGAAGCAGCTTCCTACGCCTCAGTTACAAAGAATGTGGTTGCCCGCTTCATCAAACAGAATCTCATATGCCGGTATGGTATCCCCGACAGGATTATCATGGACAACGGTACAAATTTGAACAACACTATGATCACCGCTCTGTGCGAGCAGTTCAAGATTTATCATCATAATTCATCTCCTTATCGGCCGAAGATGAACGATGTTGTTGAAGCCGCGAACAAAAATATCAAGAAGATCATTCAAAAAATGACAGTCACCTACAAGGACTGGCATGAGATGTTACCGTTTGCTCTGCATGGATATCGTACCACGGCACGTACTTCAACAGGGGCAACCCCCTTTTCTTTGGTGTATGGAATGGAAGCTGTTCTACCTATGGAAGTTCAGATTCCTTCCTTGAGGATTATGAAGGATACCGGTTGGAGTGAAGACGATTGGATTCAGACCCGGCTTGATCAACTTAACTTGATCGACGAGAAGCGACTTACTATTGTTTGTCATGGTCAGACGTATCAAAAATGGATGATCAAGGCTTTCAACAAGAAAGTCAGGCATCAGGAATATCAAGTCGGAGATCTTGTAATCAAGTGGATCATCTTTCCGCAAAGTGATCCCAGGGGCAAGTGGACTCCTACTTACGAAGGACCATTTGTAATCAAGAGCATCTTTTCTGGTGGGGCAATGATCCTGACCACCATGGACGATGACGACTTTCCGCACCCTGCGAACGCAGACATAGTCAAAAGATACTACGCATAAAATGACCCGACAAGTTGAAAACCCGAAAGGGCGACTTGGGCAAAAATAGGCATCCCGGTGAATCGAAAACCCGAAAGGGTGGTTCAGGAAAAAATTAGGGATAAACAAAAAATCTGTACACCCGGCAAGTTGAAAACCTGAAAGGGCGACTTGGGCAAAAAAGGGTTTCCCGGTGGATCGAAAACCCGAAAGGGCGGTCCAGGCAAAAGTTAGGGAACTAAAGCGTATGACTATGTCTCGTCGGATCACTTTAAGAACAGTCTCTTCACCAACAAGCTCCAAGCTTTTGATCAATCCAATCATCGGCGGGCGAAGCAGCGAATGGACAAGATACTCAGAGTTGTGAAGACTATAGCAGAATGGGAACCCCATGGAATTGTTACACATAGCCATCTTTCTTTTTGTATAAATTTTTTCTCAATTTTACGACAACATTCTCTTACTAGGATGTCTGTCTCCTTTGTACAAAGATACTTACAAAAGTTAATACAAAGATACTTCAAAGTACAGAAACTTGCCTGCCTTTCCTTCTTTTTACACTTGTGTTTTATTTGAAAACGTCCAAAGTTTTGTTAAATAGGCATATGCATTTGAATATGATCACTGCTTACAAATAAAACAAAATTGAGAAAGGATAATTACTGATAGGTTGAAGGTGTAGGAAGATATCTTTGTGCTATTCCAGAAGAAATCCCCTGCAATATGTCATTTAGATCCTCAACAAAGCCAAAACCTTGGAGTATATTTCCCCAGCGGAGTTAAATTTCAAGATCCCCAGTGGAGCCCGAAAACTTTGAAATACACATCCCCAGAGGAGTTCATATCCCCAACGGAGCTAGAATATTCTAAATCTTCTTCCCCAACGAAGTCAAATTTTCAGCTATCAATCCCCAGTGAGAACCATTCAGTATTCCCCAACTTCCCCAGTAGATTGGCGTACAACCCAAGCTCCTGATTTCACCGGCCGAGTAAACATTCTCCCCACAGAGTTATTTCCCAGCAGATCGAAGATTCTTGGTCTCATTTCTCCAGCAGAAGCCTCCTAGGTTTTAACTCCCCAGTAGAGATTTTCAGAGTTTTCCTTATTTCCCAGGAAAGTCATGAAGGATTCCCATTCCCCGCAGAAGTTGTCAAAGCCCTTGTTAATCCCCACAAGTCACCAAGGATTTTTAATCTCCAACAGTGGTCCCAGGATTTCTCATTCTCAACAATCAAAGACCTTTAATCCCTAAGCAGTCAGCAAGGATTTCTCATCTTCAACAATCAAAGATTTTTGAGTCCTCAGCACCAGTCAGAATTCACTTTCCCCAGCAGCAGACTAGATACGCTCCAGACACGGCAACCATTCTATTTCTCATTCAGATTCGACTATCAGATTCAAGTTCAGATACGCTCCAAACACGGATGTCATTCTGGCCCTTACACCAGAAGTTTGATTCTCCCCAGTGTAGTCGCCACGGAAGTCATTCTGTCACTTATTCAGATCACAGTTACAGTTTCAGATACACTCCAGATACGAAAGTCATTCTGCTACTCATACAAATCTCAACTTCAGATACAGTCCAGATACGCCCCCATACACGATTGCCATTCTGTCACTCATTCAGAATCTATCCCCAGCACACAGTTGCTCCATACACTGATGTTTCTCTGTTACCCATTCACAATACAGATACACTCTAGACATGGCAGTCATTCTGATATTCATTCAAAGTTCAACTACAGTTACAACTTGGATACGCTCTAAACACAGACGCCATTCCCTTGCTCATACAAACCCAATCTCCAAATACAACTCAGATACGTTCCAAATACGGATACCATTCTGATGTTCATTCTACTGATTTTCAACAAACAAATCTTAGATGGCATCTTTAAGCCCATCTCCAGCAATATTCTACCATCTCCAAATGGCATCTTTAAGCCCATTCTCTCAACAATATTTTGACGAGTGCAAATTTACGGGCACTCTAGTGTCCAATCCTCTTTTACCTTCGAGTCACGAAAGGCAAACTTGTCAATCTAACTCTTCAGGTTCAAGAAGATTTAAAAGGGGAAATTGTTGTACCCAAAAATTTGCCCTATCATTTTATCAACATTTCTCATCACAAGGCTCTTAAAACTCAAGACAAGGCTAGGGTTTGCTCTGCTCAAGACACCTCCTTGCATTGTTGACCTGAATTAGGATTTGAGTTTGCACAGGGATATTTTGACCTACAATGCCCAAAGTGACTTTCATACTTCATGTTGGACTCATAAGTTTACCCATGCCAACTTTCAAGCCTTGAATCAAATTTTTGCCCAGTCAATTGGACAGTTGACCTAGAAATCAACTGTATTGGGGAAAAAAGTCAACAGTGGCCAATTTACAGTCAAACGTCATAAATTCTGACCCACATCAACATTACAAACTCATATGAACCATTTGATCAAGTTTGGACCACAATTCCACAAGAAATTGGATCAGATCACCAAAGGGGCAAAATGGTCATTTTTAGGGTTTTGACTGTACAAAGGTAATTTTTGACTGTTTGACCTAGCCAGTGACAAATCAAGTTCATCCATGGGCTTAAGAACTCAATGACATTATCTTGACCTATTCAACAAGTTCAAAATATCTCAAATGCATGGGATTGACAGATGAATTTTTCAGTCAACTGATTAAAATTTGACTGTACACTAAAAAGTCAAACTTTGACTTTTTGGTCAAAATCAAGTGCCAAGGGTCATTTTTCATCAAGATATGTCAAATTATGAAACTTGTTCACCAAGAAACCCAAAATTGAAAATTAGGGTTTGAAATTGAAAATTTTCATAACTTAGAATTTTTCTAAGTTATGAAATTTTCTTAATTTTTCCTAACTTTGTCCCACATTTTCACCAATATGCAAATGGATTCAAACAAAACTTACAACATGAAAGTTGTAGTACATCACAAAGTCTACAACTTTGATTCACAAAGTTTTCCCAAAAGAAGCTTGTATACCAAGTTATGATTTTTGGAACAAGGGTCCCTAAAACTTTTAACTTAGAGAAATTTTGCCCTAGTTTAGGCAAGATTTTGACCCATCTTCTTGGCCATTTTTCACATAGTTCCACTTGGAGTCTCAAGTTTCATTTCAAATATGGATTATATTACATGTTGCAATCTTTCCAAATTGTCAAAGAACTCCTCAAACACATTTGTGGTTAGGGAGAATCGAATGCTTGAAGTTGGCAAAAACTCACTTTATAACCATGGCCAACACATGTTCATACAACTTGCAAAATCTGACCAAACTAGCTTTGTACTTAATTACAGGCCTCTAAACCAATTTACACTCAAACAATGAATGCAAATACATTGGTTAGAGGCATTGTTCTGATCAAGGGAGCATTATACAATGAACAATTCCATTTTGGGCATAAAGATAACACTTCCATTTACATAAAGCATGCTTTATGTCAAGTTTCATTTCTTGAGCCATACACCAAGCCTTTTGCTGCAAACAAGGCTCCCTAATGTCAGGTAAAGCTCAACCATTTTGTGCAGCTAGGTTACAAGCTAGTATAGCCCGTACATTATCAACTCTCACTTTTTGCTTCAAAACCAAGTCATTGTGCCAAAAGTCCATAACTCACATATCTGATAAAATTAACTTAAGCCAAGATTTCTGTGATCGGTGGGAATGAGAACTGACTATTTTGGAATGTTGGTTCGCGTTTTGCGTTTGTTTTCGCAAAATGTCGCGGTGAGCAAGAGTCGCCACCGTCTTTTATTTTATCCAATACGGAAAGGACAAAAGCACAGAAAAATTCCTTTTTGAGATATTTCTCGGGTTCGGGAGGTAAATTATAGAAAGGGAAGGTGTTAGCACCCTTTCTATCCGTGGTTATCCACAGGCTCTTAGGTACTTGCTCATTGTGTTTTCAAAATTTTCTTTTCTTTGTGTTTGTGGGTTTGAAAAGAGTTTTTGTTTTGAAAGGGGTGTAAGTGCGAAAAGTTTTGTTTTGTTTTAAAAGGAGCAAGTACTTAAGAACCATCTACCTACTTGAAAAAGGAATTAAACTGTGCTAATGTCCTTTAGACAATGTTATCCCACTATTGAGGAGTAGGTAGCATCATCATTTGAGTTTTCGGGTCAATTCGATTAAGGGACGTATGGTCACTAAAGCAATGTTAGGACGCCTTAGCGGTAACCCTAATGTCTTAGATCATTTTATCCGAGGCAACCGTTTCGAGGCAACTATGATCTTTGGACAAGAGGGCGACCTCTAAAACTTCCTACACTCAATGACCACGTTCGAGGCAACCAAGTGAGGTGTACCCTAAGAATGGCATGTGCAAGTGTGTTAGTTCGGTTAATTTTATCTGTACATGTCATGGGTGAGCTATATTGATTTTAAGTTAAGGATTGATCTTGTCATGCATTGCCTATTTATCAAACATCTAATAGTTAATATTGTGCGGAAATTAAATTGCGGGAAATTAAATCTAAACTATTACAAGGCTCGGGTATTTACATCGCCAAAAACAAATCTTTTAATTTAAATTGCGGAAAATAAAAGAAAGCGATAAATAATGTCCTAATTAAACTATTACATTCCGGGAAACAGTTACATCAATATGGTAAAATAGATCGCGTGCAGAAAATTAAATCGAGCGCATTTTTTAGGGTTTTGACCCTTCTTTTTTGAAAGAAAGCATTTTTTTGTTTATTTTTGGATTTAAAAGAAATTAGATCTAAGTTAATAATTAAATTAATAAACTAATTAATTAATTAAAATACTTTTGGATTTTTGAGTATTTAAAGAAATAAAATAAATTAATCAAAGCTAATAAAAACCTAATTATCTAAATTAATTTTAATTATTGCAAAAATATTAAAGTTATTTCCTAATTAAACTAAATTAATTGAATTAATATTTATTTACAAAAATAAAGTGCTGAATTTAATTTTAATAAATAAAATATATTTTTTGTTTTTGATTTTATTAAGAAAAAAGATTAATTGGTTAGTGATTAATAAAAAGAATAACAATTAATTAATTAAAGGAAAATAATAAAAATAGAGAGAGAGTTTAGGAGTATACGGGCCTGATTGGAGGGGTGAAACAACTGTTGACGTCATGTGTAAACTGTTTTGTTTTGGCCATTTGTGTTTTGACTTTTGGTCATTTGTATTCTGGCCTCAACGTTCCTTAACCTTTTCAGGATGTCTGTCTCGCCATATATTGGTGTCATGTGTAAGCTGTTCTATTTTGGCCATTTGTGTTTTGACTTTTGGCCATTTGTGTCTTGGCTTTTGGCCATTTGTGTTTTGGCCTCAACTTTCCTTAATGAACCTGCATGGGATCCTGTCTAAATCTGCAGTGTTGAATCTCATGAACACATTAAATAAATTACTATATATCATAAAATACAAATAAAGCCAACATATGAAGAAATTTAATATTTAGGCCAAATATGGCATGTATGAATGATTATACCCTTTTGATCATGGAGATCAAATCAGCCTTACCCTTGGAGAAGTAGTGATATGAATGCTTTTATGCCTTTTGATCATGGAGATCAAGCCAGCCTTACCCTTACTGGAGAAGTAGTGAGATGTTGGTTTGTAACCGGGATGACTTGTTTGTAGTGAGAGAGGGATTTGTAATAAAGATTTCAAGGTTTTAGGGTTCTTGAAAGAATTTGATATTCTGACAGCGTTGTGGCAAGAGTTTTTTTTCTTTCCTTCTTGTTTGTGTGAAAAGAATGAGATTATATAATGGAAATTAGAGCAAAGAAAATGGGCTTTGAATGTGCAATTGGGCCTCCAATATTCACTTGAATTCGTCACGTTGCAGGCTAAATCATAGGGGCTTAAGTGAAATTTTTGAAGTTGAAATGTGAAAACAAAATGTAGCCGACATCGAGAACTAACTCCTGTCCTTAAATCGGCTCAATCGGATAAATAGTGAATTAGTTATGAATTTTTGAAGTTTCAGCTCAGACAAACTTATTTTGGACTCCAGTGTCGACTCTGACACGTTCTTCAATAAATAACTGGTATTGATCGGAGCATAATCCGGTCTCGACTTTTGAAGCAAAGTTGTAGATATTTGAGTCAGTGACCTTGTGTAAAAATATGAGCCCAATCCGATAAAAAATGATCGAGTTACGAATTTTCGAAGTTTCGACCCAGATAAAATAATATTTAGCATTCAGGATTTTTGGCGCGTCACGTGCACTCTGAGCAAAAAACGAAGGCCTTTTGAACACCGTTCGAACTTGATACCTCCTGTGAAGACGTAGCTAACTCAATTTTTGAAATTTTGGCGCCGGAACCAACTCGATACGATGAAAATCGACCAAGTTATGATTTTCCGAACATGACGCAAATAAATTTCTGACACAAATTTCCTGTACGGAATTACTTGATAAATCCGCATTTTTGAAGACCTTCTGATCGAAATTGGCTTCTAGCCGTGAGAGATGAAAACGTAGATGACGTCAAGATAGAATTTTGGCCACTGGAACAGGTTCAAAACGAGCCACGATCTTCAAGTTATGAATTTTTTAGCGCGTAAAAACTGCACTTTCAGCACACTTTTTCACCATATTTCTTCGAGAAAACTCACACATTCAGATACCTTCTTTAAAGAATTGACTCTTGAGCCGAACCTGAATTTGAGAATATGTTAGGATATTAAGGAGCATTTGAGGTCATTTGGATGCAAGGACCTTGATGCAACACAAAACCCTAATTTTGAATTGACTGCCTTAGGAGGTGATTTGACTGTCCAACTCTTGAGCCATCTTGAACAACTTGGAGATGATTCTTGACATGTCTTGAGAAATATGGGAGGGAAAATTTTGGGGTACAACAGTTGCCCCTGTTCAATCTTCTTAAACCTGAGGATATAGATTGGCGTTCGGGCCTTTCGTGATCCGATGGTGGAAGATGATTGAACACTAGAGTGCCCAGAAATTTGCACTCGCATGAAGTAGTATTTGTCTTGTGATGTCGGGAATGGGCTTACAAATTCCATTTGGAGATTGATGATGGGAGATGGCTTAACGATGCCATCCGAAGGAGTGTCAATCGCGTAAGAGATTCCTTAGCGAGAGCTTGTATACCTGCTGTTGAGGGAGATTCCGCGGGGGAATGCTGTTCTTTGTCTTAGGAGAAATAGAACTTTAGGAGCTTCGGTCGTCCGTTATTCTACTGAGGAATCATCTCTGTTGAAAAAGTGAGAGTGAACTACTATCTGGTCGCAACTCAGGCTTCATAATGATAAGACCGACTGCTATCTGGTCGTAATCTAGGCTTTACAGTGACTTACTGGAGAGATGAGATTAAACTTGCTATCCGGCCGTAATCCAGGCTTTGCAATACCTCACTTCTTATCTGGTCGACATCCAGGCTTCAGAACAAATCAAGTGGTTATCTGGTTGCATCCGGGCTTCAACTTGAATTTAGGGCACACTAATATCCGGCCGACTCCGGGCTTCTTAGTAACTGTCCATATAAACTGCTATTTGGTCGGAATCCAAGCTTCACAGTGCCTTGTACCACTATCTGGTCGTAATCCAGGATTCACGATGTGTTATACCATTATCTGGTCGAATCCGGGCTTCATGGTGTCACGTACTGCTATCTGGTCGAATCCAATCTTCACAATACCTCAGTTCTTATCTGGTCGAAATCCAGGCTTCAGAACAAATCAAGTGGTTATCCGGTCGCATCTGGGCTTCCCTTTGACAGTTGGGTTTACTAATATCCGGTTGAATCCGGGCTTCATAGTAACTGGCTGGGTAGACTGCTATTTGGTCGTAATCCAAGCTTCGCAGTGTATCATACCACTATCTGGTCAAAATCCAGGCTTCATGGTGTTCGGAGGCATCAAAATATTATTCGGTCATACCCGAGCTTCATAACTTTTATTAAAGATATACCATTATTTGGTCATAATCCAGGCTTTGTAGTACTCTTGGTTGCTATCTGGTCGTAATCCAGTCTTCACAACATCTTCTACCATTATCTGGTTGTAATCCAGGCTTCATGGTCTTGTATTGCTTTCTGGTCGTAACCCAGGCTTCACAATAACTTGCTGAGCTGTTATCCGGTCGTGATCCGGGCTTCACGGCTTGTGTTTATGATATACCACTATCTGGTCGAATCCAGGCTTTATGGTGCTTACTGAGCTGCTATCCGGTCGTAATCCGGGCTTCATGACTCACTGGGGAATAAACTATTATCCGGTCATTCTCCGGGCTTCATAGCTTACTTTTGAGAGATATCACTATCTGGTCGTAATCCAGGCTTCGCGGTAGTATGATATTGTTGTTCGGTCGTAATTCGGGCTTCACAATATACTGTAGAAATCAAGATACTATCCTGGTCGTACTCGGGCTTCATAACTTGAATTTTGATTGTACCTTTCCTGAAAGGTAACCGTTAGCTGTATGTAATGCATGATATGTATCAGGCAATGATGTTCTCAAAATAAATGAGATTGTATGGTATGATGCGTATATGCATGTAGCATGATGTATGGACAAGTAATGTTTTAGCTGGGGAAAATAAATCCCGGAGCTGCTGGAGAATAAAGTTGAATGCTTCGCTTCCACCAGGGATGGTGAACGAAGATGATTGTGACGATAAACCTGTAGGAGAAAAGAACTCCGTTGGGGAATAAACTGATGAAAAGATTACTCTGAGGGGAATTACTCCGTGGGGAAAGGATATTCTGCTGAAGATTTTAACGATAAACTCCGTTGGGGATTCCGCTGATAAACTCCATTGGGGATGGATTATCGTTGTTGGTGATATTGAATCTGTTGAGGATTGAAGTCCTGTTTGTAAAAGGAAACAACTTCATTGGGGATGATCTTTTAGTTCCAACTTGCTGGGGATAACCCTGTTAGACTCTTGTGGGGATAACCCTCTGAATTTGGCTGGGGAGATTTATTGTACTCCGCTGGGGGTAAACTTCCAGAGTCTACTAGGGATGATGATTCAACTCCGTTGGGGAAGCTTTTTCAGACCGTGCTGGGAAAATTGACTCCACTGGGGGTATCTTGTATTCTGCCGGGGAACATTCTTATACTCCGTTGAGGAATATTAAGACTGTCGGGGATACTTTGATACTTGTTGGAGAATATTCTTATACTCCGCTGGGGAATATTAAGACCTTCTGGGGATACCAAGCCTTTTTAGGGCTGATGGTAGACTAACTCTGCTTGGGGAGAGTATTGTTGATTTGTACATAGTTGCAAGTCTCAGCGAGGAGAGCTACCATTACTGTCTTACTCTGCGGGGAGTGAAGGTATCTTAGCCATATTCTTCAGCTGAACTTACCGTCGTACCTGGTGGACAAAGCAACTGCACAGTTCGTACAATTCTTATTGCCCTTGTTTCTGCGAGAGAAGGTGCCTGTGGAGGCCCTGTGGACCGAGTATTATCCCCATCTATGAGGCGCTTGGTATCTTTTGGTTAAAATGACAAGTCTTCTTTTGGTAGGCCAGTGACGAGATGACGAGACATAGTCGTACGCTTTGATCCCTAATTTTTTCCTGGACCGCCCTTTCGGGTTTTCAGTCCACCGAGATTCCCTTTTTTGCCCAAGTCGCCTTTACAGGTTTTCGACTTGCCGGGTGTACAAATTTTTCATTTTCATCCCTTATTTTTGCCCGAACCCTTTTGGTTCGCTGGGAAGCCCTTATCTTTTCCTAGGCCAGTCAACCTAGCGGGTCTTTGATTCACGTGCGGTATTTTCTGACTATGTCCATGCCCTCAGGATGCAGAGAGGTGTCACTGTCGGTAGTGTTGTGTTGCCATACTACCAGAAGATCTTCGTTTGATCATGCAAGATTCATTGCTGGAATTCATGTCCAATGCCCCAATTGATTCAAATGGAGATTTGCCCCTGGCTATTTGGCATTTTGAGAGATTCCTTGAATCTTGACTTGACTGCCCCAGATGATGGACAATGATCATGCCGTGCCCCTTGGTTGGAAGTGTTTTTCCACTTGAGGTGATCCTTTTTTATTGAGAAGGTTTTTGTTCACTAGATATTCGGCGTGCGAATTTCTCTGCTGTTGAACAAATAGTCATATGCAAACAATGTTATTTTAAGAATGCAAAGCTTATGTGTGTCTTGAAGTTTTTGAAAATGCATTTTTCAGTAAAAGAGGCAGATTTTGTAAAATGTGATGTCAACTCAGGATGTACAGCAAGCCCTACAGGAGTCAGGATACCTTTTGTAACAGTATTCTTTCGAACTAACCCATGCTTCAGCTAGGACTTTTAAGGGTTATAACGTGGCCTGGTTTACGGTTTAAGAAACAAAGGATAAAGGCTCAAAATTTATTTGTACCCCCCGCTCTTCGTGATGTTCTTCGATCCTAAACTCAGCTAATCGTGCATTTAGATCCTGTTTGAGTCTTTGCTCTGATATACAAGTGATGGTTTGGATACTGATAATTTATTTTGAACAGGAAGTCATTTTGTTGAGAGTTTGCAGGATCTCTTTTTGATTTTATTATCCCTGTCTTTTGCTTGAACTGTTTCTTTTTTGTGATTACAGTCAGCGGGATGCCCCCGTTTTTCTTAAGTCTCCTTCACAGGTTTTAACTTATTGGGCTTTTATTTTGAGAGATAATGACTGCATGTCCTTACAATTATACGAAACCAACACCGTCTTTTGTTTCAGAAGGACTTCTTTGATGCCATTCATTGTGTACCTGGATCAACTGAGCAAACTACCCTACCCCAGGTTGTGATTACGGGTTTTAATATGTGAAAAGAAAAACTCCAACTTCTTTGGCTCAAAGGGGTTGACGAGGGATTATCTTCCTTATAACTCCACTGTTTAGGATTTGAAACAATGCCTGTACCTCATCAACGGGGTCTGTTCAAAAGCATACTGTAGTGATTTTGATATCATTGTCGTCATCCTCCCTCAAAAGGCTTAGAATTTTGTAATCGAGAGTTGAACATCACAAAAAATGAAAGCAATTTGAATATAGTGAATACGAATGGACTGATTCAAAACAGACATATGCAATGCATTGATAAAGTAATAAAGTTTGACATGAATAAACGTTCGAACAATCAAAAGAAAATTACAACTTGAAAATTATAATGAACAAAAAGCCCTCTCTTGTCAGAACTTATCACTTTAAATGGTGAGCCTTGGAGGGATGGTAGAAGAACTCAGCCTGACCATCTTGTGTGAATTCCAATGCTCCTTCATCAATCAGGTTTTGAATTTTGTACTTCAACTTCCAACAGTCGTCAGTATCATGTCTTGGGCTATTAGAATGGTATGCACACTTTTCATAAGGATTGTACCTTGGGGAGGCTGTGTTGGGATTCTTAAGAGGGTCCCTTAACGTCACCAAATTCAATCTCAACAGGTGTTGTAAAGCTTGAGACAGCGGCATGTTGAGCTTGGTAAATTGCCTCCTGGGCATGTTTGGCTTACTCTGATCAACCCGTTGTTCTTGGCAAGGTCGTTGTTGGACCCGTGAGGTAGTAGCAACTTGGAGAGGTCTATTCTTCATCAAACCAAACCTTTGACTTCTCGGACGTTGATTAATGACTTGGTCCCCGGCCTTGACTGTTTGCTTCATGTTGTTGTATCTGTCTTGATGAAGCTGGTTGATAATGGTTCTCAGCTCTTCTTGTTCCCGAGCTAAGCCTTGGATAAGAGCCATCTGCCCCATCATCTGGGTTTTCGTGGCACTGAACTCAGCTTGCAGTTGTTCCAACCGTTCTTCCTTATTGTCTTCAGGAATTTTCTTGACCAAGTTCCCAACGAGGAGTGTTTTCAACTCTTCCTGCCCCTTGGATAGGTCTAGGAATACGTCCCTGAACTGAGCTTCTTGAGTTTGAAGATCTTGGTTGTCTGGTTGGAAAGCCATTGCTGAAATAAACAGCGAGAACATGAGAGACCTGTACTAGGAGACCTGTTATGCAATGATATGTATGATATATGTATGCAATGTTTTCAAGGATCTCGCGGGGTAAACAAGAAACTTGTTAGAATTTGTTAGAAGAAACTTTGTGTCGTTAAGAGTCCTTCTTCAAGAGTCAAGCTCACCATATCGAGTGGGTCATAGCCCCTGACTCAAGTTATCGTGTTTTGATCTCTAGACGGCATTGGCTAGAGGAAAATAAATCCCCTTTGCCCCTTGCTGGACATTTGATTTACCATAACCTGCATCACAAACCCTTGAGATCCTTGAAATGGTTAAGGAAATGTTAAGGCATGATGTTATGATATGTATGCTATGCGTTTAAGCAAAAGTGTGAAGTGATATAAGTAAACCTTGCAATAAATCCAAATTATTGGATAAGGACTGTAAACAAAACCTGCAAGGAACTCATGTTGTCAGATAACAAGAATGTGCAAGTAGTTCAAGTTTGAAGGCACACAAGTCACACAAACAACCTTAAGTTTAGGCTGGCATGGAGTTTAGGTACTACCCTCTTTCAGTTCAGTTGGCTTAAACCTGTCCTAAAAATAGTAACTGGGTTCTAGAGGATCTCAATATCACTGACTACCCTCAATCGGTCATAATTCCAGTTTAGCAACCTTTTCTTGCGGCCGGAATCATCGCGAGAGTTTACTCTCAATGAGTGTAGCATACTGTTACTGTTCTATGACCAAGTTGGTCAATTTAAAGGTTCTAAGGTCAGTTGGTGCTTAATGACCCCTTAGAAGACCCATATTCTCCTCGTTCCAACACAAGGGATATCGGTACAGACTAAAGTGCCACACCAACGTAGTTACTGCTTCAACCGTGTCGATCTACGCCGAACAATTCCCTCATAGTTTATTGCTACTTACCTAAACAGTATCCCCCAGATCCGGGTTAGGATCTATAGAAACTCCGATACAAGCCCACAAAGATAAATCATATAAAGCAAACAATTGAAAACAATAGTGATCTAATCCTAAGGTACACCTCACTTATAGATATTCCCCAGCAGAGTCGCCAGTTCTGTGATCGGTGGGAATGAGAACTGACTGTTTTGGAATGCTGGTTCGCATTTTGCGTTTGTTTTCGCAAAATGTCGCGGTGAGCAAGAGTCGCCACCGTCTTTTATTTTATCCAACAAGGAAAGGACAAAAGCATATAAAAATTCCTTTTTGAGATATTTCTCGGGTTCGGGAGGTAGATTATAGAAAGGGAAGGTGTTAGCACCCTTTCTATCCGTGGTTATCCACAGGCTCTTAGGTACTTGCTCATTGTGTTTTCAAAATTTGCTTTTCTTTGTGTTTGTGGATTTGAAAAGAGTTTTTATTTTGAAAGGGGTGTAAGTGCGAAAAGTTTTGTTTTGTTTTAAAAGGAGCAAGTACTTAAGAACCATATACCTACTCGAAAAAGGAATTAAACTGTGCTAATGTCCTTTAGACAATGCTATCCCACTATTGAGGAGTAGTTAGCATCATCGTTGGAGTTTTCGGGTCAATTCGATTAAGGGACGTATGGTCACTAAAGCAATGTTAGGACACCTTAGCGGTAACCCTAATGTCTTAGATCATTTTATCCGAGGCAACCGTTTCGAGGCAACTATGATCTTTGGATAAGAGGGCGACCTCTAAAACTTCCTATACTCAATGACCACGTTCGAGGCAACCAAGTGAGGTGTACTCTAAGAGTGGCATGTGCAAGTGTGTTAGTTCGGTTAATTTTATCTGTACATGTCATGGGTGAGCTATATTGATTTTAAGTTAAGGATTGATCTTGTCATGCATTGCCTATTTATCAAACATCTAACAGTTAATATTGTGCGGAAATTAAATTGCGGGAAATTAAATCTAAACTATTACAAGGCGTCGGGTATTTACATCGCCAAAAACAAACCCTTTAATTTAAATTGCGGAAAATAAAAGAAAGCGATAAATAATGTCCTAATTAAACTATTACATTCCGGGAAACAGTTACATCACTATGGTAAAATAGATCGCGTGCAGAAAATTAAATCGAGCGCATTTTTTAGGGTTTTGACCCTTTTTTTTATGGAAAGAAAGCATTTTTTTGTTTATTTTTGGATTTAAAAGAAATTAGATCTAAGTTAATAATTAAATTAATAAACTAATTAATTAATTAAAATATTTTTGGATTTTTGAGTATTTAAAGAAATAAAATAAATTAATCAAAGCTAATAAAAACCTAATTATCTAAATTAATTTTAATTATTGCAAAAATATTAAAGTTATTTCCTAATTAAAATAAATTATTGAATTAATATTTATTTACAAAAATAAAGTGATGAATTTAATTTTAATAAATAAAATATATTTTTTGTTTTTGATTTTATTAAGAAAAAAGATTAATTGGTTAGTGATTAATAAAAAGAATAATAATTAATTAATTAAAGAAAAACAATAAAAATAGAGATAGAGTTTAGGAGTATACGGGCCTGATTGGAAGGGTGAAATAGCTGTTGGCGTCATGTGTAAACTGTTTTGTTTTGGCCATTTGTGTTTTGGATTTTGGCCATTTGTGTTATGGCCTCAATGTTCCTTAACCTTCTCAGGATGTCTGCCTCGCCATATATTGGTGTCATGTGTAAGCTGTTCTGTTTTGGCCATTTGTGTTTTGGCTTTTGGCCATTTGTGTCTTGGCTTTTGGCCATTTGTGTTTTGGCCTCAACGTTCCTTAATGCACCTACATGGGATCCTGTCTAAATCTGCAGTGTTGAATCTCATGAACACATTAAATAAATTACTATATATCATAAAATACAAATAAAGCTAATATATGAAGAAATTTAATGTTTAGGCCCAATATGGCATGTATGAATGATTATACCCTTTTGATCATGGAGATCAAATCAGCCTTACCTTTGGAGAAGTAGTGATATGAATGCTTTTATGCCTTTTGATCATGGAGATCAAGCCAGCCTTACCCTTACCGGAGAAGTAGTGAGATGTTGGTTTGTAACCGGGATGGCTTGTTTGTAGTGAGAGAGGGATTTGTAATAAGGATTTCAAGGTTTTAGGGTTCTTGAAAGAATTTGATATTCTGACAGCATTGTGGCAAGGTTTTTTTTTCTTTCCTTCTTGTTTGTGTGAAAAGAATGAGATTATATAATGGAAATTAGAGCAAAGAAAATGGGCTTTGAATGTGCAATTGGGCCTCCAATGTTCACTTGAATTCGTCACGTTGCAGGCTAAATTGCAGGGGCTTAAGTGAAAATTTTGAAGTTGAAATATGAAAACAAAATGTAGCCGACATCGAGAACTAATTCCTGTCCGAAAATCGGCTCAATTGGATAAACGGTAAATTAGTTATGAATTTTTGAAGTTTCAGCTCAGACAAACTTATTTTGGGCTCCAGTGTCGACTCTGACACGTTCTTCAATAAAAACATGGTATTGATCAGAGCATAATCCGGTCTCGACTTTTGAAGCAAAGTTGTAGATATCTGAGTCGGTGACCTTGTGTAAAAATATGAGCCCGATCCGATAAAAATTGATCGAGTTATGAATTTTCGAAGTTTCGACCCAGATAAAATAATATTCAGTATTCAGGATTTTCAGCGCGTCACGTGCACTCTGAGCAAAAAACGAAGGCCTTTTGAACACCGTTCGAACTCGATACCTCTTGTGAGAATGTAGCTAACTCAATTTTTGAAATTTTGGCGCCGGAACCAACTCGATACGATGAAAATCGACCAAGTTATGATTTTCTGAACATGACGCAAATAAATTTCTGACACAAATTTCCTGTACGGAAATACTTGATAAATCTGCATTTTTGAAGACCTTCTGATTGAAATTGGCTTCTAGCCGTCAGAGATGAAAACGTAGATGACGTCAAGACATAATTTTGGCCACTGGAACGGGTTCAAAACGAGCCACGATCTTCAAGTTATGAATTTTTTAGCGCGTAAAAACTGCACTTTCATCACACTTTTCACCATATTTCTTCGAGAAAACTCACACATTCGGATACCTTCTTTAAAGAATTTACTCTTGAGCCGAACCTGAATTTGAGATTATGTTAGGACATTAAGGAGAATTTGAGGTCATTTGGATGCAAGGACCTTGATGCAACACAAAACCCTAATTTTGAATTGACTGCCTTAGGAGGTGATTTGACTGTCCAACTCTTGAGCCATCTTGAACAACTTGGAGATGATTCTTGACATGTCTTGAGAAATATGGGAGGGAAAATTTTGGGGTACAACAATTTCAAACAAGTTTTACACATCCTTGTAAGCCAGAAACACGAGCCAATCATCCCTGAAACACCATTGAACACCAAAACACCAAAAACTTGCAAAATAGGGCAGTTGCTGCAACTTGAGTGCCATAGCTCATTTTGCTCCTTTCAACTTCAAACACCTTCCATTCAACTCACTCAAGCTATCCTAAACCTCCATTGCCAACTGTAACTCCATTTACGGTGTTCACCATTTCTGTTTCAAGCTTAGGCAGGTTGACTTCTAGAGGTTGATTCAGGCCATTTCAAAACAAACTAAGCATTGGGAAAGGTTCAGGGAACATCAAGCAAGCTTAAAAGAACCTCAGGCCTCACTGAAAGTTGCTGCAATGTCCAACTCGAATCCAACTGAAACAAGTTTTTCATGAACTTCTATCTCTCTATTTAAGAACATTTAGGCTTAGGTTTGTGAATGAAAGATATAATACTAATTGCCCTGAAACCATACATATGCTCAGTTTTCATTTATATTAAACGTGCTAAGAGAATTTCATCCATGAACTTTCTGAAAAAACTAGGTTAGAAATTAGGGCCAGAGAAATTCTCTCTGGTCTTTGAGAGTTAGATTAAGTTTTTTATATGGTTAGAATCGTGGTTTGATGCTCTACAAGTTTCATGTTTCGAGTTTTGGCAAAAGATCACAAATGCAGGAGTTAGCTGTTTGAACTCAGAACGCGCGTTTTTTCACAGTGCTGGAGGAAGAAGATGAAGACTTGGGCTGGGCTGACTTGTTTTTGCTTCTAACACCTTCTTTTTCAGTTTCACACCCCTGGCCCAACTTCTTGTATTTTTATTATTTTTGCATTTTAATTTCATTTCTGACTTTATTATTTTATCTCCAAACATAAAAAATGCTTAAAAAATGTTTTCATAATTTTTTACATTTATTTGGTATTTATTTTAATTTTTTTCAATATAAAAAACATTTTAATACCTTTTTTCTCATTTGTTTAAATATAAAAATAATGTAAATAATACTTTTATTTTCATTTCTTATTTTTATTCACATTGAAAATATTTTCTTGAATATATTTTATTTTTGTAAATATTTTATTTTATTTTATACATATTTAATATATTTTTTATGTACACCTAAACCCTTTTCATATTTAATATATTTAATATATATATACCTTTATTTTATTAAATAATTAGAGTAAAAATATAAAAATATTACCCTTTTTATTTTTTTTTATACTAAAAAATACATTTTCTTCAATAATTTTCATTTTTGTACATATTAATATATTTTTGTATATAAATAATATAATATTATTTTCTTTAAGGAAAATTAGGGTTTACCCCTTTATTAAATAAAATCAACCTTTTTTTATTTTAAATTATCTACACCTTTTTTCACATTAAAAAATGCCTTACATACATAAACAAATAAAAACTTCTCTTTTTTGCATAATACATTTTTATATAATATTTGCTTATTTTTGCCATTTAAATATTGTATATTTAAATATTATGTATTGTAAATTCAATTTGGTTGTAATAACTTAGGGTTTTATTTTCATGTCAAATACGCCCTATTCAAATTTGTACCCCCATCCCCATAATCATGTTGTAATAGCTTAGAATTTAAATTCTCGCACTTAAACGCTTTCAATTATGCCATGATTAGAGAGCTAGGGTTTGTATGCCAAAATCAAAACCAACAAATAGTTTGACCTAATCAAAGGCAAAAATGCATGAAAAACAAACACAATGCACACTTGCACCCCTAGGGTTACAATCCACTTGTTGCCTTCAAAAATGGGCAATGGTATGCATGTTAAGTACTTTGGCAAAACAAAAACAAAATAAAAGATCATAGTCCCTCGATGACGCTATCTGAGTTGCCTAAACAAAATGATCAAGTCCCTTAAGAAAATTGCCAAAGATACTTGACACAATTGCTATCATGGTCTATACGATGACCCGCGTCTGTCCCGTTTAAGATCCTAACACAAGGTTGTTCACCAAATACAATGGTGAAATAACACTGTTAAAAGGGTTAAAAACATAAGAAGGATCTTTGAGTAAAATAGGGTAGATAGCTCTTAGTTACTTGATCAAAAGCTTGCAAAAACATCCTTGCTATTTTTAAAACACACTTCACAACACAACTTCAAAATCCAACTTTCAAACATTGAAAACTTTTCAAAAGACAAAAACACCTTTGTATACATTCAAACAAGAATCATTACAAAGGTTGCCACAACGATGGCCTCTTTCCAAAACATCTTTCCAAAATCACACACAAAGCACCATTTCAAACAATTGAAGAGCACCATTTCAAACAATTGAAAAGCAAAGCAAGTGATCTAAACAAGTAACTAAGAGCCCATGGATAACCATGGATAGAAAGGGTGCTAATACCTTCCATTTCTATAATCTACTCCCCGAACCCAAGAAAACATCTCAAAGGTCTTTCCTGTGCTTTTTGACCTTTCCTTAGGATAAAATAAAAAGTCAGTGGCGACTCTTGCTAAACCGAAACATTTGCGAACACAAACTCAAAACCTCAAGTCAGTTCTCCCACCGTATCACAGGCACCCTTTTCATCCATGGTTTTCCATGGCCTCTTAGTTACTTGCTAGATCACTTGCTTTTGTTTGAAAAATGTGCTTTATGTGGTTTTTGAAAGTATTTTGAAAAGGTGTCATCGTTTAGGCAAACTTTGTAATAGTTCTCGTTCATAAGAACGTATACAAAGTGTTGAGCTTTTTGAAAATATTTCATGTTTGGAAAGTGTTTTGAAAGTGTATGTGATTGTTTTTGCAAATAGCAAGGATTTTTGTTTTGAAATTGAGCAAGTAACTAAAAGTAATCTACCTACTCAAAAGGTCTTAGATGTGTTTTTCCTCCTCCTTTAGATGTTGCTATCTTACCATTGATTTGGTAAGAAGCCCCATCGTTAGATGTGAAGGGACGGACGTGGGTCATCGTATAGTCATGATAGCAATGTTGTGAGGTATCTTAGCATTCTCTTGTAGGGACTAAGATCACTTGTAAGGCAACATTTGTAGCGTCATCGAGGGACTATGATCTTGTATTTCGATTGTTTTTGCTAAGACATCCCACATACATAACATGACAATTTTTTATAAGGCAACAAGTGGAATTACCCTAGGGGTGCATGTATAAATAGTGTGTTTGATTCGCATGCATTTAGTCTTTGATTAGGGGTTGTCTACTTGTTGATTTTATCTTGCCATACATTTCCTATTTTACTAGCAAGCATACAAAAATAATAAAATGCAAAAAGATAAAACCCTACACTATTACAACCATATTGAATAGCATGAAATTATAAAGGCAAAAATAAAATAAAGGCAAGAAAAAAAAGGGGTCTTTCGATTTAGGCAGGAACACCTTTCGATTTTGTGTTCTTTGGTTTCCTTCGATTTGGGGTCTGGAGTCAGTGGAGTCATGCCCTTCGATTTTCCTTTGTCTCCATCGACCGGGGGTTGGAGTCAGTGGAGTCATGCCCTTCGATTTTCCTTTGTCTCCTTTGACTGGGGGTTGGAGTCAGTGGAGTCACGCCCTTCGATTTTTCTTTGTCTCCTTCGACTGGGGGTTGCAGTCAGCAAGGTTCTATCTTTCGTTTGAGGCTTGTAAACAGAAAGGTTATGGATTTCGTCTGAGGCCTGGAAACAACAAGGTTTTGGCTTTTCCACAGGCTCCTTGCTGACTCCTTGTAAGCATATTAAGCCCTCAAATTGTGATTCGAAAGGCTTGTGCAGCTAGCCAATCGAAGGGTATAACAAACCTGTCTCAAGGTCTTAAAATGCAACATCCAAACATAACTACAGTCCAGGGGTTAGCACAAAAACTAATGGGTCTCAAAGTCCAAAGTATAACTAATTAAGGTTGAGTTTTTAGCATATGGGAAGTCAGAATCTAATGCTAAAACATGGTCTAGAAATATCTACATTTTTCTTTATTGGCGTGTGCATATGATGTTTAAATGAAAGAGTTCCAAGTTTAGAGAGAACTTACCTCCTGAAGTGTTTAACCGAAATAGTTGTAGGTGACTTCTTTGATGGTGGAGGGAGCTTTGCGGGGATCTTCCTGAAGCTAGTTCTGTTACTGCTTGGTTTGGGTAGTCACTAAATCGAAAGAGAGTATATGATGGTGATGCGTGAATCGAAGGTGGCTACAGTTTAGGGGAAGTGAATCGAATGGTACACTACTGAGGCTTTTTTATGAAAAAAATATTAGAGTTTTGAAGGTTTGAGAATGTTGGAGAGTTTGAGAATATGGGAGAGTTTGAGTGTTTGAGGATTTTTTATGATTTTTTTCTCTAGCAAAAATCTGGACCCTTTCTTTGTCAATGGTTTCTCTATTTATAGAGAAAAGGTTTGGGAGTTTAAACAAAAAGGTGGCTTGGCTGAAACGTGAATATTAAGCTAAGTCAGATTTTCCAAGATCCCAAGGTGAAGTACTGAAGTTGTTGGTTAAAAGGGGCTGACTCCCCTGACTTATGGTGAAGTACAGATAGGATTTAAGCAAAGCATGGGCTTAGGACAAGATTTGTACTAACAAGTTCACTTTCAAGAAAATAATCTTCTGGACAAAGGTTTAATCACCTGGACAATAACTTAATCCAAAATGTAAGCAATTAACTATGGAGTGAAATACAAGCATTAAGGCTTGTAAAGTAAGATCATGTAGCATGGTCCAAAGATTTGATCAGTGTTCTTTTAAAATCCTATTTTCCACTTGTGTCGAAGAGTTCTAGAAATGTACTAAAGAAGACTGCGTCGAAGGATTCAAAGTTGGGTTTGAAAGATGCTGATTCAAAGGGAACCAAAACTCCAATCAAAGATTTTGTGTGAAGGTGGCTCGTGTCCAATCGAAGGCTTGCATGCCAGGGGTTACATGTGGTCAAACGAAAGAGTGTACATAGAGGGTCCCTGTCTTGTGACTTCATGCCAACATGCAAAAGATCTATGTTCAAACGAAGCTTGTATAAAGGGAACCAACATGTCTCAACAAAAGGTGCATGTAGGAGGACAAAATGTTCAGATTCGAAAGAGGCATATAGGAAAAAAAAGTGAAAATCGAAGGATGCTAAAAGAGAGCCTTTTTGCCTTGGAAATGAAATAGACTACAAGAGGCTTTTTCCCTTGTGAATCCAAACCAAAATGTGCCATAGGCCCATGCCCAGTCGAAGGATGCAAGCCAAGATTGCATCAAAAGAGGCCAAAAGGCCAATCGAAGGAGTTGAAACGAAGAACACTTGTATTTCTCCAAATTTTGTCAAAATAATATTTTTATCTGTTTTCTCCCTTTTTGACAGTTTCCTTTTAATTTTGGTACTGGAAAATCCAAAGTACTTGTGAAAGCTTGAACCTTGAGAATCCTTGTGAGAAAGGTCTTGAAGAATGAGAGGACAAATTTTGGGGTACAACAGCTGCCCCTGTTCAATATTCTTAAGCCTGAAGAGTTAGATTGGTGAGTTTTGCCATTCGTGACTCGAAGGTGGAAGATGATTGGATACTAGAGTGCCCAGAAAATTGCACTCGGTGATGTGATGGTAGAGGGAATGGGCTTAAAGATTCCATTTGGAGAGGTGATAGAAAGTTGTTGGAGATGGGCTTGTAGATGCCATCAAAAAGTGATTGCCGAATCTGAAAGAGAAACTGAATGAGTATCAGAATGAAATTCGTGTTTGAAGTGTATCTGAACTGTATCTGAAAGTTGAAACTGAATGAGTATCAAAATGGCGTCCACGTTTGGAGCGTATCTGTACTGTATCTGAGAGCTGAATAAGTATCAGAATGGCGTCCGTGTCTGGAGCGTATCTGTATTGTATCTGAAGGCTGAATCCGAATGAGTATCAGGATGGCATCCGTATCTGGAGCGTATCTGAATTATATCTGAAAGCTGAATCTGAATGAGTATCAGGATGGCATCTGTATCTGGAGCGTATCTGAATTGTATATGGACTTGAAGTCTGAATGAGAATTAGAATGACATCCGTGTCTGGAGCGTATCCGTACTGTATCTTGAAGTCTGAATCTGAATGAGTAACAAAATGGCATCCGTATCTGGAGCGCATCCGTACTGTATCTTGTTTGAATCTGAATGAGTAACAAAATGGCATCCGTGTCTGGAGCGTATCCGTACTATATTTGAGAGCATATTGTTAATGGTAGTTGTTAATCTTATCCTGAAAAGGGTAAAATGTTAGCTGAAACACAAAGTTATGTTGTATGAAATGTATGGTGCAATATATGTGCTTTATCAATGTTTTATGATATATGGATGTAATGTATGCGCATGTAAGCTGATTTGCTGTATTGTTGTCTGATTGAGGAAATCAAATCCCTGAAAACTGCCAAGGACATGCTGATCTTTCATGTCTGGAAGCTGAAGTACTGACTGTATTCTGTTGTGAGAGCAATGCCATATATTATTTTGAGGAATCCTGAGAAAATTGACGCTCTCTACCGGGGATTAATAACTTGAAGTTTTAGTTCCGCCAGGGATCTAAATGACGTATTGTGGGGATTGCTTATGGAATAGTCTAGAGATGTTTTTCCGGCTCTTTCAACCTATCAGTAATTGTCTTTCTCATTTTGTTTATTTATAAACAGTAATTATGTTCAAATGCATATGTTCATTAATGAATCATTGGACTTTTTGCGAATAAAAAACAACAAGTGTAAAGAAAAAGAATAAATAGTTTTCTGTACTTTCAAAGAGATATCTTTGTATTGACTTTTGAATAAGTATTTTGTACAAAGGAGACAATCATTCTAGTAAGAGAATGATGCCATAAAAGGGCAAGAAAAACTTTATACAAAGAAAGATAGCTATGTGCACTAATCCCATGGGGTTTCCATTCCGCTATAGCCTTCGTATCTCCGAATATCTTGTCTATTTGCTGCTTCGTCCAAAGATGATTGAATTGATCAGAAACTCTGAGTTCGTCAGTGGAAGTTAAGAGGTTGTCTTTAAAGTGATCCGTCGGGACATAGTCATACGCTTTAATTCCCTAACTTTTGCCTGGACCGCCCTTTCGGGTTTTCAGTCCACCGGGAAACCCTTTTTTTCCCAAGTCGCCTTTTCAGATTTTCAACTTGCCGGGTGTACAGATTTTTTTAATATATTTTATCCCTAATTTTTTCCCGAACCTTTTTGGTTCGCCGGGATGCCCCTGTTTTGCCTAGGTGTGTTAACCTAGCGAGTCTCTTATGCGTAGTATCTTTTGACTATGTCCGCGTTCGCAGGGTGTGGCAGGTCGTCTTCGTCCATGGTGGTTAAGATTATTGCCCCACCAGAGAATATTTTCTTTATTACAAATGGCCCTTCATAGGTAGGAGTCCATTTGTCCCTGGGGTCACTTTGTGGCAAGATGATGCGCTTGATCACTAGATCTCCAACCTGATATATTTGGCGTCTGACTTTCTTGTTGAAAGCCTTGATCATTCGTTTTTGATACATCTGACCATGGCAAACAGCAGTAAGTCTCTTTTCATCAATTAAGTTTAGTTGATCAAGTCGAGTCTGTATCCAATCGTCCTTATTCAAACTTGCATCCTTCATAATTCTCAAAGAGGGGATCTGAACCTCAATAGGCAAGACAACCTCCATGCTGTAAACCAAAGAATAGGGTGTTGCCCCAGTTGATGTGCGAGCCGTGGTACGATACCCGTGGAGAGAAAATGGTAGCATCTCATGCCAGTCCTTGTAGGTGACTGTCATTTTATGTATGATCTTTTTAATGTTTTTATTTGCGGCTTCGATAATACCATTCATCTTTGGCCGATAGAGGGATGAATTGTGATGCTGAATCTTGAACTGCTCGTACAAGGCGGTGATCATAGTATTGTTAAGGTTGGTACCATTATCAGTGATGATCCTTTCTGGGATACCATACCGGCAAAATAGATTCTGCTTGATGAAGCGGGCAACAACATTCTTAGTAACGGATGCGAAGGAAGCTGCTTCGACCTTGTGATCGGTGGAAATAGAACTGACTGTTTGGAATGCTGGTTCGCGAAATGTCGCGGTAAGTAAGAGTCGCCACCGTCTTTTATTTTCTCCAACAAGGAAAGGACAAAAGCACAGCAAAATTCCTTATCGAGAATGTTTCTCGGTTCGGGAGGTAGATTATAGAAAGGGAAGGTGTTAGCACCCTTTCTATCCGTGGTTATCCACGGGCTCTTAGGTACTTGCTCTTATGTTTTCAAAATGTTTGTTTGCTTTTCAAAATGTGAGTGGGTTTGAAAAAGTTTCATTGAAAACTTCAATTCGACTCTTGTATCAGTCCTCAAGAGTGTTGTGAAGCGTTTGTTTTGAAATCTTTTAGAAAGTGTCAGTGTGAAAAGAGATTTTTGTTTGTTTTTGTTTGAAGAGAGCAAGTACCTATGAGCTGTCTACCTACCCTAAGGAATTAGGCTGTGTAAAAGTCCTTAAGGTAGTGCCATCCCACCATTGAGAGGTAGGTAGCACCACCGTCGGAGGTGTTCGGATCAATTCGAGTTTAGGGACAGTGTGGTCACCAGAGCAACAGTAGGACACCTTAGAAGCTACCCCTATGCCATAGATCATGGACATAAGGACTTACTAAAACGTCCTATACTCGACGACCACGTTTCGAGGGCAAGGCAACAGTGAGGCGTACCCTAAGAGTGGTGTGTGAATTTGTGTGTTATTTTCATGTTATGTTTTATCTTGTACATGCATCACGGTGATCTACGCTTGTTTTTAATTTAGGCCATACATTCTTTCATGCAAAGTTTAGAATTTAAAAGCGCGGAAATTAAAGTGCGGAAAGTAAAGTCCTATGCTATTACAAGGCGCGGGTCTATACATCGCCAAATTACAAAGACCCATTTTTAATAAAATGCGGAAAGTAAAACCTAGTTACTATTACATGGCTTGAACAGTTACATAATATTTACAAGAAAAATAAGAATAAATGTGCGAAAAGAATAGAAAATAGAACATTCGAGGGCGTTGGACCCTTTTGGAATTAAATTGAATGAAAAGTTAATTAATTATTAAATTAAAGAAAAGAAATGTTTTTTGATGGTTTTTGTATTTATGAAATAAAGAAAATTAAAATTAAAATTAAAAGAAATCCTAATTCTAAATATTTTTAATTATTAAAGAAAAAAGATTAAAGTTTTAACCTAATTTACTAAAGAATTTATATACATGTTTATTTACAAAATAAATTAGTAATTAATAATAATGATAATAAGAAAAAATTATTTATTAAGAAAAGTGATAAAAAGTTAAAAAACCTAACTCTACATATTTTAATTTATTGAGAAAAAAGATTAAAGTTTTAAAACCTAATTTAACTAAATTAATTATTTAACATTTATTTACAAAAATAATAATAGTGAAATTAATATTAATAACAATAATTTTATTTTTTCTGTATTTATTATTGTGAAAATTATTTTATGGTAAAGAGAAATAATTAAAACATTAAAAAAAGAATTAGAAAAGAAAATCAAATAAAAATTAAAAATGTGCAAACCATGGTGGGTATTCAGACCCAAAGGGAGGTTTTTTTGAACGGTCTGCATTCTTTGGCCATTGGATTGAGTTTCATGGCCATTTGTGTTCTGGCTGTTGGCCATTTGTGTTCTGGCCTCAATGTTCCTTAATCTTCTCAGGATGCCTGTCTCGTCATGTATTGGTGTCATGCATAAGTTGTTCTTTTGGCCATTTGGCTTTTGGCTTTTGGCTTTTGGCCATTTGACTTTTGGCTTTTGGCCTCAATGTTCCTTAATGAACCTGCGTGGGATCCTGTCTAAATCTGCAGTGTTGAATCTCACGAACACATTAAATAAAATCATAAAATGCAAATAAAGCCAATATATGAAGAAATTTAATGTTTAGGCACAATATGGCATGTATGAATGATTATACCCTTTTGATCATGGAGATCAAATCAATCTTACCCTTACTGGAAAATTAGTGACATGAATGCTTTTATGCCTTTTGGATCATGGAGATCAAGCCAGCCTTACCCTTACTGAAGAAGTAGTGAGGTGTTGGTTTGTAACTGTGATGACTTGTTTGTAGTGAGAGAGGGATTTGTAATAAGGATTTCAAGGTTTTAGGATTCTTGAAAGAATTTGATATTCTGATAGCGTTGTGGCAAGGTTTTTTTCTCTCCTTTTTTTTCTTTTGGTTTGTGTGAAAAGAATGTGATTATATAATGGAAATTAGGGTAAAGAAAATGGGCTTTGAATGTGCAATTGGGCCTCCAATGTTCACTTGAGTTCGTTACTTTCCAGGCTAAATCGCAGGGACTTAAGTGCAACTTTTGAAGTTGAAATGTGAAAACAAAATGTAGCCGATATCGAGAACTAACTCCTGTCCGAAAATCGGCTCAATCGGATAAACGGTGAATTAGTTATGAATTTTTGAAGTTTCAGCTCAGATAAACTTATTTTGGGCTCCAATGTCGACTCTGACACGTTCTTCAATAAAAAACTGGTATTGATCGGAGCATAATCCGGTCTCGCCTTTTGAAGCAAAGTTGTATATCTATGAGTCAGTGACCTTATGTAAAAATATGAGCCCAATCCGATAAAAATTGACCGAGTTATGAATTTTCGAAGTTTCGGCCCAGATGAAATAATATTCAGCATTCAGGATTTTCGGCGTGTCACACACTCTGAGCAAAAAACGAAGGCCTTTTGAACACCGTTCGAACTCGATACCTCCTATGAAAATGTATCCAACTCAATTTGTGAAATTTTGGCGCTAGAACCAGCTCGATACGATGAAAATCGACCAGGTTATGATTTTCTGAACATGACGCAAATAAACTTCTGTCACAAATTTTCTGTATGAAAATACTTGATAAATCCACAGTTTTGAAGACCTTCTGATCGAAATTGGCTTCCAGCCGTGAGAGATGAAAACATAGATAATGTCAAGACGGAATTTTGGCCACCGGAACGGGTTCAAAACGAGCCACGATCTTCAAGTTATGAATTTTTTAGCGCGTAAAAACTGCACTTTCAGCACACTTTTTCACTATATTTCTTCGAGAAAACTCACACATTCGGATACCTTCTTTAAAGAATTGACTCTTGAGCCGAACCTGAATTTGAGAATACGTTATCAGAGATATCTTGACGAAGGAACACCTGAATATGACGCACCGGGTTGGACTTGTGAATTTTTCTTGAAATGTTTTGAGAAATATGGGAGGGCAAATTTTGGGGTACAACAGACCCACTTTGTGAAATAATCAATGGCCACTAGAATGAAATGGTGTCCATTGGAGGCTGTAGGCTTGATCTCCCCAATCATATCGATTCCCCACATAACAAAGGGTCAAGGAGCCGTCAAGAAATTTAGAGGAACCGGAGGTACGTGCACCTTGTCCGTATAAATTTGACACTTATGACAGGTCCGAGAGTGTTGATAGCAGTCTGCTTCCATGGTAGACCAATAATAGCTTGCCCGTAGGATTTTCTTTGCCATCGTATGCCCACTGGAGTGGGTGCCAAAAGTACCTTCGTGTAATTCAACCATGATCTTTTCAGCTTCAATCTTATCCACACACCGGAGCAGAATGGAGTCATGATTGCGTTTGTATAGGATGCCATTACTCAAGAAGAACTTAGCAGAGAATCTCCTTAAGAACTTTTTATCATTGATTGAAGCTCCTTTTGGATATTCTTGAGCCTCGAGATACCTCTTGACTTCATGAAACCAAGGCTGGTCCACTACTTCTTTAGTATTAATCTCGTGACAGTGTGCTGGTTCGTCCATTCGTTCAATAGTGATCTGGGGAGCCTCGTTATCCCAATTAAGTTTAAACATAGATGACATTGTGGCTAGAGCATATGCTAGCTGATTTTCTTCTCGCGGGAAATGCTCCAAGGTGATCTGCTCAAAATGTGGTAGCAATGTTAAGACATGTTCTTTGTAAGGGATAAGATTTGGGTGCTTGGTGTCCCATTCTCCTTTGATCTGATTGATGACCAAAGATGGATCTCCAAACACATCTAAAGATTTGATTCCCAAGTCTATGGCGGCCTTGAGACCAAATATGCATGCTTCATACTCCGCCATATTGTTTGTACAATTGAAGCAAAGTCTGGAAGTAAAGGGAGTGTGACACCCTTCCGGAGATATGAGTACAGCGCCGATACCATTACCGAGTGAATTGGATGCCCCATTAAAGAATAGGGTCCATCGGGATCCTTGTTCAGGTCCGTCATATGGTCTGATGTCTTCATAGTTGTCTAATGTCATGATATCTTCATCCGAGAATTCAAATTTCATGGACTGATAATCTTCTACAGCTTAATGAGCAAGATGATCAGCTAGCACGCTGCCCTTTATAGCTTTCTGGGTAGTGTACTGTATGTCATATTCTGTTAGGATCATCTGCCATCTAGCTATCCTCCCAGATAGAGCAGGCTTTTCAAAGATATACTTTATTGGATCCATCTTAGATATCAATGAAGTGGTATAAGTCAACATATACTGTCTTAGCCGGCGAGCAGCCCGTGCCAGAGCGCAACAAGTTTTCTCGAGCAGTGAATATCTGGTTTCATAGTCGGTAAACTTTTTGCTCAGGTAGTAAATAGCGTGCTCTTTTCGGCCAGACTCGTCATGCTGCCCCAATACACACCTTATTGAGTTCTCTAAAACGGTCAGATACATGATTAGTGGTCTTCCCTCGACTGGCGGCATCAAAACAGGAGGCTCTTGTAAGTACTCTTTGATCTTGTCAAAAGCAGTATGGAATTCATCATTCCATCTGACCACTTGATCTTTCTCCAGTAATTTGAAGATTGGTTCACAAGTAGCTGTTAGGTGAGAAATTAATCGGGCGATATAGTTCAGGCGTCCCAAGAATCCTCTGACTTTCTTCTCAGTACAAGGAGCAGGCATTTCTTGTATCGCTCTAACCTTGGCAGGATCAACCTCGATGCCTTTGTTGCTGACAACAAAACCTAGGAGTTTACCGGACCGTACTCTGAATGTACACTTGTTTGGATTCAACCTTAGTTTGTACTCCTTCAATCTCACAAACAACTTTTGCAAGTGATCAAGGTGCTCCTCTTCAGTTTGTGATCGGGCTATTATGTCATCTACATAGACCTCTATCTCATGATGTATCATATCATGAAATAAGGCTACCATGGCACGTTGATAGGTTGCCCCAGCATTCTTCAGTCCAAATGGCATCACTTTGTAGCAGAATATGCCACACTGTGTGACAAATGTAGTTTTCTCCATGCCCTCAGGTGCCATTTTGATTTGGTTATAACCTGAGAATCCATCCATAAAGGAAAATACTTTGTGCTGGGCCGTATTGTCAACCAGGACATCGATGTGGAGAAGTGGAAAATCATCTTTAGGGCTGGCCCTGTTTAAATCTCTATAATCCATGCACATTCGTACTTTGCCGTCCTTTTTAGGCACGAGAACAATGTTGGCAACCCATTGAGGATAGGAAGTGACAGCCAAAAATCCAGCATTGAACTGTTTCATGACTTCCGCTTTGATCTTCTCTGACATGTCAGGTCTCATGCGGTGGACTTTTTGTTTCACTGGTGGACAGTCTTCTCTTGTGGGTAGATGATGTACCACGATGTCTGTATCAAGTCCTGGCATGTCTTCATATGACCAGGCAAAGATCTCAACATAATCATGAAATAGCTGAATTAGACGCTCCTTGACACTCTGCTCTAGATTAGCACCCACCTTGATTTCCTTTCTATCTTCCTCGGTACCCAAGTTGATTGTATCCAACGGTTCCTCATGGGGTTGAATAGATCTTTCCTCTTATTGTAGTAGTCTGGCCAATTCCCCCGGTACTTCGCAATCTTCCTCACCTTCGTATTTGGCTTGGTAGATTAGATCTTCAGAGTCACTAAAGGCCATAGCAGTATCGTTACCCATGTGATCCGGAATGGAGGGGTACCTGCATTTGTGAGTGTGGGTGTGTGTAAGGGTATAGCCATCTTTAAACAATAAAATGTAAAAGAAAGACAATGAGCACAAAAGGTTTGTATGTGAAAAAACGTCCATGATTCATTGAATGTCATATGAAGATGAAATAAAAACCCTTACAAATGGACCGTCGTGCCTCGGGTAAGACATAAGGTTTTTAATGTACGGATTGTTTGTGAATATTACAAGTCCAACAAAAATGTAAAAGATAAATTATTGAGATATGAAAGTTATTGGGACAAAGTCTCTGGCTTCCCAATTGCGAAGTCCTCCGTTGACAGTAGGAGATATCCAATCCTCCAAGCTGCCATCTTCTTCACCATCTTCCACTGCGTTGACTTATTGGTTGCTAATCTTCAGAGGTGGCCCTCCGAGACGGGCACAGCGCACAGCCTTCTGAGCATTCGAAGTAAACCCTAAGCCAAACTTGTCAGATTTATACGGAAAGTCCGAAAGCGGTCCCCAGATGGTGCATCCACCCTCCTCTACTACTGCCTTGGCGTCCTTTAGAGATGACATCCGAAGCAGAGGTCTTGTGATCTTGGGGATCTGGGATACCGCCTTGGTTACTGCTACCTCTTGAGAAACTTCTTCGAAATGTTGAAAAGGAGTTTCAATGAACTCTCCATCCAATTCCACATACCGGAAATAATTTAGGTGGCTAATCATGTACTTTTACTCTCCGTGGACAGTGATAATCTTTCCATGGACCGGGTACTTCAGCATCTGGTGTAGTGTAGAGGTGACAGCACTGGCACTATGGATCCAGGGCCGTCCTAACAGACAGGAGTAAGAGGGGCGGATGTCCATTACATAGAAGGTTGAGTTGAAAGTCTAAGTTCCCACCTTTATGGGGATGTCCACCTCCCCGTGGAACATCCTCTTTGAGCCATCAAAAGCTCTCATAACTGTGTTACTGGGTTTCAATGTCATCCCTTTGCAATCCAATCTGTCAAGATCTTTCTTCGGTAAAACGTTCAAAGATGAGCCCGTGTCCACCAAGACACGGGCCAGAGTCGTCCCTCTACACTCCACAGAGACATGTAATGCCTCGTTGTGCTTTCTCCCTCTCGGTGTCAAATCAGCATCAGAGAAGCCTAGGCCATTATCAGCTGTCAAACTGGCCATACAATCTTGGAATTGGTCAGCAGGCGTCTCTTGTGGCACATGGGCTGTCTTCAGAAATTTCACCAGAGCTTTCGCTTGTGCCTCAGAGCACAGCAGCAATGCTAGCATGGAGATCTTGGAGGGGGTTTGTCCCAACTGTTCAACCACATCATAGTCACTCTTCTTTATTATCCTCAGGATCTCCTCCATTTCCTTCTTGGAGGTTTCAGGGATAGCTAGTGGTTGAGCCTTCGTCCGGACAGGCTCTTCTTGAATACTTTTTCCTCGATTTTCAGCAGTAGAATTGTTGGTAGGGATAACAGCAGGGGTCGTGTTGTCTTTGTTGGTAGGAGCACTTGCAGGTATGATTATTGGTATAGAGGTAATCTTCGGAACAGCCACGGGTCCAAAAACTGCCTTTGGAGGGGCAATCTCTGGAGAGAAGATTCTACCGCTACGGGTAATCTTACTAGTACCAGAAATATTGCTAATGTCAGAATCTTCTTCTTCGGAGCTCAATTCTTCGGCGGTCAGCCCATCTTGTATAATATCATGGTAGTAGATTTCTCCACCGTAATTCCACGGTACTGTTTTATCTGATTCATACGGGACCGGCCCGGGCATTGTGATTATAAGAGGAGTAGTCTTTGGAACCGATGTAATCCTAACAGGTCTTTTGGGGGCCCTAGAAGGATTGGCGGATATGGTTATGATTGAAACGTCTTCAACAGGAACAGGTGAAACAGGAGCATTTTCAAACAGAATCTCTTGGTTGTCTATCAAGCGTTGAATTCCCGTCTTCAATAGAGGGCAATCAGTTGGTGAGGATAAGCAAAGTTGACAGTCTTCATTACAACCTGGAAATATACCAGCTTTCAACAAGTTTATCTTAATGATCGGGAGCGGAGTCAAGAGTTCATCCACAGTAGCAACAAACAAATCTTCTTCGATAGCATTGGCGTTATGACCATGCCTAGGCATCGGAGCGGAAATGACATTTGGCTTCTCAGGTGCATCAAACTCAAGCTCTTTTGCATCTATAAGGTCTTGAATTTTGTTTTTCAAGGCCTAACAGTTGTTAGTGTCGTGACCCATACTTTCGGAATGATATGCGCATCTGGCATTTGGGTGATAATGAGGGGACACAGTGTTGGGACTTTTTGGAGCTTCTTTTAAAGTTGCCAGATTAGATTTCAGAAGGTGTGGTAAAACCTGGGCTAGAGTCATATTAATCCTGGTGAATTACCGGACTGGCCTTTGCACACTTGGTTGGTTACTTCTTGGTTGATCAGATGTAGGCTTTGGGTTCATAACGGCCCCTACCATTGGTCGGCGCTCAACTCTCCCTTGGTTCCTTTGTGGGTAAACAACATACACCTCCTTCTTCCCGGTGAAAGGCTTTCTCACAGCTGTAGAGGCAGACAAATCCTTCTTAATCTTTCCACTTTTTATGCCAGCTTCCACCCTCTCTCTGGTTAGTATTAACTCAGTAAACCCAGTAGATGAGCTCCCAATCAAATGGTTGAAGAAAGGGCCCGATAGAGTGCCTAAGAACATATCCACCAACTCCCTTTCAAACAGAGGGGGTTGCACTCTCCCAGCTAGATCTCTCAATTTCTGCGCGTAATCTTTGAAACCCTCATTTGAAGCCATAGCCATGCTCTGAATTTGAGTACGGGTAGGCGCCAAATCTGCATTATACTGGTATTGTTTATAGAAAGCTGCGGCAAGATCTTCCCAGTTGTGGACGTCGGCCCTTTCCAATTGGTAAAACCAATTGAGTTGTGTTCCGGATAAAATATCTTGGAAAAAATGCACCCACAGGTCTTTATCGGCAGAGTGCGGCTGAATCTCTCTCACGTATGATCGGAGGTGCATTTTAGGACATGACACTCCATCATATTTTGCAAACAAAGGCACTTTGAACTTTGGTGGGATCAAAATTCCCGATACTAGCCCCAATTCTTCAAAGTCTAGACCTGGTACCCTTTGTATTTCCATAGCGCTTAAATGCTCTTCAACATGTCTGTACTTATCATCAACCGGAGGGTATTGTTCCTCAGAGTAGTCTTCCTCTTCTTCCTCCTCTTCAGATTCTAACAGAACTGTTGTTTCTTTTCCTTTCCCTTCTCCTTCCCCGGAAGTGGTTGCAAAATTCAAGGTTCTTCTAGTCTGTCCCTGAAATCTTCTCCCCATATTCAAAACCCCAGTGGCTTTCTTTGTTTTCTTCTTTCTTTCTTCAGCTAACAGAGTCTTCAACTCGTCTTTCCCCTTGGCTAGGGTCATGAGTAACTGTTGAAACTGCATGTTTTGAGCTTGAAGATCTTTGACCGTCTGTTCGAGATCCATCTTACTGAAATAAACAGTAGAGAGATGAGGAAACTCGTTGCAAAAGACCTGTTTATGTTATGATGAATGATATGTATACATGCAATGCTTTCAAGGATTTAAAAATTCAAATTTTTTTTAAACAAAAAGAAACACACGTTATATTAATAAGATAGAGTTTGAGTACATCAATGTCCCTTGGGCAAAATAATACAACACTCTAAGATAAAAAAGTAGTGCGCATCCTCTTTGGTGCTATGTAGGCATTTAGAGTCTGCTCCTCATGAAGTAGCCTAGTGAGTTCCGAAACCTTCTTCTCGCTTGCGTAGAATTGGGCTTCGAAAGTATCTCACTCTCCTTTGAGCTATATCTAATCCCTTTGTAGGTCTTCAAGAGATGTGGGCATGTCAGGATGTAGGATATTGTATGGAACTTCTCCTTCCTTAACAGGCTCAATAATCACTGGGAGAATGGAAGGATAAGGCATCGTAAGACTTTGAGCGCGGGTTCCTACCCACTTGAGGTAAGGCTCAAGAGGGATGGAATTCTTGTGTCCCAAAGTCTTGCTATCCACCTTATTTAGCATCCTCCAAGCTCGGATGAATCTCTGGCGAAGTCCTTGATCGTCGTTGTCGTAGTCGAATACCAAGCCTTGAATCAGCATATCATGTGGGCCATCCCTTCGAGCATAACCAAACTGTCTTAGAGCCAAGCATGGGTTGTAGGTGATGCCTCCCCTAATGCCAAGTAGAGGAACATTAGGGAATTCCCCACAACGGTCAACAATGATAACATTCTCTTTGGATCGAGAGCACCAATGAATATCTGAATGTTTGAGCGTCATTAACCTTTGTGACCACCTTAATCCTTGCTAATTCTTTAAGACTGATTGGGGAAGATGAGAAATAAACCATCTTGCCAGGAAGGGAGTGCAACATATAAGGACACCTCTTTTCCTCATCGTGCGAGTGTGAAAAGAGTGTAGGATATCCCCTAGCAATGTAGGCACCGGATTGCGTGACATGAAGATTTTGACGGTACTCACATCTATGAGTTGGTCAGGATTAGGGAACAAGACCATCCCATAGATAAGAAGAGCCACAATCTCCTCAAAATCTTGCAAGTCTAGGGAATTCCAACATCTTTGGGCTTTCTCAAACAGAAATTTTGCTAAGAAACCTTTGACACCACTTCTAGTCTCCCAATGAGTTGTGACATCAGATGAGTGCAAGTGCAGAGCTTGAGCAATCTCTTCTGGATTTGGATCTCTTTCCGTACCTTTGAAAGGTAGTTGATTGAGAATAGGAATTCTCAAGAGTTGAGAGAATTCTTCCAAAGTGGGCACAAGCTGATAGTCAGGAAATGTGAAGCAATGATGCAAAAGATCAAAGAACTGGAAGAGCACTTTCATCATATCCTCCTCTGTGTTGGAGGTGACCAAGTTGAGTAGACGGACATGCCTCTCGGTGAATGGAGAGTTCTCAGGGATCCTTGAAGCTAGCTCCTTGAGTTGTGGAGGAATTCTTACAAGGTTGATTTGGATAGTTTTTCGGCAAAGTGAATCCATATCCTACAAAACAAGAACAAAGATGAATCTCCAAAATCCTTAAAATGGTTAGTGGATGCATATGATGTTCATGATGTCCATGATGTTATGTACAAGTATGCATATACAAGCAAATCAAACAAGTTCTTAGTTTAGGCTTGCATGGGGTTTTATAGGTAAGTACCCTCTTGAAGTTTAGTTGGCTCAACCTGTCCTAATAATAGTAACCGGGTTCTAAGGAGCTCAATATCATTGGATTGTTTCCTTGGTCATTGTTTCAGCTCAAGCCTCTTTGATGGCGACCAAAATATCCCAAGAAACCAAACCTCAATTAGTGTAGTATCGAGTATCTACCAACTCCGGACTGCACCAAAGCCGGTCATCTCACTACATCCTAAAGGCCAAGTTGGTCAAGTAAGGGGTTCTAGAAGTTCATTAGTGCTTCATGACATCACTCAGCGGCCCCGTATTCTCTTTGATTAACTCAAATGCTACCGGTACCCACAAATATGTCACACTAACATAGCTATTGCTTAGACCATGTCGGTATACCCCGCATAGTTTCCATAACGTATTGCTATTTACTTATAATGTTTCCCAAATCCGGGTGGAGGATTCAAACCCAAACAAAGAACCATAATGTAAAGCAAACAAGTCAAACAATGTAAGCAAGTAAATGTGATCTAAACCCTAAGGTAACCCCACTTCTTATTTCTTCCCCAGCAGAGTCGCCAGTTTTATGATACGGTGGGAGAACTGACTTGAGGTTTTTGCGTTTTATCGTAAATGTTGCGGTTAGCAAGAGTCGCCACCGACTTTTCTTTTATCCAAAAGGAAAGGTGAAAAAGCACAGGAAAGACCTTTGAGATATTTTCTTGAGTTCGGGGGGTAGATTATGAAAAGGGAAGGTATTAGAACCCTTTTCATCCATGGTTTTCCATGGGCTCTTAGTTACTTGCTAGATCACTTGCTTTTGTTTGAAAAATGTGCTTTGTGTGGTTTTTGAAAGTATTTTGAAAAGGTGCCATCGTTTAGGCAAACTTTGTAATAGTTCTCGTTCATAAGAACGTATACAAAGTGTTGAGCTTTTTGAAAATATTTCATGTTTGCAAAGTGTTTTGAAAGTGTATGTGATTTTTTTTTTGAAAATAGCAAGGATGTTTGTTTTGAAATTGAGCAAGTAACTAAAAGTAATCTACCTACTCAAAAGGTCTTAGATGTGTTTTTCCTCCTCCTTTAGATGTTGCTATCTTACCATTGATTTGGTAAGAAGCCCCATCGTTGGATGTGAAGGGACGGACGTGGATCATCGTATAGTCATGATAGAAATGTTGTGAGATATCTTAGCATTCTCTTGTAGGGACTAAGATCACTTGTAAGGCAACATTTGTAGCGTCATCGAGGGACTATGATCTTGTATTTCGATTGTTTTTGCTAAGACATCCCACATACATAACATGACAATTTTTTATAAGGCAACAAGTGGAATTACCCTAGGGGTGCATGTATAAATAGTGTGTTTGATTCGCATGCATTTAGTCTTTGATTAGGGGTTGTCTACTTGTTGACTTTATCTTGCCATACATTTCCTATTTTACTAGAAAGCATACAAAAATAATAAAATGCAAAAAGATAAAATCCTACACTATTACAACCATATTGAATATCATGAAATTATAAAGGCAAAAATAAAATAAAGGCAAGAAAAAAAAGGGGTCTTTCGATTCAGGCAGGAACATCTTTCGATTATGTGTTCTTTGGTTTCCTTCAATTTGGGGTCTGGAGTCAGTGGAGTCATGCCCTTCAATTTTCCTTTGTCTCCTTCGACCGGGGGTTGGAGTCAGTGGAGTCATGCCCTTCGATTTTCCTTTGTCTCCTTCGACTGGGGGTTGGAGTCAGTGGAGTCATGCCCTTCGATTTTACTTTGTCTCCTTCGACTGGGGGTTAGATTCAGCAAGGTTCTATATTTCGTTTGAGGCTTGGAAACGTAAAGGTTATGGCTTTCGTCCGAGGCCTGGAAACAACAAGGTTCTGGCTTTTCCACAGGCTCCTTGCTGACTCCTTGTAAGCATATTAGGCCCTCAAATTGTGATTCGAAAGGCTTTTGCAGCTAGCCAATCGAAGGGTATCACAAACCTGTCTCAAGGTCTTAAAATGCAACATCCAAACATAACTACAGTCCATGGGTTAGCACAAAAACCAATGGGTCTCAAAGTCCAAAGTATAACTAATTAAGGTTGAGTTTTCAGCATATGGGCAGTCAGAACCTAATGCTAAAACATGGTATAGAAATATCTACATTTTTCTTCATTGGCGTATGCATATGATGTTTAAATGAAAGAGTTCCAAGTTTAGAGAGAACTTACCTCCTGAAGTGTTTAACTGAAAGAGTTGTAGGTGACTTCTTTGACGGGGGAGAGAGCTTTGCGGGGATCTTCCTGAAGCTAGTTCTGTTACTGCTTGGTTTGGGCAGTCACTGAATCGAAAGAGAGTATATGATGGTGATGCGTGAATCGAAGGTGGCTACAGTTTAGGGGTAGTGAATCAAAAGGTACACTACTGAGGCTTTTTTATGAAAAAAAATCTTAAAGTTTTGAAGGTTTGAGAATGTTGGAGAGTTTGAGAATATGGGAGAGTTTGAGTGTTTGAGGATTTTTTATGATTTTTTTCTCTAGCAAAAATCTTGACCCTTTCTTTGTCAATGGTTTCTCTATTTATAGAGAAAAGGTTTTGGAGTTTAAACAAAAAGGTGGCTTGGCTGAAACGTGAATATTAAGCTAAGTCAAATTTTCCAAGATCCCAAGGTAAAGTACTGAAGTTGTTGGTTAAAAGGGGCTGACTCCCCTGACTTATGGTGAAGTACAAATAGGATTTAAGCAAAGCATGGGCTTAGGACAGGATTTGTACTAACAAGTTCACTTTCAAGAAAATAATCTTCTGGACAAAGGTTTAATCACCTGGACAATAACTTAATCCAAAATGTAAGCAATTAATTATGGAGTGAAATACAAGCATTAAGGCTTGTAAAGTAAGATCATGTAGAATGGTCCAAAGATTTGATCAGTGTTCTTTCAAAATTCTATTTTCCACTTGTGTCGAAGAGTTCTAGAAATGTACTAAAGAAGACTGCGTCGAAGGATTCAGAGTTGGGTTTGAAAGATGCTGATTCGAAGGGAACCAAAACTCCAATCGAAGCTTTTGTGTGAAGGTGGCTCGTGTCCAATCGAAGGCTTGCATGTCAGGGGTTACATGTGGTTAAACGAAAGAGTGTACATAGAGGGTCCTTGTCTTGTGACTTCATGCCAACATGTAAAATATCTATGTTCAAACGAAGCTTGTATAAAGGGAACCAACATGTCCCAACGAAAGGTGCATGTAGGAGGACAAAATGTTCAGATTCGAAAGAGGCATATAGGGAACAAAAAGTGCAAATCAAAGGATGATAAAAGAGAGCCTTTTTCCTTGGAAATGAAATAGATTACAAGAGGCTTTTTCCCTTGTGAATCCAAACCAAAATGTGCCAGAGGCCCATGCCCAGTCGAAGGATGCAAGCCAAGCTTGCATCAAAAGAGGCCAAAAGGCCAATTGAAGGAGCTGAAACGAAGAACACTTGTATTTCTCCAAATTTTGTCAAAATAATATTTTTTATCTGTTTTCTCCCTTTTTGACATTTTCCTTTTAATTTTGGTACTGGAAAATTCCAAAGTACTTGTGCAAGCTTGAACCTTGAGAATCCTTGTGAGAAAGGCCTTGAAGAATGAGAGGACAAATTTTGGGGTACAACACATGTTCTTGTAATTTTTTTTAATTGTAATTGATGTTTAGAGGTATGATAAGCTCAAGGATAGTCTCATAAAGGCTTGAGATGCATTTGACTTCAATTGATCACTTTGATATTTCTCTTTGAATGTGATTCATTTTGTGCTTGTCTTGTGAGGCACATGGGATGCATTTATGCAACCTTTGGGAATTTGATTCTCATTTTTCTACCTTATTCTCGTGACATGTTTAGGGTCTTACTTTCAAAAATTATTGAACCATTTAAGCATCCTAACTTGCGTTTGTTTATGTGCCTAAAATTCACCAAAGGTGATCAAGGTTATGAGTTTGTTTTGATGCATTCTTTTGTCAAAAAACCTTTGATCCATAATGAATGGAACTTGGTGTCTTTTCCCATGACTTCAAAAGTCATAATGACTTTAAGGCATATCTCCCATGATTCTATGACTTGCATTCAATTACAAGTTCACCTTAATGACAATTGGGAGCAAAAATTTCCCTTTTTTTCAACTTTATTTTCATTTCTTCTTTGATTGGTGATGTCTCAAAGGCACATGATCCACCTTTTTAACTTCATATGTGACTTGATGCTTAAGTAATGATGTCTTGTAGTTCATTTTCATGGACCATGCTAAGACTGCTTGATGCATTTCATTTGTTGTTTGTTTTTCATTCAATAATGAGACTTTTCCTTGATATTTTCACTGAGCGACCTTCACGAGCTCATCTTCAACAGAGATATACTCCCAGTTAGCCTAAATATGTAAGTCAGGCCAGAAATTGAGGCATCTTCCAGCACTTCACTTCCATATCTCTGATCGACAGCTTGACAAGACCATCTTCCCCAAGAGGTTCCCTAACAGATAGGAAGATTTGATCATTTCCCCTAGTATGCGGTGAAAACTTCCTTAACACAACCTATGAAATACTAATCTCCGACATAAATTATTTCCTTAACATGGTTTATAGGAATTTCATTCCCTAGCGGAGTTTATTTCTCCAACACCATGAAATCCTCTCCTTCCCTCCAGCAGGGTCTGACCAAAGTTGTTATCCCTAGAGAAACTGCTACAATGACTAAAACTTGGTCAGATAGCACCCATATCTCTTGTCCCCAACCATGATATGCAAAAAATCAATTCCTTCAACGAACAACGAGCAGCCGACTCTCCTTGATTATTTTTATCCTCAAACAGAAGTCGAAGCTCCCAACGGAGTATTCTTAAATATAAGACAGGAATCTCCAGTAAAATTATTCCCAACAGAAACGAAATAATTACTTTCTTTATCTCCAGCGACAATCATGGATTCATTGTCCCCAACAAGAACATTGTTATAAGAAGCTACCGATACGCTTCAATGACATGTCGCATCCATACATAATTTACAATATCATAACATATGCATACCAAACACATGCAACATTCTCATTTATTTTGAGAGCATCATTATGCAATGCATACATCATGACATTGCATAAAGCTAATTTTGTCTTTTCAGGTTAAATTTGCAGACATACGAATATTATCAACAATTGGCAAACAAATTATAGATCAATTCCCAAAACAGGATGGGGCGACCATCTACATAAATAGGTAGAAGATTAATTCCCGAAACAAGACAGAGCAACAATCTACATGACCAGATAATTTTCTTCAAAGACTGAATTCTGACAAGCATTTCCCTCAGAGACAACATCTGACAAGTAGTTACTTAAGCACTTTCCCCAGAGGGTCATTCTAAAAAAGCACATCTTCTAGTTGAAGTCGGGCGTAGACATCTTCTAGTACATCATTCAGATGAAATTAAGCATATATTTCCTTCTGATACTCTTTTTGGAAAAGAGTCAGGCGTAGACTCCTTCCAATATCTCTTCTAGACAAAGTAGGGTGTAGACTCATTCTAGTATATCATTTAGATAAAATCAAGCGTAAATTCATTATGATATTCTTTTTTGGACAAAGTCGAGCGTAGACTCATTCCAAACGTATCTTCTAGACATAGTTGAGCATAGACTCATTCTAGTATATCATTTAGATAAAATAAGGCATAGATTTCCTTCTGATACTCTTTTGGAAAAAAATTCAGGTGTAGACTCCTTCTAATATCTCTTCTAGATAAAGTTGGGTGTAGACTCATTCTAGTATATCATTCAGATAAAATCAGGCATAAATTTCCTTCTGATACTCTTATGGGAAAAAGTCAGGCATAGACTCCTTCCAATATCTCTTCTAGATGAAGTCGGGCGTAGACATCTTCTAGTGCATCATTCAGATGAAGTCAGGTGTAGATTTCCTCTTCATACTCTTTTGAAAAAAAAGTCAGGCGTAGACTCCTTCCAATTAAAGTCGGGTGTAGACATCTTCTAGTACATCATTTAGATCAAATCAAGCGTAGATTCCTTCTAAAACTCTTTTGGAAAAATTCGGGTGTAGACTCATTCCAAATACATCTTCTAGACAAAGTAGGATGTAAACTCATTCTGGTACATGATTCAGAAAAAGTCGGGCGCTCATTCTGATATTCCTATCAACAGTTACTATGGATGGCATCTATAAGCCCGTCTCTGATGACATCCTGTCACTCTCAAAATGGCATCTTTAATTCCATTACTGGTACAATCAACCAGCAGTGTTACTTCGTGCACATGCGAGTGTAAATTTACGGGCACTTAATTGTTCAATCCTCTTCCACCTTCAGACCGCGAATTGCGAGCATGCCAATCTAACTCTTCAGGTTTAAGAAGATTGAACAGGGGCAGCTGTTGTACCCCAAAATTTTCCCTCTCATTTTCAAATCAAATTAAGAGGTCTCCTCATCTTCTTAGGGTTCTCAATTGCTCAAGATTACTCAAGGAATAGATCAGACAAGTCTTCTCCTTAGCAATTAACCTACAACTAGGGTTTTGCTTATCTCAAAGGAAATTGGACTTCTAATGCCTCAAATGGTTTTCTTGACTCCTCATATGCTTCAAAGAATGCTCATACCAAGTTTTCATGTCTTGCATCACAAGTTTGCTCAGTCAATTGCTCAAATGATGGAAAATGAACTATATAAGGTAAAAAGTCAACCATGGTCAACATATAGTCAAACTTCAATATTTTTGGTCAATATCAACATTTTGAAGTGATATTCATCATTTTATCAAGGGTTAATCATGATTCTTCAGGAAAAACCCTCAAATTATCAAAAGTCAAAAGTTGCCAAATTAGGGTTTCCTTAGGAGAAGTCAACTAAACTTTGACCAATCATAACTTTCACATGCTTCATTAGTTTTTCCCCAACCAAAACTCATTTTGAAGTAAATTCAATTCTCTACAACTTTGTATCTCTACGCTCAAGTCTAAAAATGCATCATTTGAGAGATATAAGCCAATACATTACAGGTAATTTCAAAAGTCAACAAAAAGACACCTTTTGTCAAGGCAACTGACATCAAGATAAAGTCTTCAAAATAAAAAATGATCAACATAGAGGTTGTAGAAGACATCTTGAGCTTTCCAGAAAGTCCAGGATCACCTTCAAATGATAAAAATTGAGTGAGACATGATTGGTGCAAGTTGGGAAATTTTGAGAGAATGCATGAATTCCAAATTGATCAAATTTGTAATTTTGGACTGTTGGGCCTATGTTTTCAGGTCCAAACATGTTCATAACACATTAGAGGACCCCTAAATCCATTCTTACCTTACCATGATTTTTATTCTTATTTATCTTGATTTTATTCAATTAAAATAAAATAAATCAAATAAAATGTCAATTAAATCATCTAAGGCACATGGGCTTTTGTTCTAATTATGTTGGAGAACCAAGATCACATATTCAAGCTGGAAAAACCGTGTGAGCTCAAAATGGCAAGAATCTATAAAAATGGAAGCTTGAAAACATATTTGATTTTTGTTTGATTTTTGCCATGATTGCATGATATTGTGCCATAGTTGTTAACCTAACTCATCCCTATAAATACCACAACAATATCAAATGAAGAGGACATGTAGAGGCTGCCTCAAAATACCACTAAAAAATTCTCAAAAAAATCAAGAAAAGGTGAAAATTCGTATCACACAATCCAACCATTCTCAAGCCACTCCAAGCACCAAGCCAGCTTCCTGAGATCTCCAAGAGTCATTCTCAACCCTTAGGCAGTCTGAACACATCACATAGCTCCCTCATTCAGCCTCACGGGAGTTGGTAAATTTATTCAAGTTCAAACTCTTATTTTATGCTTTGTTGAATCATTTAACACACACATACATATTCATCATGATACTTAGAATGTTTTTGAATAATTGTTTGTGAGGTCTAACGCAGGAATAACAAAGTGCCATGGTTAGGGCATGAAGCTCCAACTTCATCGTATCTCCGTGTACAGTCCGTTTCAGGTTAAATGGTGACCACCACTGGATTCGCAGCCCCCAAATTAGGGGGATAGTGTCCCTATAATTTTTATTATTGTTGATTTTCGCAGGTTAGCAAAATTGGGTGGTTGAAGAAGACAACCGGAAACCACCATCCAAGGTGGTTTGATCGGTGGTTGAAGCGCATGACAGAATGTGATAACATGATTGGATAATTCAAATAACAAGGGCCCACCTGTTTTAATTTTGTTTTGAAATTAAAAATTAAAAATAGTTTTATTATATAATCATTTGTTTACATTTCATAACTAGATGTAACAGTCGCCCCGGTGGTAGAAGTGAGCGTGATAAAGGCCTTAGTATACCAGGGCACGAGTTCGATCCATGCCCCTGGTATTTTATTTTCACATATTTTCTTGTTTACAGATCCTACGCGAGCCAGTACAATGCGCTCACCATGCGCCTCATGTAAGTATGAGTGCGCCTAATAGGGGGAGGGGGTGAATTAGGTACTTTAAAAGTTTCGTTTTAGTGATGATGGATATTATTTTTCTGGTTTAGTGATGATGGATATTATTTTTCTGGTTTATAGTGAGTTTATGAAAGAGTAAAGTGCATAAAAATAAAGAGACACAAGCGATATATCCTGGTTCCCCTCACAGTCCGAGAGTACTCCAGTCCCCTTTCAACATGAAAGAGATTTTCTTATTGTTAGATCTCTAGACAAGACACCCTAGTCCTTCTATACAAGACTCTAACCAATAACAATCCTCTTGGATTTTCACTATGTCAACAATGAGAACAATCATGTCAAGGTGACCTTACTTGTATCCAACAATCCTGGAAAAACAAGATTACAAAACCACTTGAACTTATTTTCAACAATCCTGAAAAATAAGAAAGTGTATAACAATATTTGATTGATAAAGTTTGTAGTGAAATAATCACTTTGAGTGATTTCATCAATGACTTGATCTTCTCTTCCAATAATAATAATATACAATGACTCAAGACTATAGAATGCTTAAATTTTTCTGTTTAACAATATATGAAAATGTGCAAAAAAACTTTGTGTATGAAAGTGAAGAGAAATCTTGAGTTTTGATATTTTAAAATTCAGAAACTATTGATTGGAAGAGGTACAAAATGATTTTGAAAATTCAGTATTTATATGTTCATATCACCTCTTTGAAATACCATATAATTATGCAAATGAATCATAAACAATTTCAAAGATTAAGTGAAAGGTTTCCATGAAATGGTGTTATGAACAAGCATGAGTAAAGCCGTTGTTTTTCAAAATCATTCAGCATGCAATCGATTGCACCCTTGTGTAAATCGATTGCACGGGGTTTCAACAGCTAAAATTTCAAATATTTTGAGTGAGCAATCGATTGCATAAGTGTGTAAGTCGATTGCACTTGAAGTCAGTAGCACAAATTGATTGAGAGTAATCGATTGCACAAACATGTAAATCGATTGCACTTAGAAATAGTAGCTAACATTTTGAAAACGTGAAGCATGTAATCCATTGCACCAATATGCAAATCGATTGCACATAAGTGAAAATTGATTTTTTGCTTAGAAAACTTGAGAAAAAGTTTTGAAAAGATAAAATATTTCTTTTGACCATTGAGCATCTATGTCTTAAGTTCAAAGTAAGTATTATCATTATACCTTGAAATTTTCCAAGAGCTTGAACCAAAGACTTTTATCCATTGATGCTTTTAGCTTGACCAACATCTTTACCTTCTTACCAATATAGTTTGTCTTCATCAAAACAAAGTGTATTGAGAATCATTTGAGAAGCTTGATATTACATTCTCCCCCTTTTTGATGATGACAAACAATCTTTATTGAAGCTTTGTTATTTCCGAAAAGAGACTTCTCCCCTAAGATGTATAACTCCCCCTTTGTATGAGAAGCTTTGTAATCATTTGGATTTGCTCATCTTGAAGGATTATTTGTACCTTAAAAGTTTAAGACAAGGAAATACGCAAGCATAAAGTATAACACCCTTCTCTCCCTTTGACATTATCAAAAATAAGGGAAAGATGCATAAAAGATGGACAATATATATGTAATAATATTGAAAGCTTAACCATAGCCATATTGCTTCATGATGCCTTTTCTCATCCTTTGACAAATGCACATAGTAGTTGTCTTCATCAAAACATAATGTTGAAGATGCTTGACTCTTTTAGAAAGAATGAGAAACTCTTATGTGAATGCTCCCCCTATCTTTGATAACTCCCTCTTGATCAAAGTTCTCTCTTGAATTATAGAGAATTTGCATCTTTCTTTGGGCTGAAATAATTAGAGACAAGCATACACACACACGTACACACACACACACACACACACACACACACACACACACACACACACAGATATATATATATATATATATATATATATATATATATATATATATATATATATATATATATATATATATATATATATATATATATATATATATCTTCCCCCCCTTTGTAATTATCAAAAAGGATGGGAAAAACCTTATAATATATAAAATGAAATTATAAACATAAAAATAATTTTTACCTATGAGTTTTACCTCAAGAGTGACTTCATAAACCATTCATCCTTGATGAATTTGAAGCCTTTTCAACAAAGTTGTCTTTTACTTAGAAGTTGTCTTTTGTTCTTCAACATAAAGTACATCTTTAATGGATATGAAAGTTAGTGTATGAACTTTGCTAATGCCAAGAATTATTCCTTTAAGGTATTTCCCATATGTGAAATAATCCTTGGACTTGAACTAGATTTGAAAGTTAGTGTCTGTATTCCATCAAATGCTTAGAGCCACCACTTATCAAAACACCATAGATTTAAAGTGGTCCTCAAGCAAACCTACAAAACAATTAAATTTGATTTGTTACCAAATATGCTTTGGTTTCATCATAGTTAGTTTCATTCTTAACCCACACATAATTCCCACTTTCTATACTAAAGTTTCTAACATAGCAAGTATTAGGTGTATGGCCAACAATACCACAATAAAAACAAGTAGGTTCAAAGTTACTTCTATATCTAGGAGGATAAGATTTATTCTTAACAAATCTTTTCTTTTTAGGATATTGATGAACTACTTTAGGTTTGTTCACTTTCTCTTTGGATGATTGATCACTAGCCTTAACAAAGATAGTATTATTAGAACTTGGTTTTGAAAACTTTGAATATCTAAGTCCACTTTTATCATTGGAATATCTTTGTTGGCTAAGAAAACTTTCCAATCCAATTTGACCCTTTTCATATATCTCAATGTTGTACCCCAAAATTTTCCCTCTCATTTTATCAACAATTTTCCTCACAAGACTCTTTGGACTCCAGACAGGATTAGGGTTTGCTCTGCTCAAGACATCTCCTTGCACTGATGACCTGAAATTAGGGTTTGAGTATGCACAGGGATTTTTGAACTTCCAATGCCTCATGTGACTTTCATACTTCATGTTGGACTTATAAGATTGCCCATACCAAGTTTCAAGCCTTGAATCAAATTTTTGCCCAGTTAATTGGACATTTGACTTAAAAATCAACTGTATTGGGGAAAAAGTCAACTGTGGCCAATTTACAGTCAAACCTCATAATTTTTTATCCACAACAACATTATAGGCTCATATGAACCATTTGATCAAGTTTGTACCACAACTCCTCAAGAAATTTGATCAGATCATCAAAAGGGTAAAATGGTCATTTTTAGGGTTTTGACTGCAGAAGGGCAATTTCTGATTTTTCACCTAGCCAATGGAAAATTGGGTTCAAGCATGGATTCAAGGACTCAATGGCATCATCTTGACTTAATCACAAGGTTCAAAAGATCTCAAAAGCATTGGATTGACAGATGAATTTTCCAATCAACTGATCAAAAATCAACTGTACACTGAAAAGTCAAACTTTGACTTTTTGGTCAAAATCAAGTGCCAAGGTTCATTTTTCATCAAGATGTATCAAAACATGAAACTTGTTCACCAAGAAACCTAATTTTGGAAATTAGGGTTTAAAATGGAAAATTTTCATAACTTAGAAATTTTCTAAGTTATGAAAATTTCTTATTTTTTTCCAACTTTGCCCAACTTTTTCACCATGATGCAATTTGATTAAAACAAAACTTCCAACATGAAAGTTGTAGTCCTCCACAAAATATACAAATTTGATTCACAAAGTTTTCCCAAAAGATGCTTGGATCTCAAGTTATGATTTTGTGAACAAGGGTCCGTAAAACTTTTAACTTAGTGAAATTTTGCCCTAGTTTAGGCAGGATTTTGACCTATCTTCATGGAATATTTTCACATATTTCCAATTGGAATCTCAAAATTCATTTCAAAGATGGATTGTAGAGCATGTTACAAGATTTCCAAAATGTCCAAGAACTCTCCAAGATCATTCATGGTTAAGGAGAATCGAAAGTTTGAAAATGGCAAATCATCACTTTTGTCCAAGACATTTTACACCATGCTACAACTTGCAAATCTGCCCAAAGCATGCTTGTACTTGTTTTACAGGTCTTAAACCTTTCCACACTCCTTAATTAAATGCAAATACATTGGTTAGAGGTTTTGTTCTGAGCTTTAGAGCATTACACATTGAATTAATCCATTTTTGGCAAAAAGATAACATTGCCACTTTGATAAAGCATGCTTTATGACAAATTGTTTATCTTGAGCCATGGACCTAGCTTTTTGTTGCAAACAAAGTTCACTAATATCAGTCAAAGTTCACCAATTATGTGCAGCTAGAATACAGGCCTGTACAGGCCTGTACAGGCCTTGGCATTGGCAACTTCAACTTTTGCTTCAAAAGCAAGTAACTTGCAAAAGTCCACACAACTTTGTAATCTGATAAGAGAAAGCTTTGTGAACATTTCAAACAAGTTTTACATATTGTCTCAAGCCAGAAACACAAGCTCTTAGCATTTAAAACACCCAAATACATCAAAACACCAAGTTCTTGTCAAAACAGGGCCATACCTACAGAACTCAACCCAAAACCAAATCCACTCGTGCGTTTTGTCCCAAAACACTTCAGACACATTCTAAACATTACACCTAAACTATCCAAGCACATATCCATCCACTGTAACTCCATTTTCACACTTCACCATTTTTACTTTGAAGCTTTACAGGTTGAGTTCTACAAGCACATTCAGGCAAGTTCAAGGCAAGCCAAGCATTGGGAAAGGTTGAGTGAACTTCAGGCAAGCTAACACGACCTTCAGGCCTCATCAAAAACTCCTACATTGCTATATCCAAACTTGGCTGAAACAGGTATTTTTCAAGTTTCTATCTCTCTATTTAGGAATCATTAGGCTTAGGTTTGTGAAGCAAAAATGTAGTCCTCATTGCCTTTGAGCTGTACATATGCATAGAATTCATTTATGTTAACTGAGCTAGGAGAATTTAGATGTTGAAGTTGCTGAAAAAACTAGGTTAGAATTTAGGGCCAAGGAAATTCTCTATGGTCTTTGAGAGTTAGACCATGTTTTTTATATCATTGAAATCGTGATTGAAAATGCTATGACTTTTATGTTGTGAGTTTTTAATTTCATGCAAGAACAAGAGAGAACATGTTTCAAGTTCAGAAGCGCGCGCGTTTGGTCGTTGGCCAGAGGACAGGGACAAAAGACATTGGGCTTGGGCTTGTTTGTTTCTGCTTTTGACACCCCCTAGCTTACTTTTTACACCCCCTTGGCCCATTTGTTTTATTTTTATATATTTTCCATTTCTTTTTATATTTTCTGACTTTTATTATTTTTTCTAAATATTAACAATCACCAAAAATATTTTCTTAATTTTTACATTTTTACTTTATTATTTTTATTTTTATTTTTTATGACAAAAAATAGTTTATTAGGTTAAATACTTTTATTTTCCTAAATAAATTTGTAAATAATGCAAAAATATTATACATTTTTATTTTTTATTATTTATATACTTAAATTGATATCTTCTCATAATATTTAATTTTTTAAACATTTTTATATATTTTTATTTATTTTCTTGTACAAAAAATGAATAAATAAACAATATAGAATATATTTTCTTAAAACAAAAATTAGGGTTTCCACCCTTTCCAAAAAATAATCATTTTTATTTGTACGAAGGACATTAAATAAACTTATTTTTACATACATAAAAATAATACAAAAACATTTTGCATATTTATATTTAATTGCATATTTAAATATTTACTTATTTATTTATTTGTACAAATAAATTCAATATGGTTGTAATAGTTTTAGGGCTTTATTTTTTAGCAATATCCCCCTATTCAAACTTGTATCCCCCTCCCCATAATAATGTTATAATAGTCTTAGATTTACTTTTACGCATTTTATTGCTTTCAAATGCCATGATAGTAAATTAGGGTTTGTATGATAACCAAAAATTAAAACAAATAGCATGACCTAAATACAAGACAAAGATGCATGAAAAATGACAACACAATGCACACAAGCACCCCTAGGGTTTCATCCACTTGTTGCCTTAAAAATGGCCATGGTATGCATGCGAGGTATCTTGGCAAAACAAAATCAAAACAAAAAGATCATAGTCCCTCGATGATGCTATCTTGGTTGCCTATACAAAATGATCTAGTCCCTCAAAAAACTTGCTAAGATACTTGGCACAATTGCTACCATGGTCATACGATGACCCACACCCGTCCCGTTTAACATCCAAAGATAGGGTTGTTTACCAAATGCAATGGTAAAACAACAATGTAAAAGTGTTAAAAATGTGTAGGAAAGATCTTTGAGTAGGGTGGACAACTCCTAGTTACTTGATCAAACTTGCAAACCATCCTTGCTATTTTCAAACTATCACACAATTTCAAAACATTTCCCAAAACAAACTTTTAAATAATGAAACATTTTTCAAAAGACAAACACCTTTGTATACATTCAAACAAGAATCATTACAAAGGTTGCCTAGACAAAGGCCTCTTTTCAAAATAATTTCAAAACCACACACAAAAGCACCATTTCAAACAATTGAAAAGCAAAAGCAAGTGATCTAAAACAAGTAACTAAGAGCCCATGGAAAACCATGGATGAAAAAGGTGCTAGCACCTTCCCTTTTCATCATCTAACCCCCGAACCCAAAAACAATCTCAAAGGTCTTTCCTGTGCTTTTTGACCTTTCCTTTGGATAAAATAAAAAGTCGGTGGCGACTCTTGCTAAACTGAAACATTTGCAAACACAAACGCAAAACCTCAAGTCAGTTCTCCCACCGCATCACAGAACTGGCGACTCTGCTGGGGAGATTATTATAGAAAAGTGGGGTTACCTTAGGGTTTTAGATCAACTTTACATGCTTATCTTGCTTGACTTGATTGCTTTACATTTGGTTCTATTGTTTGGGTTTGAATCCTCTACCCAGATTTGGGAAGCATTCATAGGTAAATAGCAATACATTGTGGAAACTGTGCGGGGTATATCGACATGGTTGAAGCAATAACTATATTAGTGCGACATATTTGTGGGTACCGGTAGCCTTTGAGTTAATCAAAGAGAATACGGGGCCGCTGAGCGATGTCATGAAGCACTAATGGACTTTTAGAACCTTTACTTGATCAACTTGGCCTTTTTAGGGGTAGTGAGATAACCGGCTTTGGTGCAGTCCAAAGTTGGTAGATACTCAATACTACACTCATTGAGGGTTGTTTTCTTGGAATATTTCGGTCGCCAGTAAAGTGGCTAAACTGAAACAATGAACACAGAAAATAATCCAGTGATATTGAGCTCCTTAGAACCCGATTACTATTTATAGGACAGGTTGAGCCAACTAAACTTCAAGAGGGTACTTACCTATGAAACCCCATGCAAGCCTGAAACTAGGAACTTGTGTGATTTGTTTGTACATATATACTTGTGCATAACATCATGAACATCATGAAGCATCATATGCATCCACTAACCATTTCAAGGATTTGGATCTTCATCTTTGTTCCTGTTTTGTAGGTAATGGAATCACTTCGCAGGAAAACCATCTAAATCAATCTTGTAAGAATTAGTCCTCAACTCAAGGAGCTTGATTCAAGGATTACTGAGAATTATCCATTCACCGAGAGGCATGGTCGTCTTCTCAACTTAGTCAACACCAACACTGAGGAAGACATGGTGAAAGTTCTCTTCCAGTTCTTTGACCCCTTACACCACAGCTTCACATTTCCTGATTACCAGCTTGTGCCTACTTTGGAGGAATTTTCTCAACTCCTGAGGATTCCTATTCTCCATCAACTACCCTACAACGGTACAGAAAGAGATACAAAGCCTGAAGATGTTGCTCAAGCCCTACACTTGCAACCATCTGATATAAGAGGTTATTGGGAAACTAGAAGTGGTGTCAAAGGTTTCTTGTCAAAGTTTTTGTTTGAGAAGGCCCAAAGCTGCTGGAATTCATTGGACTTACAAGCTTTTGAGGAGATTGTAGCTCTTCTCATCTATGGGATGGTCTTGTTCCCTAACCCTGACCAACTTATAGATGTCAATGCTGCCAAAATCTTCATGGCTCGTAACCCGGTGCCTACATTGCTTGGGGATATCCTCCACTCATTTCACACTCGAACAATGAGGAAAAAAGGTGTTCTCATGTGCTGTACTCCTCTACTGGCAAGATGGTTTATTTCTCATTTTCCCCAATCAGTTTTGAAGAATGAGCAAGGGTTTAGGTGGTCACAACGATTGACGACTCTTACACATTCAAATGTTCATTGGTGTTCTCAATCCCGAGAAAATGTTATCATCATTGATCATTGTAGGGAATTCCCTAATGTCCCACTACTAGGAATTAGGGGAGGCATCACCTACAACCCCTGCTTGGCTCTGAGACAGTTTGGGTATGCCCGAAGGGATGGCCCACATGACATGCTGATTCTAGACTTGGTTTTTGACTTCGACAACGATGATCAAGGACTCCGACAAAGGTTTATCCGAGCTTGGAGGATGCCCAACAAAGTGGGTAGTAAGACCTTGGGACACAAGAATTCCATCCCTCTTGAGCCTTACCTCAAGTGGGTACGAACTCGCGCCCAAAGTCTTATGATGCCTTACCCCTACATTCTACCTGTGATCAAAGAGCCTGTTATGGAAGGAGAGGTTCCATACACCCTCCTACATCCTGACATGCCAACATCACTAGAAGATTTGCAAAGGAGTTGGATACAGCTCAAGGGAGAACGCGATACTTTTGAAGCCTAATTCTACGCCAGTGAGAAGAAGGTTTTGGAACTTACTCGCCAATTTCACGAAGAGCAGACTCTCAACACCTACATAGCACCGAAGAGGATGCACAACGTCTTTTTACATTAGAATTTTTGTATTATTTTTCCCGTGGGGCATTGATGTACTAACAAATTCTATCTTATTAATATGACGTGTGTTCCTTTTTGTTTAAAACAAACTTAAATTTCTGAATCCTTGAATGCATTACATGAATACATATTATTCATCATATGTATAAACAGGTCTTCACACCGGGTTTCCTTATCTCTCTGTTGTTTATTTCAGCAAGATGGATATAGAGCAGACGGTCAAAGACTTACAAGCGCATAATTCACAGTTCCAACAGCTACTCATGACCTTGGCAAAGGGTCAAGAGGAGCTCAAAACCTTGCTGGAAAAGGAAAAAGAGAAAAAGAAAAAGAAGATGGTTGGTGTGGCTACCATGGGTAGAAGATTTGAAGGTCAAGCTAGAAGGGTCCTGGATTTCCCCTCAACATCTGATGAAGGGGTAGGAAAAGGTAAAGGGACTGTAGTGCCATCTGAGTCTGAGGAAGAAGAGGAGGTGGATGAAGACTATTCTGAATAGCAGTACCCTCCTGCAGACGACAAATACAAGAATCTGGAAGAGCGTCTAGCTGCAATGGAGGTACAAAGAGTTCCTGGGATGGACTTTGAAGATTTAGGGTTGGTTGCTGGGATTGTCATTCCCCCTAAAGTTCAAAGTACCTCTTTTTACTAAATACAATGGGTTATCTTGTCCCAAGATGCACCTACGGTCTTACGTCAGAAAAATCCAACCTCATTCTTCTGACAAAGACCTATGGGTTCATTTCTTCCAGGACAGTCTTTCGGGGACGCAGTTAGATTGGTTCTACCAGCTAGAGAGGTCTGATGTGCATAATTGGGAGGATTTGGCGGCCGCCTTCTACAGACAGTATCAATATAATGTGGATTTAGCACTAACCCGTACTCAATTACAGAGTATGGGCATGGTCTCAAATGAAGGTTTCAAAGAGTATGCCCAGAAATGGAGAGACTTGGCGGGATGAGTAGAACCACCTCTATTTGAGAGGGAGCTGGTAGATATGTTCTTGGGTACACTGTCGGGTCCCTTTTTCAATCACCAGATAGGAAGTTTGTCTGCGGGGTTCACCTAGTTGATTCTAACTGGTGAGAGAGTTGAAGCCGGAATCAAGAGCGGAAAAATTCAAAAAGATGCATCTGCTTCCGCTGCCATCAAAAATACTTTTCCAGCAAAGAAAGAAGTCTCAACTGTCTACTCCCAGAGAGGTCAAGGAAGAGTTGAGCGCCGACCAGCGGTGGGGGCCATAATTATTCAGAAGTCTGCAGCTAATCAGCCTAGAAACAATCAACCCAGAACCAACCAAGCAAGGGTGGAAAGGCCTGCACGGCAATTCACCTGGATCAATATGACTCCTGCTCAGGTTTTACCCCATCTCTTAAAGTTAAACCTTGCAAGTTTGAAAGAGGTGCCAAAGAATCCGAATACATCTTCTCCTTACTACCATTCAAATGCCAAGTGTGCTTATCATTCAGACAGCCTGGGGCACGACACCAACAATTGTTGGGCCCTCAAGAATAAAATTCAGGATTTGATAGATGCTAAAGAAGTTGAATTCGACGCCCCTGAAAAGCCGAACATGATCTCAGCTCCAATGCCAAAGCATGGTCACAATGCCCATGCTGTTGAAGAAGATCTTTTTGTTGCTACTGTTGATGATTTGATGACTCCTCTACCGATAATCAAGTTGAATTTGCTGAAGGCTGGGATTTTCCCAGGTTGTGAAGAAGATTGATGCCTTTGTTCATCCTTACCAACCGACTGTCCGTTGTTGAAGTTAGGCATCCAACGTCTAATGGATAACCAAGAAATCCTTTTTGAAAAGACTCCTATTACACCGACTCCTGTCAATGATATTTCAATAATTACCATATCCGCCAATCTTTCCAAGGTCTCCAAAAGACCTGTTAAGATTACATCCGATCCAAAGATTGTACCTTTGAAGATAACCATGCCGGGGCCTATCCCGTACAAGTCCAACAAATCAATACCATGGAACTATAGGGGAGAGATCTTTTACCACGGTATTAAACAAATTGAATCAACTGAAGAGAGTTTTGATGAAGAGACTTCCGACATTGGAAACATTGCTGGAACGAGTAAAATCACCCGTAGTGGAAGAATTTTCTATCCGGAGATTGCCCCTCCAAAGGCAATCTTCGGACCCTCAGTTGCTCCTAAAGTTACCCCTGTGTCGGTCAACATATCTGCGAAAACTCCAGTTATTGAAGAATTTGTGACTCCTGTGGTTGTCCCCTCTGCTGTTGATGATGATAGAGGGAAAGGGATCTAAGAAGAGCCTGTCAGGACGAGGGCTCAGCCGTTGATCATCCCTGAAACCTCTCAAAAAGAAATGGAAGAGATTTTGAAAATAATCAAGAAAAGCGATTATAATGTTGTTGAGCAACTGGGGCAAACCCCCTCAAAAATATCTATGTTGCCCTGCTGCTCTGTTCAGAGGCTCATGCCAAAGCTTTGATCAGATTCTTGAAGACAACCCACGTGCCACAGGAAACCTCTGCGGATCAGTTCCAGGAATGTGTAGCTAGCCTAACAGCTGATAACGGTCTAGGATTCTGAAATTCTGGAAGCAGATACTCAATGTCACAGTGAATGTTATGACACCATATCTGACTTTCTATAAGACAGTAAATAAAAACAGTAAAGAACACAGTCAATTGTTTACCCAGTTCAGTGTGAAACAACACCTACTCTGGGGGCTACCAAGCCAGGGAGGAAATCCACTATAAGAGATATTAATTCAGGAATAAACCAACCAGTTTATCTCCTTCACTTAAGACCTACCCAATGCAATTTCAATCTAAGTTCTACTTAAACCTGAGTTCCTACTCACTCCCCCTCAATCACAGCAGTGATACTTAAAACAATTGACTAATGAATTAATGAAGACACTCTTCAGAACATACACTTGATTATGCTTCACAGCTTTTTAATCAAGTAACACAAACACTCTTGCTTCACAGCTTTGAGTAATACATAAACCTAACTTGACTTTGCTTCAAAGCTTTAGTCAAGAGACACAAAACACTCTTGCTTCAAAGCTTTGAGTGGTACAAAAACCCTTTACAAAAAAAAACTTATTCCAAGTCACTTATCACAATGATAATTGCTTGGATTACAACAGTTAAAACTATACAGCTCCTAATTGATCTTCAGTCCAAAGAGATGTCTTCCAAACAGCAAACCTGTTGAATATATAGCAGCTGTTTCTTCCGTTAGGGTTTCCACAAAAAGCTAGGGTTAATTAGGTTTAACCTTAAGACTTGGTCACAAGACTTTATCAACCAGATTAGGGTTGAGCTAGGTTAACCCAAAGTCCACGCAAGATTCTGTTCTGGAAGGAATGACTCAACTTCCTGAAAAAACTCAGAATTAACCAAACTGCAAAACTGTTAGATCAGTACAGGATGTCTTAACATTTGTTATGACATCAGGATTCCTGTTTACTGATTTTGGTAGAAGGCAATAAATGTGATCATTGCAAATTGCTCAGATACACACTCATAAACAGTAGCTACTGTATGCCATAATTTTTCTGCATAAAGTACCTAATAAACCAGAATATTATGACATCAGTCATGACATTCACACACCTGGTTTTACCAAAAATACATGCCAATAACTAAACACTTACAAACTCCCCCTTTGGCAGATTTTTGGCTAAAGCCCCTAAGCAATCAGAGAATATAGAGCAGCAGAATGAATATGACTGCAGATAAAATATGAGGTCTACCAAGTGATTAACACAAAAATTATCTCCCCCTCTTTAGCCATAAATGGGCCAAAGAAACATGTACTTAAATGTTATACAGTTATCCAAAATAGGTAATGAAAACAACAAATAAAATCTGAAGACACTTGCATCAACAGCACCAGTATCAGGCTTGTCAATTCCACCAAACTTTAAGCAATGTCACCTTCAGAGGAGCAACTTTCTTCAGCATTGAGCTGATCTTCAGCAGCACCCTCTTCCCTTCTGTTTCCTTCAGTCTCCTCCTGTTCTAATTTGGCAATTAGGTTTTCTAGAGTCTTTTTCCTTGTCTCCAGCTCTTTGCAGGTCTCTTTTAATACAGCTATAACATCAGATGTCTTGGACTGAGTTTTTGCAGATGATGTCTCAGCTGGTGTTATGAGAATGTCAGGAACATGAGATCCATGAAACAACTTGTAGTGTAACCCAAGAGCAGGAGCTCTTTTTCAAGCAGTGTCTCTTTCCACCAGGATATCAGGGTACTGAGCAAGGATGATTCCACATAGGAGGGAGGGAAAGGCAATTGGGCCTTTAACAGCATAGCTACCAACATGTTTTAAAGTTTGATTAAAAATGTACCTGCCATAGTCAAAATCAGTCTTGGTACCAACAACATAAATGAATCTCCCCAATCCTGTAGAGATGGTTGATTTATGGTTTGTAGGGACCCAGTTGGCTGCACCAATCTTGTGCAGGATGGAAAATTTTATGCTTAGCTTGCTAGCATTTAGCTTTCCTTTTGAGGGCCAACACTTGACTTGTCTTGCTGTGATGGTTTGGCATACTTCATTGTCAGTAACTTCCAGTTCAGGGCAAGCCTCATTTGATCTTCCAAGAAATTTGTTAATTTCAGATGGAGAGAAATTAACCCTTCTTCCTCTCACATATACACATTCAAAGTCAGCTGACCTTCCATCAGCACATTCATCAGACAAATTCACTATGAATTCCTTGACCAGATTTTCATAGCATTTGGTAAATTTTACCACAGTCTTCATTAGTCCAGCAGCTTTTATCAGGTCCATGATTTCCTTGAAATCCATGGCACCATTGTTTAGTTCTCTTTCCAAGGCTATTCTCTTCAAGCAAACATACTTCCATCTGTTGGCATTTTTAGGGTGGTGAAATGAAATGTTGTCAGTGGGGACTTCAGGAACTCTAGCCATTTTGCTGGAAGGGAGTTTCCTTCTGAGGGGAATGTCTTCAGCATCAATTTCAAATTCTGATTCCTCATCAGAATCAGTAGGCTCAGGTTCTTTTCTCTTCTTTGTTATTGGTTGCCTTGCAGGTTTTGAGAGACTCCCAACATGCACTTGGGCTTTCACCTTCCCTTTGGACTGTCCAGTCTTCACAGTTTCTACACCAATCTTGCCTTCAGACCTGGTTTTCTTATCAGCAGGTTTCTCTTTGGTCAGACATTTTCCAGCATCTTGATTACCCTTCCTGTTCATCATTCTCCTAGCTATGCTAGGATTGATATTTGCAATTAGGTCATTGTCTGAGTATTCCTCATCCACATCAATAATAGGTGGTTCAACATTCTTCTCTGAAGGGTTCTGAATATCATCCAGGTTTTCAGATGGTTTTTGAATGTTGTCATTTGGTGTCTCAACATTCTCAGAGACATCTGGATTTGCTTCAACATTTGGGCTTGCTGATTCTTGATTTAATGGAACAGAAATCCCCGGTACAGAGTGGTTCTCACTCAGGATTCTTGTAACAAGCCTAGCTATTGCTTGATGTACATAAGTTGATCCTTCCCTATTAGGTACAGAAGATGAAGGTTGAGAGGGATTACCGGATGACGTAGCCTGAGACCTTCCCGCATGCCTTGTTCTCAGCTTTTTGACCTTGGAAGGGTTAGTTGCTATTTCTCTAAGGGGAGTAATCTCCAGGACTTCAGAATCCATGCAAGAGGTGATTGCTCGAGAATCTTGATCAGATGATGAAGATGAAACGGTTGTCTTGGATGAGGATGATGTTTGATACATTTTGATTGACTTGGAAAACCAGTAGCAACTAGGGAAAAAACTTTGATTGAGAGAAAGGGAGTTGTTGCAAAGTCGAGAGTGGAAGGAGGCAAATGTGTGTCTTTTCAACTTCTTAATAATTTTGAAAGAATTGGGGAAATATATGATTAACCCACTTAAAATAGACTTAACAAAAATAACTCCTTCAACCCTTGTTTTGAGCAAAATTAATTGCTATAATTTCTCATGTTGGCAAATACCCAACTTGCCCCTCAAGTTTTCAAATTGATTTGTATCAAGGGCCTTAGTAAAAAGATCAGCCAGCTGTAGCTTAATGGCAACATGTTCCAATTTAATTGTCTTCTCCTCTACAAGGTCTCTGATAAAGTAATTTTTAAGGTCAATGTGCTTGGTCCTGCTATGCTGAATAGGGTTCTTGGAAATATTGATTGTACTCAGATTGTCACAATACAATGTCACAACATCTTGTGAGACATTATACTCAGTGAGCATCTGTTTTGCAATGTATTCAGTTTCAGCACAAAATTGAAAAGGAATTCTTTTGCACAGTTCTTTAAAAACTTCAAAGTCATCCACAACATAGGCATATCTCTTTCCACCAAGTCTTTCCACCTGCATTGGTCCCATATGAGGAAGTTCTAGAACCTTAGAGGTGGTCAGATGTCTTGACTTTGGATGTGACATCCTAGTCTGCTTACCAACCTGACATTTACCACAAACTCTCCTTTCATCAATTTTCAGTCTTGGAATCCCTCTGACTGCTTTCATGGTGTGATCGGTGGAAATAGAACTGACTGTTTTTGTAAGCTGGTTTCGCGAAATGTCGCGGTAAGCAAGAGTCTCCACCGTCTTTTATGTTCTCCAACATGGAAAGGACAAAAGCACAGCAAAATTCCTTATTCGAGATGTTTTCTCGGTTCGGGAGGTAGATTTATAGAAAGGGAAGGTGTTAGCACCCTTTCTATCCATGGTTATCCATGGGCTCTTAGGTACTTGCTCTTATGTTTTCAAAATGTTTGCTTTTCAAATGTGTGTGTGGGTTTTGAAAAAAGTTTCATTGAAAGATTTCTGAGTGACTCTTGTATCTGTCCTCAAGAGTGTTTGAAAAATTTGTTTTGAAAGCTTTTGAAAGTGTAAGGTGTGAAAAGTATTTTGTTTGTTTTGAATTAGAGCAAGTATCTACGAGTCATCTACCTACCCTAAGGAATTAGTCTGTGTAAATGTCCTTGAGGTAGTGCCATCCCACCATTGAGGGGTAGGTAGCACCACCGTTGGAGGTGTTCGGGTCAATTCGAGTTTAGGGACAGTGTGGTCATCAGAGCAATAGGAGGACACCTTAGAAGCTACCCTCATGCCATGTTCATGGACATGAGGACTTACTAAAACGTCCTCTACTCGACGACCACGTTTCGAGGGGCAAGGCAACAGTGAGGCGTACCCTAGGAGTGGTGTGTGAATTGTGTGTCATTTTCAGTTATTATTTGTCTTTATCATGCATTGAGTGTTCTACGCATTGTTTTTATTTGGGCATACATTCTTTCATGTGATTATTAGCAGTTAAGGGGTGCGGAATTTAAAATGCGGAAAAATAAAGGTCCTACGCTATTACAAGGCGCGGGTCTACATCGCCAAATTAAACCAAGACCCGATTTGAATGAAAAGTACGGAAGGTAAATGTCCTAATTATCTATTACAAGGCTTTGGGGCAAATACATTACATTCGTAAAAGAAATAAAACATAAAGGCGCGAAAAGAATTAAGAATCGAGTGCGAGGGCATTGGACCCTTTAAAGAAATTAAATTGGAATTGAAAATTGATTTAATTATTAAATGAGAAAAAAGAACTTATTTTTTTATGTTTTTGGATTTATGAAATTAAAGAGAATTAATTAGAATTAAAAGTTAAATAAAACCCTAGTTCTAAATTGTTTTTAATTTATTAAAGAAAAATGTTTAAGTTTGACCTAATTTAACCTAATTATTTAATGACAAGTTTATTTACAAAAATAATTAATTATTAATAATAAGAATGAGATGAAATTATTTTATTGAGAAAAAGAATAAAAATCTAAAACCTAATTTCTACCCTTTTTTAGTTATTTAGAAAACAAATTAAAAGTTAAACCCTAAATTAAAACTAAATTGGTTATTAAATTTATTTACAAAAACATTAATGCATTAAATAAATAAATATACTTTATTTTGGAATTTTATGATTTTTTTGTATTTTTATATTGTAAAAATTATTTCGTGGATTTAAATAAACAATTAACATAATTAAAATAAAATAAAAGAAAAGAAAAAAGGAGAGAAGAAAGTGCAAACATGGGGGGTTTTCTAACCCAATTAGGAGGTATATGCAAGCAATTTGGCCCATGAAATGCAAGCCCATGTTGACTTTTCTGGCGCGTGTGAGAAGCAGTTGACTGGCGTCTAGGGTAGTCCTCCCATTCTGGCCCTTGGATTAGTGTTGCTAGACATGTGGCAGGCAAATACAGATGCATGTATGGTGGACTTCAGGTGAGGCGCTGCATGGAAACATATGAAGAAAAATAATATTGGAGAAGGGAGGGGACCTGGGAATCGAACCCAGGTCCCAGTACCTGTAGTACACGTTGGCCACCAATTGAACTAGCGCGTTTGCTTTTATGTTTAGTGGACAAAAATCATTATATGTGAAAAAACAAGGCTATACTGGACAAAAATAAAACGCGCCAATGTTTGAATCCACCAACCACGTTCCTCCACGCATCATCTTCTCCAATTGTTATTCATTTTTCCTGAAAATAAACAATGGATAGCGGGGGTTTTAAACCCCCAATAAGTACAGAACACAAAAATAGCGATTAGGCCATATGTAAATATAAAAAAGGCGCGATGGGGGGAATTGCTTCGTTTGGACATTCTGAATCAAGTGGTATGGGTCTCGTTGCCTAATTTTTCCATATACTCAAAGCCCTAAATGGTAGCTTCTGAAACCCTAGAACATTTCAATGGCATATTTCGCTACAGGCAAGATTAGTTCAATTAAAAGACACCAAAAGCTTCAGTGAGTCCATGTTAGTATAAATCAACATTTAAAATGCATTAATATGGCATGAAATTCAAAGTACGATTATGCAAAAATGTATGAACAGGGCGACTGTATTCTACCACTTCTTCGAGTATGGAGACTTGAAAAGTATTGGAAAAGATTCCTGGCAGTCTTGGCAAGCTTATGGAATAGTTTTTAGGCCTTGAGACACACTGAAACTATGAAAACAGATTTGAAGTTTTTGTGTAAAAAATGCAAATTGGTTCTTTGAGTTTGGGTGCAGCTTCCTTCTTCTTGGCTTTAGGGTTGTGTTCTGCTTATGTATGTGAACGATTTAGGTTAACAAAACAAGTCCAAAATCCATTCAATCAATGTTCTTGAATTTGTGATTTTCATGAATCTTTTTCAATCTTTTTCATTCCTTTTTGATGCCAATCATTGCCAATTCTTGCCTTTTTGAGTATGCACGAAATATTGAGGTCATGATGAGTGGATATGCTGCACAAAAAGGTTTGGAAAACATGATTTGCTATTTTTGTCATATTTTATTTTAATTAAATGAACTAATAATAATAATAATTCAAATAATTAATAAAAAATGATAAAATAATTCCCTTTAAAGTCAATGGGTCGTGCATAGCCTTTGGGTGATGATTCTTGGAACAAATTGTGGCCCATTAGCAATTTTGAGGCATTTGAAGCAAAGTTGACTTTTCAAAATTCCCAAAAATTTCCCAACTTCCACAAGGCATATCTTGCTCAATTTTTAAGCTTTGATCATGTTCTTGGACATTTTGGAAAGGTCTTGAAGTCCTCTAACCAATTCCCTTGGTACGATGTCATTTTGATTTACCAATCTCAAGTTATGGTCTTTGACTTAAAGTGCCTTTTTGTTGACTTTTGAAAATGACCTGTAATGTTGAGATTGATAACTTTTTGTGAGAGCATTTCTTGGACTTGAAGTGTGAAGATGAGTTGTAGGAAATGTCATTCTCTTCAAAATGAGCTTTGGATGGAATTTTTCTGATGCACCATGTGGAAGTTATGCCCTGGTCAATTTGCAGTTGACTTTTCCAACTGTCCAAAAATAGAAACTTTTGCATCTTGAGACTTTTTGAGCCATGCTTTGAGAATCATGATCAAGAACTGATCAAATGATGTTTGTGGCTTAAAAATAAGATATTGACCAAAAATTTTGACTTTTGACTGTCAAATGACCATTTTGCCTCTGCAGTTGACTGTGAAGCATTTAGGGTTTTTGACTGTGCAATTTGATGCTGTGAGTCTTGAAACTTTGCATAAGAATGCTTGACAATGTTTGTAGGCATGTGGGACTTGTTTGGACCTTTGGAAACTTCAATTTCTTTGCCAGCACCAAAACCCTAATTTTTGACTGTTAAGAGGTGTGATCTGTGCAACCCTTGGGAGATTTTGAAGCATGCTCTTTGCAAATCTTGAAGAATATGGGAGGGCAAATTTTGGGGTACAACAGTTGCCCCTGTTCAATCTTCTTAGACCTGAGGATGTAGATTGGCTGGCGTGCCTTTCGTAATCCGAAGGTGGAAGATGATTGAACACTAGAGTGCCCAGAAATTTGCGCTCACATGTTAGCAGTGTGATGGTAGGGAATGGGCTTACAAATGCCATTTGGAGATTGATGGATATGAAGATGGGCTTACAGATGCCATGTTCAGAGGTGATGAATAGGTGAATGGGATTATAGATGCCATCTGGGTGTCGATCGCGTAAGAGTTTCCTTAGCGAGAACTTGCGTACCTGAAAAGAAAAATAATTACCTGGCATGTTACATGAGTTGATCTTTAATTTCTTTATGTAGATGTGCCATGGATGGTTACAGGAATCGAGTCTGGAGCTTCAAACGGTGATGAATGAATCAGGGATGGTTACTACCTCAACAGTAACGATGAGAGAACCTTGGGCGATTACTACCTCAACAGTAACGATGAGAGAACCTTGGATGTCTTCTACTGGAATAAGAATCAGGGAGATCTTAGGGTCGATCTGACTGAACCAGAGAAGGCCTTTGACTGGATAAGAATCAGAAAAATCTTTAGGAGTTGATTTAACTGAACCAGGCAAGGTCTTGGAATCTTCAACTGGAATAAGAATCAGGGAGATCTTAGGGTCGATCTGACAGAACCAGAGAAGGCCTTTGACTGGATAAGAATCAGAAAAATCTTTAGGAGTCGATTTAACTGAACCAGGCAAGGTCTTGAAATAACTTCAACTGGATAAGAATCAGGGAGATCTTAGGGTCGATCTGACTGAACCAGAGAAGGCCTTTGACTGGATAAGAATCAGAAAAATCTTTAGGAGTCGATTTAACTGAACCGGACAAGGTCTTGGAATCTTCAACTGGAATAAGAATCAGGGAGATCTTAGGGTCGATCTGACTGAACCAGAGAAGGCCTTTGACTGGATAAGAATCAGAAAAATCTTTAGGAGTTGATTTAACTGAACCAGGCAAGGTCTTGGAATCTTCAACTGGAATAAGAATCAGGGAGATCTTAGGGTCGATCTGACTGAACCAGAGAAGGCCTTTGACTGGATAAGAATCAGAAAAATCTTTAGGAGTCGATTTAACTGAACCAGACAAGGTCTTGAAATAACTTCAACTGGATAAGAATCAGGGAGATCTTAGGGTCGATCTGATTGAACCAGAGAAGGCCTTTGACTGGATAAGAATCAGAAAAATCTTTAGGAATCGATTTAACTGAACCGGACAAGGTCTTGGAATCTTCAACTGGAATAAGAATCAGGGAGATCTTAGGGTCAATCTGACTGAACCAGAGAAGGCCTTTGACTGGATAAGAATCAGAAAAATCTTTAGGAATCGATTTAACTGAACCAGACAAGGTCTTGAAATAACTTCAACTGGATAAGAATCAGGGAGATCTTAGGGTCGATCTGACTGAACCAGAGAAGGCCTTTGACTGGATAAGAATCAGAAAAATCTTTAGGAGTCGATTTAACTGAACCAGACGAAAGTCTTGGAATAGCTGAGAACTTAACTTGATCTTTACTGAAAGGTAAAGGTCAGTCATATGCAATGCATGATATGGATCAAGCCATGACGTTCTCAACATAAATGAGATTGTATGTTCATGATGCATATATGCATGCTGTAATGTATAGAAATGTGATGTTTATGAATGTATGTTTTCATCTAGGAAAGTAAATCCTTAACGGGTGCCGGGAAGTCACATCCTGGGCTGACGTTGGAGAATAGTGCTTTGTTGTTTCCGCTGGGGATGATAGTTGCAAGAATACCGGTAGGAGAAGATAACTCCGTTAGGGAATAAACTTGGCGAATGGATTACTCTGCGGGGAGAAAATTACTCTAGCTACCTTGCTGGGGAGATGTACTATGTGGGGAGAGAGGTATGCTGTTGAGATGTTGATGGTAACTTCGCTGGGGATACCGTTGTTATGTTGGAAGTTTTAATAGACTCCGCTGGGGATGTGGAGACTTTGCCGAGGGCGATCTTCCCATGGCAATTGGCTGAGGATAACCCAGTTATATCCTGGTAGGGAAATAACCTTTGAATAAAGCCGGGGGACGCGTTCGTGTTCTGTAGGTGGCAAGCTTCCAGAATCTACTAGGGATAAGCTTCCTGCTGGGGAGATGGATTCAAACTTTCCTGGGGAAATCTGGGTTGGACTCTCCTGGGGAAATCTTGAGATACATTGGGGAAGTGGCTCCACTGGATGTTTGGTATACCGCCGGGGAACAGTCTTAGACCAAGACTGTCGGGGATGCTTGTCAAGAATGTCTGTATGATGTGTCGGGGAATGTTGAGATCTGCTGGAGGATGCTCAACTTCCTTAAGGCTGAAAGTATAGCTTTGCTTGGGGAGAGTGCATTGACTTGCTGACTCGCTCTCTGGGGGATTTAAGATATCTTGGCTATGTTCTTCAACTGAACTTACCTTGGTACCTTGGTGGACATAATAATTAGATCGCTTAGATAACTTATTATGGCCCCTGTTTCTAATGTTACCTGTAATTAACCCTTTGTTTCGTATGCAAATATTCATGAGTTAGCAATTAGTGTCAAATGCATATATCACAAATTGAACCTTGGACGTTCTTCGCAAAACAAAACAGAAAAGGAAAACAATTGGAAATTTTAACTGAAAAGTGATTTTTGTATTGATTTTGAATTTGCCTGTAAATAGGCATTTATATACAAGAGGCTGACGTCCTAGTAAGAGAACGCCGCCGAATAAGAGTTTATCCAAATTTGTACAAAGGAAAACAAAACAGCTATGTGAAAATAATAATCCCACTGGGTTCCAACTCTGCTATCGCCTTTATATCTTCGAGCGTCTCATCACTTGATGACCTAGTTGAAGATGAAGCTGATTGATTGATGCCGTTTGAACCAGGTGTTGATACCGGATTCTGGATGCAGAGTGATCCAATGAGACATAGTATTACGCTTCAATCCCTAACTTTTTCCTGGACCGCCCTTTCGGGTTTTCAGTCCACCGGGATACCCATTTTTGCCCAAGCCGCCTTTTCAGGTTTTCGACTTGCCGGGTGTACAGATTTTTTCATTTCATCCCTTCATTTTGCCCGAACCCTTTTGGTTCGCCGGGAAGCCCTAATTTTTGCCTAGGTATGTCAACCTAGCGGGTCTTTTATCATGCGTAGTATCTTTTTACTATGTCTACATTGGCGGGGTGACGAAGGTCATCACCATCCATGGTGGTTAGAATCATGGCTCCTCCTGAGAACACATGTTTAACCACAAATGGCCCTTCGTACGTAGGGGTCCATTTTCCCCTTGGATCACTCTGAGGAAGAATGATGCGTTTGATTACCAGATCCCCAACTTGATACTCTTGTGGTCTGACCTTTTTGTTAAATGCCCTGATCATCTGTTTCTGGTACGTCTGACCATGACAAATAGCAGCAAGTCTCTTTTCATCGATTAGATTTAGCTGATCAAGTCGTGTCTGGATCCAATCATCTTCATTCAGGTCTGCATCCTTCATTATCCGGAAAGAGGGTATTTGCACTTCGACCGGTAAGACTGCCTCCATACCCTAGACCAAGGAGAAAGGAGTTGCCCCGGTTGACGTCCTTGCTGAGGTACGGTACCCATGAAGAACAAACGGTAACATCTCGTGCCAATCTTTATAGGTCACTGTCATCTTCTGCACAATTTTCTTGATATTTTTATTCGCTGCTTCTACAGCCCCATTCATCTTCGGCCGGTAAGGAGAAGAGTTGTGGTGCTGTATCTTAAATTGCTCGCAGAGCTCAGTGATCATCTTGTTATTGAGATTGGTACCGTTGTCTGTAATGATTCTTTCAGGGACGCCGTATCGACAAATCAGGTTATGCCGAATGAACCGTGCTACAACGTTCTTGGTTACTGTAGCGTAGGAAGCTGCTTCAACCCACTTTGTAAAGTAATCAATCGCTACCAGGATGAAGCGATGCCCATTGGATGTCGTAGGTTTAATCTCGCCGATCATATCTATGCCCCACATTGCAAAAGGCCAAGGTGCAGTCAGAACATTTAGAGGCACTGGAGGAATATGCACCTTATCTGCATAAATCTGGCATTTATGACATGTCCGAGAATGTTGATAACAGTCGGCTTCCATTGTGGACCAGTAATATCCTTCCCGAAGGATTTTCTTTGCCATAGTGTGTCCACTGGAATGTGTTCCGAAAGTACCCTCATGTAGCTCCGCCATGATCCTTTCTGCTTTAGTCTTATCCACACAACGCAGTAAGGTCGAATCATGGTTTCTCTTGTACAGAATGCCATTGCTGAGGAAGAACTTCGCTGCGAACCTTCTCATAAACTTCTTATCATTGACAGATGCACCTTCAGGGTATTCCTGAGCTTCCAAATATCTCTTCACCTCATGGTACCAAGGTTTCTCAGTCACTGTCTCAACCTCAAGATCACAACAGTATGCCGGTTCGTCCAGTTTCCAGATAATGACCCGGGGAGCCTCATTGTCCCATTTAACTTTGAACATGGAAGACATCGTAGCCAACGCGTCCGCCAACTGATTCTCCTCTCTTGAGAAATGTTCAAAGGTTATCTCTAGGAAATGGGGGATCAAGGTCAACACACATTCTCTATAAGGAATAAGATTCAGATGTTTCGTATCCCAATCCCCTTTGATCTGATTGATCACGAGAGCAGAATCTCCGAAAACACTCAGAAACTTGATCCTTAAGTCAATCGCAGCTTGAAGTCCCATGATGCATGCCTCATACTCCGCCATGTTGTTGGTGCAGTTGAAACATAGACGGGCAGTAAGTGGAGTATGAGTGCCTTGTGGAGATATGATCACAGCGCCAATGCCGTTACCCAAACCGTTGGAGGCTCCGTCAAAGTGCATAGACCATCGGGATCCTTCCTCAGGTCCTTCATCCGGTCCAGGTATTTCACAATCAGTTACTACCATAATGCTTTCGTCCGGAAACTCAAAGTTCATTGACTGATAGTCGTCTACTGCCTGATGTGCCAAGTGGTCTGCTAATACACTTCCTTTGATAGCTTTCTGGGTCGTATACTGGATGTCGTATTCTGTCAAGATCATTTGCCATCTTGCTATTCTCCCAGACAGAGCAGGCTTTTCAAATATGTACTTTATTGGATCCATCTTTGAGATCAACAAGGTAGTGTGAGTCAGCATATACTGTCTCAGCCGGCGAGCAGCCCATACCAAAGCGCAGCAAGTTTTCTCAAGCAGTGAGTACCGGGTCTCACAGTCGGTAAAATTTTTGCTAAGGTAATAAATGGCATGCTCTTTTCGGCCAGACTCGTCATGCTGCCCTAGCACACACCCCATTGAGTTGTCTAGTACTGTCAGGTATAATATCAGAGGTCTCCCTTCAACCGGTGGCATAAGGATGGGTGGCTCTTGGAGATACTCTTTGATTCTGTCAAAAGCATCATGACATTCATCATTCCAACGCACTACCTGATCTTTCTTCAGCAGCTTGAAGATTGGTTCACAGGTAGCAGTTAGGTGCGAGATGAATCGGGCAATATAATTCAGGCGTCCTAAAAAGCCTCTGACCTCTTTCTCTGTCTTAGGAACTGGCATCTCTTGAATAGCTTTAACCTTGGTAGGGTCCACTTGAATACCCTTATCACTTACAACGAAGCCTAGCAACTTTCCAGATCTTACCCCGAAGGTGCACTTGTTCGGGTTCAACCTCAGCTTATACAGTTTCAAACGGTCAAACAGCTTCTGCAGATGGTCAAGGTGTTCTTCCTCAGTTTGGGACCTTGCAATCATATCATCGACATACACTTCTATCTCATGATGGATCATGTCATGAAATAAAGCAACCATGGCACGTTGGTAGGTTGCCCCAGCATTTTTCAACCCGAACGGCATGACCTTGTAGCAGAAGATGCCCCACTGAGTAACAAAAGTAGTCTTTTCCATATCTTCCGGAGCCATCTTGATCTGATTATATCCTGAAAAACCATCCATGAAAGAGAACACCTTGTGCTGAGCCGTGTTGTCAACAAGAACATCAATGTGAGGTAGAGGGAAGTCATCCTTGGGGCTTGCCCTGTTTAGATCCCTGTAGTCAACACACATTCTGACCTTACCATCTTTCTTCGGTACCGGTACCACATTAGCAACCCACTGAGGGTAAGAAGTCACTGCAAGAAACCCGACATCGAATTGCTTCATAACCTCAGCTTTGATCTTCTCAGACATCTCTGGACGCATACGGCGGACCTTTTGCTTAACCGGAGGGCAATCTTCCTTGGTAGGCAAGTGATGGACCACAATGTCGGTATCCAACCCAGGCATGTCTTCATAGGACCAGACAAAGATCTCCACATAATCATGTAACATCTGAGTCAACCGTTGCTTCACGCTGAGCTCTAGGTTGGCACCAATCTTGACTTCCTTTCTATCTGCCTCAGTCACCAGATTGATCGTTTCCACTGGCTCTTCATGTGGTTGAATTGCCCTCTCTTCCTGGAGTAACAGTCTTGCAAGCTCGCCAGGCACTTCGCAATCATCTTCACCTTCGTCTTCGGCTAAGTTGATCGGATTTTCGAAGTCATAACTGGCAGTAGCAGAGTCGTTACTAGTGAGATCCAGAGTGGATTGAAACCTGTATGAGTGAGTGTGTGTAAATACAGCTATTTTGCAATATATAAAGAAAAGAAAGAAAGAAAAGGAGCATAAGATTTGAAGTGCGAGAAAACGTCCAAGGTCTTTATTCATGATATATGAAATGACAATTAATATGCCCTCACAAATGAAGCCACGGTGCTCCGGGTAAGACACCGGGCCATAGAGTTTTAATTCATTGTTTATTACAAATAACAAAAACAAAGGAATTCATTACTGCGTAACAAAAGTAACAGGAGTATGATCTTTAGCAGTCCAATTGGTCAATCCGCCATCAGTCGTCGGGTAGATCCAGCTATCGAACTCTGACTCTTCCACTTCGTCTTCATCCCCAATGGCATTCACCCTTGGATTGGTGATGAGCACAGGAGGTCTTCCGGTCTTAGCTTTGCGCACAGCCCTCTGAGCCTCTGCAGTAAAACCCAGTCCAAACTTGTCAGTTTTAGGTGTAAAATCAGGGAGCCTGCCCCAGTTAGGACATTCACCTTTCTTGATTACAGCCCGGGCGTCCTTCAAGGAGGCCATCTTCAAAGGAAAGTCCTCTTCAACCACTGTTTCTGCCGCTGCCAATGTTGGAGGTACCTCTTCAAAATGCTGAAAGGGGGTTTCAATAAACTCCCCGTCCATCTCAATATACCGGAAGGAATTCAGATGACTCACCATATATTCTTCCTCTCCCTGCACAGTGACAATCTTCCCTCTGACAGGGTACTTGAGCTTCTGGTGTAGGGTAGAGGTCACTGCCCCAGCTTTGTGAATCCAAGGTCGACCCAGTAAACAGGAATAAGATGGACGGATATCCATCACATAGAAAGTTGAGTCGAATACTTGAGAACCCACACGAATAGGAATGTCTACCTCTCCATGAACCATCCTCTTAGAACCGTCAAAGGCTCTGACAATGATGTTGCTAGGTTTCAATTCCAGGCCCTCACAATCCAAACAGTCTAAGGCCTTTTTGGGTAACACATTCAGGGAAGAACCGGTGTCCACCAACACGTGCGCAAGAGTAGTGCCCCTGCATTCTATAGAGACATGTAGGGCATCATTGTGGTTCTTTCCCTTAGCAGTAAGGTCAGCATCCGAGAAACCCAAACCATTGTCAGCTGTCAAATTGACTACGCAATCAGTAAACTGGTCTGCAGATGTCTCCTGTGGCACATGGGCCGTCTTTAGAAATGAAATCAGGGCCTTAGCATGGGCCTCTGAGCATAGCAACAAGGAGAGCATAGAGATCTTGGAGGGGGTATGCCCCAGCTGTTCAACAACATTAAAATCGCTCTTCTTGATTATCTTCAGAATTTCCGCCATCTCTTGTTAGGAGGCTTCAACATTCACAGATTTTGGTGCCTCCATCCGGACAGGCTCATCTTCAATCCCTTTGCCCCGAGCATTAGATGACTCGGCAGCAGGGGAAGCAACTTGATCAGAAGTGGAGACAGGTGCACTTGCAGGCGTTATTATGAGAGGTATTCGAATAATTGGTGGCGCAATGTCAGGCGAGAAGAGCCTGCCACTGCGGGTAACTTTTGCTGGACCAATGATATTGCTGATGCTGGTACCAGTGTTGAACTCTTGCTTTATACCATGTACATATACATCTGCCCCATAGTGCCATGGGACAGCCTTATCAGATTCATAGGGAGGGGCCCAGGAACAGTAATAACAATGGGTGCGACAGTCATGATTTTAACCGGCTTCCTCGGGGGAGCCTTGATTGGATTATTGAAAATGGTAATGACAGATACTTCTTCCACAGGAACAAAAGGAACAGCGGTCTTCTTGAACAGAATTTCCTTGCTATCCATCAGGCCTTGGATGCCTAACTTCAGCAACGGACAACTAGCAGGTGTAACAGCACACAAAAGGCAACCCTTGCTGCAACCCGGAAATAAACCGGCCAGCAGTAGGTTCCTCTTAACAGTCATCAGAGGAGTAGCTACATCATTCACAGAAACGGCATACACGTCTTCATCAATGGCATTTACTCCATGCTGGGGCATAGGAGCAGTCACCACATTTTGCCTCTCAGGCGCCTCAAATTGTATCTCCTTCGCATCAATGAGGTCTTGCACCTTATTCCTTAAGGCCCAGCAGTCATCAGTAGAATGCCCCGGGCTATCGGAGTGATAAGCACAGCGGGCATTTGGATTATACTTGGGAGAGGCAGTATTCACAACCTTTGGTGCCTCTCTGACAATCACTAGGTTGGTTGATAGCAACTGCGGCAAGATTTGTGACAAGGTCATACTCAGCCGGGTAAACTCTCTTTCAGGTCTTTCAGCCCTTTGTTGATTAGTTTGCCGAGGAGTGGCAGCAGGTTTAGCAATCATCACCGCGTTGACAGATTGGCGGCGCTCTGGTTTATCTTGCCTCCTAGGCCCATATATAGCACTAACCTCCTTCTTAAAGGGCTTCTTCTCAGAACTTGAAGACGCACCTTTCTGAATTTTACCGGACTTCATTCCAGCCTCTATCCTCTCCCCAGTCAGAATGAGATCAGTAAACCCTGCAGACGAATTACTGATAAGATGATTGAAGAATGGCCCGGAGAGGGTCCCTAAGAACATATCTACCAGCTCACGGTCAGTTAACGGAGGCTGCACCCTGCCAGCCAGGTCCCTCCACTTCTGTGCATACTCTTTAAAACCTTCGCTTGATCCTAGCGGCATACCCTGGAGTTGGGTACGTGTAGGAGCAAGGTCGGCATTATATTGATACTGCTTGTAAAAAGCAGTAGCCAACTCCTCCCAGTTACGAACTTTGGTCCCATCCAGCTGATAGAACCATTCGAGATGAGTCCCTGAAAGACTCTCCTGGAAGAAGTGGATCCACAAGTTCTTGTCCACTGTGTACGATTGAATCTTCCGCACATAAGATCTGAGGTGTAACTTAGGGCAAGACGCCCCATCATACTTGGTGAAAGATGGTGCCTTAAACTTATGAGGGATGATCACACCAGTAGATAAACCCAAGTCTCCGAAATCCAGCCCAGGAACTTGTTGGATCTCCATGGCGTTCAGTCTGTCTTCCAACTGCTTGTATCTGTCGTCAGCCGGAGGATACTGTTCCTCATTAAAATCAGTCTCGTTGTCAGAGACTACCGGACTTGGAGCCTTTCCCCCCTGGGGACTGTCTTTGCCTATAGAGGAACCAGCTTCCTCATTCTGCAGAGTGTTACCAAACCTTCGGCCCGTGTTGAAAAGAACCGTTCTCTTCTTCTTCTTCTTCTGAACCAGCAGGGCCTTCAGTTCTGCCTGTCCTTGAGCCAAACCCATGATCAGCTCCTGAAATTGGGCGTTATGCACTTGAAGGGCCTTGATAGACTGCTCGGTTGATGATTCAGGGTTCATGATGCTGAAATAAACAGCGAAGAACGGTAAGCAACCTGAAAAGAAGAGTACCTGCTATGCACATGATGAATGATATGTGTTTATGCAATGCATTCAAGGGTTCGAAAATTCAAATTTGTTGTAGACAAAAAGGAACACACGTTATCATTAAGGAAATAATTGTTTGGTACATCAAAGCCTCGTGGGAACATATTACAAAGCAAATCAATCCCAAAAGACACTACGCATCCTTTTTGGGGCAATGTAAGTGTTGAGATTCCTCTCCTCGTGCAGTAGGCGGGTGAGCTCCAAGACCTTCTTTTCACTGGCATGTAGACTGGTCTCAAGAGAATTCCGTTCTTCCTTAAGCTGGATCCAACTCTTCTGCATCTCTTCCCAGGATGTGGGCATGTCAGGATGTTGAATGGTGTAGGACACCTCTCCTTCCAATATTGGCTCTTTGATCACAGGGAGAACATGAGGATAAGGCATTACTAACTTCTGGGAGCGGGCTCGTACCCACTTGAGATAAGGTTCCAATGGGATGGAATTCCTGTGCCTCAATGTTTTGCTGTCCATCCTACTTGGCATCCTCCAAGCTCTGATAAATCTCTGGCGATGTCATTTTGCATCGTTGTCGAAGTCAAAAACTATGTCAGGAATTAACATGTCATGAGGGCCATCCCTTCGAGCATAACCAAACTGTCTCCAAGCCAAGCATGGGTTGTAAGTAATACCTCCTCTGATCCAAGTAAAGGAACATTAGGGTACTCCCCGCAACGATCGATGATAGTGACATCCTCTATGGACCGAGAGCACCAATGTATATCAGCATGTGTAAGAGTCATCAGTCGCTGTGACCATCTCAAACCCCGCTCATTCTTCAAGACTGATTGTGGAAGGTGCGAAATAAACCACCTTCCCAGGAGAGGAGTACAACACATAAGGACACCTCTCTTTCTCATGGTTCGAGTGTAACGTGAGTGAAGGATGTCCCCCAGCAATGTAGGTATAGGATTCCTGGACATGAAGATCTGGACAGCACTGATATGTATAAGCTGATCTGGATTAGGGAACATCACCAAACCATAGACAAGGAGGGCCACAACTTCTTCAAAAGCTTGAAAGTCAAGGGAATTCCAACATTCTTGGGCTTTCTCAAATAGAAACCTGGCTAAGAACCCTTTGGTACCACTTTTAACTTCCCAATGTCCCTTGAGGTCAGATGGCTGTAGGTGTAAGGCTTTAGCAATCTCTTCAAGCTTGGGTTCCTTTTCCGTACCATTGTAGGGTAGTTGATCAAGGATAGGGATCTTCAGAAGCCGGGAGAACTCTTCCAATGTAGGCACCAGTTGATAATCCAGGAAAGTGAAACAGTGGTGCAGAGGGTCAAAGAACTGGAACAGGACCTTTATCATATCTTCCTCAATGTTGGTGTTGACCAAGCTGATGAGTCTTCCATGCCTCTCACTGAATGAAGAGCTCTCGGGAATCCTGGATATAAGCTCCTTAAGCTGAGGAGGGACCCTTACAAGGCTGATCTGAATTGTCTTTCTGCGAACAGTTTCCATGTCCTACAAAACAAGAACAAAGATGAAGGTTCGAACCCCTGAAATGGTTAGCCAATGCATATGATGCTGTATGATGTCATGATGCTATGATTAAACACACCATAAATATTTACAAAGGCAAACATGATAAGGCACACAAGTCACACAAGACAAGCCCTTAGAGTTTAGGCCTGCATGGGGTCTGGGTATTACCCTCTTGAAGTTGGTGGGCTCAACCTGTCCTATTAGAAGTAACTGGGTTCTAAGGGTCCCAATATCACTGGATTGCTTTCATTGTTCATCGTTTCGATTTAGCCACTGAACTGGCAACCAAAATATTCCAGGAAAGAAACCCTCAATTGAGTGTAGTATCGAGTATCAACCAACCACGGACTGCACCAAAGTCAGTTATCTCACTACCCTAAAGAGGCCAAGATGGTTCAATTAAGGTTCCTAAGGTCAGTTGATGCTTCACGACACCACATGGAGGCCCCGTACTCTCCTTGACTGAACTCAAGGGTTACCGGTACACACCAAAGTGCCACATCAACGTAGCAGACTGTTTCAACCATGTCGGTATACCCCGCACAGTTCCCTCACAGCCTTGTTGCTACTTTCTAAGAAGGTATCCCCAGATCCGGGTTAGGATCTATAGAACTCCCAAGACAGTCCCACAATTTAAAGCAAGCAAGTCAAAGCAATTGAAAACACAGTTATGAACTATCCTAAGGTACACCTCACTTTATAAATATCCCTAGCAGAGTCGCCAGTTCTGTGATCGGTGGAAATAGAACTGACTGTTTTTGTAAGCTGGTTTCGCGAAATGTCGCGGTAAGCAAGAGTCGCCACCGTCTTTTATGTTCTCCAACAAGGAAAGGACAAAAGCACAGCAAAATTCCTTATTCAAGATTGTTGTACCCCAAAATTTGCCCTCCCATATTTCTCAAAACATTTCAAGAAAATTCACAAGTCCAACCCGGCGTGTTATATTCAGGTGTTCTTTCGTCAAGATATCTCTGGTAACATATTCTCAAATTCAGGTTCGGCTCAAGAGTCAATTCTTTGAAGAAGGTATCCGAATGTGTGAGTTTTCTCGAAGAAATATGGTGAAAAAAGTGTGCTGAAAGTGCAGTTTTTACGCGCTAAAAAATTCATAACTTGAAGATCGTGACTCGTTTTGAACCCGTTCCGGTGGCCAAAATTCCGTCTTGACATTATCTACGTTTTCATCTCTCACGACTGGAAGCCAATTTCGATCAGAAGGTCTTCAAAAATGTGGATTTATCAAGTATTTTCGTGTAGAAAATTTGTGACAGAAGTTTATTTGCGTCATGTTCAAAAAATCATAACTTGGTCGATTTTCATCGTATTGAGCTGGTTCCGGTGCCAAAATTTCACAAATTGAGTTGGCTACATTTTCACAGAAGGTATTGAGTTCAAACGGTATTCAAAAGGCCTTCGTTTTTTGCTCAGAGTGCGTGACACGCTGAAAATCCTGAATGCTGAATATTATTTCATCTGGGCCGAAACTTCGAAAATTCATAACTCGGTCAATTTTTATCGGATTGGGCTCATATTTTTACACAAGGTCCCTGACTCATAGATCTACAACTTTGCTTCAAAAGTCGAGACCAAATTATGCACCGATCAATACCAGTTTTTTATGGAAGAACGTGTCAGAGTCGACACTGGAGCCCAAAATAAGTTTGTCTGAGCTGAAACTTCAAAAATTCATAACTAATTCACCGTTTATCCAATTGAGTCGATTTTCGGACAGGAGTTAGTTCTCGATGCCGGCTACATTTTGTCTTCACATTTCAACTTCAAAAAATGCACTTAAGTCCCTGCGATTTAGCCTGGAAAGTGACGAATTCAAGTGAATATTGAAGGCCCAATTGCACATTCAAAGCCCATTTGCTTTACCCTAATTTCCATTATATAATCACTTTCTTTTCACACAAAGGAGAGGAAAAAAGAGGAGAAAAAAGGAGAAGAGAAAAAGAGAGAAAAAAACCTTGCCACAACACTGTTGGAATATCAAACTCTTTCAAGAACCCTAAAACCTTGAAATCCTTATTACAAATCCCTGTCTCACTACAAACAAAGCCATCTCAGTTACAAACCAACACCTCACTACTTCTCCAGTAAGGATAAGGCTGGCTTGATCTCCATGATCCTAATTTTCCAGTAAGGCATAAAAGCATCCAGGTCACTAATTTTCCAGTAAGGGTAAGGTTGATTTGATCTCCATGATCAAAAGGGTATAATCATTCATACATGTCATATTGTGCCTAAACATTAAATTTCTTCATATATTGGCTTTATTTGCATTTTATGATTTTATTTAATGTGTTCGTGAGATTCAACACTGCAGATTTAGACAGGATCCCATGCAGGTTCATTAAGGAACGTTGAAGCCAAAAGCCAAATGGCCAAAAGCCAAAAGCTAAATGGCCACAGTAGAAAAACATATGCATGCCACCAATACATGGCGAGGCAGACATTAAGCCAGACATTAAGGAACGTTGAAGCCAGAACACAAATGGCCAAAAGCCAAAACGCAAATGGCCAAAAGCCAAAAGCCAAATGGCCAAAGTAGAACAACTTATGTATGATGAGGCCAGAACACAAATGGCCAAACCACTCCAATTCACCTCCAAAAAGGGGACAGAAGCCCCCCAAGGTATTGTAATTCTTTTCTTCTTTTATTTTGTTTGTTTCAATTATTTCTTATTTTTAATTCTTTAAAATAATTTATTTTCATAAAATATAAAAATAATGTAAAAACCAGAAAAGACAAAAATCAAAATATATTTTATTTAATTAATATTTTTGTAAATAAAAAAATCATTAATTAATTTAGTTTTCCATTCTAGGATTAATTTTGACTTTTTTTCATAATAAACTTAAGAAGTGTAGAATTAGGTTTTTAAGTATTTTTCATTCTTTTTTCTTTTTTTATTAATTATTACTTATTAATTATTATTTTTGTAAATACTTGCAATTAATTAATTAAGTTTAATTTTAGGTTAAAGTTTAATGCTTTTCTTAATAAATAAAAAAAAACTAGAATTAGGGTTAATTAATATTTTAATTTCGTTTAATTCTCATAAAAATACTAAAAATACCAAAAAAACAAGTCCTTTCTTTTTTTAATTAATTAACTTCATCATTAATTTGATTTTTGCAAAAGGGTCCAACGCCCTCGTTTCGTTCTTAATTTCTTATTAATTTGCATTTTTATTTTATTTCGTTTAAATATTCATGTATCTCTCCCAAAGCCGTGTAAATGATTGCTCGCACTTTTAATTCTTTATTTTTACCTTCTTTATTTTCCGTCAAATCGGGTCCTGGTTAATTTTGGCGATGTGGACCCGCGCCATTTGTAATAGCTTAGATTTTTACATTCCCGTAATATTTTTAACTGTTAAATCAAAGCATGAAAGACTGTATGGACAAAATAAAAACAAGCGTAGAACACCAATAACATGACAAGACAAATACAAATGAAAACGACACACAAATTGCACACACCACCCCTAGGGTACGCCTCACTGTTGCCTTGCCTCGAAAGGTGATCGTCGAGTAGAGGATGTCTTAGTAAGTCCTCATGATCCAGGAACCTGGCATGAGGGTAGCTTCTAAGGTGTCTTCCTATTTCTCCGGTGATCACCATGACCCGAACTTCGAATTGACCCAAACACCTCCAACGGTGGTGCTACCTACCTCTCAATGGTGGGATGGCGCTACTTTAAAGGATATTTACACAGACGAATTCCTTAGGGTAGGTAGACGACTCTAGATACTTGCTCTAATTTCAAAACAAACTCAAAAACTCTTTTCACACCGACACCTTTTCAAAAGCTTTCGAAAGCAAATTTTTCAAACACTCTTGAGGACCGATACAAGAGTCGAACTGAAAATTTCAAAGAAACTTTTTTAAACCCACAGTCGAAAAGCAAACAAACCATTTTTGAAAACACAAATGAGCAAGTATCTAAGAGCCCATGGATAACCATGGATAGAAAGGGTGCTAATACCTTCCCTTTCTATAATCTACCTCCCGAACCGAGAGCAATCTCTTTAAGGAATTTTTCTGTGCTTTTGTCCTTTCCATTTGGAGAAAATAAAAGACGGTGGCGACTCTTGCTTCCGCGACATTTCGCGAACCAGCGTTAAACAGTCAGTTCCAGATCCACCGATCACAGAACTGGCGACTCTGCTGGGGAATTAACTTAAAGTGAGGTGTACCTTAGGATTAAGATCACTGTGTTTTCAATTGTCTTCTTTGCTTGCTTTACTATTGTGGGTTGCAACGGAGGTTACATAGATCCTAACCCGGATATGGGGATACCCTGTTTAGGTAACATAAGCTGTGAGGGACCTGTCCGGCGTATACCGACATGGGTGAAGCAGTGGCTACGTTGGTGTGGCGACTTGGTCTGTACCGATATCCCTCGTGTTGAAACGGGGAGAATATGGGTCTTCCAAGGAGTCATTAAGCACCAACAGACCTTAGAACCTTAAATGACACAACTTGGCCATTAGAACAGTAGCAGTATGCTACGCCCGTTGAGGCTAAACTCTCGTGATGGTTCTGGCCGCAAGAAAAGATTGCGATGCTGGAGTTATGACCGATTGAGGGTAGTCAATGATATTGGGATCCTCTAAGAACCCGGTTACTTTGATAGGACAGGTATGAACCGACAAACTAAAAGAGGGTAATACCTAGACCTCATGCTGGCCTAAACTCTAAGGGCTCTTTTTTGTGACTTGTGTGCCTTCGTACTTGCCTACTTGCATGCTTATTAACTCACACATGAACTACTTGCAGGTTTTGTTTTAGTCCTTAATTGGGACCCATGACAGGGCTTACTAAGTTTCTTGCAGGTTTTGTTTGTAGTCCTTAATTAGGACTCATAACAAAGTTCACCGAGTTTCTTGCAGGTTTTGTTTATAGTCCTTAATTGGGACTCATGACAGGTTTTACTTGAGTATTCTTGCAGGTTTTGGTTTGCAGTCCTTAATTGGGACTCATAACAGGGTTACTTACATTACCCCATGCATACCATAACATCATACCATTGCATACATCCTAACCCATTTCAAGGATCTCAAGGGCTTGTGATGCAGGTCATGGTGAATCAAACGTCTAGAAAGGGGCAAAGAGGATTTATTTTCCTCTAGCCAAGGTTGTCAGGGGCTATGACCCACTTGATATGGTGAGCTTTGACTCCTGGAGAAGGTTCCCCTAACCAAGGTTGTTTGGAAACCAAAACTAGACATGATGACTAAAGTCAGGGGCTATGACCCACTGGATATGGTGAGCCTTTGACCCTTGAAGAAGAATTCTCAATAACATGGGTTTCCTTCAATCAATCTACCGGACCCGAATTCTAACAAATTTTCTTGTTTACCCCGCGAGGTCCTTGAAAACATTGCATATGCATACATACACATCATTACATAACAGGTATCTTCGTTGCAGGTCACTTACCTTTCTCGCTGTTTATTTCAGCAATGGCCGTCCAACCAGATAACCAGGACCTTCTTGCTCAAGAGACTCGGTTCGGGGAAATCCTCCTGAATCTATCCAGGGGGCAGGAGGAGCTAAGGACACTTCTCATGGGGACTTTTGTCAAGAACAGTGCTGAGGATGAGAGGCTGAAACACCTGCAAGCTGAGATGGATGCAATGAAAGCCCAGATGCTGGGGCAGAGGAATGCTATTCAAGGCTTAGCACAAAGACAAGATGAGCTCCGGTTTCTCGTCAACCAACTGCTTCAGGGTAACCAACTGGGGCAAACATCTAAGGGTAAAAAGCCAGTCATTGGTCAACCATCTTTGAGACAAGGAAATAAGGGGAGAGCTCCTCAAATGGCTCCAGTGTCACCAATTCAGCATCAACCTCACCAGCTTCAGCCAGACAAGCCTAGGAGGCAATTCACCCAGCTCAACATGTCGCTGTTTCAGGCTTTACAACGCCTGTTGAGATTGAATCTGATTACATTAAGGGCTCATCCCCAGAACCCCAACACAGCATCTCCTATCTATGATCCAAACAAAAGGTGTGCCTACCACTCTGCCTGTCCAGGACATGATACAAATGAGTGTTGGGCTCTGAAGAACAAGATCCAGGACCTGATTGATGAAGGGGCATTGGAGTTCACACAAGATGGTCAGGCTGAGTTTTTCTACCATCTCTCAAAGGCTCACCATTTGAAGTGACAAACCCTGAGACGAAAAGACTTTTGTTCATTCGAATGTTCAAGTTGCAATTTTCTTTTGTTCAAACATTTACTCATGTTAAACATTGTTATTTCATTAATGCATCGCATATGTCTGTTCTGAAACAATATATTCGTATTCACTAAATGCAAATTATTTTCATGTTTTTTTTTCTGATGCTCAACTCTCAATTAATAATTCTAAGCCTCTTGAGGGAGGATGACGAAAACGGTACCACGATCTTTACAATATGCTTTTGAATAGACCCCGCTGATGAGGTACATGCATTGTTTCAATCCCTAAACACTGGAGTTATAAGGAAGATAATCCCTCGTCAACCCCTCTAAGCCAAAGAAGTAGGAGTTTTTCTTTTCGAAAATTAAAACCCTTTATCATAACCTGGGGCAGGGTAGTTCTCTCAGTTGATCCAAGTGCATAACGAATGGCACCAAAGAAGTCCTTACAAAACGAAGAAAGACAGTGATGGTTCCGAACAATCGTAAAGACAGGCAGTCGTTATCAAAAAATTCATAAATGAAAAGCCCAAAAAGTCAAAACCCATGAAGGAGGCTTACAAAACTGGGGCATCCCGCTGACTGTAATCACAAAAGAAACAGTTCAGGCAAAAAAATAGGGATAATCAAATCAAAAAGAAAGAGGTCTTACAAACCCTCGACAAAAAGGAATGACTGCCTATTCAAAATAAGTTATCAACATCCGAACCATCACCGGAAAATCAGAGCAAAGACTCAAACAAGGTCTAACGCACGATCAACTGAGTGTAGGTTGAAGAACATCACGAAGAGCGGGTGGGTACAAATAATTTGAGCCTTTATCCATTGTTTCTTAAACCGTGAACCAAGCCGCGTTATAACCCTCAAAAGTCCTAGCTGAAGCATGGGTTAGTTCGAAAGCATACTGTTACGAAAGGTATCCTGACTCCTGAAGGCCTACGGTAAAATACAGAGTTGACATCACGTTTTATAAACAATCACCTGTTTTATGAAAAAGAATGCATTTTCAAAATCTTCAAGACAGACATAAGCTTTGCATTTTTGACATAACCTTGTTTGTATATGACTTTTTGTTTGAACAGCAGGGAAATTCGCACGATGAATACCTAGTGAACGAAAGCACTTCCAATCAAGGGGCATGTCATGACCATGGTCCATTATCTGGGGCAGTCCAATCAAGATTCGGAGAATCTCTCAAGAGCCAAATAGCCTGGGGCAAATCTCCGCCTGAATCACTTGGGGCATTTCAACAATGAATCTTGCCTGGTCAAAAATTTTCTGGTGGCATGACAAAACACTTTTAACAGGGGCAACTCCCTACATTCTGAGAACATGGACATAGTCGAAAAGATACTACGCACAATCAAAGACCCGCTAGGTTGACACACCTAGGCAAAAATAAGGGCTTCCCGGCGAACCAAAAGGGTTCGGGCAAAATGAGGGATGAAATGAAAAAAATTTGTACACCCGGCAAGTCGAAAACCTGAAAAGGCGGCTTGGGCAAAAATGGGTATCCCGATGGACTGAAAACCCGAAAGGGCGGTCCAGGCAAAAGTTAGGGATCAAAGCGTACGACTATGTCCTGTCATCTTATCACCTGCCTACCAGAAGTAGGTCTGTCCATCAGCAAGCTATCAGCATCTCCCAGGTCTTCTTCTCCACCTCAGAAACAGGGGCAATGTTGAGTTGTCCAAACAATCTAATCGCTCTGTCCACCAAGGTATCAAGGTGAGTTCAGCTAAAGAACATAACCAAATATCTTAATTCCCCAGAGAGTAAGTCAGAAAGCCAGTGCACTCTTCTCCAGCAAAGCTACTATCAAATCTTAAGGAAGTTGAGTATCCTTCAGCAGATATCAACCTTCCCCAGCAGCATACATGTATTCATAACAAGCATCCCCGACGGTCTTGGCCTAAAGATTGTTCCCCGGCGGCATATCAACATTCAAAGGAATCACTTCCCCAGCATATCAAAACTTCCCCAGGAAAGTCCAATCTAGTTCCCCAGGAAGGTTGGAATCCATCTCCCCAAGCAGTAAGCTTATCCCCAGTAGATTCTGGAAGCTTATCTCTCGCAGAGCACGAACGCGTCGTCCGGCTTTATTTAAAGAGTTATTTCCTTAACAGGATATAACTGGGTTATCCTCAGCCAAAAGCCACGGAAAGATCGTCGTCAACGCAGTTCTTTCTTATCCCCAGCGAAGTCTATCAGCACTTCAAACGCAACAAGAGTACCCCCAGCAATGCTTATCAACAATTCAGCAGAAAATACCTCTCCCCACAGAGTATCACTCCCCAACATGGTCGCTAGAGTATTTTTCTCCCCGCAGAATCTTCCATTTGCCAAGTTTATTCCGCAATAGAGTCATCTTCTACTACCGGTATTCTTGCAATTATCATCCCCAGTGGAAACAAAATCTATTCTTCAACATCAGCCCAGGATATTGACTTCCCGGCACCCGTCAAGGATTTACTTTCCTAGACGAAAACATACATTCATAAAATATCACATACATCATTATAGCATGCATAGACGCATTATGTCATACAAATCTCATTTATGTTGAGAACATCATTGCTTGATCCATATCATGCATTGCATATGACTGACCTTTACCTTTCAGGAAGGATGCAGTTGAAATTCTCAATCATATTTCAAGACCTAGACCGGTTCAGTTAATCGACTCAAAAGATTTCTTATCCAGTCCCAGGCCTTCTCTAGTCCAGCTAAATCGACTCCCAACAGATTTTTCTAATAAAGACTCAGCAGAAGTTATTCCAGATTATAATTTCCTATTGATCCTCTCTCCGACGGTGCATGAGATTTCCATTTTAGGGTTTTCTTTAAGATTATAATTTTCAGATGGGTTCCCTCTCTGACGGTGAGTGAGGTGGTAAGTCCTTTTCAGATGTTTCCCTCTCCGACGGTGAGTGAGGTGATAGTCTCCTATGGTTCCCTCTCCGACGGTGAGTGAGGTGGTAAGTCCTTTTCAGATGTTTCCCTCTCCGACGGTGAGTGAGGTGATAGTCTCCTGGGTTCCCTCTCCGACGGTGAGTGAGGTGGTAAGTCCTTTTCAGATGTTTCCCTCTCCGACGGTGAGTGAGGTGATAGTCTCCTATGGTTCCCTCTCCGACGGTGGGTGAGGTGGTAAGTCCTTTTCAGATGTTTCCCTCTCCGACGGTGAGTGAGGTGGTAAGTCCTTTTCAGATGTTTCCCTCTCCGACGGTGAGTGAGGTGATAGTCTCCTATGGTTCCCTCTCCGACGGTGAGTGAGGTGGTAAGTCCTTTTCAGATGTTTCCCTCTCCGACGGTGAGTGAGGTGATAGTCTCCTATGGTTCCCTCTCCGACGGTGAGTGAGGTGGTAAGTCCTTTTCAGATGTTTCCCTCTCCGACGGTGAGTGAGGTGATAGTCTCCTATGGTTCCCTCTCCGACGGTGAGTGAGGTGGTAAGTCCTTTTCAGATGTTTCCCTCTCCGACGGTGAGTGAGGTGATAGTTTCCTATGGTTCCCTCTCCGACGGTGAGTGAGGTGGTAATTCCTTTCCCAATGGTTCCCTCTCCGACGGTGAGTGAGGTGATAATTCCTTTTCAGATGGTTCCCTCTCCGACGGTGAGTGAGGTGGTAATTCCTTTCCTAATGGTTCCCTCTCCGACGGTGAGTGAGGTGATAATTCCTTTTCAGATGGTTCCCTCTCCGACGGTGAGTGAGGTGATAATTCCTTTTCAGATGGTTCCCTCTCCGACGGTGAGTGAGGTAATAATTCCTTCCCTATGGTTCCCTCTCCGACGGTGACTGAGGTGGTAATTCCTTTCCCAATGGTTCCCTCTCCGACGGTGAGTGAGGTGATAATTCCTTTCCTAATGGTTCCCTCTCCGACGGTGAGTGAGGTGATAATTCCTTTTCAGATGGTTCCCTCTCCGACAGTGAGTGAGGTGGTAATTCCTTTTCCTATGGTTCCCTCTCCGACGGTGAGTGAGGTGGTAATTCCTTTTCAGATGGTTCCCTCTCCGACGGTGAGTGAGGTGATAATTCCTTTTCAGATGATTCCCTCTCCGACGGTGAGTGAGGTGATAATTCCTTTTCCTATGGTTCCCTCTCCGACGGTGAGTGAGGTGGTAATTCCTTTTCAGATGGTTCCCTCTCCGACGGTGAGTGAGGTGATAATTCCTTTTCAGATGATTCCCTCTCCGACGGTGAGTGAGGTGATAATTCCTTTTCAGATGGTTCCCTCTCCGACGGTGAGTGAGGTGATAATTCCTTTCCAGATGGTTCCCTCTCCGACGGTGAGTGAGGTGATAATTCCTTTCCAGATGGTTCCCTCTCCGACGGTGAGTGAGGTGATAATTCCTTTTCCGATGGTTCCCTCTCCGACGGTGAGTGAGGTGATAATTCCTTTTCAGATTATAATTCCCTATGGTTCTCTCCCCGACGGTGCATGAGATGTAATTCCCTTTCAGATTATAATTGCCTATGGTTCTCTTCCCGATCCTGCGAAGATGGTAATTCCCACCAAGATTTTCTCAGCGAACGTTGTTGAAGTTAAAGCCACCCAAGGTTCTCTTACCGTTCATGGTAAGGTAGTAACCATCCCTGGTTCATTCATCGCCGTTTGAAGCTCCAGACTCAACTCTTGTAACCAGTCAGGACGCATCTATACAAAGCATCTGAAAATCAGCTCCTGCAACATGTCAGGTACTCATTTTTCTTTTGCAGGTATGCAGGTTCCCGCTAAGGAATCTCTTACGCGATCAACATCCAGATGGCATCTATAAGCCCATCATCCTATCCAGCAACCTCTAAATGGCATCTATAAGCCCATTCCATCATCGCACTGCTACTATGTGAGCGCAAATTTCTGGGCACTCTAGTGTTCAATCATCTTCTACCTTCGGATTACGAAAGGCACGTCAGCCAATCTGCATCCTCAGGTCTAAGAAGATTGAACAGGGGCAACTGTTGTACCCCAAAATTTGCCCTCCCATATTTCTCAAAACATTTCAAGAAAATTCACAAGTCCAACCCGGCGTGTTATATTCAGGTGTTCTTTCGTCAAGATATCTCTGGTAACATATTCTCAAATTCAGGTTCGGCTCAAGAGTCAATTCTTTGAAGAAGGTATCCGAATGTGTGAGTTTTCTCGAAGAAATATGGTGAAAAAAGTGTGCTGAAAGTGCAGTTTTTACGCGCTAAAAAATTCATAACTTGAAGATCGTGACTCGTTTTGAACCCGTTCCGGTGGCCAAAATTCCGTCTTGACATTATCTACGTTTTCATCTCTCACGACTGGAAGCCAATTTCGATCAGAAGGTCTTCAAAAATGTGGATTTATCAAGTATTTTCGTGTAGAAAATTTGTGACAGAAGTTTATTTGCGTCATGTTCAAAAAATCATAACTTGGTCGATTTTCATCGTATCGAGCTGGTTCCGATGCCAAAATTTCACAAATTGAGTTGGCTACATTTTCACAGAAGGTATTGAGTTCAAACGGTATTCAAAAGGCTTTCGTTTTTTGCTCAGAGTGCGTGACACGCTGAAAATCCTGAATGCTGAATATTATTTCATCTGGGCCGAAACTTCGAAAATTCATAACTCGGTCAATTTTTATCGGATTGGGCTCATATTTTTACACAAGGTCCCTGACTCCTAGATCTACAACTTTGCTTCAAAAGTCGAGACCAAATTATGCACCGATCAATACCAGTTTTTTATGGAAGAACGTGTCAGAGTCGACACTGGAGCCCAAAATAAGTTTGTCTGAGCTGAAACTTCAAAAATTCATAACTAATTCACCGTTTATCCAATTGAGTCGATTTTCGGACAGGAGTTAGTTCTCGATGCCGGCTACATTTTGTCTTCACATTTCAACTTCAAAAAATGCACTTAAGTCCCTGCGATTTAGCCTGAAAAGTGACGAATTCAAGTGAATATTGAAGGCCCAATTGCACATTCAAAGCCCATTTGCTTTACCCTAATTTCCATTATATAATCACTTTCTTTTCACACAAAGGAGAGGAAAAAAGAGGAGAAAAAAGGAGAAGAGAAAAAGAGAGAAAAAACCTTGCCACAACACTGTTGGAATATCAAACTCTTTCAAGAACCCTAAAACCTTGAAATCCTTATTACAAATCCCTCTCTCACTACAAACAAAGCCATCTCAGTTACAAACCAACACCTCACTACTTCTCCAGTAAGGATAAGGCTGGCTTGATCTCCATGATCCTAATTTTCCAGTAAGGCATAAAAGCATCCAGGTCACTAATTTTCCAGTAAGGGTAAGGTTGATTTGATCTCCATGATCAAAAGGGTATAATCATTCATACATGTCATATTGTGCCTAAACATTAAATTTCTTCATATATTGGCTTTATTTGCATTTTATGATTTTATTTAATGTGTTCGTGAGATTCAACACTGCAGATTTAGACATGATCCCATGCAGGTTCATTAAGGAACGTTGAAGCCAAAAGCCAAATGGCCAAAAGCCAAAAGCTAAATGGCCACAGTAGAAAAACATATGCATGCCACCAATACATGGCGAGGCAGACATTAAGCCAGACATTAAGGAACGTTGAAGCCAGAACACAAATGGCCAAAAGCCAAAACGCAAATGGCCAAAAGCCAAAAGCCAAATGGCCAAAGTAGAACAACTTATGTATCATGAGGCCAGAACACAAATGGCCAAACCACTCCAATTCACATCCAAAAAGGGGACAGAAGCCCCCCAAGGTATTGTAATTCTTTTCTTCTTTTATTTTGTTTGTTTCAATTATTTCTTATTTTTAATTCTTCAAAATAATTTATTTTCATAAAATATAAAAATAATGTAAAAACCAGAAAAGACAAAAATCAAAATATATTTTATTTAATTAATATTTTTGTAAATAAAAAAATCATTAATTAATTTAGTTTTCCATTCTAGGATTAATTTTGACTTTTTTTCATAATAAACTTAAGAAGTGTAGAATTAGGTTTTTAAGTATTTTTCATTCTTTTTTCTTTTTTTATTAATTATTACTTATTAATTATTATTTTTGTAAATACTTGCAATTAATTAATTAAGTTTAATTTTAGGTTAAAGTTTAATGCTTTTCATAATAAATAAAAAAAAACTAGAATTAGGGTTAATTAATATTTTAATTTCGTTTAATTCTCATAAAAATACTAAAAATACCAAAAAAACAAGTCCTTTCTTTTTTTAATTAATTAACTTCATCATTAATTTGATTTTTGCAAAAGGGTCCAACGCCCTCGTTTCGTTCTTAATTTCTTATTAATTTGCATTTTTATTTTATTTCGTTTAAATATTCATGTATCTCTCCCAAAGCCGTGTAAATGATTGCTCGCACTTTTAATTCTTTATTTTTACCTTCTTTATTTTCCGTCAAATCGGGTCCTGGTTAATTTTGGCGATGTGGACCCGCGCCATTTGTAATAGCTTAGATTTTTACATTCCCGTAATATTTTTAACTGTTAAATCAAAGCATGAAAGACTGTATGGACAAAATAAAAACAAGCGTAGAACACCAATAACATGACAAGACAAATACAAATGAAAACGACACACAAATCGCACACACCACCCCTAGGGTACGCCTCACTGTTGCCTTGCCTCGAAAGGTGATCGTCGAGTAGAGGATGTCTTAGTAAGTCCTCATGATCCAGGAACCTGGCATGAGGGTAGCTTCTAAGGTGTCTTCCTATTTCTCCGGTGATCACCATGACCCGAACTTCGAATTGACCCAAACACCTCCAACGGTGGTGCTACCTACCTCTCAATGGTGGGATGGCACTACTTTAAAGGATATTTACACCGACGAATTCCTTAGGGTAGGTAGACGACTCTAGATACTTGCTCTAATTTCAAAACAAACTCAAAAACTCTTTTCACACCGACACCTTTTCAAAAGCTTTCGAAAGCAAATTTTTCAAACACTCTTGAGGACCGATACAAGAGTCGAACTGAAAATTTCAAAGAAACTTTTTTAAACCCACAGTCGAAAAGCAAACAAACCATTTTTGAAAACACAAATGAGCAAGTATCTAAGAGCCCATGGATAACCATGGATAGAAAGGGTGCTAATACCTTCCCTTTCTATAATCTACCTCCCGAACCGAGAGCAATCTCTTTAAGGAATTTTTCTGTGCTTTTATCCTTTCCATTTGGAGAAAATAAAAGACGGTGGCGACTCTTGCTTCCGCGACATTTCGCGAACCAGCGTTAAACAGTCAGTTCCAGATCCACCGATCACAAAGATGTTTTCTCGGTTCGGGAGGTAGATTTATAGAAAGGGGAGGTGTTAGCACTCTTTCTATCCATGGTTATCCATGGGCTCTTAGGTACTTGCTCTTATGTTTTCAAAATGTTTGCTTTTCAAATGTGTGTGTGGGTTTTGAAAAAAGTTTCATTGAAAGATTTCTGAGTGACTCTTGTATCTGTCCTCAAGAGTGTTTGAAAAATTTGTTTTGAAAGCTTTTGAAAGTGTAAGGTGTGAAAAGTATTTTGTTTGTTTTGAATTAGAGCAAGTATCTACGAGTTATCTACCTACCCTAAGGAATTAGTCTGTGTAAATGTCCTTGAGGTAGTGCCATCCCACCATTGAGGGGTAGGTAGCACCACCGTTGGAGGTGTTCGGGTCAATTCGAGTTTAGGGACAGTGTGGTCATCAGAGCAATAGGAGGACACCTTAGAAGCTACCCTCATGCCATGTTCATGGACATGAGGACTTACTAAAACGTCCTCTACTCGATGACCACGTTTCGAGGGGCAAGGCAACAGTGAGGCGTACCCTAGGAGTGGTGTGTGAATTGTGTGTCATTTTCAGTTATTATTTGTCTTGATCATGCATTGAGTGTTCTACGCATTGTTTTTATTTGGGCATACATTCTTTCATGTGATTATTAGCAGTTAAGGGGTGCGGAATTTAAAATGCGGAAAAATAAAGGTCCTACGCTATTACAAGGCGCAGGTCTACATCGCCAAATTAAACCAAGACCCGATTTGAATGAAAAGTACGGAAGGTAAATGTCCTAATTATCTATTACAAGGATTTGGGGCAAATACATTACATTCGTAAAAGAAATAAAACATAAAGGCGCGAAAAGAATTAAGAATCGAGTGCGAGGGCATTGGACCCTTTAAAGAAATTAAATTGGAATTGAAAATTGATTTAATTATTAAATGAGAAAAAAGAACTTATTTTTTTATGTTTTTGGATTTATGAAATTAAATAGAATTAATTAGAATTAAAAGTTAAATAAAACCCTAGTTCTAAATTGTTTTTAATTTATTAAAGAAAAATGTTTAAGTTTGACCAAATTTAACCTAATGATTTAATGACAAGTTTATTTACAAAAATAATTAATTATTAATAATAAGAATGAGATGAAATTATTTTATTGAGAAAAAGAATAAAAATCTAAAACCTAATTTCTACCCTTTTTTAGTTATTTAGAAAACAAATTAAAAGTTAAACCCTAAATTAAAACTAAATTGGTTATTAAATTTATTTACAAAAACATTAATGCATTAAATAAATAAATATACTTTATTTTGGAATTTTATGATTTTTTTGTATTTTTATATTGTAAAAATTATTTCGTGGATTTAAATAAACAATTAACATAATTAAAATAAAATAAAAGAAAAGAAAAAAGGAGAGAAGAAAGTGCAAACATGGGGGGTTTTCTGACCCAATTAGGAGGTATATGCAAGCAATTTGGCCCATGAAATGCAAGCCCATGTTGACTTTTCTGGCGCGTGTGAGAAGCAGTTGACTGGCGTCTAGGGTAGTCCTCCCATTCTGGCCCTTGGATTAGTGTTGCTGGACATGTGGCAGGCAAATACAGATGCATGTATGGTGGACTTCAGGTGAGGCGCTGCATGGAAACATATGAAGAAAAATAATATTGGAGAAGGGAGGGGACCTGGGAATCGAACCCAGGTCCCAGTACCTGTAGTACACGTTGGCCACCAATTGAACTAGCGCGTTTGCTTTTATGTTTAGTGGACAAAAATCATTATATGTGAAAAAACAAGGCTATGCTGGACAAAAATAAAACGCGCCAATGTTTGAATCCACCAACCACGTTCCTCCATGCATCATCTTCTCCAATTGTTATTCGTTTTGCCTGAAAATAAACTGTTGTACCCCAAAATTTGCCCTCCCATTTTCTCAACATTTCTCATCACAAAGCCCTTGGAGATCAAGATCCAGTTAGGGTTTCATCTGCTCAAGACTTCTCCTTGCACTGTTGACTCAAATTAGGGTTTGTGTTTGCACAAAGATGTTTTGACCTAAAATGCCTAAGATGTCTTTCATGCTTCATGTTGGACTCCCAAGTTTATCCATACCAAGTTTCAAGTCTTGATTCCAAGTTTTGCCCACTCAATTGGGCAGTTGACCTAAAAATCAACTATATTAAGGAAAAAGTCAACTATGGCCAATTGACAATCAAATCTCATGAAAATTGACCCACATCAACATCATGAACTCACATGGACCATTTGATCAAGTTTAGATCACAATTCCACAAGAAATTTGATCAGATCACCAAAAGGGCAAAATGGTCATTTTTAGGGTTTTGACTGCACAAAGGCAATTTTTGACTGTTTGACCTAGCCAATGGCAAACCAAGTTCACATATGGACTCAAGGACCCCATGGAAATGTCTTGACATGCTCAACAAGTTCAAAAGATCCCAAGAACACAAGATTGACAGTTGAATTTCCCAGTCAATTGATCAATTTTGACTGTATACTGAAAAGTCAAACTTTGACTTTTTGGTCAAAATCAAGAGTCAAGATTCATTTTTCATCAAAACATGCCAAATCATGAAACTTGTTCATCAAGAAATCAAAAATTGCAAATTAGGGTTTGAAATGAGAATTTTTCATAACTTAGAATTTTTCTAAGTTATGAAAAACCCTAATTTTTTTCCAACTTTGCCCCACTTTCTCACCAAGATTCATTTGGATTCAAGCAAAAGTCAAAACATGAAAGTTGTAGCTTGTTGAAAAATCTACAACTTTGATTCACAAAGTTTTCCCAAAAGAAGCTTGTATCTCAAGTTACAATTTTTAGAACAAGGGTACCAAACCATTCTTAACTTAGTAAAATTTTGACCTTTTTAGGCAAGGTTTTTACCTAACTTCAAGACCATTTTTCACATACTTCCATTTGGAATTTCAATTTTCACTTCAAATATGGATTGTAGTACACATTCCAAGCTTTCCAAAATGTCCAAGAACTCATCAAACAACCTCATGACTTGAGAGAATCGAATTTTGCAATATGGCAAAAAGTCACTTTTGTTCTTGACCAAGACATGTTCATACACATTGCCATTTTCAAGTCAGCTTGGTTTATGCTACATTACAGGCCTCTAAACCATCCAACACTCAATAATTTAATGCATACTCATTGTGCCAAAGCCTTATTTTGTGTATCCAAGTATTGTATGCAAGATTAGGCCATAAATGGAAAAAGTGAAATAGCCATTTTTGCAAAAGCAAGCTTTATGTCATAATGCAAATCCAAGAAGTACAGATCAAATCCCATTGGCACAAGTTTAGGGACTAATCACTCTGATCAAGACAAGGTTTTGCAGCATGTTTAGGGGGCCTCTACCTGTCTAAAACACAAAGTGGCCATGGCTTGCTTAAAGTGTAAGAAATAGGACATATCACAACACAACTTTGATCTCAGCACAAGCAAGCCTAAGAAAAGTTATCAAACATATCCTAAATATCAAACACAAGCTAGAACACGAGCCAACCATCCCCAACACCCTCTCATTCCCAGAATCACCTTCAAACTGCCCAAACAGAGTAACCTCTGCAGATTGAGTTCCAACTCTCATCCCTCTCATGATTTCTTGCTAAAAGCTCATCAAACACATTCCCTAGCATCACTTGAAGCTAACCCAAACATAAAACACGACCTGTAACTCCTCTAGGCAGTTCCACCATTTTCACTTTCTTATTTTGCAGTTGAAGGTCCATAGCTCGATTCAAGGTGTTTCAAAGCAAAGTAAGCATTGGAATAGCATCACTACACTTCAGGCAAGTTGTACAGATCATCATCTTGCCCTGAAAGCTCCCCCATTGCCAGATAGAACTTCAACTGAAAAGGTATCTTCTTGAACTTCTAACTCTTATTATAGGCATAATTAGCTCTAGGTTTGTGAATAAGAAGTGTTCTACTCATGCCCCTGAATCTGTACATGCTTTTACTTTTCATTTATTTTGCCTGAGCTATGAGAATTTAAGGTCTGAATATGGAAGAAAAGTTAGGTTAAGATTTGGGAATGTTAAAATTCTCTCTCATTTCTGAGAGTTAGGATGAGTTCTTTACATATTTAGAATCGTGGCTTGATGATTAACAGTTCTTATGTTGAAAGTTTGTGCAAAAAATCAAGGAATCCAGATGTTTGAATTTGAGTACAGGCGTGCGTTTTTGGACAAGGAGTTGTCTGAAGGTTGAAGAAGAAGCCACATGGGCTGGGCCTGCTTTTGTATTTCTTTTCACACCATATTTCTGATTTCATACCCCCTGAGCCCATTTTGTTTGATTTAATGATTTTTTGACTTTTCTTTTTTTATTCTGACTTATTTATTTTTCCTAATAATATTAAAAACATAAAAAAAAAACATTTTTTACACCATTTTTATATTTTTAGGCATTTACTTAGTTATATTGCTATTTGTATGTAAATAAGTACAAAAATATATTATTTAGAATAAATAGGAAAAAATAATGTAAGCATATGTTATTTTCTTTTTTATTTTGTTCCATCTTCTTAAAATATTTTATACAAAATATACTTTTTTTATAAATATTAAATATCATTATTTTTGTATATATAATATTTGTTTAGTAAATAATAAAGATATTTATATATATTAGTATATTTAGGTAAATAATACAAAAAATATATACATTTTTTTATTTTATTAATATTTGACATAAAAATACTTTTTATAAATATACTTCATTTTTATTTTTTGTACATAATAAATAAATACTTGTATAAATTAAATAATATATATATTTACTTAATAAAAATTGGGGTTTTACCCTTAAAACACAAAAACTCCAAAAAAGTTACTGTTTTTATTTTATTCATTTTTTTGTTTATTTGACATAAAAAAATATCCTTTTTCCATACATATAAGAAACCCTTTTTGCATTTTGCATCTTTATTTTATTTTCCATTTAATTTATGCAATTAATTATCTTGTAAATATTCCAAATTGATGTAATAGCTAGGTCTAAATTTCTTGTCAATAACCCCCATTTGAACATTTGTACCCCCCTTCCCATATTGTGTTGTAATAGTGTAGGAATTTTACTTTTCGCACTTTAACGCTTTTTAAATATACCATGCTAGAATTAGGGTTTGTATGCAAATAAAAAGAACAAAATAGTTTGACCTAATTTCAAAATAATCAAAGCATGAAAAATGGACAACACATATCACACTTGCACCCCTAGGGTATTCCACTTGTTGCCTTCAAATATGGGCCATATTGCATGTTAGGTTTCTTTGGGTAAAAACAAACAATCAAATGATCATAGTCCCCCGATGACGCTTTCGAAAAGTTGCCTAAAATGATCAAGTCCCTTTCAAGGAAAAATTACCCAAAGATACCTAGCACTATTGCAATTATGGTCTAAAACGATGACCCGCGCCCGTCCCTTTCACCTCCTAACACAAGATTGTCCACCAAATGCAATGGTGGAACAAAATTGTTAAAAGGGTTAAAACATAACAAAAATCTTTGAGAACTTTAGGGTAGATAGCTCTTAAGTACTTGTAAACTTGCAAAAGAAAACACTTGCCTATTTTCAAACCACACTTCACAAACACTTTCAAAACAAACTTTCAAAAAAACCTTGGAACATCTTTTCAAAAAGACAAACACCTTTTGTAAAACATTCGAGTAAAGAATTGTTACAAGGGTAGCCTAGACAAGGCATCTTTTTCAAATTTTTTTTCAAAAGCCACACACAAAGCACCATTTCAAACAATTGAAAACCAAGGCAAGTTGGTCTAAGCAAGTACCTAAGAGCCCATGGATAACCATGGATAGAAAGGGTGCTAATACCTTCCCTTTCTATAATCTACTCCCCAAACCCAAGAAAACATCTCAAAGGTTTTTGCTGTGCTTTTTTAAACCTTTCCTTAGGATAAAATAAAAAGTCGGTGGCGACTCTTGCTCAACCGAAACATTTGCGAACACAAACGCAAAAACCCTAGTCAGTTCTCCCACTGTATCACAGAACTGGAGACTCTGCTGGGGACAATTTTAAAAGTGGAGTAACCTTAGGGCTTAGATCACCCTCTTGCATGATTAATTGTTTGTCTTGTTTGCTTTACATTTTGGGCTCTCTTGTTTGGGTTTGCAATCCTATACCCGGATTTTGGGAAACATTCATAGATAGCAATACATTGTGGAAACTGTGCGGGGTATACCGACACGGTCGAAGCAATAGCTATATTAGTGCGACATATTTGTGAGTACCGGTAACCCTTGAGTTCAATCAAGGAGAGTACGGGGCCGCTGAGTGATGTCACTAAGCACTAATGACCTAGAACCTTACTTGACCATCTTGGCCTTGCATTAGGGGTAGTGAGATGACCGGCTTTGGTGTAGTCCGAAGTTGGTAGATACTCGATACTACACTCATTGAGGGTTGTTTTCTTGGAATATTTTGGTCGCTAGTTAAGTGGCTAAACCGAAACAATGAACAATGAAAACAATCCAATGATATTAAGCTCCTTAGAACCGGGTTACTATTTATAGGACAGGTTTTTAAGCCAACTACACTCAAGAGGGTACTTACCTATGAGACCCCATGCAAGCCTGAAACTAGGATTTGGTGTGAATTGCTTGTACATATGTTTTGTGCATACATCATAAACATCATAAAGCATCATATGCATTCACTAACCATTTCAAGGGTTTGGATCTTCATCTTTGTTCTTGTTTTGTAGGTCATGGAAATTCCTCGCAGAAAAACCATCCAAGTCAATCTTGTGAGAATCCCTCCTCAACTCAAGGAGCTCACGTCAAGAATTCCGGAAAGCTCTCCCTTCAGTGAAAGACATGGTAGACTACTCAGCTTAGTCAACACCAGCATTGAGGAGGGCATGATGAAAGTGCTATTCCAGTTCTTTGACCCTCTTCACCACTGTTTCACTTTCCCCGACTACCAGTTGGTGCCCACTTTGGAGGAGTTTTCTCAACTCCTAAGAATTCCTATCCTTAATCAACTACCTTTCAACGGTACGGAAAAGGAACCAAAGCCGGAAGATGTTGCTCGAGCATTACATCTACAACCATCCGACATCAAGGGGCATTGGGAAACCAGAAGTGGCGTCAAAGGATTCTTAGCAAAATTCTTGTTTGAGAAGGCACAAGAGTGTTGGAATTCATTGGACCTACAAGCCTTTGAAGAAATTGTGGCACTCCTTATCTATGGGTTGGTCTTGTTCCCAAATTCTGACCAATTGGTAGATGTCAACACTGTCAAAATTTTCTTGTCCAGAAATCCAATACCAACATTGCTTGGGGACATCCTTCACTCATTTTACACACGAACAATGAGAAAGAGGGGTGTTCTCATGTGCTGTACTCCTCTCCTTGCAAGGTGGTTTATTTCGCACCTTCCACAATCTGTCTTGAAGAATGACCAAGGCTCAAGGTGGTCCCAACGGTTGATGACTCTTACTCACTCTGATGTACATAGGTGTTCTCGGTCCAGAGAAAATGTCATCATCATCGATCATTGCGGAGAGTTTCCTAATGTTCCTTTACTTGGAATCAGAGGAGGTATCACCTACAACCCTTGCCTAGCTTTGAGGCAATTTGGATATGCACGGAGGGATGGCCCTCATGACATGTTGATTCCTGACCTAGTTTTTGACTTCGACAACGATGCGCAAGGACTTCACCAAAGATTCATCAGAGCTTGGGGAAGACCCAACAAGGTTGATAGCAAGACCCTGGGACACAAGAACTCCATCCCTCTTAAGCCTTATCTCAAGTGGGTACGAGCCCGAGCCCAGAGTCTGATGATGCCTTATCCTCATGTTCTCCCTGTGATTAAAGAGCCCGTCATGGAAGGAGAGGTTCCCTACACCATCCTATATCCTGACATGCCTACATCGTGGGAGGAAATGCAGAAAAGTTGGATTCAACTTAAGGAGGAACGGAACACTTTTGAAGCCAGCTTCTACGCTAGTGAGAAGAAGGTTCTAGAGCTTACCCGCCGACTCCATGAGCAAGAGGCCCTCAACACCTACATCGCACCAAAGAGGATGCGCAATGTCTTTTTACCTTGAGAAGTTATTTTTGTAATATTTGGCCCATGGGGCATTTATGTACTAACAAATTTCTTCTTATTAATATGACGTGCGTTCTTCTTTGTCTACAACAATTTTGAATGTTCTAAATCCTTGAATGCATTACATACATAAGCATACCATTCATCATGTGCATAAGCAGGTCTTACTCCAGGTTTCCTTATCTGTCTGCTGTTTATTTCAGTAGGATGGATCTCGAGCAAACAGTCAAAGACCTACAAGCTCAAAATGCACAGTTCCAGCAACTCCTGATGACCTTGGCTAAGGGTCAGGAGGATATCAAGACCCAATTAGGGAACAAAGACCCGGTGAAGAAGAAGAAAAAGAGACTCGGGGTGGCTACTTTAGGGAGAAGATTTGAAGGAGAGGCTAGGAGAGTGCTCGAATTTCCTCCTACTTCTGATGAAGGAACCAGTAAAGGAGGTGGAGTTGCTGTACCTTCCGAGTCCGATGTGGGAGAAGAGGAAGATGAAGAGGATGAAGATTATTCTGATCAACAATACCCTCCAGCTGATGATAAATATAAAGGGTTAGAAGACAGGTTGGCCGCCATGGAGCTACAAAGAGTACCGGGTTTGGATTTTGAAGACTTGGGTTTGGTCGCCGGGATTGTGATTCCCCCAAAATTCAAAGTGCCAGTGTTTGTGAGGTATGATGGGCTGTCCTGTCCAAAAATGCATCTCAGGTCCTACGTGAGAAAGATCCAACCCTATACGGCAGATAAAAACCTTTGGATTCATTTCTTTCAAGACAGCCTTTCTGGAGCTCAATTGGAGTGGTTTTATCAACTAGAGGGAACCAGCGTCCGAAATTGGGAAGACTTGGCCACCGCTTTTTACAAACAATATCAATATAATTCTGACCTTGCTCCTACTCGTACCCAACTTCAGGGTATGTTACTAGGAACAGGCGAGGGGTTCAAAGAATATGCACAAAAGTGGAGGGATTTGGCTGGCAGGGTGCAGCCTCCTTTAACCGACCGCGAGCTTGTTGATATGTTTCTAGGGACCCTATCTGGGCCATTTTTCAATCATCTGATTGGTAACTCTTCCACGGGGTTTACCGATTTGATCTTAACAGGCGAAAGAATAGAAGCTGGCATCAAGTCAGGAAAGATTCAGAAGGGTGTTGCTGCAAGTGTTGAGAAGAAACCTTTTAAGAAGGAAACGGCTGTGGTATATTCTCAGAGAAGAGCAGGGAAGACGGAGCGTCGGCCAACTGTGGGGGCCGTAATGATTCAAAACTCTTCAAGTGAGCAGCCTCGCTATAACCAGTCCAGACCAAATCAACAACGGGTGGAACGGCCACAACGACAGTTCACCTGCATTAATATGACTCCAGCGCAAGTGCTTCCCCATCTGTTAAAGTTGAATCTCGCCACCATCAAGGAGGCACCAAAGAATGTGAATACGTCCTCTCCGTATTACCATCCAAACGCCAAATGCGCCTACCATTCTGACAGTTTCGGACATGACACCAATGATTGTTGGGCACTCAAGCATAAAATCCAAGACCTGATAGAGGCGAAGGAGGTGGAGTTTGATGCTCCGGAGAAGCCTAATGTGATATCTGCCCCCATGCCGAAGCACGGCCGAAATGTCAATGCCATTGAAGAAGATTTGTATGTTGCTGATGTTAATGATCTGATAACTCCATTATTGACCATCAAGTTGAATCTGTTAAAGGCCGGGATCTTCCCGGGGTGTAAAGAAGACTGTTATTGTTGTTACTCTCTGCCGTTTGATTGTCCGCTACTGAAGAAAGGCATCCAAGGCCTTATGGATAGTCGACAAATTTTGTTTGAAAAAGTTTATGCTGTTCCAACCCATATTGAAGATGTCTCAATCATAACCATTCACGCCAATCTTTCCAAGGCCGTCAAAAAGCCTGTTAAGATTACACCAGTCACAAAATCTGTTCCTTTGAAGATAACAATGCCAGGGCCTGTTCCCTATGTTTCTGAGAAGTCGATACCATGGAACTATGGCGGTGACGTCTACTACCATGGTATTAAACAAATCGAAATAAATGAAGAAAGTTCGGATGATGAAGAAGCCAACATTGGTAACATTGTAGGCACGAGCAAAATCACTCGGAGCGGGAGAATATTTTCTCCAGAGATTGCCCCTCCAAGAGCAATCTTTGGACCCTCATCTGCCGACAAGGTCATCCCTGCACCAATAAAACTCTCTGCTAGACCCCCTTTGATTGAAGATGTTGTTGTTCCTAGTACTGTCCCTCCTACCGCTGCTGATAAAGGTAAGGGAATCCAGAGTGAGCTCGTCAGGACGAGGGCTCAACCCTTGATCATCCCGGAGACCTCCAAGAGAGAAATGGATGAAATCTTGAAGATAATCCAAAGGAGTGACTACGATGTGGTAGAACAGCTGGGGCAAACCCCCTCAAAGATCTCCATGCTGGCACTACTACTTTACTCGGAAGCGCACGCTAAGGCTCTGATTAAATTCCTGAAGGCAGCTCATGTGCCCCAAGAAACCTCTGCGGATCAATTTCAAAATTGCGTGGCTAGCCTTACTGCGGACAATGGATTAGGTTTCTCTGATGCCGACCTAACTCCTAAAGGTAGAAACCACAATGATGCTTTGCACATTTCAGTCGAATGCCAGGGAACTACTCTCGCACATGTCTTGGTCGACACCGGTTCGTCGCTGAATGTGCTGCCTAAGAAGGCCTTGGACCGACTAGATTGTGAAGGGTTAGAGCTGAAGCCGAGTGATATTATTGTCAGAGCTTTCGATGGTTCAAAGAGAATGGTCCATGGGGAGGTTGAAATTCCCATCAAGATAGGCACTGAGGTGTTTAAATCTACTTTCTATGTGATGGACATCCGTCTGTCATACTCTTACTTGTTGGGTAGGCCTTGGATACACCATGCTGGGGCAGTCACCTCCTCCTTACATCAGATGTTGAAGTATCCTGTCAAGGGAAAGATCATTACTGTCCATGGTGAAGAGGAGTACATGGTTAGTCACTTGAATTCTTTCCGGTATGTGGAGGTAGAAGGGGAGTTCATTGAGACGCCTTTTCAGCATTTCGAAGAAGCCCTTCCTGAGATAACAGTAGCAAAGTTGGCAGCTGAGACACCGAGGCAGATGGCCAGGATGGCTTCTTTGGAGGACGCAAAGGCCGCGATAAAGAAAGGGAAGAATTCAGCATGGGGGCAGTTGCCTGATATTCTGCATAAGACAGACAAATTTGGATTAGGGTTCACTACCGCAGGCCAGAAAGTGATGCACCGTTCGAAGATTGAAAGAGCTCCAGTCAAAATTTCACCCTACGGAATCAACGCTTTAGAGGATGAAGACAAAGGGAGCAACATCGAAGAGTGGATTTATCCAACTGTCAAAGGAGGATTGAGCAACTGGGAGGCAAAAGACTTTGTCCCCATCACATTTATTCATCAGTAATTTATCTGTTAAACATTTCCTATTGGGTCTGTAATATTTATTTTCAAACAATCCGTACACTATCTTTTCACCTCATGCCTTGCCCGGGGCATGTAGGTCCATTTGTAAGGGTTTTGATTATTTTTCATATCCATATGCCATGTTTAATGATTCATTGGACGTTTTTCATTTGATAAACTGCTTGTGTTCATTTTCTTTCCTTTTGCATTTTTTGTTTAAGGATGGATATCCCTTACACACAGCCACACTCACCAATGCAGGTACCCATCCACTCCGGATTCAATGGGTGACTATTCTGCTATATCCTTCAATAACTCTGAAGATCTGGTCAATCAAGCCGAGTATGAAGATGACGAAGGTTGTGAATTACCAGGGGAACTAGCCATACTTCTACAGCAAGAGGAAAGGGCCATCTTACCTCACGAAGAGTCATTGGAAACTGTCAACTTAGGGACCGAGGAAGACCGGAAGGAGGTGCAAGTGGGTGCTAATTCTTGAACCAAGTGTCAAGGAACGCCTGATACAGTTGTTGAATGAGTATGTTGAAATCTTCGCTTGGTCTTATGAAGACATGCCGGGTTTAGACACAGACATCGTGGTTCACCGTCTCCCCACAAGAGAGGACTGTCCACCGATCAAGCAAAAAGTTCACCGAATGAGGCCTGACATGTCTGAAAAGATCAAGGCAGAAGTAATGAAGCAATTCGACGCTGGCTTTCTGGCTTTTACGTCCTATCCTCAATGGGTCGCTAACATCGTGCCAGTACCTAAGAAAGATGGAAAAGTCAGGATGTGTGTGGACTACCGGGATTTGAATAGGGCCAGCCCCAAAGATGACTTTCCGCTTCCACACATTGACATTTTGATCGACAATACAGCTCAGCACAAAGTGTTTTCCTTCATGGATGGATTCTCGGGCTACAATCAAATCAAAATGGCCCCCGAGGATATGGAGAAAACAACTTTTGTCACACAATGGGGCACTTTCTGTTACAAGGTGATGCCGTTCGGGCTGAAGAACGCAGGGGCAACTTATCAACGCGCCATGGTAGCTTTATTTCATGATATGATACATCATGAGATCGAAGTTTACGTAGACGATATGATAGCTCAGTCGCAAACGAAGGAGGAGCACCTTGAACATCTAGAAAAGCTGTTTGCCAGATTGAAAGAATATAAACTCAGGCTGAATCCAAGTAAGTGCACTTTTGGAGTTAGGTCTGGTAAACTTCTAGGATTCATTGTAAGCAACAAAGGCATTGAGGTCGATCCAGCAAAAGTGAAAGCAATACAAGAGATGCCTGCTCCCCGTACTGAAAAGGAGGTTAGAGAGTTCTTGGGGCGCTTGAACTATATTGCCAGATTCATCTCACATCTGACTTCTACCTGTGAGCCAATTTTCAAACTCTTAAAGAAAGATCAGGTAGTTGAATGGAACGACGATTGCCAAGCTGATTTTGATAGGATCAAGGAGTATTTGCTAGAACCTCCTATTATGATGCCACCCGTCGAAGGAAGACCACTGATCATGTATCTGACCGTCTTGGATAACTCAATGGGGTGTGTTTTGGGCCAGCATGACGAGTCTGGTCGAAAAGAGCATGCTATTTATTACCTTAGCAAAAATTTTACCGACTGTGAGACTCGCTACTCACTGCTCGAGAAAACTTACTGCGCTTTGGTATGGGCTGCTCGCCGACTAAGACAGTATATGTTGACTCATACTACCTTGTTGATTTCCAAAATGGATCCTATCAAGTATATCTTTGAAAAGCCTGCTTTATCTGGAAGGATAGCTAGATGGCAAATGATCCTAACATAGTATGACATCCAGTACACCACTCAAAAAGCTATAAAAGGGAGTGTACTAGCTGACCATCTGGCTCATCAAGCTATCGAAGATTATCAACCCATGAGATTTGACTTCCCAGACGAGGACATCATGAATTTGGACAACATTGAAAGTAACGGACCGTATGACGGACCCGAAAAGGGATCCCGATGGACCCTATACTTTGATGGTGCCTCAAATGCACTTGGAAATGGTATCGGCGCAGTACTCATTTCTCCGGAAGGTTGTCACACACCTTTCACGGCCCGACTTTGCTTCAGCTGCACAAATAACGTGGCTGAGTATGAAGCTTGCATCTTTGGTCTCAAGGCTGCTATAGACTTGGGGATCAAATCTTTGATCGTATTTGGGGACTCGGCTTTGGTTATCAGTCAAATCAAAGGAGAGTGGGATACCAAGCATCCTAATCTTATTCCATACAAAGAACATGTCTTGACATTGTTGCCTCATTTCGAGCAAATTACCTTCGAGCATTTCCCGCGAGAAGAGAATCAGCTAGCAGATGCTCTAGCTACAATGTCCTCCATGTTTAAACTCAACTGGGATAACGAGGCTCCCCAAATCACCACCGAGCGAATGGATGAACCTGCACATTGTCACGAGATTAATACCGAATAAGTAGTGGAACAACCCTGGTTACATGAAATCAAAAGGTATCTCGAGACTAGAGATTATCCCGAAGGAGCTTCCGTAAATGACAAGAAGTTCTTAAGGAAATTTGCTGCCAAATTCTTCCTGAGCAACGACATCCTTTACAAACGAAGCCATGATTGTGTATTACTCCGATGCGTAGACAAAGCTGAAGCAGAGTTGATCATGACTGAGATACACAGCGGCACATTTGGCACTCACTTGAGCGGGCATACAATGGCTAAGAAGATCCTAAGGGCAGGCTATTACTGGTCTACCATGGAAGCTGACTGCCATCAACATTCCCGTACTTGCCACAAATGTCAAGTCTACGCTGACAAAGTTCATATCCCTCTGGTTCCTCTCAATGTTCTGACTTCTCCTTGGCCATTTGCAATGTGGGGCATTGACATGATTGGAGAGATCAAGCCCACGGCTTCCAACGGACATCGCTTCATCCTGGTTGCCATTGACTATTTCACTAAATGGGTCGAAGCAGCTTCCTTCGCCTCTGTTACTAAAAATGTGGTTGCCCGCTTTATCAAGCAAAATCTCATATGTCGGTATGGTGTTCCAGACAGGATCATCACAGACAACGGTACAAATCTGAATAATACGATGATCACCGCATTGTGCGAACAGTTCAAGATTTATCATCACAATTCATCTCCCTATCGGCCGAAGATGAACGATGTTGTTGAAGCTGCGAACAAAAACATTAAGAAGATCATTCAGAAAATGACAGTCACTTACAAAGACTGGCATGAGATGTTACCGTTTGCTCTACATGGATACCGAACGACGACACATACTTCAACCGAGGCAACCCCATTTTCTTTGGTATATGGCATGGAAGCTGTCTTGCCTATGGAAGTTCAGATTCCTTCTCTAAGGATTATGAAGGACACAGGTTTGAATGAAGATGATTGGATGCAGACCCGACTTGATCAACTCAACCTGATCGACGAGAAGCGACTCGTTGCTATATGCCATGGTCAGACGTACCAAAAACGGATGATCAAGGCCTTCAATAAAAAAGTCAGACGTCAGGTGTATCAAGTCGGAGATCTCGTAATCAAGCGGATTATCTTGCCGCAAAGTGATCCCAGGGGCAAATGGACTCCTACATATGAAGGACCATTTGTGATCAAGAGCATATTTTCTGGTGGTGCAATGATTCTGACCACCATGGACGGCGACGATTTGCCGCACCCTGCGAATGCAGACATAGTCAAAAGATACTACGCATAAAGTAACCCGACAAGTCGAAAACCCGAAAGGGCGGCTTTGGAAAAAATGGGCATCCAGGTGAACCGAAAACCCGAAAGGGCGGTTCAGGAAAAAGTTAGGGATAAAAATAAAAAAAAATCTGTACACCCGGAAAGTTGAAAACCCGAAAGGGCGGCTTGGGCAAAAAGGGGTTTCCCGGTGGATCGAAAACCCGAAAGGGCGATTCAGGCAAAAGTTAGGGAATTAAAGCGTATGACTATGTCTCGTCGGATCACTTCAAAGACAATCTCTTCATCAACCAGTTCCAGGCTTCTGATCAATCCAGTCATCGGCAAACGAAGCATTGAATGGACAGATATTCATAGTTATGAAGGCTATAGCGGAATGAAATCCCATGGAATTATTTCACATAGCCATCTTTATTTTGTATAAATTTTTCAATATTTACGACAAAATCCTCTTACTAGGATGATTGTATCCTTTGTACAAATATACTCAGAAAAGTTAATACAAATACTCTTCCCAGAAATTTGTGTCATTCCCTTTTTCTTTTTCTCTTGCCCTAATTGTTTTATTTTGAGAAACGTCCAATGTTTTGTTAAATAGGCATATGCATTTGAACTTAACCATTTCCTTATGAATCAAGAAACAGGATTACTGATAGGTCAAAGATGCAGTTGGATATCTTGATACCCTTCAAAGGAAACCCCCAGGAGATTTGGAATCCATATCCCCAGCAAGTTCTGAAGCTTATCCCTAGTAGATTCGGGAAGCTTGTCCCCTGCAGAGTATGGATGTCTCTCCCGAGCTTTGTTAAAGGTAATTCCTCACAAGGGCTTATAACTGGGTTATCCTCAGCTTATTGCCACGGAAGATCGCACTCGCCAAATTTATTCCTATCCCCAACGGAGTTCATCAAAGTTCCCCAGCGTAACTTATCAATACAATCCCCAGAGGAGTTTGTCTTTGTTGTCCCCAGCCAGAGGATCCTCCGGAACTCAATTCCCCTCAGAGTTTAAGTTTCAGTATCCCCAGCAAAGCCAGACTAGTGAACCTTCTCCCCACAGAGTTTTGGGAGGGCAAATCTTGAGTTCCCCAGTGAAGTCGCCAGAGATACTTCCCACCAAGCTGAAGATTCTCAGTCTTACCTCCCCAGCATGAGTCTATTAGATTGGAACTCCCCAGTAGAAGTCATCAGGAATTCCCCAGAAGATTGGTATACAACCCAAGCTCCTTATTCTCCAGCAACAACCAGGAATTATTCTTCCCGGCAGCGGTCAAGATGCTTTTATCTTCAGCCATCTATGATTCATTTATCCTCTACAAAACAGCTCTACAGCTTACATGCGCATTCATTTACATTCATATCACATAACATACATTGTGTCATGCATCATGACATTGCATATAACTAACTCTTTACCTTTTCAGGTAAGATCAGTCGAAAGACTAAAATCATTATCTTCCGAGATTTCTTTCCAGGAATAGTTCGGATGTGACCCAGACACGGCAACATTCTAATGCTTATTCCAGATTTATCCAGATGCAGTTTTACATGAGCTCATCGTCAGGGAACCCTACACCGGTTCTTCCTCCAAATTCAAGACTTCTGAAAACAGTTCACGGGTTCTCCAAGTAACGGATGTTAACCTATCGCTTGTTCAGATTCTTCTCAAGACTTCTGAAAACAGTTTATGGATTCTTCCCAACAACGAATGTTAATCTATCAACTTGTTCAGATGCAATTTTTGAAAACAGTTTACGGACGCTTCCCAACAACGGATGCTGCTCTATGGCTTCTTCAACCCCAAGATCTCTGAAAACAGTTCACGAGTTCTCCAAGTAACGGATGTTAACCTATCACTTGTTCAGTTTCTTCTCAAGACTTCTGAAAATAGTTTATGGATTCTTCCCAACAACGGATGTTAATCTATCAACTTGTTCAGATGCAATTTTTGAAAACAGTTTACGGACGCTTCCCAACAACGGATGCTGCTCTATTGCTTATTCAACCCCAAGATCTCTGAAAACAGTTCACGGGTTCTCCAAGTAACGGATGTTAACCTATCACTTGTTCAGTTTCTTCTCAAGACTTCTGAAAACAGTTTATGGATTCTTCCCAACAACGGATGTTAATCTATCAACTTGTTCAGATGCAATTTTTGAAAACAGTTTACAGACGCTTCCCAACCACGGATGCTACTCTATTGCTTATTCAACTCCAAGATCTCTGAAAACAGTTCACGGGTTCTCCAAGTAACGGATGTTAACCTATCGCTTGTTCAGATTCTTCTCCAGACTTCTGAAAACAGTTTACGGATTCCTCCCAACAGTGGATGCCAATCTATTGCTTATTCAGACCCCCAGTTCAGAGATGGTCCCAGGCATGGACACCTTTCTGATACCCATTCCAGATGGCATCTTTAAGCCCATCCCCGACAAGTTTCTGTCACTCCTCCCGATGGCATCGTTAAGCCCATCTCTAAATGGCATCTCTAAGCCCATTCCCACATCCATTGCTTTGACGAGTGCAAATTTAAGGGCACTCTAGTGTCCAATCTCCTTTTACCCTCGAGTCGCGAAAGGCAAACTTGCCAATCTAACTCTTCGGATTCAAGAAGATTGAACAGGGGCAACTGTTGTACCCCAAAATTTTCCCTCCCATTTTCTCAACATTTCTTATCATAAAGCCCTTGGAGATCAAGATCCAGTTAGGGTTTCATCTGCTCAAGACTTCTCCTTGCACTGTTGACTCAAATTAGGGTTTGTGTTTGCACAAAGATGTTTTGACCTAAAATGCCTAAGATGACTTTCATGCTTCATGTTGGACTCCCAAGTTTATCCATACCAAGTTTCAAGTCTTGATTCCAAGTTTTGCCCAGTCAATTGGGCAGTTGACCTAAAAATCAACTGTATTAGGGAAAAAGTCAACTATGGCCAATTGACAGTCAAATCTCATGAAAATTGACCCACATCAACATCATGAACTCACATGGACCATTTGATCAAGTTTGGATCACAATTCCACAAGAAATTTGATCAGATCACCAAAAGGGCAAAATGGTCATTTTTAGGGTTTTGACTGCACAAAGGCAATTTTTGACTGTTTGACCTAGCCAATGGCAAACCAAGCTCACATATGGACTCAAGGACCCCATGGAAATGTCTTGACATGCTCAACAAGTTCAAAAGATCCCAAGAACACAAGATTGACAGTTGAATTTCCCAGTCAATTGATCAATTTTGACTGTATACTGAAAAGTCAAACTTTGACTTTTTGGTCAAAATCAAGAGTCAAGATTCATTTTTCATCAAAACATGCCAAAACATGAAACTTGTTCATCAAGAAATCAAAAATTGCAAATTAGGGTTTGAAATGAGAATTTTTCATAACTTAGAATTTTTCTAAGTTATGAAAAACCCTAATTTTTTTCCAACTTTGCCCCACTTTCTCACCAAGATTCATTTGGATTTAAGCAAAAGTCAAAACATGAAAGTTGTAGCTTGTTGCAAAATCTACAACTTTGATGCACAAAGTTTTCCCAAAAGAAGCTTGTATTTCAAGTTACAATTTTTGGAACAAGGGTACCAAACCATTCTTAACTTAGTAAAATTTTGACCTTTTTAGGCAAGGTTTTTACCTAACTTCAAGACCATTTTTCACATACTTCCATTTGGAATTTCAATTTGCACTTCAAAGATGGATTGTAGTACACATTCCAAGCTTTCCAAAATGTCCAAGAACTCATCAAACAACCTCATGACTTGAGAGAATCGAATTTTGCAATCTGGCAAAAAGTCACTTTTGTTCTTGACCAAGACATGTTCATACACATTGCCATTTTCAAGTCAGCTTGGTTTATGCTACATTACAGGCCTCTAAACCATCCAACACTCAATAATTTACTGCATACTCATTGTGCCAAAGCCTTATTTTGTGTATCCAAGTATTGTATGCAAGATTAGGCCATAAATGGAAAAAGTGAAATAGCCATTTTTGCAAAAGCAAGCTTTATGTCATAATGCAAATCCAAGAAGTACAGATCAAATCCCCTTGGCACAAGTTTAGGGACTAATCACTCTGATCAAGACAAGGTTTTGCAGCATGTTTAGGGGGCCTCTACCTGTCTAAAACACAAAGTGGCCATGGCTTGCTTAAAGTGTAAGAAATAGGACATATCACAACACAACTTTGATCTCAGCACAAGCAAGCCTAAGAAAAGTTATCAAACATATCCTAAACATCAAACACAAGCTAGAACACGAGCCAACCATCCCCAACACCCTCTCATTCCCAGAATCACCTTCAAACTGCCCAAACAGAGTAACCTCTGCAGATTGAGTTCCAACTCTCATCCCTCTCATGATTTCTTGCTAAAATCTCATCAAACACATTCCCTAGCATCACTTGAAGCTAACCCAAACATAAAACACGACCTGTAACTCCTCTAGGCAGTTCCACCATTTTCACTTTCTTGTTTTGCAGTTGAAGGTCCATAGCTCGATTCAAGGTGTTTCAAAGCAAAGTAAGCATTGGAATAGCATCACTACACTTCAGGCAAGCTGTACAGATCATCATCTTGCCCTGAAAGCTCCCCCATTTCCAGTTAGAACTTCAACTGAACAGGTATCTTCTTGAACTTCTAACTCTTATTATATGCATCATTAGCTCTAGGTTTGTGAATAAGAAGTGTTCCACTCATGCCCCTGAATCTGTACATGCTTTTACTTTTCATTTATTTTTCCTGAGCAATGAGAATTTAAGGTCTGAATATGGAAGAAAAGTTAGGTTAAGATTTGGGAATGTTAAAATTCTCTCTCATTTTTGAGAGTTAGGATGAGTTCTTTACATATTTAGAATCGTGGCTTGATGATTAACAGTTCTTATGTTGAAAGTTTGTGCAAAAAAATCAAGGAATCCAGATGTTTGAATTTGAGTACAGGCGCGCGTTTTTGGACAAGGAGTTGTCTGAAGGTTGAAGAAGAAGCCACATGGGCTGGGCCTGCTTTTGTATTTCTTTTCACACCATATTTCTGATTTCATACCCTCTGAGCCTATTTTGTTTGATTTAATGATTTTTTGACTTTTCTTTTTTTATTCTGACTTATTTATTTTTCCTAATAATATTAAAAACATAAAAAAACATTTTTTACACCATTTTTATATTTTTAGGCATTTATTTAGTTATATTGCTATTTGTATGTAAATAAGTACAAAAATATATTATTTAGAATAAATAGGAAAAAATAATGTAAGCATATGTTATTTTCTTTTTTATTTTGTTCCATCTTCTTAAAATATTTTATACAAAATATACTTTTTTTATAAATATTAAATATCATTATTTTTGTATATATAATATTTGTTTAGTAAATAATAAAGATATTTATATATATTAGTATATTTAGGTAAATAATACAAAAAATATATACATTTTTTTATTTTATTAATATTTGACATAAAAATACTTTTTATAAATATACTTCATTTTTATTTTTTGTACATAATAAATAAATACTTGTATAAATTAAATAATATATATATTTACTTAATAAAAATTAGGGTTTTACCCTTAACACACAAAAACTCCAAAAAAGTTACTTTTTTTATTTTATTCATTTTTTTGTTTATTTGACATAAAAAAATATCCTTTTTCCATACATATAAGAAACCCTTTTTGCATTTTGCATCTTTATTTTATTTTCCATTTAATTTATGCAATTAATTATCTTGTAAATATTCCAAATTGATGTAATAGCTAGGTCTAAATTTCTTGTCAATAACCCCCATTTGAACATTTGTACCCCCCTTCCCATATTGTGTTGTAATAGTGTAGGAATTTTACTTTTCGCACTTTAACGCTTTTTAAATATACCATGCTAGAATTAGGGTTTGTATGCAAATAAAAAGAACAAAATAGTTTGACCTAATTTCAAGATAATAAAAGCATGAAAAATGGACAACACATATCACACTTGCACCCCTAGGGTATTCCACTTGTTGCCTTCAAAAATGGGCCATATTGCATGTTAGGTTTCTTTGGGTAAAAACAAACAATCAAATGATCATAGTCCCCCGATGACGCTTTCGAAAAGTTGCCTAAAATGATCAAGTCCCTTTCAAGGAAAAATTACCCAAAGATACCTAGCACTATTGCAATTATGGTCTAAAATGATGACCCGCGCCCGTCCCTTTCACCTCCTAACCCAAGATTGTCCACCAAATGCAATGGTGGAACAAAATTGTTAAAAGGGTTAAAACATAACAAAAATCTTTGAGAACTTTAGGGTAGATAGCTCTTAAGTACTTGTAAACTTGCAAAAGAAAACACTTGCCTATTTTCAAACCACACTTCACAAACACTTTCAAAACAAACTTTCAAAAAAACCTTGGAACATCTTTTCAAAAAGACAAACACCTTTTGTAAAACATTCGAGTAAAGAATTGTTACAAGGGTAGCCTAGACAAGGCATCTTTTTCAAAACTTTTTTCAAAAGCCACACACAAAGCACCATTTCAAACAATTGAAAACCAAGGCAAGTTGGTCTAAGCAAGTACCTAAGAGCCCATGGATAACCATGGATAGAAAGGGTGCTAATACCTTCCCTTTCTATAATCTACTCCCCGAACCCAAGAAAACATCTCAAAGGTTTTTGCTGTGCTTTTTTAAACCTTTCCTTAGGATAAAATAAAAAGTCGGTGGCGACTCTTGCTCAACCGAAACATTTGCGAACACAAACGCAAAAACCCTAGTCAGTTCTCCCACCGTATCATAGAACTGGCGACTCTGCTGGGGACAATTTTAAAAGTGGAGTAACCTTAGGGCTTAGATCACCCTCTTGCATGATTAATTGTTTGTCTTGTTTACTTTACATTTTGGGCTCTCTTGTTTGGGTTTACAATCCTATACCCGGATTTTGGGAAACATTCATAGATAGCAATACATTGTGGAAACTGTGCGGGGTATACCGACACGGTCGAAGCAATAGCTATATTAGTGCGACATATTTGTGAGTACCGGTAACCCTTGAGTTCAATCAAGGAGAGTACGGGGCCGCTGAGTGATGTCACTAAGCACTAATGACCTAGAACCTTACTTGACCATCTTGGCCTTGCATTAGGGGTAGTGAGATGACCGGCTTTGGTGCAGTCCGAAGTTGGTAGATACTCGATACTACACTCATTGAGGGTTGTTTTCTTGGAATATTTTGGTCGCTAGTTAAGTGGCTAAACCGAAACAATGAACAATGAAAACAATCCAATGATATTGAGCTCCTTAGAACCCGGTTACTATTTATAGGACAGGTTTTTAAGCCAACTACACTCAAGAGGGTACTTACCTATGAGACCCCATGCAAGCCTGAAACTAGGGTTTGGTGTGAATTGCTTGTACATATGTTTTGTGCATACATCATAAACATCATAAAGCATCATATGCATTCACTAACCATTTCAAGGGTTTGGATCTTCATCTTTGTTCTTGTTTTGTAGGTCATCGAAATTCCTCGCAGAAAAACCATCCAAGTCAATCTTGTGAGAATCCCTCCTCAACTCAAGGAGCTCACATCAAGAATTCCGGAAAGCTCTCCCTTCAGTGAAAGACATGGTAGACTACTCAGCTTAGTCAACACCAGCATTGAGGAGGACATGATGAAAGTGCTATTCCAGTTCTTTGACCCTCTTCACCACTGTTTCACTTTCCCCGACTACCAGTTGGTGCCCACTTTGGAGGAGTTTTCTCAACTCCTAAGAATTCCTATCCTTAATCAACTACCTTTCAACGGTACGGAAAAGGAACCAAAGCTGGAAGATGTTGCTCGAGCATTACATCTACAACCATCCGACATCAAGGGGCATTGGGAAACCAGAAGTGGCGTCAAAGGATTCTTAGCAAAATTCTTGTTTGAGAAGGCACAAGAGTGTTGGAATTCATTGGACCTACAAGCCTTTGAAGAAATTGTGGCACTCCTTATCTATGGGTTGGTCTTGTTCCCAAATTCTGACCAATTGGTAGATGTCAACGCCGTCAAAATTTTCTTGTCCAGAAATCCAATACCAACATTTCTTGGGGATATCCTTCACTCATTTTACACACGAACAATGAGAAAGAGGGGTGTTCTCATGTGATGTACTCCTCTCCTTGCAAGGTGGTTTATTTCGCACCTTCCACAATCTGTCTTGAAGAATGACCAAGGCTCAAGGTGGTCCCAACGGTTGATGACTCTTACTCACTCTGATGTACATTGGTGTTCTCGGTCCAGAGAAAATGTCATCATCGTCGATCGTTGTGGAGAGTTTCCTAATGTTCCTTTACTTGGAATCAGAGGAGGTATCACCTACAACCCTTGCCTAGCTTTGAGGCAATTTGGATATGCACGGAGGGATAGCCCTCATGACATGTTGATTCCTGACCTAGTTTTTGACTTCGACAACGATGCGCAAGGACTTCACCAAAGATTCATCAGAGCTTGGGGAAGACCCAACAAGGTTGATAGCAAGACCCTGGGACACAAGAACTCCATCCCTCTTGAGCCTTATCTCAAGTGGGTACGAGCCCGAGCCCAGAGTCTGATGATGCCTTATTCTCATGTTCTCCCTGTGATTAAAGAGCCCGTCATGGAAGGAGAGGTTCCCTACACCATCCTATATCCTGACATCCCTACATCGTGGGAGGAAATGCAGAAAAGTTGGATTCAACTCAAGGAGGAACGGAACACTTTTGAAGCCAGCTTCTACGCTAGTGAGAAGAAGGTTCTAGAGCTTACCCGCCGACTCCATGAGCAAGAGGCCCTCAACACCTACATCGCACCAAAGAGGATACGCAATGTCTTTTTACCTTGAGAAGTTATTTTTGTAATATTTGGCCCATGGGGCATTTATGTACTAACAAATTTCTTCTTATTAATATGACGTGCGTTCTTCTTTGTCTACAACAATTTTGAATGTTCTAAATCCTTGAATGCATTACATACATAAGAATACCATTCATCATGTGCATAAGCAGGTCTCACTCCAGGTTTCCTTATCTGTCTGCTGTTTATTTCAGTAGGATGGATCTCGAGCAAACAGTCAAAGACCTACAAGCTCAAAATGCACAGTTCCAGCAACTCCTGATGACCTTGGCTAAGGGTCAGGAGGATATCAAGACCCAATTAGGGAACAAAGACCTGGTGAAGAAGAAGAAAAAGAGACTCGGGGTGGCTACTTTAGGGAGAAGATTTGAAGGAGAGGCTAGGAGAGTGCTCGAATTTCCTCCTACTTCTGATGAAGGAACCAGTAAAGGAGGTGGAGTTGCTGTACCTTCCGAGTCCGATGTGGGAGAAGAGGAAGATGAAGAGGATGAAGATTATTCTGATCAACAATACCCTCCAGCTGATGATAAATATAAAGGGTTAGAAGACAGGTTGGCCGCCATGGAGCTACAAAGAGTACCGGGATTGGATTTTGAAGACTTGGGTTTGGTCGCCGGGATTGTGATTCCCCCAAAATTCAAAGTGCCAGTGTTTGTGAGGTATGATGGGCTGTCCTGTCCAAAAATGCATCTCAGGTCCTACGTGAGAAAGATCCAACCCTATACGGCAGATAAAAACCTTTGGATTCATTTCTTTCAAGACAGCCTTTCTGGAGCTCAATTGGAGTGGTTTTATCAACTAGAGGGAACCAGCGTCTGAAATTGGGAAGACTTGGCCACCGCTTTTTACAAACAATATCAATATAATTCTGACCTTGCTCCTACTCGTACCCAACTTCAGGGTATGTCACTAGGAACAGGCGAGGGGTTCAAAGAATATGCACAAAAGTGGAGGGATTTGGCTGGCAGGGTGCAGCCTCCTTTAACCGACCGCGAGCTTGTTGATATGTTTCTAGGGACCCTATCTGGGCCATTTTTCAATCATTTGATTGGTAACTCTTCCGCGGGGTTTACCGATTTGATCTTAACAGGCGAAAGAATAGAAGCTGGCATCAAGTCAGGAAAGATTCAGAAGGGTGTTGCTGCAAGTGTTGAGAAGAAACCTTTTAAGAAGGAAACGGCTGTGGTATATTCTCAGAGAAGAGCAGGGAAGACGGAGCGTCGGCCAACTGTGGGGGCCGTAATGATTCAAAACTCTTCAAGTGAGCAGCCTCGCTATAACCAGTCCAGACCAAATCAACAACGGGTGGAACGGCCACAACGGCAGTTCACCCGCATTAATATGACTCCAGCGCAAGTGCTTCCCCATATGTTAAAGTTGAATCTCGCCACCATCAAGGAGGCACCAAAGAATGTGAATACGTCCTCTCCGCATTACCATCCTAACGCCAAATGCGCCTACCATTCTGACAGTGTCGGACATGACACCAATGATTGTTGGGCACTCAAGCATAAAATCCAAGACCTGATAGAGGCAAAGGAGGTGGAGTTTGATGCTCCGGAGAAGCCTAATGTGATATCTGCCCCCATGCCGAAGCACGGCCGAAATGTCAATGCCATTGAAGAAGATTTGTATGTTGCTGATGTTAATGATCTGATAACTCCATTATTGACCATCAAGTTGAATCTGTTAAAGGTCGGGATCTTCCCGGGGTGTAAAGAAGACTGTTATTGTTGTTACTCTCTGCCGTTTGATTGTCCGCTACTGAAGAAAGGCATCCAAGGCCTTATGGATAGTCGACAAATTTTGTTTGAAAAAGTTTCTGCTGTTCCAACCCATACTGAAGATGTCTCAATCATAACCATTCACGCCAATCTTTCCAAGGCCGTCAAAAAGCCTGTTAAGATTACACCAGTCACAAAATCTGTTCCTTTGAAGATAACAATGCCAGGGCCTGTTCCCTATGTTTCTGAGAAGTCGATACCATGGAACTATGGCGGTGACGTCTACTACCATGGTATTAAACAAATCGAAATAACTGAAGAAAGTTCGGATGATGAAGAAGCCAACATTGGTAACATTGCAGGCACGAGCAAAATCACTCGGAGTGGGAGAATATTTTCTCCAGAGATTTCCCCTCTAAGAGCAATCTTTGGACCCTCATCTGCCGACAAGGTCATCCCTGCACCAATAAAACTCTCTGCTAGACCCCCTTTGATTGAAGATGTTGTTGTTCCTAGTACTGTCCCTCCTACCGCTGCTGATAAAGGTAAGGGAATCCAGAGTGAGCTCGTCAGGACGAGGGCTCAACCCTTGATCATCCCGGAGACCTCCAAGAGAGAAATGGATGAAATCTTGAAGATAATCAAAAGGAGTGACTACGATGTGGTAGAACAGCTGGGGCAAACCCCCTCAAAGATCTCCATGCTGGCACTACTACTTTACTCGGAAGCGCACGCTAAGGCTCTGATTAAATTCCTGAAGGCAGCTCATGTGCCCCAAGAAACCTCTGCGGATCAATTTCAAAATTGCGTGGCTAGCCTTACTGCGGACAATGGATTAGGTTTCTCTGATGCCGACCTAACTCCTAAAGGTAGAAACCACAATGATGCTTTGCACATTTCAGTCGAATGCCAGGGAACTACTCTCGCACATGTCTTGGTCGACACCGATTCGTCGCTGAATGTGCTGCCTAAGAAGGCCTTGGACCGACTAGATTGTGAAGGGTTAGAGCTGAAGCCGAGTGATATTGTTGTCAGAGCTTTCGATGGTTCAAAGAGAATAGTCCATGGGGAGGTTGAAATTCCCATCAAGATAGGCACTGAGGTGTTTAAATCTACTTTCTATGTGATGGACATTCGTCCGTCATACTCTTGCTTGTTGGGTAGGCCTTGGATACACCATGCTGGGGCAGTCACCTCCTCCTTACATCAGATGTTGAAGTATCCTGTCAAGGGAAAGATCATTACTGTCCATGGTGAAGAGGAGTACATGGTTAGTCACTTGAATTCTTTCCGGTATGTGGAGGTAGAAGGGGAGTTCATTGAGACGCCTTTTCAGCATTTCGAATAAGCCCTTCCTGAGATAACAGTAGCAAAGTTGGCAGCTGAGACACCGAGGCAGATGGCCAGGATGGCATCTTTGGAGGACACAAAGGCCGCGATAAAGAAAGGGAAGAATTCAGCATGGGGGCAGTTGCCTGATATTCCGCATAAGACAGACAAATTTGGATTAGGGTTCACTACCGCAGGCCAGAAAGCGATGCGCCGTTCGAAGATTGAAAGAGCGCCAGTCAAAATTTCACCCTACGGAATCAACGCTTTAGAGGATGAAGACAAAGGGAGAAACATCGAAGAGTGGATTTATCCAACTGTCAAAGGAGGATTGAGCAATTGGGAGGCAAAAGACTTTGTCCCCATCACTTTTATTCATCAGTAATTTATCTGTTAAACATTTCCTATTGGGTCTGTAATATTTATTTTCAAACAATCCGTGCACTATCTTTTCACCTCATGCCTTGCCCGGGGCATGTAGGTCCATTTGTAAGGGTTTTGATTATTTTTCATATCCATATGCCATGTTTAATGATTCATTGGACGTTTTTCATTTGATAAACTGCTTGTGTTCATTTTCTTTCCTTTTGCATTTTTTGTTTAAGGATGGCTATCCCTTACACACAGCCACACTCACCAATGCAGGTACCCATCCACTCCGGATTCAATGGGTGACTATTCTGCTATATCCTTCAATAACTCTGAAGATCTGGTCAATCAAGCCGAGTATGAAGATGACGAAGGTTGTGAAGTACCAGGGGAACTAGCCAGACTTCTACAGCAAGAGGAAAGGGCCATCTTACCTCACGAAGAGTCATTGGAAACTGTCAACTTAGGGACCGAGGAAGACCGGAAGGAGGTGCAAGTGGGTGCCAATCTGGAACCAAGTGTCAAGGAACGCCTGATACAGTTGTTGAATGAGTATGTTGAAATCTTCGCTTGGTCTTATGAAGACATGTCGGGTTTAGAGACAGACATCGTGGTTCACCGTCTCCCCACAAGAGAGGACTGTCCACCGATCAAGCAAAAAGTTCGCCGAATGAGGCCTGACATGTCTGAAAAGATCAAGGCAGAAGTAATGAAGAAATTCGACGCTGGCTTTCTGGCTGTTACGTCCTATCCTCAATGGGTCGCTAACATCGTGCCAGTACCTAAGAAAGATGGCAAAGTCAGGAGGTGTGTGGACTACCGGGATTTGAATAGGGCCAGCCCCAAAGATGACTTTCCGCTTCCACACATTGACATTTTGATCGACAATACAGCTCAGCAAAAAGTGTTTTCCTTCATGGATGGGTTCTCGGGCTACAATCAAATCAAAATGGCCCCCGAGGATATGGAGAAAACAACTTTTGTCACACAATGGGGCACTTTCTGTTACAAGGTGATGCCGTTCGGGCTGAAGAACGCAGGGGCAACTTATCAACGCGCCATGGTAGCTTTATTTCATGATATGATACATCATGAGATCGAAGTTTACGTAGACGATATGATAGCTCGGTCGCAAACGGAGGAGGAGCACCGTGAACATCTAGAAAAGCTGTTTGCCAGATTGAAAGAATACAAACTCAGGCTGAATCCAAGTAAGTGCACTTTTGGAGTTAGGTCTGGTAAACTTCTAGGATTCATTGTAAGCAACAAAGGCATTGAGGTCGATCCAGCAAAAGTGAAAGCAATACAAGAGATGCCTGCTCCCCGTACTGAAAAGGAGGTTAGAGGGTTCTTGGGGCGCTTGAACTATATTGCCAGATTCATCTCACATCTGACTTCTACCTGTGATCCAATTTTCAAACTCTTAAAGAAAGATCAGGTAGTTGAATGGAACGACGATTGCCAAGCTGCTTTTGATAGGATCAAGGAGTATTTGCTAGAACCTCCTATTCTGATGCCACCCGTCGAAGGAAGACCACTGATCATGTATCTGACCGTCTTGGATAACTCAATGGGGTGTGTTTTGGGCCAGCATGACGAGTCTGGTCGAAAAGAGCATGCTATTTATTACCTTAGCAAAAAGTTTACCGACTGTGAGACTCGCTACTCACTGCTCGAGAAAACTTGCTGCGCTTTGGTATGGGCTGCTCGCCGACTAAGACAGTATATGTTGACTCATACTACCTTGTTGATTTCCAAAATGGATCCTATCAAGTATATCTTTGAAAAGCCTGCTTTATCTGGAAGGATAACTAGATGGCAAATGATCCTAACATAGTATGACATCCAGTACACCACTCAAAAAGCTATAAAAGGGAGTGTACTAGCTGACCATCTGGCTCATCAAGCTATCGAAGATTATCAACCCATGAGATTTGACTTCCCAGACGAGGACATCATGAATTTGGACAACATTGAAAGTAACGGACCGTATGACGGACCCGAAAAGGGATCCCGATGGACCCTATACATTGATGGTGCCTCAAATTCACTTGGAAATGGTATCGACGCAGTACTCATTTCTCCGGAAGGTTGTCACACACCTTTCACGGCCCGACTTTGCTTCAGCTGCACAAATAACGTGGCTGAGTATGAAGCTTGCATCTTTGGTCTCAAGGCTGCTATAGACCTGGGGATCAAATCTTTGATCGTATTTGGGGACTCAACTTTGGTTATCAGTCAAATCAAAGGAGAGTGGGATACCAAGCATCCTAATCTTATTCCATACAAAGAACATGTCTTGACATTGTTGCCTCATTTCGAGCAAATTACCTTCGAGCATTTCCCGCGAGAAGAGAATCAGCTAGCAGATGCTCTAGCTACAATGTCCTCCATGTTTAAACTCAACTGGGATAACGAGGCTCCCCAAATCACCATCGAGCGAATGGAAGAACCTGCACATTGTCACGAGATTAATACCGAAGAAGTAGTGGAACAACCCGGGTTCCATGAAATCAAAAGGTATCTCGAGACTAGAGATTATCCCGAAGGAGCTTCCGTAAATGACAAGAAGTTCTTAAGGAAATTTGCTGCCAAATTCTTCCTGAGCAACGACATCCTTTACAAACGAAGCCATGATTGCGTATTACTCCGATGCGTAGACAAAGCTGAAGCAGAGTTGATCATGACTGAGATACACAGCGGCACATTTGGCACTCACTTGAGCGGGCATACAATGGCTAAGAAGATCCTAAGGGCAGGCTATTACTGGTCTACCATGGAAGCTGACTGCCATCAAAATTCCCGTACTTGCCACAAATGTCAAGTCTACGCTGACAAAGTTCATATCCCTCCGGTTCCTCTCAACGTTCTGACTGCTCCTTGGCCATTTGCAATGTGGGGCATTGACATGATTGGAGAGATCAAGCCCACGGCTTCCAACGGACATCGCTTCATCCTGGTTGCCATTGACTATTTCACTAAATGGGTCGAAGCAGCTTCCTTCGCCTCTGTTACTAAAAATGTGGTTGCCCGCTTTATCAAGCAAAATATCATATGCCGGTATGGTGTTCCAGACAGGATCATCACAGACAACGGTACAAATCTGAATAATACGATGATCACCGCATTGTGAGAACAGTTCAAGATTTATCATCACAATTCATCTCCCTATCGGCCGAAGATGAACGGTGCTGTTGAAGCTGAGAACAAAAACATTAAGAAGATCATTCAGAAAATGACAGTCACTTACAAAGACTAGCATGAGATGTTACCGTTTGCTCTACATGGATACCGAACGACGACACGTACTTCAACCGGGGCAACCCCATTTTCTTTGGTATATGGCATGGAAGCTGTCTTGCCTATGGAAGTTCAGATTCCTTCTCTAAGGATTATGAAGGACACAGGTTTGAATGAAGATGATTGGATGAAGACCCGACTTGATCAACTCAACCTGATCGACGAGAAGCGACTCGCTGCTATATGCCATGGTCAGACGTACCAAAAACGGATGATCAAGGCCTTCAATAAAAAAGTCAGACGTCAGGTGTATCAAGTCGGAGATCTCGTAATCAAGCGGATTATCTTGCCGCAAAGTGATCCCAGGGGCAAATGGACTCCTACATATGAAGGACCATTTGTGATCAAGAGCATATTTTCTGGTGGTGCAATGATTCTGACCACCATGGACGGCGACGATTTGCCGCACCCTGCGAATGCAGACATAGTCAAAAGATACTACGCATAAAGTAACCCGACAAGTCGAAAACCCGAAAGGGCGGCTTGGGCAAAAATGGGCATCCCGGTGAACCAAAAACCCGAAAGGGCGGTTCAGGCAAAAGTTAGGGATAAAAATAAAAAAAATCTGTACACCCGGCAAGTTGAAAACCCGAAAGGGCGGCTTGGGCAAAAAGGGGTTTCTCGGTGGATCGAAAACCCGAAAGGGCGATTCAGGAAAAAGTTAGGGAATTAAAGCGTATGACTATGTCTCGTCGGATCACTTCAAAGACAATCTCTTCATCAACCAGTTCCAGGCTTCTGATCAATCCAGTCATCGGCAAACGAAGCATTGAATGGACAGATATTCATAGTTATGAAGGCTATAGCGGAATGAAATCCCATGGAATTATTTCACATAGACATCTTTATTTTGTATAAATTTTTCAATATTTACGACAAAATCCTCTTACTAGGATGATTGTCTCCTTTGTACAAATATACTCAGAAAAAGTTAATACAAATACTCTTCCCAGAAATTTGTGTCATTCCCTTTTTCTTTTTCTCTTGCCCTAATTGTTTTATTTTGAGAAACGTCCAATGTTTTGTTAAATAGGCATATGCATTTGAACTTAACCATTTCCTTATGAATCAAGAAAGAGGATTACTGATAGGTCAAAGATGCAGTTGGATATCTTGATACCCTTCAAAGGAAACCCCCAGGAGATTTGGAATCCATATCCCCAGCAAGTTCTGAAGCTTATCCCCAGTAGATTCGGGAAGCTTGTCCCCTGTAGAGTACGGGCGTCTCTCCCGAGCTTTGTTCAAGGTAATTCCTCACAAGGGCTTATAACTGGGTTATCCTCAGCGTATTGCCACGGAAGATCGCACTCGCCAAATTTATTCCTATCCCCAACGGAGTTCATCAAAGTTCCCCAGCGTAACTTATCAATACAATCCCCAGAGGAGTTTGTCTTTGTTGTCCCCAGCCAGAGGATCCTCCGGAACTCAATTCCCCTCAGAGTTTAAGTTTCAGTATCCCCAGCGAAGCCAGACTAGTGAACCTTCTCCCCACAGAGTTTTGGGAGGGCAAATCTTGAGTTCCCCAGTGAAGTCGCCAGAGATACTTCCCACCAAGCTGAAGATTCTCAGTCTTACCTCCCCAGCATGAGTCTATTAGATTGGAACTCCCCAGTAGAAGTCATCAGGAATTCCCCAGAAGATTGGTATACAACCCAAGCTCCTTATTCTCCAGCAACAACCAAGAATTATTCTTCCCGGCAGCGGTCAAGATGCTTTTATCTTCAGCCATCTAGGATTCATTTATCCTCCGCAAAACAGCTCTACAGCTTACATGCACATTCATTTACATTCATATCACATAACATACATTGTGGCATGCATCATGACATTGCATATAACTAACTCTTTACCTTTTCAGGTAAGATCAGTCGAAAGACTAAAATCATTATCTTCAGAGATTTCTTTCCAGGAATAGTTCGGATGTGACCCAGACACGGCAACATTCTAATGCTTATTCCAGATTTATCCATATGCAGTTCTACACGAGCTCATCGTCAGGGAACCCTACACCGGTTCTTCCTCCAAATTCAAGACTTCTGAAAATAGTTCACGGGTTCTCCAAGTAACGGATGTTAACCTATCGCTTGTTCAGATTCTTCTCAAGACTTCTGAAAACAGTTTATGGATTCTTCCCAACAACGGATGTTAATCTATCAACTTGTTCAGATGCAATTTTTGAAAACTGTTTACGGACGCTTCCCAACAACGGATGCTGCTCTATTGCTTATTCAACCCCAAGATCTCTGAAAACAGTTCACGGGTTCTCCAAGTAACGGATGTTAACCTATCACTTGTTCAGTTTCTTCTCAAGACTTCTGAAAACAGTTTATGGATTCTTCCCAACAATGGATGTTAATCTATCAACTTGTTCAGATGCAATTTTTGAAAACAGTTTACGGACGCTTCCCAACAACGGATGCTGCTCTATTGCTTATTCAACCCCAAGATCTCTGAAAACAGTTCACGGGTTCTCCAAGTAACGGATGTTAACCTATCACTTGTTCAGTTTCTTCTCAAGACTTCTGAAAACAGTTTATGGATTCTTCCCAACAACGGATGTTAATCTATCAACTTGTTCAGATGCAATTTTTGAAAACAGTTTACAGACGCTTCCCAACCACGGATGCTGCTCTATTGCTTATTCAACTCCAAGATCTCTGAAAACAGTTCACGGGTTCTCCAAGTAACGGATGTTAACCTATCGCTTGTTCAGATTCTTCTCCAGACTTCTGAAAACAGTTTACGGATTCCTCCCAACAGCAGATGCCAATCTATTGCTTATTCAGACCCCCAGTTCAGAGATGGTCCCAGGCATGGACACCTTTCTGATACCCATTCCAGATGGCATCTTTAAGCCCATCCCCGACAAGTTTCTGTCACTCCTCCCGATGGCATCGTTAAGCCCATCTCCAAATGGCATCTCTAAGCCCATTCCCACATCCATTGCTTTGACGAGTGCAACTTTAAGGGCACTCTAGTGTCCAATCTCCTTTTACCCTCGATTCGCGAAAGGCAAACTTGCCAATCTAACTCTTCGGATTCAAGAAGATTGAACAGGGGCAACTGTTGTACCCCAAAATTTTCCCTCCCATTTTCTCAACATTTCTCATCACAAAGCCCTTGGAGATCAAGATCCAGTTAGGGTTTCATCTGCTCAAGACTTCTCCTTGCACTGTTGACTCAAATTAGGGTTTGTGTTTGCACAAAGATGTTTTGACCTAAAATGCCTAAGATGACTTTCATGCTTCATGTTGGACTCCCAAGTTTATCCATACCAAGTTTCAAGTCTTGATTCCAAGTTTTGCCCAGTCAATTGGGCAGTTGACCTAAAAATCAACTGTATTAGGGAAAAAGTCAACTATGGCCAATTGACAGTCAAATCTCATGAAAATTGACCCACATCAACATCATGAACTCACATGGACCATTTGATCAAGTTTGGATCACAATTCCACAAGAAATTTGATCAGATCACCAAAAGGGCAAAATAGTCATTTTTAGGGTTTTGACTGCACAAAGGCAATTTTTGACTGTTTGACCTAGCCAATGGCAAACCAAGCTCACATATGGACTCAAGGACCCCATGGAAATGTCTTGACATGCTCAACAAGTTCAAAAGATCCCAAGAACACAAGATTGACAGTTGAATTTCCCAGTCAATTGATCAATTTTGACTGTATACTGAAAAGTCAAACTTTGACTTTTTGGTCAAAATCAAGAGTCAAGATTCATTTTTCATCAAAACATGCCAAAACATGAAACTTGTTCATCAAGAAATCAAAAATTGCAAATTAGGGTTTGAAATGAGAATTTTTCATAACTTAGAATTTTTCTAAGTTATGAAAAACCCTAATTTTTTTCCAACTTTGCCCCACTTTCTCACCAAGATTCATTTGGATTTAAGCAAAAGTCAAAACATGAAAGTTGTAGCTTGTTGCAAAATCTACAACTTTGATGCACAAAGTTTTCCCAAAAGAAGCTTGTATTTCAAGTTACAATTTTTGGAACAAGGGTACCAAACCATTCTTAACTTAGTAAAATTTTGACCTTTTTAGGCAAGGTTTTTACCTAACTTCAAGACCATTTTTCACATACTTCCATTTGGAATTTCAATTTGCACTTCAAAGATGGATTGTAGTACACATTCCAAGCTTTCCAAAATGTCCAAGAACTCATCAAACAACCTCATGACTTGAGAGAATCGAATTTTGCAATCTGGCAAAAAGTCACTTTTGTTCTTGACCAAGACATGTTCATACACATTGCCATTTTCAAGTCAGCTTGGTTTATGCTACATTACAGGCCTCTAAACCATCCAACACTCAATAATTTACTGCATACTCATTGTGCCAAAGCCTTATTTTGTGTATCCAAGTATTGTATGCAAGATTAGGCCATAAATGGAAAAAGTGAAATAGCCATTTTTGCAAAAGCAAGCTTTATGTCATAATGCAAATCCAAGAAGTACAGATCAAATCCCCTTGGCACAAGTTTAGGGACTAATCACTCTGATCAAGACAAGGTTTTGCAGCATGTTTAGGGGGCCTCTACCTGTCTAAAACACAAAGTGGCCATGGCTTGCTTAAAGTGTAAGAAATAGGACATATCACAACACAACTTTGATCTCAGCACAAGCAAGCCTAAGAAAAGTTATCAAACATATCCTAAACATCAAACACAAGCTAGAACACGAGCCAACCATCCCCAACACCCTCTCATTCCCAGAATCACCTTCAAACTGCCCAAACAGAGTAACCTCTGCAGATTGAGTTCCAACTCTCATCCCTCTCATGATTTCTTGCTAAAAGATCATCAAACACATTCCCTAGCATCACTTGAAGCTAACCCAAACATAAAACACGACCTGTAACTCCTCTAGGCAGTTCCACCATTTTCACTTTCTTGTTTTGAAGTTGAAGGTCCATAGCTCGATTCAAGGTGTTTTAAAGCAAAGTAAGCATTGGAATAGCATCACTACACTTCAGGCAAGCTGTACAGATCATCATCTTGCCCTGAAAGCTCCCCCATTGCCAGATAGAACTTCAACTGAACAGGTATCTTCTTGAACTTCTAACTCTTAGTATAGGCATCATTAGCTCTAGGTTTGTGAATAAGAAGTGTTCCACTCATGCCCCTGAATCTGTACATGCTTTTACTTTTCATTTATTTTGCCTGAGCTATGAGAATTTAAGGTCTGAATATGGAAGAAAAGTTAGGTTAAGATTTGGGAATGTTAAAATTCTCTCTCATTTCTGAGAGTTAGGATGAGTTCTTTACATATTTAGAATCGTGGCTTGATGATTAACAGTTCTTATGTTGAAAGTTTGTGCAAAAAATCAAGGAATCCAGATGTTTGAATTTGAGTACAGGCGCGCGTTTTTGGACAAGGAGTTGTGTGAAGGTTGAAGAAGAAGCCACATGGGCTGGGCCTGCTTTTGTATTTCTTTTCACACCATATTTCTGATTTCATACCCCCTGAGCCCATTTTGTTTGATTTAATGATTTTTTGACTTTTCTTTTTTTATTCTGACTTATTTATTTTTCCTAATAATATTAAAAACATAAAAAAACATTTTTTACACCATTTTTATATTTTTAGGCATTTATTTAGTTATATTGCTATTTGTATGTAAATAAGTACAAAAATATATTATTTAGAATAAATCGGAAAAAATAATGTAAGCATATGTTATTTTCTTTTTTATTTTGTTCCATCTTCTTAAAATATTTTATACAAAATATACTTTTTTTATAAATATTAAATATCATTATTTTTGTATATATAATATTTGTTTAGTAAATAATAAAGATATTTATATATATTAGTATATTTAGGTAAATAATACAAAAAATATATACATTTTTTTATTTTATTAATATTTGACATAAAAATACTTTTTATAAATATACTTCATTTTTATTTTTTGTACATAATAAATAAATACTTGTATAAATTAAATAATATATATATTTACTTAATAAAAATTAGGGTTTTACCCTTAAAACACAAAAACTCCAAAAAAAGTTACTTTTTTTATTTTATTCATTTTTTTGTTTATTTGACATAAAAAAATATCCTTTTTCCATACATATAAGAAACCCTTTTTGCATTTTGCATCTTTATTTTATTTTCCATTTAATTTATGCAATTAATTATCTTGTAAATATTCCAAATTGATGTAATAGCTAGGTCTAAATTTCTTGTCAATAACCCCCATTTGAACATTTGTACCCCCTTCCCATATTGTGTTGTAATAGTGTAGGAATTTTACTTTTCTCACTTTAACGCTTTTTAAATATACCATGCTAGAATTAGGGTTTGTATGCAAATAAAAAGAACAAAATAGTTTGACCTAATTTCAAGATACTAAAAGCATGAAAAATGGACAACACATATCACACTTGCACCCCTAGGGTATTCCACTTGTTGCCTTCAAAAATGGGCCATATTGCATGTTAGGTTTCTTTGGGTAAAAACAAACAATCAAATGATCATAGTCCCCCGATGACGCTTTCGAAAAGTTGCCTAAAATGATCAAGTCCCTTTCAAGGAAAAATTACCCAAAGATACCTAGCACTATTGCAATTATGGTCTAAAACGATGACCCGCGCCTGTCCCTTTCACCTCCTAACACAAGATTGTCCACCAAATGCAATGGTGGAACAAAATTGTTAAAAGGGTTAAAACATAACAAAAATCTTTGAGAACTTTAGGGTAGATAGCTCTTAAGTACTTGTAAACTTGCAAAAGAAAACACTTGCCTATTTTCAAACCACACTTCACAAACACTTTCAAAATAAACTTTCAAAAAAACCTTGGAACATCTTTTCAAAAAGACAAACACCTTTTGTAAAACATTCGAGTAAAGAATTGTTACAAGGGTAGCCTAGACAAGGCATCTTTTTCAAAACATTTTTCAAAAGCCACACACAAAGCACCATTTCAAACAATTGAAAACCAAGGCAAGTTGGTCTAAGCAAGTACCTAAGAGCCCATGGATAACCATGGATAGAAAGGGTGCTAATACCTTCCCTTTCTATAATCTACTCCCCGAAACCAAGAAAACATCTCAAAGGTTTTTGCTGTGCTTTTTTAAACCTTTCCTTAGGATAAAATAAAAAGTCGGTGGCGACTCTTGCTCAACCGAAACATTTGCAAACACAAACGCAAAACCCTAGTCAGCTCTCCCACCGTATCACATAAACAATGGATAGCGGGGGTTTTAAACCCCCACTAAGTGTAGAACACAAAAATAGCGATTAGGCCATATGTAAATATAAAAAAGGCGCGATGGGGGGAATTGCTTCGTTTGGACATTCTGAATCCAGTGGTATGGGTCTCGTTGCCTAATTTTTCCATATACTCAAAGCCCCAAATGGTAGCTTCTGAAACCCTAGAACATTTCAATGGCATATTTCGCTACAGGCAAGATTAGTTCAATTAAAAGACACCAAAAGCTTCAGTGAGTCCATGTTAGTATAAATCAACATTTAAAATGCATTAATATGGCATGAAATTCAAAGTACGATTATGCAAAAATGTATGAACAGGGCGACTGTATTCTACCACTTCTTCGAGTATGGAGACTTAAAAAGTATTGAAAAGATTCCTGGCAGTCTTGGCAAGCTTATGGAATAGTTTTTAGGCCTTGAGACACACTGAAACTATGAAAACAGATTTGAAGTTTTTGTGTAAAAAATGCAAATTGGTTCTTTGAGTTTGGGCGCAGCTTCCTTCTTCTTGGATTTAGGGTTGTGTTCTGCTTATGTATGTGAACGATTTAGGTTAACAAAACAAGTCCAAAATCCATTCAATCAATGTTCTTGAATTTGTGATTTTCATGATTCTTTTTCAATCTTTTTCATTCCTTTTTGATGCCAATCATTGCCAATTCTTGCCTTTTTGAGTATGCACGAAATATTGAGGTCATGATGAGTGGATATGCTGCACAAAAAGGTTTGGAAAACATGATTTTCTATTTTTGTCATATTTTATTTTAATTAAATGAACTAATAATAATAATAATTCAAATAATTAATAAAAAATGATAACATAATTCCCTTTAAAGTCAATGGGTCGTGCATAGCCTTTGGGTGATGATTCTTGGAACAAATTGTGGCCCATTAGCAATTTTGAGGCATTTGAAGCAAAGTTGACTTTTCAAAATTCCCAAACATTTCCCAACTTCCACAAGGCATATCTTGCTCAATTTTTAAGCTTTGATCATGTTCTTAGACATTTTGGAAAGGTCTTGAAGTCCTCTAACCAATGCCCTTGGTCCCATGTCATTTTGATTTACCAATCTCAAGTTATGGTCTTTGACTTAAAGTGCCTTTTTGTTGACTTTTGAAAATGACCTATAATGTTGAGATTGATAACTTTTTGTGAGAGCATTTCTTGGACTTGAAGTGTGAATATGAGTTGTAGGAAATGTCATTCTCTTCAAAATGAGCTTTGTATGGAATTTTTATGATGCACCATATGGAAGTTATGCCCTGGTCAATTTGCAGTTGACTTTTCCAACTGTCCAAAAATAGAAACTTTTGCATCTTGAGACTTTTTGAGCCATGCTTTGAGAATCATGATCAAGAACTGATCAAATGATGTTTGTGGCTTCAAAATAAGATATTGACCAAAAATTTTGACTTTTGACTGTCAAATGACCATTTTGCCCCTGCAGTTGACTGTGAAGCATTTAGGGTTTTTGACTGTGCAATTTGATGCTGTGAGTCTTGAAACTTTGCATAAGAATGCTTGACAATGTTTGTAGGCATGTGGGACTTGTTTGGACCTTTGGAAACTTCAATTTCTTTGCCAGCACCAAAACCCTAATTTTTGACTGTTAAGAGGTGTGATCTGTGCAACCCTTGGGAGATTTTGAAGCATGCTCTTTGCAAATCTTGAAGAATATGGGAGGGCAAATTTTTGGGTACAACACATGGAGATAATCCTTTTCATTCCTCTTAGATAAAGATGGCCAAGTTTTTGGTGCCAAGGTTTCACCTTTTTTTCTTCTTTGGCAATAGAACACACAGTGGAGTTATTAGTGTTCTCAGGCTCCCACAAGTAACAGTTGTCTTTAGATCTGACTCCTTTCATTACAACTTCTTGTTTTTCATTAATTACAAGACATTCAGATTTTGAGAAGTTGACCTTGAATCCTAGATCACATAATTGACTGATACTAATGAGATTAGCAGTCAGGCCTTTTACCAATAGTACTTCATTCAGATTTGGAACTCCAGGGCAGTCCAAATTACCAACTCCTTTGATTTCACCTTTAGCACCATCTCCAAAGGTCACAAAACTAGTGGTGTGAGGTTTAACATTATTGAGAAGGTTCTTGATTCCAGTCATGTGCTTAGAACACCCACTGTCAAAGTACCAGTCTTCCTTTGCAGAGACTCTCAGGGAAGTGTGGGCTATCAGGGCAGTAGCCTTTTTCTTCCATTGAGGAGTATGTGGTACCCTGTTAGCCTTAGGTTTGACACCTGGGTTCTGATTAGGGTATCCATACAATCTGAAGCAGAAAGGCTTTATGTGACCAAACCTCCCACAATGATGACATCTCCATCTTTGGAACTTTTTCTTCATATTTCTCTGTTCCCGATGTTGAGTGTTATGTTGTGACATCTGCTTTGACATTTGTTTATCAGGCCTGTTCTTCTTGTCTGCACCAGATTTCTTTGCTGCCACAAATCCTAGACCAGACTTGTTTCCCACATTTTGTCCAACCTGAAGGATTTCTTCCAATTTGTCAGTTCCATTTGTCAGCATCTTGACAGATTTGGTCATCTGGTTCAGTTTTGAGTTTAGCATTTGAACTTCCCCTTCTAGATGACTTATAGTTTCAAGGTCTGCCCTTTTTTCAGCTTCCAACTTGATGATGAGTTTTGTTTGTCTCTCATTTTGCACACAGACTTCAGCACTTCTGATACAATATTTCTTGTAAGTATCAGCCAGTTCTTCAAATGTCACTTCCTCATCACTAGTGTCACTTTCAGAGGTACAAACACCAGTTAGTGCAGTAACTAGTTTGGCAGATTCTTCTTCAGAATTACTTTCTGAATCATAGTCAGACCAGGTAGCAGACATTCCTTTCTTTTGTTTCTTAAGAAAGGTAGGACATTCAGCTCGAATATGCCCATATCCTTCACAACCATGACATTGAATTCCTCTGCCTTGATTTCCCTTCTCTTCAGACCTTGGTCTTCTGCTGGAGTCATAAGATCTGTTAATGTCAGAGGGGATGTTCTCAACATTTGACCTTGACTTTGGATCCGTTCTCCTGATGAGTTTGTTGACTTGTCTTCCAAGCATGGCTATAGCTTCTGAAATATTTTCTTCTTCATCCTCCTTGTTTTCATCTTCAGTGTTGGATACAAGTGCTATGCTCTTGTTTTTCTTGTCAATATTGTCACTGATCCCCATTTCAAAAGTCTGAAGAGACCCAATGAGTTCATCCACCTTTAACTTGCTGACATCCTGGGCTTCCTCTATAGCAGTTACCTTCATTGCAAATCTTTTAGGCAGGGATCTGAGAATCTTTCTCACAAGTTTTTCTTCAGACATCTTTTCTCCCAATGCTCTTGAGGTGTTGGCAATCTCCAAGATGTTCATGTGAAACTCATGAATGGTTTCATCTTCCTTCATCCTTAGGTTCTCAAACTTGGTAGTCAGCATCTGAAGCCTTGACATTTTTACTTTGGATGTGCCCTCATGGGTAGTTTTGAGAGTGTCCCACACTTCCTTGGCCAGTTCACATTGATGTACTAGTCTGAATATGTTTCTATCAATTCCATTGAACAAGGCATTTAAAGCTTTGGAATTACCCAGGGCTAACTCATCTTCTTCTTTGCTCCATTCTTCCTCAGGCTTCAGACTGATTGTCCCATCTTTCTCAGTTATGGTGGGATGGATCCATCCTTTGTCAGCAGCTCTCCAAGCCTTTTTGTCCAGTGATTTTAAGAAGGCAATCATTCGAGGTTTCCAGTAGTCATAATTTGTTCCATCCAGAATGGGTGGTCTATTTCCAAAAACTCCTTCTTTGTCCATAGTGCCAGAAAGTGATATCCCTAGATCTCACCCAGTAATACAGGCAGGGTGCCTGCTCTGATGCCAATTGAAATTCTGGCAGCAGATACTCAATGTCACAGTGAATGTTATGACACCGTATCTGACTTTCTATAAGACAGTAAATAAAAACAGTAAAGAACACAGTCAATTGTTTACCCAGTTCAGTGTGAAACAACACCTACTCTGAGGGCTACCAAGCCAGGGAGGAAATCCACTATAAGAGATATTAATTCAGGAATAAACCAACCAGTTTATCTCCTTCACTTAAGACCTACCCAATGCAATTTCAATCTAAGTTCTACTTAAACCTGAGTTCCTACTCACTCCCCCTCAATCACAGCAGTGATACTTAAAATAATTGACTAATGAATTAATGAAGACACTCTTCAGAACATACACTTGATTATGCTTCACAGCTTTTTAATCAAGTAACACAAACACTCTTGCTTCACAACTTTGAGTGATACATAAACCTAACTTGACTTTGCTTCAAAGCTTTAGTCAAGAGACACAAAACACTCTTGCTTCAAAGCTTTGAGTGGTACAAAAACCCTTTACAAAACAAAACTTATTCCAAGTCACTTATCACAATGATAATTGCTTGGATTACAACAGTTAAAACTATACAGCTCCTAATTGATCTTCAATCCAAAGAGATGTCTTCCAAACAGCAAACCTGTTGAATATATAGAAGTTGTTTCTTCCGTTAGGGTTTCCACAAAAAGCAAGGGTTAATTAGGTTTAACCTTAAGACTTGGTCACAAGACTTTATCAACCAGATTAGGGTTGAGCTAGGTTAACCCAAAGTCCACGCAAGATTCTGTTATGGAAGGAATGACTCAACTTCCTGAAAAAACTCAGAATTAACCAAACTGCAAAACTGTTAGATCAGTACAGGATATCTTAACATTTGTTATGACATCAGGATTCCTGTTTACTGATTTTGGTAGAAGGCAATAAATGTGATCATTGCAAATTGCTCAGATACACACTCATAAACAGTAGCTACTGTATGCCATAATTTTTCTGCATAAAGTACCTAATAAACCAGAATGTTATGACATCAGTCATGACATTCACACACCTGGTTTTACCAAAAATACATGCCAATAACTAAACACTTACAGATTCTCCGATGCTGATCTAACAGTCAAAGGGAGAAAACATAATGACGCTTTGCATGTCTCGGTGGAATGCAGAGGGACTACTCTAGCACACGTTCTGGTAGACACTGGTTCTTTGCTGAACGTATTGCCAAAGAAAGCATTGGACAGGCTAGATTGTGAAGGTTTAACCTTGAAGCCCAGCAACATCATTGTCAGAGCCTTTGATGGTTCTAAACAGATGGTCCACGGGGAGGTGGACATCTCGATTAAAGTGGGAAATGAAACCTTCAACTCCATATTTTATGTCATGGATATCCATCCCTCCTATTCTTGCTTGTTGGGAAGACCTTGGATTCATCATGCTGGAGCCGTCACTTCTACTCTGCATCAGAAGCTCAAGTACCTTATCCAGGGGAAACTTGTAACTGTTCACGGCGAAGAGGAATACATGATAAGCCATCTAAATTCTTTCCGCTATGTGGAATTGGATGGTGAATTCATCGAAACCCCCTTTCAACATTTTGAAGAGGTAGCTCAGGAGGTTGCAGCAACCAAGACAGTGTCTTCTGTACCCATGATTACCAGACCTCTGCCTCGGATGTCTTCTTTGAGAGATGTAAAGGCTGTGATTGAAGAAGGAGGAAGCATAATCTGGGGGCAGCTTCCCGACTTTCCCTTTAAATCTGATAAATTCGGCTTGGGTTTCACTGCTTCTGCTCAAAAGGCTGTGCGTTGCTCCCGGGCTGGAGGGCCACCAGTGAAGATCACCCATCATGGAGTCAGTGCTTTGGAGGATGGTGAAGAGGAGAGCAACCTGGAAGACTGGATTTTCCCTACTGTGGACGGAGGACTATGCAATTGGGAGGCAAAGGACTTTATTCCCATTACTTTCATCAATCAGTAATTTATCTTTCAAACATTTCTGTTGGTTTGTAATAATTCTTAAACAATTCGTACACTTTTAACCTTGTGCCTTACCCGAGGCACATAGGTCCATTTGTAAGGGTTTGATTTTTCATCTTCATATGCCATTTTAATGAATCATGGACGTTTTCACATTTAAACTTTTGTGTTCATTTTATTTCTTTTTACATTTTATTTGTTTAAAGGTGGCTATCCCTCACACACACCCACACTCACAAATGCAGGTACCCTTCCATGGGTAACAATTCTGCTATGACCTTCAGTGACTCTGAAGATCTGGTCTACCATGTCGAATACGAAGGTGATGAAGACTGTGAAGTGCCTGGAGAATTGGCTAGACTGCTACAACAGGAAGAAAGGGCTATTCTACCTCACAAGGAGTTGTTAGAGACAATCAACTTGGGTACAGAGGAAGATAAAAAAGAAGTTAGAGTGGGTGCCAACCTAGAGCCAAGTGTCAAGGAGCGCTTAGTTCAGCTGTTGAATGAATATGTTGAGATCTTTGCCTGGTCATACGAAGACATACTGGGACTTGATACAAACATTATGGTACACCGTCTACCCACAAGAGAAGACTGTCTACCAATTAAACAGAAAGTTCGCCGCATGAGGCCCGACATGTCTGAAAAGATCAAAGCAGAAGTTATGAAGCAGTTCAATGCTGGATTTCTTGCTGTTACCTCCTATTCACAATGGGTTGCTAACATTGTGCCCGTGCCTAAGAAGGACGGGAAAGTCAGAATGTGCGTGGATTACAGAGACTTAAACAGGGCCAGCCCTAAAGATTACTTTCCACTACCGCACATCGACATCTTGGTTGACAATACAACTCAGCACAAGCTATTTTCTTTCATGGACGGATTTTCAGGCTATAACCAGATCAAAATGGCCCCTGAAGACATGGAGAAAACTACCTTTGTTACACAGTGGGGTACGTTCTGCTACAAAGTGATGTAATTCGGACTGAAGAATGTTGGGGCAACCTATCAACGTGCCATGGTAGCTTTGTTTTATGATATGATACATCATGAGATAGTGGTCTACGTAGACAACATGATAGCCCGTTCACAAACTGAAGAAGAACACCTCGACCATCTGCAAAAGCTGTTTGTCAGGTTGAAAGAGTACAAGCTCAGACTGAACCCTAACAAGTGCACTTTCGGAGTCAGATCCAGTAAACTCTTGGGTTTCATAGTCAGCAACAAAGGCATCGAGGTTGATCCTGCCAAAGTCAAAGTTATACAAGAAATGCCCGCCCCTCGTACTGAGAAGGAGGCCAGAGGTTTCTTGGGACGCCTAAACTACATTGCAAGGTTCATTTCTCACCTAACATCTACCTATGAACCAATCTTCAAGCTATTGAAGAAAGATCAGGTGGTTAAATGGAATGATGACTGTCAAGTTTCTTTCGATAAAATCAAGGAGTATTTGCTAGAACCTCCTATCTTGATGCCACCCGTCAAAGGAAGGCTGCTAATCATGTATCTGACTATCTTAGAAAATTCAATGGGGTGCGTACTGGGCCAACATGACGAGTCTGGCCGAAAAGAGCACGCCATTTATTACCTTAGCAAAAAGTTTACCGACTGTGAGACCCGATACTCACTGCTCGAGAAAACTTGCTACGCTTTGGTTTGGGCTGCTTGCCGGCTAAGGCAGTATATGTTAACTCATACCACTTTGCTGATCTCTAAGATGGATCCGATCAAGTACATCTTTGAGAAGCCTGCTCTATCTGGAAGAATCGCTAGAAGGCAGATGATCCTAACGGAATATGATATACAATACACAACCCAAAAAGCTATAAAGGGGAGTGTGCTAGCCGATCATCTGTCCCATCAAGATGTCAAAGATTACCAATCCATGAGGTTCGACTTCCCCGACGAGGACATTATGACATTGGACAACATTGAAGAGAACAGACCGTATGACGGACCTGAACAAGGATCCCGATGGACCCTGTACTTTGATGATGCCTCTAACGCACTTGGCAACGGTATCAACGCGGTACTTATATCTCTAGAAGGTTGCCATACACCTTTCACTGCTAGACTTTGCTTCAGCTACACCAACAACATGACCGAGTATGAAGCTTGTATCTTTGGTCTCAAGGATGCAATTGACTTGGGAATCAAATCTTTGATTGTGTTCGGGGAATCAGCTTTGGTCATCAGTCAGATCAAAGGATAGTGGGATACTAAACATCCAAACCTCATCCCTTACAAAGAACATGTCTTGACATTGTTACCACATTTTGAGCAGATTACCTTCGAGCACTTCCCGCGAGAAGAAAATCAGCTAGCGGATGCTCTAGCTACAATGTCATCCATGTACAAACTTAACTGGGATAATGAGGCTCCCCAAATCACCATTGAACAGATGGACGAACCTGCACATTGTCACGAGATTAATACCGAAGAAGTAGAGGACCGATCTTGGTTTCATGACGTCAAAAGGTATCTCGAGACTCAAGAATACCCTGAAGGAGCTTCAGTCAACGACAAAAAGTTCTTAAGGAGGTTCTCAGCTAAGTTATTTCTAAGCAATGGTATCCTATACAAGCGCAATCATGATTGCATTCTGCTCCGTTATGTGGACAAGGTTGAGGCTGAACAGATCATGGCTGAACTGCATAATGGTACCTTTGGCACTCACTCTAGCGGACATACGATGGCTAAGAAGATTCTACGGGCAGGCTATTACTGGTCTACCATGGAAGCTGACTGCCATCAACATTCTCGTACTTGTCACAAATGCCAAATCTATGCGGACAAGGTACATATACCTCCAGTTCCTCTCAATGTCTTAACAGCTCCTTGGCCATTCACTATGTGGGGAATCGACATGATTGGAGAGATCAAGACTACAACATCCAATGGACACCGCTTCATCCTAGTGGACATTGATTACTTCACCAAGTGGGTCGAAGCAGCTTCCTTCGCATCCGTCACAAAGAATGTGGTTGCCCTCTTCATCAAGCAGAACCTCATTTGCTGGTATGGTGTCCCCGAAAGGATCATCACTAATAACGGTACAAACCTTAACAATACTATGATCACCGCCTTGTGCGAGCAGTTCCAGATTCAACATCACAATTCATCTCCCTATCGGCCAAAGATGAATGGTGCTGTCGAAGCTGCGAACAAAAATATCAAGAAGATCATACAAAAGATGACAGTCACCTACAAGGACTGGAATGAAATGTTACCGTTTGCTCTTCACGGGTACCGTACCACGACGCATACATTAACTGGGGTAACACCCTATTCTTTGGTATACGGCATGGAAGCTATTTTACCTATTGAGGTTCAGATTTCCTCCTTGAGAATCATGAAAGATGCTGGTTTGAATAAAGACGATTGGATTCAGACCCGACTTGATCAACTTAACTTGATTGACGAGAAGCGACTCACTGCTGTTTGTCATGGTCAAACGTATCAAAAACGGATGATCAAGGCATTCAACAAGAAAGTCAGACGCCAGGTATATCAATTCGGGGATCTTGTAATCAAGCAGATCATCTTACCGCAAAGTGATCCCAGGGGCAAATGAACTCCTACTTACAAAGGACCATTTGTGATCAAAAAAATCTTTTCTGGTGGGGCAATGATCTTAACCACCATGGACGGTGATGACCTGCCGCACCCTGCGAACGCAGACATAGTCAAAAGATACTACGCATAAATGACCCGGCAAGTTGAAAACCCGAAAGAGCGACTTGGGCAAAAATGGGCATCTCGGTGAATCGAAAACCCGAAAGGGAGGTTCAGGCAAAAATTAGGGATAAATAAAAAAATCTATACACCCGACAAGTTGAAAACCCGAAAGGGAGACTTGGGCAAAAAAGGGTTTCCCGGTGGATCGAAAACCCGAAAGGGCGGTCCAGGCAAAAGTTAGGGAATTAAAGCGTTTGACTATGTTTCGTCGGATCACTTTAAGGACAATCTCTTCACAGACAAGCTCCGGTCTTCTAATCAACTCAATCATCTTCAGACGAGGCAACGAATGGACAAGATATCCAGAGTTACGAAGGCTATAGCAGAATGGTAACCCCATGGAATTTTTACACATAGCCATCTTTCTTTGTATAAATTTTTCTCATTTTTATGACAACATTCTCTTACTAGGATGTCTGTCTCCTTTGTACAAAATACTTACACAAAGTTAATACAAAGATACTTCAAAGTGCAGAAAACTATTTGCCTTTTCTTTTTCTTTACACTTGTGTTTTATTTGAAAACGTCCAATGGTTTATTAAATGAGCATATGCATTTGAATATAATCACTATTTACAAATAAACGAAATGTGAAAGAATAATTACTGACAGGTTGAAAGGATAGGAAAATGTCTTTAGGCTATTCCAAGAGAAATCCCCTGCGGTACATCATCTAGATCCCCAGTGGAGCCAAAACCTTGAAATACATACCCCCAACGGAATTAAATTTCAAAATCCCCGCCAGAGTCCAAACTTCAAACTCCCAATCCCCGGCAGAGTTATATTTTCAAACCTTTAATTCCCAACAGAGTTAAGTTTCCAAACTCCCAATCCTCAGCAGAGCAAAACTTTGAACTACAGACCCTCAGCAAAGATGAAACCTTCTTCCCCAGTCAAGTCAAGTTTCCAATTTCCAATCCCCAGCAGAAACCATTCAGTTTTCCCCAGATTTCCTAAGAAGTTGTCTTAAAGCCTGTAAATCAACCAGATAACGATTAACTTTTATCCCCAACCTAGGATAATTCCCCAGTAGATTGGCATACAACCCAAGCTCCTGAACTCCCCAGAAGGATAGCTACTCCCTAGCAGTATAGCTATTCCCCACAAAGTTTTTACTCCCCAACAGAATGAAGATTCTCATTCTTAATTCCCCAGTTTGAAGTCCCCAAGGATTCAAATTCCCATAGCAGATTGAAGATTCTCATTCTTGGTTCCCCAGTGAAGTTGCCTGAGTCTTCATAACTCCCCAACATGAATTTGTCAAAATTTTTAATCCCCTGCAGATCAAAGATTCTCATTCACCGCTCCTTAACAGATTGAAGATTCTCATTCTTAATTCTCCGCAGAAGCCATCAGAGTTTTCCTTTTTCTCTAGCAGATCAAGGTTTTTCTTTTGTCTGATCCCCAGTAGAGATCGTCATAGTTTTCCTTATTCCCCAGCCGAGTAAGGATTCCCATGGTGTAATCCCCAGCCATAGTCATCAAAGTTCTCGGGATTCCCCAAGCAGGTTTCTCAAACAACACTTGGGATTATTCTCACAACAAAATGTTTATCATCCTCCAACCACTTGAAGAGTCCCTATCCCCAGGAAAGTCGTGAAGGATTCTCACATCCCCATAGAGGTTGTCAAAGTTTTTAATAATCCCCGTGAGTTGCCAAGGATTTTCTATCCCCAACAGCAGTCAAGGATTCATTTTCCTCGGCAGCAGTCAAGGATTTTATTATCTCCAGCTATCAAGGATTTATTTTCCTCAGCAATACGGTGAATCAGCCTACATGCGCATACATTACATTCATATATCATAAACATTGATAAACACATTTATTGCATCATACATTTCATGCAACATAACTTTGTGTTTTAGCTAACATTTTACCCTTTTCAGGATAAGATTAAAAGCTATCTTTAGCGAATATTCAAAGATTTCAGATACAGTACGAATACACTCCAGACACAGAAGTCATTATGTTACTCATTCAGATCTCTTATTCAGATACAGTATGGATACACTCCGGATACGAAAGTCATTCTGTTACTCATTCAGACTTCAACAATCAGATGCAGATTAGATACGCTCCAGGCACGGAAGCCATTCTATTTCTCATTCAGATTCAACTATCAATTTCAAGTTCAGATACACTCGAGACACGGAAGTCATTATGTCACTTATTCGGATCCCAATTACAGTATAGATACACTCCAGACACGGAAGTCATTCTGCTACTCATACAGATCTCAACTTCAGATACAATCCAGATACGCACCAAACACGGTTGCCATTCTGTCACTCATTCAAATGTTTCCCCAACCCAGAGATGCTCCAGATACAGATGCCATTCTGTCGCCTATTCAGATTTCAGATTCAGATACAATACAGATACACTCCAGACACGAAGTCATTCTGGTATTCATTCAAGAATCAATTACAGTTACAGCTCGGATACGATCCAAACATGGACACCATTCCCTTGCTCATACAGATCCAATCTCCAGATACAACTCAGATACGTTCCAGATACGGATACCATTCTGATATTCATTCTCCTAATTTTCAATAAACAGTCTTAGGTGGCACCTTTAAGCCCATATCCAACAAGATTCAATCATCTCCAAATGGCATCTTTAAGCCCATTCCCTCAATTACATTTGACGAGCGCAAATTTACGGGCACTCTAGTGTCCAATCATCTTTTACCTTCGAGTCACAAAAGGCAAACTCGCCAATCTAACTCTTCAGGTTCAAGAAGATTGAACAGGGGAAGTTGTTGTACCCCAAAATTTGCCCTCTCATTTTATCAACAATTTTCCTCACAAGACTCTTTGGACTCCAGACAGGATTAGGGTTTGCTCTGCTCAAGACATCTCCTTGCACTGATGACCTGAAATTAGGGTTTGAGTTTGCACAGAGATTTTTGAACTTCCAATGCCTCATCTGACTTTCATACTTCATGTTGGACTAATAAGATTGCCCATATCAAGTTTCAAGCCTTGAATCAAATTTTTGACCAGTCAATTGGATAGTTGACCTAAAAATCAACTGTATTGGGGAAAAAGTCAACTGTGGCCAATTTACAGTCAAACCTCATAATTTTTGATCCACAACAACATTATAGGCTCATATGAACCATTTGATCAAGTTTGTACCACAACTCCTCAAGAAATTTGATCAGATCATCAAAAGGGCAAAATGGTCATTTTTAGGGTTTTGACTGCAGAAGGGCAATTTCTGATTTTTCACCTAGCCAATGGAAAATTGGGTTCAAGCATGGATTCAAGGACTCAATGGCATCATCTTGACCTAATCACAAGGTTCAAAAGATCTCAAAAGCATTGGATTGACAGATGAATTTTCCAGTCAACTGATCAAAAATCAACTATACACTGAAAAGTCAAACTTTGACTTTTTGGTCAAAATCAAGTGTCAAGGGTCATTTTTCACCAGGATGTGTCAAAACATGAAACTTGTTCACCAAGAAACCTAATTTTGGAAATTAGGGTTTAAAATGGAAAATTTTCATAACTTTGCCCAACTTTTTAACCATGATGCAATTGGATTCAAAAAAAACTTACAACATTAAAGTTGTAGTCCTCCAAAAAATCTACAACTTTGATTCACAAAGTTTTCCTAAAATATGCTTGGATCTCAAGTTATGATTTTGTGAACAAGGGTCCGTGAAACTTTTAACTTAGTGAAATTTTGCCCTAGTTTAGGCAGGATTTTAACCTATCTTCATGGAATATTTTCACATAGTTCCAATTGGAATCTCAAAATTCATTTCAAAGATGGATTGTATAGAATGTTACAAGATTTCCAAAATGTCCAAGAACTCTCCAAGATCATTCATGGTTAGGGAGAATCGAAAGTTTGAAAATGGCAAATCATCACTTTTGTCCAAGACATTTTACACCATGCTACAACTTGCAAATCTGCCCAAAGCATGCTTGTACTTGTTTTACAGGTCTTAAACCTTTCCACACTCCTTAATTAAATGCAAATACATTGGTTAGAGGTTTTGTTCTGAGCTTTAGAGCATTACACATTGAATTAATCCATTTTTGGCAAAAAGATAACATTGCCACTTTGATAAAGCATGCTTTATGTCAAATTGTTTATCTTGAGCCATGGACCTAGCTTTTTGTTGCAAACAAAGTTCACTAATATCAGGCAAAGTTCACCAACTATGTGCAGCTAGAATATAGGCCTGCACAGGCCTTGGCATTGTCAACTTCAACTTTTGCTTCAAAAGCAAGTAACTTGTAAAAGTCCACACAACTTTGTAATCTGATAAGAGCAAGCTTTGTGAACATTTCAAACAAGTTTTACATATTGTCTCAAGCCAGAAACACGAGCTCTTAGCATCTAAAACACCCAAATACATCAAAACACCAAGTTCTTGTCAAAACAGGGCCATACCTGCAGAACTAAAGCCAAAACCAAATCCACTCGTGCGTTTTGTCCCAAACCACTTCAGAAACATTCTAAAAATCACACCTAAACTATCTAAGCACCTGTCCAGCCACTGTAACTCCCTTTTCACACTTCACCATTTTTACTTTGAAGCTTTGCAGGTTGAGTTCTACAAGCACATTCAGGCAAGTTCAAGGCAAGCCAAGCATTGGGAAAGGTTGAGTGAACTTCAGGCAAGCTAACACGACCTTCAGGCCTCATTAAAAACTCCTACATTGCTATATCCAAACTTGGCTGAAACAAGTATTTGTCAAGTTTCTATCTCTCTATTTAGGAATCATTAGGCTTAGGTTTGTGAAGCAAAAATGTAGTCCTCATTGCCCTTGAGTTGTACATATGCATATAATTCATTTATGTTAATTGAGCTAGGAGAATTTAGATGTTGAAGTTGCTGAAAAAACTAGGTTAGAATTTAGGGCCAAGGAAATTCTCTCTGGTCTTTGAGAGTTAGACCAAGTTTTTTATATCATTGAAATCGTGATTGAAAATGCTATGACTTTTATGTTGTGAATTTTTAATTTCACGCAAGAACAAGAGAGAACAGGTTTCAAGTTCAGAAGCGCGCGCGTTTGGTCATTGGCCAGAGGACAGGGACGAAGGACATTGGGCTTGGGCTTGTTTGCTTCTGCTTTTGACACCCCATAGCTTACTTTTTACACCCCATTGGCACATTTGTTTTATTTTTATATATTTTCCATTTCTTTTTATATTTTCTGACTTTTATTATTTTTTCTAAATATTAAAAATCACCAAAAATGTTTTCTTAATTTTTAAATTTTTACTTTATTATTTTTATTATTTTTTTTATGACAAAAAATAGTTTATTAGGTTAAATACTTTTATTTTCCTAAATAAATTTGTAAATAATGCAACAATATTATACATTTTTATTTTTTATTATTTATATACTTAAATTGATATTTTCTCATAATATTTAATTTTTTTAACATTTTTATTTATTTTTATTTATTTTCTTGTACAAAAAACGAATAAATAAACAATATAGAATATATTTTCTTAAAACAAAAATTAGGGTTTCCACCCTTTCCAAAATATAATCATTTTTATTTTTCCCTTATTTTTAGGACATTAAATAAACTTATTTTTACATACATAAAAATAATACAAAAACATTTTGCATATTTATATTTAATTGCATATTTAAATATTTACTTATTTATTTATTTGTACAAATAAATTCAATATGGTTGTAATAGTTTTAGGGCTCTATTTTTGAGCAATATCCCCCTATTCAAACTTGTATCCCCCTCTCCATAATAATGTTGTAATAGTCTTAGATTTACTTTTACGCATTTCATTGCTTTCAAATGCCATGATAGTAAATTAGGGTTTGTATGATAACCAAAAATTAAAACAAATAGCATGACCTAAACACAAGACAAAGATGCATGAAAAATGACAACATAATGCACACAAGCACCCCTAGGGTTTCATCCACTTGTTGCCTTAAAAATGGCCATGGTATGCATGCTAGGTATCTTGGCAAAACAAAATCAAAACAAAAAGACCATAGTCCCTCGATGACGCTATCTTGGTTGCCTATACAAAATGATCTAGTCCCTCAAAAAACTTGCTAAGATACTTGGCACAATTGCTACCATGGTCATACGATGACCCACACCCGTCCCGTTTAACATCCAAAGATAGGGTTGTTTACCAAATGCAATGGTAAAACGACAATGTCAAAGGGTTAAAAATGTGTAGGAAAGATCTTTGAGTAGGGTAGACAACTCCTAGTTACTTGATCAAACTTGCAAACCATCCTTGCTATTTTCAAACTATCACACAATTTCAAAACATTTCCCAAAACTAACTTTCAAACAATGAAACATTTTTCAAAAGACAAACACCTTTGTATACATTCAAACAAGAATCATTACAAAGGTTGCCTAGACAAAGTCCTCTTTTCAAAATACTTTCAAAACCACACACAAAAGCATCATTTCAAACAATTGAAAAGCAAAAGCAAGTGATCTAAAACAAGTAACTAAGAGCCCATGGAAAACCATGGATGAAAAGGGTGCTAGCACCTTCCCTTTTTATAATCTACCCCCCGAACCCAAAAACAACCTCAAAGGTCTTTCCTGTGCTTTTTGACCTTTCCTTTGGATAAAATAAAAAGTCGGTGGCGACTCTTGCTAAACCGAAACATTTGCAAATACAAACGCAAAACCTCAAGTCAGTTCTCCCACCGCATCACACTCAATAACTCTTTTTAATTGGAAAATTTGGAAAGAGAGTTATTCATAATTTTTGCATACAAAGTTCTGCTTTTGCTCACTAAATTTTTATTTTTCATCTTTGAGATCTTTTTCCATAGACTCACATTTTTCTTCTAAAGATGAAATTTGTTTCTTTTGAGATGAATTAATTTTGTACAGAATTTTGCATTCATTTAATAGTTCATCTATTGCCCTTGTACATCATTATCATAAAGAGAAAATTCATTACTAACCTCGTCATCTTCACTATCAGAATGGTGTGAGGTCATCAATGCAAGATTAACACGTTGATTGTTTTCAGAATCGGAAGATGAACTTTCCCATGCTATATATGCTTTCTTTAGCTTCTTATCTTTACTTATCTTGAAATATTTCTTCTTCTTTTCAAGTGTAGGACATTCACTTTTAACATGTCCCTTTTCTCCACATTCAAAGCATATAACCTTCCTTGTTGGTGCTTCCCTTTTTCTTTCTTTTTGAAGAAGCTTTTCAATCTTCCTGATGAGATCATCATCTTCACTACTAGTGGATTCATCCTATTGATTGCTATCATGATTTTTTATCCTTGTATTTAAAGAAATGTCTTTTGAATCTTTTACTTAGATTTCATTCTTTTCAAGTCTTGCAAGTTTCGTCTCATATTCTTGAAGTTTTCCGAACAAAGTGGCGGAAGTCGTTGTTGATAGATTCTTCTTCTCGGATATTGTTGTCACTTTTGGTTGCCATTACCTGGATAAGAATATAAGCACTTTAAGATTAATTTCATCATTAGTTAAAGTCTTACCGAGTGCTTTCAAATGATTTGTCAAGTGCACGAATCTTTTCTGCAAGTCGAGGATTAATTCTCGGGGCTGTATTCTGAATAGTTCGTATTCTTGACTCAATGTATTTAATCTCGATCTTTTAACTTCAGCGGTTCCTTTATGAGTTTCTACCAAGGCATCCCATATTTATTTCTCCATTTTTCATGCAGAGACACAAAAGAATTCATCCATGCTAAGTGCACCTTGAAGAAGATTGATTGCCTTTTTATCATATAGGACCTTTTTCTTATCATCTTCATCCCATGCAGTTTTAGGCTTTGATGAGCCAACACCATTGATCACGGTTATAGGAATAAATGAACCATTCTCGACGGCATCCCACATTTCTTCTCCCTGTGCTTCTAGATGTGCCTTCATGCGTATTTTCCAGAAGTCAAAATATTCACCACAAAATAGAGGAGGCTTGTTGTTACTACCACCATCTCTAAAAACAGGATTTTAATTTGCGGAAGCCATTATGGATCTTTTAGGAACAAGTTACCTATAATCTGCTCTGATGCCAATTGTAAGTATAAGAGTGCGCCTAAGAGGGGGGTGAATTAGGTACTTTAAAAGTTTTACCGTTTTAGTAATGATGAATATTATTTTTCTGGTTTAGTGATGATGAATATTATTTTTCTGGTTTATGGTGAGTTTATGAAAGAGTAAAGTGCATAAAAATAAAGAGACACAAGCGATATATCCTGGTTCCCCTTATAGTCCGAGAGTACTCCAGTCCCCTTTCAACATGAAAGAGATTTCCTTATTGTTAGATCTCCAGACAAGACATCCTAGTCCTTCTATATAAGACTCTAACTAATAAAACCACCAAGAATAATCCTCTTGGACCAAGAACAATCCTCTTGGATTTTCACTATGTCAATAATGAGAACAATCCTCTCAAGGTGACCTTACTTGTATCCAACAATCCTGGAAAAACAAAATTACAAAACCACTTGAACTTATTTTCAACAATCCTGAAAAATAAGAAAGTGTATAGCAATATTTGATTGATAGAGTTTATAGTGCAATAATCACTTTGAGTGATTTTATTAATGACTTGATATTATCTTCCAATAACAATAATATACAATGACTCAAGACTATAGAATGCTCAAAGTTTTCTGTTTAACAATATATGAAAATGTGCAGAAAAACTTTGTGTATGAAAGTGAAGAGAAAGCTTGAGTTTTGATATTTTAAAATTCAGAAACTATTGATTCGAAGAGGTACAAAATGATTTTTAAAATTCATTATTTATATGTTCATAGCACCTCTTTGAAACCACATATAATTCTGCAAATGAATCATGAATAATTGCCAAGATTAAGTGAAGGGTTTCCTTGAAATGGTGTTATGAACAAGCATAAGTAAAGCTGCTGTTTTTCAAAATCGTTCAGCATGCAATCAATTGCACCCTTGTGTAAATCAATTTCACGGGGTTTCAACAGCTAAAAATTTCAAATATTTTGAGTGAGCAATCGATTGCACAAGTGTGTAAATCGATTGCACTTGAAGTCAGTAGCAAAAATTGATTGAGAGCAATCGATTGCACAAACATATAAATCGATTGCACTTAGAAACAATAGCTAACATTTTGAAAACGTGAAGCATGTAATCAATTGCACCAATATGCAAATCGATTGCACATAAGTAAAAATTGATTTTTTGCTTAGAAAACTTGAGAAAAAGTTTGGACAAGATAAAATATTTCTTTTGACCATTGAGCATCTATGTCTTAAGTTCAAAGTAAGTATTATCATTATACCTTGAAATTTGCCAAGAGCTTGAACCAAAGACTTTTATCCATTGATGCTTTTAGCTTGATCAACATCTTTGCCTTCTTGTTAATATAGTTGGTCTTCATCAAAACAAAGTGCATTGAGAATCATTTGAGAAGCTTGATATTACACCTCACCTCATCACCATCAGATCTCCACAAGATCAAATCTAACGCCCATGATCTGTTGGCCCATGTTGAACCCTCCCCGGAAGCCACACTAGATCACGTAGGTATCATGGGCTTGCTGTTTGGGCCCAACGAATTACTTCTCCACACCCCCCAGGTTTACTTCTTCCAGGCCCAATATCATTTTTTTCTCTGTATTTAATTTTCTTTTACTTTTATTCATTTATTTTATTTAATAAAAATACAAAAAACTATTTTTTATTTAAAAATAATTAGACTTATATTTTCTTTATTAATTAATTTTTGTTTAAAATTAATTAGACATTAGGTTTTTCTTATTATTAACTTAATTTTCTTAAAAAAAGAAAAAAGTAGAAATAATTAGGTTTTAATTATTTTATTATCACTTTAATTATTTTACATAAATAAAAACATCAAAAATATTTTCTTAGCATTTAGATTTTTTTAAGTTTTAAATATATTTTTCTAATTTCTTTTTTCTTTGCTATTTAAATTCTAGAAAACAAATGTATAGGTCACACGGTTGATTTTGTAATAGCTTAGTTTATTTTCTCGCGTTTTTTCTTATCATGTAACTGCTCATGGGATATAATAGCTTATGATTTATTTTCCACACGTATATATATATATATATATATATATATATATATATATATATATATATATATATATATATATATATATATATATATATATATATATATATATATATATATATATATATATAATTGTATAGTAATTAGGCGTGTATGGCAAGATCTAAAACAAAACGTTAGATAACTCTAAACAAAGATAAACATACATGAGTTGAATCACTATGCACACATGCACCTCTAGGGTAGCCTCTCTCTGTTGCCTTCGGAATAACAATGGTCATGTCTCTCGAACGTAGGGATATTATTAGCAAAGTCCCTCGGTTAAAGTTATCATAAAGATCATAGTCCCACGATGTCCCTTGGAGTTGCCTACGAGAAATGATCTTGTCTCTCGATGTTGCCTGTGAATATATGATGACAGTCCCTTTGAATTGCTAAGGAATCCCTATATGTTGCCTTCAATGACCATAACAACGACCCTACATTTGTCCCTTCACATCTAATGGATGGGGCTACCTACCAATTAATGGTATGGATAGCATCATCCCTAACGGAGAAGGAAAATGATAACGAAAGTCCTTTCAGTGGGTAAGATACCCTTAATTGCTTACTCACAAACTAAAATAATTTTCACACCTTACACTTTCAAAAAAAATACTTTCAAGCGCTTTATAAATACACTTGAGGACTGATACAAGGGTTATTATAAAGCAGACTGCCTTACATCGACATTTTTCAAAACCTTTTCAAAGCACACACAAAGAAAATTAAAGTGAGCTAAGAAATTAAGAGTCCATAGATAACTACAGATGAAAAAGGTGCTAACACCTTCCCTTTTCATAAATTATCCCCTGAGCTCAAAATCTTAAAAGGTCTTTCCTGTTCTTTTTACCTTTCCTTATTGGATAAAAGAAAAGTCGGTGGTGACTCTTGTTATCCATAACATTTGTGATAAAATGTAAAACCAAGTCAGTTCTCCCATCATATTACACATAGGATTTGTAAAATTGTTAAGGCTTTAGGGCATTAGGTTTTTTTAGAACAAAACTAGTGTAATTGTTTCTAAATATGGGTTGATCTTTGTAATGACATGTAATGAATCTTGATGACAAAGTGAATATGATTTGTATGAATCTTGAATGAGTGAAGAACAACTTTAATCATTTGAAGCTTGAATCCTTATATTTTTCTTGATGAAATTTGGAATCTTCCACTTGAATTTGGAATTAATCTCATGCCTTGAATAATGTTTGATGAACTTGAAATATCATGCCTTAAAAATAGTCTTGAATAATGGAATGTGATGAATGAGTTTAATCTTGAATGAACATGAAGCTTGAATGTAATAATCTTTATAATGGTTGCTTGGAATGGAATTTAAATCTTGGTAACACATTTTGAATTAAGACACGCTTATTTATTTTGCTTTACATTTGTAACAAGGATTTTTCGATTTGCACTTTTGAAATTCCAAGTATTCTTCATAATTTTGTAATGTTAAAACGATATCCAACACTTTCCTTAGATCTTGCCATGTGTGAATTTATACCTCACATGAATGCATTGGATTTAAACTTGATGCATACTTTTTGCAAATTTGAATGATATCTAAAGCTTCTGGTATTTGAATTCAAGATAATCCACATAAATGGTTTTGAATGAATTTTGACTTTTGAATGAGCTTGAATTAAAATTTAAATGTACTTGAATCTCAAGAAATTCAAGTGTATTTTTTCTTTCCAACCTTGCAAGATTGATGAACGGGCTTACATTCAATCATAAGGGTCAATGTCTTGATTAAACCATCATAGCATGGATTAAAATTATAAAATGACCCATAATGTTTTCAACAAATTCCATGGCCTCACAAGCACAATTTGACTTTGACCCTTAAAGAAAACTTGTAGATGACAATACGCATTACAATGTGCAAAAATAATCGTCTCAAGATATTAAAAATTGAGGAAGTTACGATCCTTGAAAGTTAGGCAGTAGTTACTTGAGATTAGGTCAAAGTCTACAAAGTGACCTTTAAGTATTCAAACTTTTGACGATCTTAAACACATAACTGGCCCTTGACTTGTGAAGATAAGTTGGAGAGGACGTCAAAAGGAACCAAATGCTTAAAGAATCACTCAAAAATGTTAAATATCTAAGAAGTTATGATCTTATGAACTTGATCTTGAAAATGTTAACTTTTTGGTCAATGGGTTTTTAATGAATTTACAAACTCAATCTTTCCTTGCATTCCAAGACATATTAATGCACATGTGGGCTAGTTTATGATGAAATCTTGACTGTGCTTTGAGATTAGAGGCTATGCTTTGATGAGTTAGCCTTTGAGAATTAATGATTAACCCAACTAAACATTTGAGGGATCAAAAACCCTAGCTGAGACACAATGCTTGATGCTCTTGATTCAAACATTATTGAATGAAGAAATGATATGCAAATGACCTAGTGAAAATGATGCAAATGAATGCCAAGCCTAAACTAAGTCAAAGTAAAAGGGTAGGAAAAATTTAGAGTATGATAGTTGTTCCTATTTAATCGTCTTAAACCTGAAGGTGAGATTGGCGTCAGCATTTCGAATATTCAAGGTAGAAGAAGATTAAAAAAAAAGACCTAAAATTTGTCCTAGAGTGATGTTGTAATTGTTATTATTTATGATATCTGTTGGGGAAATAAAAATTGTTTTAGGGTGAAAAGGTTCGTAATGGATAAGTGTGGTTGAATGGTGACGACTTGTAACGTAGCTACGGTGCCAATACAAGATTCCCAAGAAAGATGGTAGTTACTAAAAAAGTAAGATTGATGATAGCACAATAACTTATCATGTAGGACCTACAACCAAAAAGAAAGGAAAGAAACAAGTAAAATCAATGACAACGGGGATCTATCATGTAAGATTTCTGACCCAAGAAAGAAAGCCAACAAGTAAAATTGATGATAATAAAAGATCTATCGTGTAAGATTTCTGACCCAAGAAAGAAAGACAATGGGTAAAATTGACGACAACGAAGAATCTATCGTGTAGGATTTCCGATCCAAGAAAGAAATACAACGGGTAAAATTGACGACAGCGGAGGATCTATCGTGTAGGATTTGCGTCCCAAAAGAAAAGACAAAGGGTAAAATCGACAATAACAGGGTAATCTATCGTGTAGGATTTCTGACCCAAGAATTTTTTAGGGTAAGATCAGCGTATGATCTACATCCCAAGGAAGAAAGAGAAAGAGTAAAATCGATGACAACAGAGGATCTATCGTGTAGGTTTCCGACCCAAGAATGCAATATGGTAAGATCAACATATGATATACAACCCAAGATAAGGGTGAGGGTAACAGCAAATAGATGATTTACGATCCAGAAGGAGATAAAGGTAAGATCTATGGATGACATACGACCTACGTAAAGATAACATGAGTATAAGATCTATGGACGATTTGCGACCCAAGATAAGATAACAGGAGGGTAAGATCTATGGACGATCTGCGACTCAAGAAAAGATAACATGAGGGTAAGATCTATGGACGATTTGCGACCCAAGAAAAGATAACAGGAGGGTAAGATCTATGAACGATCTGTGATCCAAAAGAAAATAACGGGAAGGTAAGATTAATGGACGATCTACGACCTAGAAGAAAAGATAACAGAAGGATAAGATCTACAGAAGATCTGCGAACCAAGAAAAGATAACAGGAGGATAAGATTGGCGTATGATCTGCGACCCAAGAAAAGATAATAGGAGGGTAAGATCGGCGTATGATCTGCGACCCAATAAAAGATAACAGGAGGATAAGATTGGCGTATGATCTGCGATCTAAGCCAAAGGATTGACGAAACATAAACTAGCGTTAACAACATCTTAACATAAACGAAAACATAATCCAAAAAGGCATTAACAACCTTCCGATAACTTATAGAAAAATGAAAGAAAGCTAATGGAGAAGATTACCTTTTAGTTTGAAGAAAGTATTCAAGACAAGTTCACTGCATTGGAAGAAAGAGATGTTAGGATTTTCTTTTGAGAAAAAAGGGAAGAAAATGTATCAATAACATGAAAGAAAGCTTATGAAGATAAACTTGATTACCTTTAACTTTTAAGATGATAATGAGGACGAATTCGCTGGATGTGGAAGAGAGTATTGTTAGGATCTTATTAAGAGAGTGACGACTATTCTGATGGAAAGGTTGATAACTTCGTTTATATATAATGTAAAACATATCACTACGACTATTAAACTAAACCACGATAATATGCAAGTACTATTCACGATGACTTCTAGTAAGAAACGTGATGATGAATATTTTTATTTTAATATATTTATAAGAGTATAATGACATCCCCTTTTTGTAACGAAAAGAAATAAAAATTAGTAGTGTTGGAAATCGAAACAAGTAACCTTGAATATATCACAACAATTGTTTTACTGGACCCTGATAAAATGTTTTGTTATAAATATTAAAAAATTAAGGCGAACAAATACAATTATTACTACGTTTAACTAGGCGGCCAAAGTAATATGGTTTCACCAAAGATATATTTTGTAATAATACATTTGATTTAACTTGTAAGGTTCAACTCCCTTATTTCACGAACTTAAAATAAATTCTATAAACAATATAGCAAGTATATCCTACAAATTTTTAAAATACATTATTTTTTTATAAGGTAATATAAAACAAATTAAAAGATTTTTTTTAATTAAAAGGTATTTTCATATGATGTAGATTTTTTTTAGAAGATTTTTTTTTTTAAATTAAAAGAAGTTTAAAAGATGTATTTGATTTTCTTAAAATTAAAGAAATTTTAAAGATATTTTTTAAATTAGAAAATATATGTTGGTTTTTAAATTATTTTTAAAATTATAGTTTATATAATATTGATTTTATTTGTATAATCATTTTTAAAAATATTTTACATACTTAAAAATATAAATTATTAATTAAAATTGTTAAACTAAAAAAGATATAGTGATAAGATTTGAAATAAATCTTTAGATCTATTCTTAAAAAAAATATAATTTTTTTATATAACGAGTAAACTCAATGAACCTAGTGAGTTGAATTATGTGTAATTTAAACTCAATTCATTTAGTTAACGAATTTGATTTTTTGCCATTTAACTTATAAATTTAGTTCAACAATTTAATTATAGAACTAAATTCTAAATTATTTTCAAATTGATTCGGTTAGACACAAACAAATCATAAAAGAGAACATGAAAAATTTGGATCCTAAAGGCAGAAACTCTTATGGACCTTGGTTAAGGTCTACAGAATTTGGAAAGAGAATAATTGATGAGTCAGAAAAGAAATCACCAACAAGCCCCTAAATTCCCATAGCTATGGAGATTAATGTCCGATAGTGTATGCCTCTCTAAAATCTATTGTTGATACTACTTCCAACTATATTAGTTGTTACTTTTCGTCATACGATTCTGATTCTATTTGCAGATTAACTGGTATCTATGTATATCCCAACAAGAATATGAAACCGGAAACTTGCTTTATGATATCTAATCAAAGAAATAATAACAACAAATCTGATCACTGGATTATTGATGCTGAGTGGTGACTTCAATATTATAAATTCTTCTTTAGACAAACAGGGGGTGAAATTCTGGCTACAGATACTCAATGTCACGTTCAATGTTATGACACCGTATCTGACTTACTATATGACAGTAAATACAAAAACAATAAAGAACACAGTCAATTGTTTACCCAGTTCAGTGTGCAACAACACCTACTCTGGGGGCTACCAAGCCAGGGAGGAAATCCACTATAAGAGATGTTAATTCAGGAATAAACCAACCGGTTTATCTCCTTCACTTAAGACCTACCCAATGCAATTTCAATCTAAGTACAACTTAAACCTGAGTTCCTACTCACTCCCCCTCAATCACAGCAGTGATACATAAAACAATTTGACTAATGAATTGATGAAGACACACTTCAAAAACATACACTTGATTAAGCTTCACAGCTTTTTAATCAAGCAACACAACCACTCTTGCTTCACAGCTTTGAGTGATACACACAACTAACTTGACTCTGCTTCACAGCTTTAGTCAAGAAACATTCAAACACTCTTGCTTCAAAGCTTTGAGTGCTACACAACCCTTACAATTAAAAACCTATTCCAAGTCACTTATCACAATGATAATTGCTTGGAGTACAATAATTAAACCTATACAGTTTACAAATGATCTTCTGATCACCAAGGGATTACTTCCAAAACAGCAGCTCTGTTGAATATATAGCAGCTATAACTTCAGTTAGGGTTTCTCCAAAAAGCTAGGGTTAATTCCGTTTGACCTTAAGACTAGGTCACAGGACTTTATTAACCAGGTTAGGGTTGAGCTAAGTTAACCCAAAGAAAACGCAGGATTCTGTTCTGGAAAGACTGAGTTATCTTCCTGAAAAAACTCAGAATTAACTAACCTGCATACCTGTTAGTTCAGAACAGGATGTCTTAACATCTGTTATGACATCTGAAAAACCTGTCTACTGATTTAGGAAAATGTGATCATTTTGCAAAATGCTCAGATACACACTTATAAACATCAGTACCTGAATGACAATATTTTTCTGCAAAGGTACCTAATGAATCAGTACAAACTAAACTAGAATGTTATGACATCAGTCATGACATTCACACATACACTTGGGTTTTACCAAAAATGCAAGCCAATACCTAAACACCTACAGGGGGAAACCAATTGATACATTTTTTTGCTAATCTTTACAACAACACCATTTTCAATTGTAATCTTACTGATATAGCTTATATTTGTAAAAGGTATATGTGGGATAATTAAATGGGGAACAATTTCATTCAAGCTAGAGTGGACAAATTTTTTAGTCTCTAATACCTGGACTTACAATTACAACACCTATGCTAATTACCATATTCTTAGATTTTCTTCTTCCCTCTTTTACTATTGGAACATACATAAAAATAAATTGGTGAATCAATAGTGAAAAGTGGTTAATTAGAATAGATGACATTTAGAGAGGAATTAGAGATTATTATATATAGAGAGAGTAATTGAGGAGAAAATATCAAAATTGGCATTAGCACAAACACACATTACAATAGAGTATTTATAGGATATATCTAAAACAAGTTGGAACCGAACAGGCCCAAAAACAGTTAAAAAATTTCAAACTGTCACGACAGAAATCGATTTCCCCAAACAAGAGAATCAATTTCCTGAACTAAAAATGCAACTTTCAGAAAATCTCAACTGGTGGAAATTGATTCCCCACTTTGTGGAAATCGATTTCCTCTACGAAAATTCCAGATTTTTGATTTCCAAAAGTGCTTCTCAAACAAGTTGTTTCGACGAAACGGTTTCTGAAGCTTCCAGAATGCATTTGAATTATTATCAACTTTCAATACACCACCTTAATTCAAATGCTCAACATTCTTCATACCTAAACTCCTCACAAGCTTCTTGAACACATCATTTGTCACGCCTTTCATCAACAAATCCGCAAGTTATTCTTTGCTTCGATAGTATCCTAACTTCAGCTGACCTACACACACCAGTTCCCTGAAGTAATGAAATCTCATCTCTATATGTTTGCTCCTCCCATGTGCTATGAGATTCTTTGCAAGACTAATGACTGAAATGTTATCAACCAAGAGTGTAACAACCTTTTCTGTATTGCTGCCCAGCTCCTTCAGCAGATTCATAAGTCACACAGCTTGACACACACACATTGACGCAATGATATACTCGACATCACAAGAAGAGAGTGCAACCACATATTTCTTTTTAGAGCACCAAGATATTGGAGCTCCTCCGAACATAAAAACATAACCAGCCGTAGACTTTCAATCGTCCTTATCTCTGCACCAATTGGAATTCATGTAATCGAGTAACTTGCAATTTCTGCCTGTATCAGCTCCAGGAAAGAGAATTCTGCAGCCAAGAGTTTCTTTGATGTATCTTAGGATCCTCTTAACTGCTGCTAAGTGAGACAAATTTGGTCTCTCCATGAATCTACTTGTAATACCGACACTAAACGCCAAATTTGACCGCGTATTACACAAGTAACATAATGATCCAATCAACCTCATATATTAAGTTGGATCCATATCTTGCTCATCATCACTTTTGTACAACTTCAACTTTGCTTCAGCCGGTATTATGGCAACATTACAATGCTCCATATCACATCTTTTCAAGATCTCAAGTGCATACTTCCTTTGATGTATAAGTAGCTCCATTTTTTACTTATGGAACTCTATGCCAAGAAAGTATTTCATTAAGCTAATGCCACCCATCTCAAATTCTTCCATAAGCTCACTTTTGAAATTAGAAATATTCACTTCATTGCTGCCCGTAATCAATAAGTCGTCCACATATAAGCAAAGTGTGAACACATATTTGCTTGTATTTGTTCTCACACAAACACCATGTTCAGATACACACTTCTTGAAGCTAACCTCAACTAGAAAAGCATTGATGCATTTGTTCCAAGTTCTAGGTGCTTGTTTCAAACCATAGAGTACCTTCTTCAATTTGTAGACTCCTCCCTCTTGATTCTTTACCATAAAACTAGGGGGCTACTCTACATAAACTTCCTCCTCAAGTGGACCATTCAAAAATGCAGATTTTACATCCATTTGATACATTGACCAATTATTGTTATTCACAATACCAACAACCAGCTGTATAGTTTCTAATCTAGCTACGGGTGCAAACACCTCATCATAGTTTATACCTTTTCTTTGCAAAAAACCCTTCGCAACTAGTCAAGCCTTATAATTGACAATTTCTCCTTTTGGATTTGCTTTCACTTTATAGAACCATCTCACACCGATTGTCTTTTTCTGTTCCAGTAAATTGACCAGCTCCTAAGCGCTGTTTTTCTCAATCGATTTCAGGTCCTTCTCCATCGCACACACCCACTTTGAATTTCTTAATGCCTCCTTCGTGCTCATGGGCTCGGATTCGGCCATAAGCACAAAGTAAATAAGATCACCTTCATTATTGATCTCATTATCATGGAATACTTCACAATCTCGGAGCCTCTGAGATAGACCTCTACGTCTTGTTGGTCGTCAATTGGATTCACCATTTTTGATCTCAACCAACTGCTGCACATGACCTGCAAAATCCATATTTTCTGCATTTACTTGAGGAAATCGATTTCCATATATATGGGAATCAATTCCTTCTTCTGAAAGACCAGTTCCAGTAGATTCAGGATTCAAAATTCACGTGGGAAATTGATTTCCAGAATCAGGGGAATCAATTTCTGCAATTGTCATGGACTTTTTTCTGCTGTCAAACAACCTCACTTCGTCCATGACCACATCTCAGCTTATCACAATCTTCTTGCTACTCATATCAAACAACTTGTAGCCTCCGGTAGGATGATAACCAACAAGTAACATCATCTAACCTTTGTCATCCAACTTCCTTCAAAGCAGACCCGGAATATGTCGAAATGCTACCGAACTGAAAACTTTCAAATGACTCAAACTTGGTTTAAGTCCAGAACATACCTATTATGGAGTCACTTTGTCCATATTCTTAGTAGGGAACCTATTCAATAAATAGGCGACTGTAGACACGACTTCACCCATAGTTCCTTCGGTAAGATTTTTCCCTTCAACATGCTACGAATCATAATCATTATTGAACAATTTCTTCTTTCGAAAACACCATTTTCTTGAGGCGTATAAGGTGGAACAACCTCACGTACTATACCCTTAACATCACAATAATTCCCAAAACCACGTCCTATACCCTCAACATCACAATAATTCCCAAAATCACTCGAGGTATACTCGCCTCCACCATCGATTTTGAGAATTTTCAAGTTGTGACCACTTTGCCGCTCCGCCACAGATTTAAAATGTTTGAACACATCAAACACCTCATCTCTCCTCTTGATTAGATAAATCCATAGCTTCCTACTAAAATCGTCAATAAATGTGACAAAGTACCTATTTCCATAATATGAGTCGACTTGCATTGGACCACACACATCGGAGTACACCACCCCAAGATGATGTTTGCTCCTATGACCCATATCCTTGTTGAAACTATTCTTTTGTTGCATCCCTTGAACACACTCTTCACAAATCTCAGCTTGAACATTGATCTTGGGAAGCTTGTTCACCATACCATTCCTTTGTAACGTGTTGAGGTCTCGAAATTTAGAAGTCCAAGACGGTAATGCCACAATCACTCATCACGACTTGCCGCTGTAGAAAGACAATTGTGCTCCATCACTTTCAACTCTGTCTTGAAAGTATGATTTGCAGCCATGGGTGCTCATATAATTAAAACTCTATTTCGGTCCAAAACGCATAAAATCTTGTTTTCCATGCGAATTATGTAATTCTTTTCAAGCAATTGACCAATGATCAAGAGATTACATTTAATTTGAGGAATGTATAACACATATTTGATCAAGGAATGACTCCCATCTTTCTTCATGATCAAAACATCACTCACACTGTCGGCCACTAAAGTGATGTCATCCGCGAATTTTACTCTATTCTTCGTGGCTTGATTGATTATTATAAACCAATTTTTTCTACCCGTCATATGTGTTGAACAACGAGAATCCAAGTACCACTCATCACTGACTTGTGTAGCGGTAGAAATGTTAAAACTAAGTCATTGGATTAACTTAACCCACTCAAATCAAAATAAAAGTCGCCATCATACTTTATTATTTCCAAAGGAAATGGGAAAAGAGCGAATAAACCTAAAAAGAGAGGGTAGAGAATCTAGGTATAGGGGTTGGTTATGCAAAGGGGAGATATTAGCACCCTAAACATCTACGGTACTCCGTAGGAACCTCTTTGAAAATCTGTCTATTTTGGCTATATAAAAAGTGTATACAAAAATAGATGGTGGAGATGAGAAAATAAGTGATTTTTTATAATTTTGCATTTGTTGCAGTTTCGAACCATTAGTGCCTACGTACAACCTTCTGTGCAATATGAGATCAGGGTACTCGTAGTTCACGTCAAAAATTTTAAAACACATGTGTGTTGGTTAATTTTAAGAGAAGAGACATCATCGTCATATCCGAGTGGAAAACATACTTACTACCCACAATTATGAGAAAGGAGCATTTGCGTCATCTCAAAGTGAAGGATATAATTTGGATTTAAAATTCATCACTCAACACCCAAGTGTAAAATGACTCACTTCACTATATATCGCAGAAGTATAGTAGCTTGCATCACTATAAGAAACAACAAGAGTCAAATCTTTTGATAAAAAGGTTTTAAAGTAAAAAGCCAAAGTGGAAAAAATGGTTTGAATGAGGTACATTTGACTTTTAGTCTTGAGAAAGATGTCAAGGTATGGTTAATTTGATTAAAGTTTGATTAAGAAAAGATTTTTGAAAATACATGGACCTAAGTCCAATTTTATTATGAAAGTGGTTCAAATTAGAAAACAAGAAGGCTTTTGAAAAGGAGAGAGAAGATTTTTGAAATTAAAGAAGATAGGAGGAGATGAAGGGACTATCTTAAAACATAAGGTAAAATCTAGGAAAAAGAACGATCTAACCAACAAGAAGAAAACACTTGACATATGAAGTCAATGTAGAATTCCCATCCTTTGGATTGAAACTAAGTAAGCAAAAAAAATACTAAATCTCTGAGAAATACAAAGCTTTATATGAATTAAGTCTTCACAAAATTGGGCATAGTAAGAACTCTATACAGAGGAATTCTCAATCACAAACAAAACATATATCCAGAATAACCTACACGCAAAGAGAATCAACCCAATTCCTTGGAGTAAACCCCAAGAACTTCATACAAAATAACAACAGAGCCACAAGGTCCCAAGTGTCAAGGCTTCTAATCCTAAGTCCAAGAGATCCACAACTCCATAATGCTAAGGATAGTAACCAAGTAATCCAAGTAATTTTAAAGTTTTTTATTGTTCAAGTTGATTATTAAGTGTCTTTAAAAGAAAATAAAAGCTCAAATGAGCAAAGATAAAATGACATAAAGATAAATACTCAAGTGAGCAAAATAAAAATGGCATGGAGTGTAAATGATAAAATAAATGGTACATAAAAATAAAGGCATAAAATAAAGGCATAAAGAAAAAGCACAGAGTAAAGTTGATTGGTAGTGAATTATAAGTTAGAAGATTAGTTAAATGACCATATTGAAGCTTTCATTTGAGAACTTATTAGAAGATTGATAAAATCAAAATCTCTCAACAACAAGTTTCAATTGCTTTTTGTCAAGTATATCATTCGTTTCAAATGCTCAAAGTAACCACATATGATCAACGGTGTTCAACTGATTCACTTAGACCAAAGTTCATGAAGTTCGTTAGAGGATTGATAGAATCAAAGCCTCCTAACAATGAACTTCAAAGTTATTGGATAAAATGTTTCAAATTAAATATATTTGGGCTTGCAAATATAAGTTTGGGCCACAAATTGTCATTTTTCAAACTGAGACACATTTAACGCTATGTTAAGCAATCGTAAGTGGACTTATGTAGAAGTCACACCTATTTTGAGGTTGGTCAATAACAATCTATGTCCCAACATGTTAGAGAAATGATATGTAGATCATTCTCCAAAAACATGTAGCACAAGTAAAAACAAGAAAGGTATAAGATGAAGAGGGAGGGGAAGTATCAGATGAATTAGGGTTTCAAATATCATCAACATCATTCATCCATTTTGGTGGATTTGGTTTTTCAATCTATCAACACTCAAGATCCAATGAGGTTGAAGAACTTGCATCAAAATAACATCCAAATCAGAATCAAACAAAAATAATAAAAATATATTTACAAAACAATATTTAAATGATTAATAAAAGAGAAATAATTGGTAAAATACACAAAATGTGTTAAACATAAAATAAAAATTCTAAAAAATTATCAGAAGTCAAACATGAGTCAATAAGTATTGATAAAAAAATTTCAGAATTTTTTAAAGTCAGAAACTATTTTTAAAATTTAAAGAAATAAGCAAAACAAGCCAAAATTTGTGAAAAATAGTAAAATAGAAAATGAAAATAAAATGAGGTCACCAATATTTGTCAACAGGTCCTTGGATCGTTCCAGAATTTTTCTAAAATTTAAAAATCAAGAAAAGTATTTTTAAACATTTAAAATAAGTCAAATAAAGTGAAAAATCATAAAAACAACCAAATTACAAAATAAAATTGTGAAAAAATAAAAATCAAAAAGAGAAAAATCAAAAGTATTTTTGATTATTTTTTTCCAGAATTTTAGATGTTGAAATCAATTTTTTATGAATATTTGAAGTTAAAAACAATTAAAATATAAAATCAGAAAATAAAAATTAAGCCAAAAAGATGTAGACTACTGGATCAATGTCAAAACGTATTAGTAATCAAATTCAATAGATCTGACGTGCTGTGCATATCATGATCATTAGTGAATAAACCACCGTCTCCTTAATTATAAACATATTTGAAAAAAATGTGTGGCACCATGTCATTGGTTGAGAGATGAGACGTTGGTTATCTTCAACCTCCAGCCACGCACAAATTGCATGTCTCACAAATTGTAAAATCAGGAGCTCAGACCAGTGTCATTTGCTTCATCTCATGAAGACTATTACAATGGTACCTTCACGAAAAATTTATTTAAAGTGTAACTCAGTCGATTTGAGAAAAACCAGAAGTTTTGAAAATTTTGGAAATCGAAAACATATGCATCAAATGCATCAATTGATCCAAAATTATGCCACCATGAAGCATCAATGAACATCATAAACAATTCCAGTAATTTGAGTTAGAAGAATTGATGCCTTAAACTACTTGAATGAAGTATGAAAAAATTGCTCTGAAACTTGACTTGGCTAGCACAATTTAGAGCATTACAAGGCTTGGTTCTTCTTCTGTTATCTTCAGTGAAGTTAAAGAATGGAGAATGAGCAAAGAAATTGGATTGAAAAGTGCTTTAAAACCAAACTCGAAGTTACAAAATTAAGAGTTATGGAGGAAGTTTGACACAAGTTTTTTGTCTATCTAAAGTTTGCCAAATAAATTAAATATCATCCTCTATTTATAGGGAAGTGAATGATGATGAAAAATGAGAGGAGTTATGAGCAAATCATGCAAACCAAGCCATCTGTGATCATGCCAAACGTGTGACTTGAAATGCATAAAAATGACCTCATACCAAGTACAATTCTTATCAAAACGCATCTGGGCAATTAGTTAAACATGTTTAGAAACTAAACTTTGAGTAATTTGACCTGTAATCCAAGTTTACTCATGGTAAAAATTCTGACTCGAGGCAAAAACAGATCCCATGGAGCCAACTTCAACCATGTATTACTCACCACTCAGGGACATTTATGGGATGATTCTTGAAGCATTTGGAACATAAGGTCATAATCTTTACAATGCGCCAAGAAAGACTCCATTTAGATAATTGAGCTGGAAGTTACGTCTTCTTGAAATCATGAAAAACAAACTGATTTTTGTACTTAGAAAAATTTCTAAGTATAGAACTCCAAAGTGACCTTTAATGTTCTTCAAAATTACATGACCTTCTACTCAAAATTTGATCCTAATATTTGAAGATGACATGAAGTAAACCTCTTGAATTGAATTGTGGAATTGAGATCACTCAAAAATCATAAAAATTGAAAGACCTATAATATTTGGGGAAATTGAAAGACCTTTGGAAGATGACGAATAAATTTGGGGAAATTCATAAAAGACCTATACTATTTTCAATTCTTCAACCACTTTCCAAGCATCTTCAAGTCTTGCACATTGAAACAAAGTTGTGATCCCTCAAGATATATATATATATATATATATATATATATATATATACACACACACACACACATATTTTGATGTTAGTCTAAGAAAACATGTACAAGATACATAATTCAAGGTGCTTGGTGATCCTTCAAGAGAAAACTTAAAGATAGGATAAAGTAAAAAGGGAGAACCATCCTTAATGTGTTATCTTGATGTATTGAAAATATGAGATGATGAGAGATCTTAGGGGCAAAAATTGGGGTATAAAAGCTGCCTTTTATTTAAGTGTCTTCTATCCGGAGATACAAAGGTTAAAATCTTTGTCACGACACAATTGAAGATACTTAAATATAAAACAAACCCTATTTTGTCCCTAAGATGCCATACAATTATTATGATTATGAATGAAAATGACTTACTCCAAAGGTGACACAGGACGCCCCCTGGGAAGCAGAAAATAAAACCAACAGACCAAAAAGAGAGTTTGACCTGGAAAATAAATTGCTGGGGAACAACACGACTCCGGGGATGGCTACAAACAGGTAAAGCAAAAATCATGATTAAAGAATCCAAATTCATAGTAGGATTTCAACAACATAAACTCTTAACAATGCAACCAACAAATCATCAAGGAGGTGACCAAAATGAAGAGATACAAACACGACTAGAGGAAAAAAACTCAACTCAGCTGACGAAAAGAAAACTCAATTCTACTGTGGTAAGGCTCAAAGAGGATACAAAGTATCACCAACTTAATAAATAAAGAAAAAAGCAATGGATAACAATAATCGACAGATAACTGTGAACTATCCACTTCGAGAGGAGATATCAAAAAGAGAGTAACATCAACTTACAGAGGATCATGAATTAACCACGCATAGGACGTAAATAGAAACGGTAAGATAATATCGGCTCAAAGATGACGGTAAACATCAACATCGAGACTAGTAAATGAATGATTGACATCATTAATTATGACTGGAAACACATGATTGACATCAACGCTTATGTCTGAGAACAAAGATTGACATCAACACTTATGGCTGGTGTGATACGGTGGGAAAGAACTGACTGTTTTTGGAATACTGGTTTGCGTTTTGCGTTTGTTTTCGCAAAATGTCGCGGTAAGCAAGAGTCGCCACCGTATTTTATTTTATCCAACAAGGAAAGGAAAAAAGCACAGAAAAATTCCTTTTTCGAGATGTTTCTCGGGTCCGGGGGGTAGATTATAGAAAGGAAAGGTGTTAGCACCCTTTCTATCCGTGGTTATCCACGGGCTCTTAGGTACTTGCTCAAAGTATTTTCAAATTTTTTTTTTGTGTTTGTGGGTTTGAAAGAAGTTTTTGTTTGAAAGGTGTAAGTGCGAAAAGTTTTATTTTGTTTTGAAAGGAGCAAGTACTTAAGAACCATCTACCTACTCGAAAAAGGAATCAATCTGTGCTAATGTCCTTTAGACAATTCTATCCCACTATTAATGAGTAGGTAGCATCGTCGTTGGAGTTTAAGGGTCAATTCGATTAAGGGACGTGTTGTCACTAAAGCAATGTTAGGACGCCTTAGCGGTAACCCTAATGTCTTAGATCATTTTTCCGAGGCAACCGTTTCGAGGCAAATTATGATCTTTGGACAAGAGGGCGACCTCTAAAACTTCCTATACTCAATGGCCACGTTCGAAGGCAACCAAGTGAGGTGTACCCTAAGAGTGTGCATGTGCGAGTGTGTTATTTTCAGTTATTTTATCTTTTGTACATGTCATGGGTGAGCTATGTTGATTTTTAGGTTCAAACATTTGATCTTGTCATGCATTCCCTATTTATCAAACATCTAACAGTTTATAAGTTGCGGAAATTAAATTTGCGGAAATTAAATCTAACTATTACAAGGCGTCGGGTATTTACATCGCCAAAAGCAACCCTTGAATTTAAAATGCAGAAAATAAATAAAGCGATAAAAAATAGTAAAGGTCCTATTAAATTATTACATTCCGGGAAACAATTACATCAATATGGTAAAATGGATCGCGTGCGGAAAATTAAATCGAATGCGAGTTTTTTAGAGTTTTGACCCTTTTTTGAAAGAAAGTATTTTTTGTTATTTTGAATTAAAAAGAAATTAGACTTGAGTTAATTATTAAATTAAATAAGCTAATTAATTAATTAATGAAAATAACATTTTTTTGGATTTTGATATTTAAAGAAATAAAATAAATTAATCAATGTTAGTAAAAACCCTAATGGTCTAAATTAATTTTAATTATTGCAAAAATATTGAAATTATACCTAATTAAAACTAAGTTAATTAAATTAATTTATTTACAAAAATAAAGTGCTGAATTTAATTTTTATAAATAAAACATATTTTTGATTTTTGATTTTTATGAGGAAAAGTTTTAATTGGTTAATGATTTAAATAATAAAAATAATAACAATAAAATAAATAAATAAAGAAATAGAAAAAGAAATAACTAAAGGGGGGTTTTGGACCCAGATCAGGGGGTGAGATTTGCAATTCAAAGCCCATTTGCACGCAGGCCTGGATTGACTTTCTAATTCCCTATGCATTGGTTGACTTGAGAGCATGATGGTCATCACATTTGGACCACCAGATCTGGCCTGGGGCCATCTTGCAGGCATCTGGGTGATGGTGTATGATGGACCATAATTGCTGAGACGCGTTGGATTTCCTAAAGAAAAATAATAATATGCAATATGGTGGACCTGGGATTCAAACCCAAGTCCTGTTAGTTACCAAGCACACGCCTTGCCACTGAGCCAACGCCTTTCAATTGTCATAGTATTAGGTAATAACAATAATATGGGGAACAAGCCAATATGCCAGAATTAAAAAATAAAAGCGCGAAATTATGAATGGACGAATTGGATGGGGACACGTCTTCGTCTTCTCCACTCAGCCCTGGTTTTTTTACCTGCGGATTTGCATCTGCAGCTAAATCCGTAGGTGTCTCCTAAAATCAATTTCAGGCCACAGAAATTAGTTCCAAGACCATGGTTTGATTCATCTGGGCATCCTGATTTCATCCATGTCCATTGTTTGCCCTGATTTTACCTGTAACTAAAACGCCCAAAAACAAGAAACAAGAACCCTAGATTCGGGTATGCCATTACAGGTCATATAAACACAATTAAATAATGCAGAAAGCTTCTAAATGGAACGATAAGCATGATTGTGTAAAGATTTTGCCAAAAAAGTGCAAGAATAATGATATGTGATTTCAAGTGCATAGCGATTTTCAGAGGGACTTACAACACGATTGAGGAGAGGAGAGAGCTTTCTTTTGATTGCTTCTCAATCAGTGGATGTCCAGCAAGAGGATAGCGTTGAGATTTTATGTTGAAAGCACCTCTAAGACGGATTTCAGTTTCAAGCTTTTTTGCAATTTTTCCAAGTTTGGTTCTTGTGATTCAGCAGCCTCTAACCTCCAATTCTCGTGCCTTTAGCTTGTATATGTAATGAGCATTGGATTAGGTTAACATTTGTGGACTCAATCTTTGTACATTGATGTTTTAGGATTTGATTTGATCCTCCATGAAAAACCTTCCAAAATTGTCCAAATTCCATCTTTTTGTTCATGATATGGTGATATACGAGTTTGATCATGTCCATGATGACAATTAAGACCTATATCAATCAAAAATATCCTAAGTGATCAATATTTAGATTTTATTTGGATTTAAATTGATTTAAAATGAATTAATTCAATAAAAATCAAATAAAATAGAAAAATTAATAAATGGACACAAGGCTGAAGTTAGGACACGTGTGTAGTGTGACAAGACCAAATCAAGTGGAAAAGAATAGTCCCATTTGACAAAATTTGAAGTTTTGGGGATAGTTGACTTTTGGCAATTTTGCAAAAATGCCCAACTTCAACAATGCATAACTTCTTCAATTTTGAACTTTTGGAAGTGTTCTTGGACTTTTTAGAAAGCTTGAGATGTCATATAACCAAAACTTTTGGTATTATCTCATTTTGATACTCCATGCTCAAGTTATAAGCTTTGGAAAAAAAGGTGTTTATGTTGACTTTCAAAAATGACCTATAATGTCCAAATTTATAACTTCTTGTGAGTGCATTTCTTGATCTTGGGGTGTGAAGATGGATTGTAGTAAATTGAATCCTCTTCAAAATGAGCTTTGGATGGGTCATCTCTCATAAAGTATGAGAAAGTTATGCTTGGTCAAAGTTGAGTTAACTTTTCCTACAAAACCCTAATTTAGCAACTTTTGAGTCTTGATTAATTTTGAGCAATCCTTGATGAATCATGATCAAGCCTTGATAAAATGATTAAATATCCTTCAAAATTAGAATGTTGACAAAAAATCTTGAAGTTTGACTGTATTTGGGTCACAGTTGACTTTTGCCCTAGCATAGTCAATTTTTGGACCTCTTAAGCAATTGACTGACCAAACTTCTTCTGCAAGGCTTGAAATTTGACATGGATGAACTTGAGGAGATATTAGGACATTGGGGAGCACTTGAGGTCATTTGGATGCAAGGACCTTGATGCAACACAAAACCCTAATTTGAGATTGACTGCCTTAGGAGATGATTTGACTGTCCAACTCTTGAGCAATCTTGAGCAACTTGGAGATTATTCTTGCAATGTCTTGAGAAATATGGGAGGGCAAATTTTAGGGTACAACAGCTGCCCCTGTTCAATTTTCTTAAACCTGAGGATGTAGATTGGCTTTCGGGCCTTTCGTGATCCGAAGGTGAAAGATGATTGAACACTAGAGTGCCCAAAAATTTGCACTCGCATGATGTTGTATCAGCCTTGTGATGTCAGGAATGGGCTTACAAATGCCATTTGGAGATTATTGGTAGGTAGTATGAACTTCGACTAGAATATGAATCAGGGAGATCTTATCGGCGATCTGACTGAACCAGATGAGGTCTTGGATTAACTTTGACTGGATCGGCATCTGAAAAATCTTTAGGAATCAATTTAACTGGACCAGACAAGGTCTTGGAATAACTTCAACTGGATCAGCATCAGAAAAAATCTTTAGGAATCGATTTTACTGGACCAGATAAGGTCTTGGAACAACTTCAACTGGATCGGCATCAGAAAAATCTTTAGGAATCGATTGAACTGGATCAGAGAAGGCCTTTGACTGGATCGACATCAGAAAAATCTTTAGGAATCGATTTAACTGGACCAGACAAGGTCTTGGAATAACTTCAACTGGACCGGCATCAGAAAAATCTTTAGGAATCGATTTGACTGGGCCAGAGAAGGCCTTTTACTGGATCGACATCAAAAAAATCTTTAGGAATCGATTTAACTGGACCAGACAAGGTCTTGGGATAACTTCAACTGGATCGGCATTATAAAAATCTTTAGGAATCGATTTGACTGGACCAGAGAAGGCCTTTGAATGGATCAGCATCAGAAAAATCTTTAGAAATCGATTTAACTGGACCAGACAAGGTCTTGGGATAACTTCAACTGGATCGGCATCAGAAAAATCTTTAGGAATCGATTTAACTGGACCAGAGAAGGCCTTTGATTGGATCGACATTAGAAAAAATCTTTAGGAATCGATTTAATTGGACCAGACAAGGTCTTGGGATAACTTTAACTGGATCGACATCAGAAAAATATTTAGGAATCGATTTGACTGGACCAGAGAAGGTCTTGGAATAACTTCAACTGGATCGGCATCAGAAAAATCTTTAGGAATCGATTGAACTGGACCAGAGAAGGCCTTTGACTGGATCGACATCAGAAAAATCTTTAGGAATCGATTTAACTGGACCAGACAAGGTCTTGGAATAACTTCAACTGGATCGGCATCAGGAAAATCTTTAGGAATCGATTTGACTGGGCCAGAGAAGGCCTTTGACTGGATCGGCATCATAAAAATCTTTAGGAATCGATTTAACTGGACCAGACAAGGTCTTGGAATAACTTCAACTGGATCGGCATCAGAAACATCTTTAGGAATCAATTTGACTGGACCAGAGGAGGTCTTGGTGCCTTTGGCTAGATCGGCATCATAAGAATCTTTAGGAATCGATTTAACTTGACCAGACAAGGTCTTGGAATAACTTCAACTGGATCGGCATCAGAAAAATCTTTAGGAATCAATTTAACTGGACCAGAGAAGGTCTTCCACATAGTTGAGAATTTAACTGCATCTTTCTGGAAAGGTAAAGGTCAGCCATATGCAATGCATGATATGGATCAAGCAATGATGTTCTCAACATATATGAGATTGTATGGTATGATGCGCTTATGCATGTATCATGATGTATGGAAATGTAATGTTTTAGCTGGGGAAAATAAATCCCGGATAGCTGCTGGAGACAGAGTTGAATTCTTCGTTTCCGCTGGGATGATGAACGAAGGTGATTGCAAGAATAAACCTGCGGGAGAAGAGGACTCCGTTGGGGGATAAACTGATGATGAGGTTATTCTGTGGGGAAGAGATGCTCTGCTGAGGATTCCACCGATAAGCTCCGCTGGGGATGGATTACCGTTGCTGGTGATATTAAATCTGTTGAGGATTGAATTCCTGTTTGTGAAAGGAAAGAACTTCGCTGGGGATGATCTTTCAATTGCAACTTGCTGGGGATAACCCTGTTAGACTTTTGTGGGGATAATCCTCTGAGTTCTGCTGGGAGTGATCCTTTGAACTTGGTCGGGGAGGTTTATTTTGTACTCCGCTGGGGACAAACTTCCAGAGTCTACTGGGGATAATTCTTCAACTCCGTTGGGGAAGCTTTTTCAGACTGCGCTGGGGAAATATTGACTCCAATGGGGGTAACTTGTATTCTACCGGGGAATATTCTTATACTCCGTTGGGGAATATTAAGACTGCCGGGGATATCAAGCCTTCTTAGTGCTGATGGTAGACCAAATCTGCTTGGGGAGAGCATTGCTGATTCGTTTATAGTTGCAAGTCTCAGCTGGGAGAGTTACCATTATTGTCTTACTCTGCGGGGAGTGAAAGTATTTTAGCCATATTCTTCAGCTGAATCTACCTTTGTACCTGTTGGACAAAGCAACTATACAACTTGGACAATTCTTATTGCCCCTGTTTCTGGTATTACCAGTAATTCATCCTTTGTTTCGCATGTAAATATTTATGAGAAACAATTAATGTCAAATGCATATATCAAAAATGAACATTGTACATTTTTTGCAAAACAAAACAGATAAAGGAAAAACAGTTTGAAATTTGTCTGAAAATGAATTTGTATTGATTTTGAAGTTTGGCCTGTAAATAGGCGTTTTTGTACAAGAGGTTGTCGTCCTAGTAAGAGAACATCGCCGAATAATAGAATTTACATAATTTGTGAAAAACTAAACAAAACAGCTATGTGAATAATACCACTGGGTTCCAACTCTGCTATTGCCTTTATATCTTCAAGCATCTCATCACTTTGCTGCTTGGTTGAAGATGAATCAAATTGATTAGTGTCGTCCGAGCCTTATAGTCGATACCGAAGTCTGGATGCAAGGTGATCCAATGAGACATAGTGTTACGCTTTGATCCCTAATTTTTGACTGGACCGCTCTTTCGGGTTTTCAGTCCACCGGGAAACCCTTTTTTGCCCAAGCCGCCTTTTCAGGTTTTCGACTTGCCGGGTGTACATTTTTATTTTATTTTCATCCCTTATTTTTGCCCGAACCCTTTTGGTTTGCTGGGAAGCCCTTATTTTTGCCTAGGCCAGTCAACCTAGCGGGTCTTTGATTATGCGTAGTATCTTTTCACTATGTCTGCATTGACGGGGTGAGGAAGGTTGTCACCATCCATGGTGGTTAGAATCATAGCTCCTCCTGAGAAAATGTTCTTAACCACAAATGGCCCTTCGTAAGTAGGGGTCCATTTTCCCCTGGGATCACCTCGAGGTAGGATAATGCGCTTGATTACCAGATCCCCAACTTGATACTCTTGTCGTCTAACTTTCTTATTAAATGCCTTGATCATCCATTTTTGGTACGTCTGACCATGACAAATAGCAGTAAGTCTATTTTCGTCAATTAGGTTCAGCTGATCAAGCCGGGTCTGAATCCAATCATCTTCGCTCAAACCTGCATCCTTCATGATTCAAAGAGAGGGTGTGATCAGTGGAAATAGAACTGACTGTTTTTTAAGCTGGTTTCGCGAAATGTCGCGGTAAGTAAGAGTCGCCACCGTCTTTTATTTTCTCCAACATGGACAGGACAAAAGCACAGCAAAATTCCTTGTGAGATAGTTTCTCGGTTCGGGAGGTAGATTTATAGAAAAGGAAGGTATTAGCACCCTTTCTATCCATGGTTATCCATGGGCTCTTAGATACTTGCTCATTTGTGTTTTCAAAAGTGTTTTCTTTTCAAGTGTGAGTGGGTTTGAAAAAGTTTCGTTTAAAGATTTCAGATCGAATCTTGTATCAATCCTCAAGAGTGTTTGAAAAATTATTTTAAAAGCTTTTTGAAAAGTATCGGTGTGAAAAGAGTTTTGATTTGTTTTGAATTAGAGCAAGTATCTACGAGTCATCTACCTATCCTAAGGAATTAGGCTGTGTAAATGTCCTTAAGGTAGTGTCATCCCACCATTGAGAGATAGGTAGCACCACCGTTGGAGGTGTTCGGGTCAATTCGTTTGTAGGGACAGTGTGGTCACCAGAGCAACAGTAGGACACCTTAGAAGCTACCCTTATGCCATGTTCATGGACATAAGGACTTACTAAAACGTCCTATACTCGACGACCACGTTTCGAGGGGCAAGGCAACAGTGAGGCGTACCCTAAGAGTGGTGTGTGAATTTGTGTATTGTTTTCAGTTATGTTATCTTTGATCAGGCATTGAGGTGAGCTACGCTTGTTTTTTTAATTAGCATGCATTCTTTCATACAAGTTAACAGTTAAAAGGGGTGCGGAAAGTAAATTGCGGAAACGTAAATCCTACGCTATTACAAGGCGTGGGTCTATACATCGCCAAATATTTACAAAGACCCGTTTTAAGTAAATAAGTGCGGAAAATAAAAAAAAACAGTAAAAGGTCCTATTTACTATTACATATCCGGAGCAATTACATAATAATCGAACAAATTAAATACGCGCGAATAAAGAAAAGGGAATTGATTTTTTTTGTCTTTTTTGGTAATTAAATGAAATTGAAAACTAATTAATTATTTTAATTACAAGAAAATATTTTTTTATTTTTTATGTTTTTTTATGAAAATAAAATAGAAAAAGAAATAAAATTCTAAGTTAACCTAAATCTAAATCTATTTTAATTATTAAAATGTTAAAATGGCCTAATTAAAAAAACTAGTTCAATTATGGTTTATTTACAAAATAATAAATAATAATAATAAAAGTGTTAATTATATTTTTTTTGGGTTTTTTATGAAAATGGTTAATTAAATTAATTATTAGTAATAAAATAAAAGGGTTAAAAATAAAAAGGAAATAACAAAAACAAATAAATAATAAAAGAAAAGAAATGAAAACCAAGGGGGTGTGGGCCAAATAGGAAGGGTGCAATCTGGAATTCAGGCCTATTGAGGCAAAGACGTTCAGATTGGTCTTGAAGCCACTTGTCAAGCCTAAGCGTTGGGATGCATGGTGAGCCCTGGGACGTGCACTGCATGGAAACATGTGAAACAAAATAATAGAAATTATTTGGGGGGACCTGGGATTCGAACCCAGGTCCCAGCGTTTACCAAGCCACCTGCCTACCAACTGATCCATTGCACGCGTTTGTAAGTGACATAGAAATGAAATATTATATAGAATAAAAACATTATATGCTAAAAACAAAAAAAATGCGCGCGTGGATTTGAACCTTCCACTCAGGTCTTGCCACGCCAGCCTTCTTCTCTATTTGTCCCTGTAAAAAATGAGATAGTGGGGGTTTTAAACCCCCCCAAAACACAGGCCTACAGATAATAGCGATTAGCACATGCTTGACCATAAATTGAGCGCGAGGATATGGAACGATCTGTTTGGATATCACGAATTCAACCATGGCAGTTTGATGTCCCAATTTTACAGTATGGGGAAATCCCCAATTTGAAGCTTGAAAAACCCTAAAATGTTTCAATGGTGAATCATGCTATAATGCATTAGAATGCAATTGAATCATCCTATTAGCTTCAGAAAGCCCCTAGCAACACAAAACAACAAAGAAAATGGGTCAAATGCTTATGAAATGTGATATACGATTTTGAAAAATGAAGCAAATCGGAGGAGGTCTATGGCACGATTTCTTGAGTGATTATGCTTGGTTCTGATTGCCAAAGCTTCCTAGGGATGCCGGGAATATGTTTGGATTGGAATGGAGGCTTGAGAGGCACTGCAACTAGGTTTTCAGATTTGCTTTTTTGCTTGAAAATTTGAAAATGCGTTTGGCCGTTTGGGAGCTTCTTAGGTCGTGAATTCACTTGTGTTAGCTTGCACATGTATTATGTAATGAGTCTTGATCAGAATTAAAGCCAATAATGCAATGCATTCATGCTTGGGATTTTCCATAAACTCCATTGAAGCACTTTCCATTCTTGAGCCAAAATTTGAATTCTTGCTTCATTTAGGCCTTTGCACGAAATTGGAATGATCATGATGGTGTATCAAAGCATTTCAATACAAAATATTCCCTTTTATTAATTTTCTTGATTTTTATTTGATTTTAAAAGATTTAAAATGAATTAAACCAAATAAAATTAAATAAAAATGGAAAAACTAATTTTAAATCTTGAAATAATTTGTGGGACACGTGGGAAGCATGGCCAAGCTGAATCAAGTGGAAAAAGTGGGCCCCTTTTGTCAAAAATGAAGTTTCAAGGATAATTGATTTTGGCCATTTCACAAAAATTTCCCAACTTCTCCAATGCATATCTTGCTCAATTTTGAAGTTATGGACATGTTCTTGAACATTTTGGAAAGGTATTGAAGTCCTCTAACCAATGTCTTTGGTCCCATGTCATTTTGATTTACCAATCTCAAGTTATGGTCTTTGACTTAAAGTCCATTTTTGTTGACTTTTGAAAATGACCTATAATGTTGAAATTGATAACTTTTTGTGAGAGAATTTCTTGGACTTGGAATGTGAAGATGAGTTGTAGGAAATGTCCTCCCCTTCAAGATGAGCATTGGATGGGATTTTTCTGATGAACCATGACAAATTTATGCCTTGGTCAAGTTACAGTTGACTTTTCAGCTGTCCAAAAATAGAAACTTTTGCATCTTGATGATTTTTTGAGCCATTCTTGTGAAATCATGGTCAAGACTTGACCAAATGATGATTGTGGCTTCAAAATAAGACGTTGACCAAAAATTTTGACTTTTGACTGCCAAATGACCATTTTCCCCTACAGTTGATTGTTGAGCAATTAGGGTTTTTGACTGTGCAACTTGACCTTGTGAGCCTTGAAACTTGACATGTAGGTGCTTGATAATGTGTATGAGCATATGGGACTTGATTGAGCCCTTGAAGACCTCATCTTCCTTGCAAGAACCAAAACCCTAATTTGACTGGCTTAAGAGGATGGTTGACTGTGTAGCCCTTGAGTAGACTTTGAACTATTTGAGGTGATGCTTGTCAAAACTTTGAAGATTATGGGAGGGAAAATTTTGGGGTACAACAAAGGGTATCTGAACTTTAATGGGCAAGAATGCCTCCATGCCATATACCAAGGAATAAGGAGTTGCCCCTGTTGATGTCCGCGCTGAGGTACGGTACCCATCAAGAGCAAATGGTAACATCTCGTGCCAATCTTTGTATGTCACTGTCATCTTTTGCACGATTTTCTTAATGTTCTTATTAGCTGCTTCGACATCCCCATTCATCTTCGGCCGGTAGGGAGAAGAGTTATGATGCTGTATCTTGAATTGCTCGCAGAGCTCGGTGATCATCTTGTTGTTGAGATTGGTTCCATTGTCCGTAATGATCCTCTCTAGTACACCATATCGACAGATCAGATTGTGCCGAATGAACCGTGCCATGACGTTCTTGGTTACAGTAGCAAAGGAAGCTGCTTCAACCCACTTCGTAAAGTAATCAATTGCTACCAAGATGAAACGATGCCCGTTGGATTCCGTAGGTCTGATCTCGCCGATCATATCAATGCCCCACATTGAAAAAGGCCAAGGTGCCGTCAAAATGTTCAGAGGTACTGGAGGTATGTGCACCTTATCAGCATAGACTTGACACTTGTAACATGTCTGAGAATGTTGATAACCAGTCGGCTTCCATTGTGGACCAATAATATCCTGCATGTAGGATCTTCTTTGCCATGGTGTGTCCACTGGAATGAGTTCTGAAAGTACCTTCATGTAGATCTGCCATGATCCCTTCTGCTTCATTCTTATCCACACAATGCAGTAAGGTCGAATCATGGTTTCGCTTGTAAAGGATGCCATTATCGATGAAGAACTTCGCCACAAACCTCCTTAGAAACTTCTTGTCATTAACAGATGCACCCTCGGGGTACTCCTGAGCTTCAAGATACCTCTTCACCTCTTGATACCAGGGATTTTCTTTCACCTCTTCAGTCTCAATGTCACAATAATGTGCAGGTTCGTCCAATCTTTCAATGATAATCCGGGGAGCCTCATTGTCCCAATTGACTTTGAACATAGAAGACATCGTAGCCAGCGCGTCCGCCAACTGATTCTCCTCTATAGGGAAGTGTTCAAAGGTTATTTCCTCAAAATGGGGAAGCAACACCAATACATACTCCTTGTAAGGGATAAGATTTGGGTGTTTCGTATCCCACTCGCCTTTGATCTGACTGATCACGAGAGCAGAATCTCCGAAGACACTCAGAAACTTAATCCTTAGGTCAATTGCTACTCGAAGACCCATGATGCACGCTTCATACTCCGCCATGTTGTTGGTGCAGTTGAAACATAGTCGGGCGGTGAACAGAGTATGAGAGCCTTTAGGAGATATGATCACGGCACCAATGCCATTACCCAAAGCGTTCGAAGCTCCATCAAAGTACATAGACCATCGGGATCCTTCCTCAGGTCCTTCATCCAGTCCAGGTGTCTCACAATCAGTTACCAACATGATATTCTCATCCGGAAATTCAAAGTTCATAGACTGGTAATCATCCACTGCCTGATGTGCCAAATGGTCTGCCAACACACTTCCCTTGATTGCCTTTTGGGTCGTATATTGGATGTCATACTCAGTCAAGATCATCATCCATCTTGCTATTCTTCCGGACAAGGCAGGCTTTTCGAAGATATACTTGATTGGATCTATCTTTGATATCAATAAGGTAGTGTGAGTCAGCATATATTGTCTCAGCTGGCGAGCAGCCCATGCCAAAGCGCAGCAAGTTTTCTCGAGCAACGAGTATCGGGTCTCGCAGTCGGTAAACTTTTTTCTAAGGTAATAAATAGCATGCTCTTTTCATCCAGACTCGTCATGTTGACCCAGCACACACCCCATTGAGTTGTCGAGTACTGTCAAGTATAAGATTAAAGGTCTCCCTTCAACTGGAGGCATTAGAATGGATGGCTCTTGGAGATACTCTTTGATCCTTTCGAAAGCGGCCTGACATTCATCGTTCCAACATACCACTTGATCTTTCTTCAGTAGTTTTAAGATTGGCTCACAAGTAGCAATCATGTGTGAGATGAATTGGGCAATGTAGTTCAGTCGTCCCAGGAAGCCTCTGACTTCTTTCTCTGTTTTGGGAGCTGGCATCTCCTGTATAGCTTTCACCTTTGCAGGATCCACTTGAATACCTTTGTCGCTTACGACGAAACCCAGTAGCTTACCAGACCTCACCCCGAAGGTGCACTTGTTCGGGTTTAACCTCAGCTTGTACAACTTCAACTTGTCAAATAGCTTCTGAAGATGGTCAAGGTGTTCTTCCTCAGTCTGGAACCTTGCAATCATATCATCGACATATACTTCAATCTCATGATGGATCATGTCATGAAACAAATCAACCATGGCACGCTGATACGTTGCCCCAACATTTTTCAATCCAAAAGGCATGACCTTGTAGCAAAAGGTACCCCACTGAGTAACAAAGGTTGTCTTCTCCATGTCTTCGGGAGCCATTTTAATCTGATTATAACCCGAGAAACCATCCATAAAGGAGAATACCTTGTGCTGAGCGGTATTGTCAACCATAATGTCGATGTGAGGTAAAGGGAAGTCATCCTTAGGGCTCGCCCTGTTCAAATCCCTGTAGTCAACTCACATTCGAACCTTACCATCTTTCTTCGGCAGAGGAACCACATTGGCCACCCACTGAGGGTAAGAAGTAACTGCTAGAAAACCGGCATCAAACTGATTCATAACCTCAGCCTTGATTTTCTCATACATCTCGGGGCGCATTCGACGGACCTTCTGTTTTACTGGAGGACAGTCTTCCTTGGTAGGCAGGCGATGAATCACAATATCAGTATCCAAACCAGGCATGTCTTCAAAAGACCAGGCAACGATCTCAACGTAGTCATGCAGCATCTGAATTAACCGTTGCTTCACACTAGCTTCCAGATTTACACCGATCTTAACTTCTTTCTTGTCTATCTCAGTACCCAGATTCACTGATTCCACCGGCTCTTCGTGCGGCTAAATATCCCTCTCTTCCTGAAGTAGCAGTCTTGCAAGTTCACCAGGCACTTCACAATCATCTTCACCTTCGTCTTCGGCTAAGTTGATCGGATTTTCGAAGTCATAACTGGCAGTAGCAGAGTCGTTACCAGTGAGATCCAGAGTGGATGTAGACCTGTATATGTGAGTGTGTGTAAAATAGCTGTTTTGCAATATATAATAAAGAAAAACAAGGAGCGCAAAATTTGAAATGCAAGAACGTCCAATGCTTTTATTAATGATATATGAAAATGACACACATAAAGCCCTCACAAATGAAGCCACAGTGCCCCGGGTAAGACGCCGGGCCATAAAGTTTAAAACATTGTCTATTACATATTCAAAACAAAAAGTTTCATTACTGGGTAACAAAAGAAATAGGTATGAAGTCCTTTGCTGTCCAGTTGCTTGGTCCACCGTCGGTCGTAGGATAGATCCAGCTGTCGAATTCAGACTCTTCCACATCGTCTTCAATGGCATTCACTCCTGAGTTACTGATGAACACAAGAGGTCTTCCGATCCGTGCATTCCGAATGGCCCTTTGAGCTTCTACAGTGAAACCCAAACCAAACTTGTTAGTCTTCTGTGTAAAATCAGGGAGTTGTCCCCAATTCGCACACCCACCTTTCTCAACAACAGCCCAGGCATCCTTGAGGGAAGCCATCTTCATAGGAGAATCTTTAGCAACAAACTCAGCTGACGCCAGCGTCTGGGGAACCTCTTCAAAATGCTGGAATGGGGTCTCAATGAACTCCTCATCCATCTCTACATACCGAAAAGAGTTGAGGTGACTAACCATGTACTCTTCTTCTCCTTGCACTGTCACAATCTTCCCTTTGATCGGGTACTTCAGCTTCTGGTGGAACGTTGAGGTTACGGCCCCAGCTTTGTGGATCCATGGACGACCCAGCAAACAAGAATAAGATGGCCGAATGTCCATCACATAGAATGTAGAATTGAAAACCCGAGAACCAACCTTAATCGGGATATCAACCTCTTCGTGCACCATCCTCTTAGACCCATCAAAGGCCATAACAACAATGTTGCTTGGCTTCAACTCCAACCCTTCACAGTCCAAACGGTCCAAAGCTTTCTTAGGCAAGACGTTCAATGAGGAACCAATATCCACTAATACACGAGCAAGAGTAGTGCCCCTGCATTCAAGGGAGACATGCAGGGCATCATTGTGATTCTTCCTTTTAGTAGTCAAGTCGGCGTCAGAGAAACCTAACCCATTATCAGCAGTCAAATTGGCCATGCAATCTGTAAACTGATCAGCTGATGTCTCTTGTGGTACGTGGGCAGTCTTCAAAAAGGTAATCAGATCCTTAGCATGGGCCTCTGAGCATAACAACAGTGACAACATAGAAATATTGGATGGGGTTTGCCCCAGCTGCTCAACTACATTGTAGTCACTCTTTTTGATGATCTTCAGGATCTCTTCCATCTCTTGCTTAGAAGCTTCAACAGTAATTGTCTTTGGTGCCTCCGTCTGGGCAGGCTCACTGGTGGTCCCTTTGCCCCGAGTGTCAGAGGACTCGGCGACAGGGGTAAGGATAGGAACTTGAACAGGAATAGTGGCAGGTACACTAGCAGGTGTAATAACAACGAGCTTTCGGGAAGTTGGTGGAGAGATATCAGGTGAGAAAAGTCTTCCGCTGCGGGTGACTTTAGCGGGTCCAACAATATTGCTGACGTCATTATCAGCATCCAACTCTTGCTTAACTCCATGAAAATAAACATCAGCCCCATAGTGCCAAGGGACAGCTTTATCAGAGGTAAAGGGGATGGGCCCCGAAACAGTGATGATCACAGGTGCGATTCTTGGAACAAATGTAATTCTAACAGGCTTCCTCGAGGGAGCCTTGGAAGAATTGTCGAAAATGGTAATAATGGCAACTTCTTCAGTATGAACTAAAGGAACAACAGTCTTCTCGAACAAAATTTCTTTACTATCCATCAGGCGCTGGACACCTGATTTCAAAAGATGGAAACCGGTAGGTAGAATAGAACACATACGGAAACCTTCTTCACAGCCCGCGGAAATAAACCGGCTAGCAAAAGGTTCTTCTTTACAGTCATCAAAGGGGTAACAATGTCGTTTACAGAAACCACAAACGAGTCTTCATCTATAGCATTCACTCCATGCTTGGGCATAGGAGCAGTCACAACATTAGGTCTTTTGGGCGCCTCAAACTCAATCTCCTTGGCATCAATTAGGTCCTGTATCTTATTCTTCAAAGTCCAACAATCATCTGTATTATGCCCCGGGCTATCAGAGTGATAAGCACAGCGGGAATTAGGGTTATACTTCGGTGATGTTGTATTTGGATTCTTCATGGCTTCCCTTGGAATCACCAGATTGGTCTTCAGCAACTGTGGCAGAACCTGAGATAAGGTCATGTTGAGACGGGTGAATTACCTTCGAGGTCTCACGTCCTTTTGTTGATTGTTGTGCTGAGGAGCACCAGCAGGTTTTGAAATAACAACCACATTAATAGCTTGGCGGTGTTCAGGTCTATTATGTCTTCTCGAACTGTAGACAACACTAGACTCTTTCTTAAAGGGCTTCTTCTAGGTGCTTGATGAGGCACCCTTCTGTATCTTACCAGCCTTAATACCAGCCTCAATCCTCTCACCGGTCAGAATTAGCTCTGTAAACCCAGACGAGGTGCTTCCAATCAGATGGTTGAAGAATGGACCAGACAAGGTCCCCAAAAACATGTCCACAAGCTCCCGATCAGCCAAGGGTGGTTGTACTCTTCCGGCGAGATCCCTCCACTTCTGAGCATAATCTTTGAATCCTTCACCCGTTCCCATTGACATACCCTGGAGTTGGGTACGCGTGGGAGCGAGGTCGGAGTTGTATTGGTACTACCTGTAGAAAGCAGTAGCCAAATCTTCCCAACTGCAGATACTGGCTCCGTCCAACTGGTAGAACCACTTAAGCTGAGTCCATGAGAGACTGTCTTGAAAGAAATGGATCCATAGGTTCTTATCAGCGGTGTACGACTGAATCTTCCTTACATATGACCGGAGGTGCAGCTTCCGACAAGAAACTCCGTCATACTTAGCAAAGGCTAGTGCCTTGAATTTGTGGGGAATTACCACCCTAGATGATAGACCTAGATCACCAAAGTCCAGTCCAGACACTTTTTGAACCTCCATAGCACTCAACCGGTCTTCCAGTTGTTTGTATCTATCCTCAGCCGGAGGATACTGGTCTTCGTCGAAGTCTGTCTCGTTGTTGGAGACCATAGGGCTAGTAGCCCTCCTTTCTTCCTGACTATCCTTCCCTCCAGATGAGATGGTCAAATAAACTTCATCCTGAATCCTGTTCCCAAACCTGTTCCCTATGTTAAATAGGATTGTCCTCTTCTTCTTCTTCTTCTTCTTCTTCTCTTTCAAAATCAGGGTCTTCAGATCTTGCTGACCCTTAGCTAGATTCATGAACAACTCTTGGAATTGAGCATTCTGGGCCTGCAGGGCCTTGATTACTTGCTCAGTTGAAGGTTCAACAGATATGATGAGTGCTGAAATAAACAACGAAGAAGATAAGAGACCTGTAATGGGTACTGTTTATGAAGTGCATGGGATGAAATGCGTATGATTATGATTTCAAAGACAATCGGTAGATTCAAATTTGTAAACAAGAAATGAAACACACTTTATTAGATAAACTTTAGAATTCAAATTGTTCAACAAATTTCCCTTAAGGCATTATAAGGAAGGAAATACTGAAAAGTAAATAAAAATTGGAAAGGAAATAATCAAAGGAAAATCAGTGCTCCCATGGTCTCTTCTTGTCGGTGCGGACATAGTCATTGAGAATCCGCTCGTTCTCCAGCTGCCTAGTCAACCTCTGGATCTTTTGCTCTTGCTCGTTGAACTTCTCTCGGTAAGCATCCCGTTCCTCTCTCAGCTTCATCCAAGATCTCTTCAGTGCCCCAATGTCAGTGGGCATGTAAGGATGGAGGATGGTCGGAAGAACCCCTTCTTCATTAGCAACTTCAACAATGATAGGCCGGACGGCTTCATACGACATACCCAGCTTCTGGGCACGGATACGGACCCATCTGAGATATGGATCCATTGGAAGAGAGGTCTTCAGACACAGCTCATATGGATCAGATCTGTGAACTCTATCCCAAGCCCTTATGAATCTGCGACGTTGCTCATCGCTATCCCCTTGAAAATCAAAGATGATACTAGGCGTTAGCATCTCATGGGGTCCTTCTCTTCTGGCACGCCCAAACTGACGTAAGGCCAAGCACGGGTTGTAAGAAATTCCTCCATGGGTTCCTATCAATGGAACATTGGGGTACTCCCCACAGCGATAAATGATAGCCACCTCGTCCATACCCTTGAGAGTCCAGATAATGTCATTATGAGAGAGAGATATAACCCTATAAGCCCAGCCCATGCCTTCTTTGTTCTTCAGCACTGATTTGGGGAGGTGCGAAATAAACCACCTTGCCAATAATAGAGCACAACACATCAAGGTTCCCCGCTTTCGGGCGGTATGAGCATAAAGCTGATGAAGGATATCACCCAAGAGAGTGGGTAAAGGATTACGAGACATAAAGATTTTTACCGCATTAACATCAACAAAGGAGTCAGAATTCGGAAACAATACCAAGCCATATATCAAAAGAGCCAGAATATCTTTGAATGCCTTAAAGTCTAGACTATCCCAGAAATAGTTTAGCCTTACCAACCAAGAACTTAGTCAGAAAGCCCTTTGCTCCACTTCTAGTCTCCCAATTAGCCATTACCTCATCCTTTGTCATATGAAGGGCTGCAGCAATCTCTTCGGGCCTAAGGATCTTCTCCCAACCAATAAACGGGGTCTTGTCCAGAACATAGATACCGAGAAGATCAGAGAACTCTTCTAAGGTGGGAACCAACTTGTAGTCCTAGAAAGTAAAGCAATGGTACAGCGGATCATAGAATTGGACCAAAACACTCATCATCTGCTCGTCTAATTTGGAGGTGACCAAACTGAGAAGATAACCATGTCTTCTGAGGAAAGAGGTAGTATCAGGCATCTTTGTAATCAAATCTTTAAGCACAGTGGGAACTTGGACAAAGTTGATCCGGATGGTATTCCTACGCATGGGCATCATGATGACCTACAAAACAGAACAAAGATGAATCCCTCCTGTCTTTGAAATAGGTTAGTCCAATGCAAGATTATGCTATGTTATGATGTCATGATGTCATGATAGAAAGCACATCACAAGTATCCACCAATAGCAAACATGGTAAAGGAACACAAGTCACATAGAGAGCCCTTAGATTTCAGGCTGGCAAGGAGCTTAGGTACTACCCTCTTTCAGTTCAGTTGGTTTAAACCTGTCCTAAAAATAATAACCGGGTTCTAGAGGATCTCAATATCACTGACTACCCTCAATCGGTCATAATTCCAGTTTAGCAACCTTTTCTTGCGGCCAGAATCATCGCGAGAGTTTAGTCTCAATGAGTGTAGCATGCTGCTACTATTCTATGGCCAAGTTGGTCAATTTAAAGGTTCTAAGGTCAGTTGGTGCTTAATGACCTCTTAGATGACCCATATTCTCCTCGTTCCAACACAAGGGATATCGGTACAATCTAAAGTGCCACACCAACGTAGCTACTGCTTCAACCATATCGGTCTACGTCGTACAGTTCCCTCACAGTTTATTGCTACTTACCTAAAGGGTATCCCCAGATCCAAGTTAGGATCTATAATAACTCCGATACAAGCCCACAAATATAAATCATACAAAGCAAGCAATTGAAAACATTATGAACTATTCCTAAGGTACACCCCACTTATTAATACTCCCCAGCAGAGTCGCCAGTTCTGTGATACGGTGGGAAAGAACTGACTGTTTTTGGAATGCTGGTTTGTGTTTTGCGTTTGTTTTCGCAAAATGTCGCGGTAAGCAAGAGTCGCCACCGTCTTTTATTTTATCCAACAAGGAAAGGAAAAAAGCACAGAAAAATTCCTTTTTCGAGATGTTTCTCGGGTCCGGGGGGGTAGATTATAGAAAGGGAAGGTGTTAGCACCCTTTCTATATGTGGTTATCCACGGGCTCTTAGGTACTTGCTCAAAGTGTTTTCAAAATTTGCTTTTTTTGTGTTTGTGGGTTTGAAAGAAGTTTTTGTTTGAAAGGTGTAAGTGCGAGAAGTTTTGTTTTATTTTGAAAGGAGCAAGTACTTAAGAACCATCTACCTACTGGAAAAAGGAATCAATCTGTGCTAATGTCCTTTAGACAATGCTATCCCACTATTGATGAGTAGGTAGCGTCATCGTTGGAGTTTTAAGGGTCAATTCGATTAAGGGACGTGTGGTCACTAAAGCAATGTTAGGACGCCTTAGCGGTAACCCTAATGTCTTAGATCATTTTTCCGAGGCAACCGTTTTGAGGCAACTTATGATCTTTGGACAAGAGGGCGACCTCTAAAACTTCCTATACTCAATGACCACGTTCGAAGGCAACCAAGTGAGGTGTACCCTAAGAGTGTGCATGTGCGAGTGTGTTATTTTAAATTATTTTATCTTTTGTACATGTCATGGGTGAGCTATGTTGATTTTAGGTTCAAACATTTGATCTTGTCATGCATTCCCTATTTATCAAACATCTAACAGTTTATAAGTTGCGGAAATTAAATCTAACTACTACAAGGCGTCGGGTATTTACATCACCAAAAGCAACCCTTGAATTTAAAATGCGGAAAATAAATAAAGCGATAAAAAATAGTAAAGATCCTATTAAACTATTACATTTTGGGAAACAATTACATCAATATGGTAAAATGGATCGCGTGCGGAAAATTAAATCGAATGCGAGTTTTTTAGGGTTTTGACCCTTTTTTGAAAGAAAGTATTTTTTGTTATTTTGAATTAAAAAGAAATTAGACTTGAGTTAATTATTAAATTAAATAAGCTAATTAATTAATTAATGAAAATAATATTTTTTTGGATTTTGATATTTAAAGAAATAAAATAAATTAATCAATGTTAGTAAAAACCCTAATGGTCTAAATTAATTTTAATTATTGTAAAAATATTGAAATTATACCTAATTAAAACTAAGTTAATTAAATTAATTTATTTACAAAAATAAAGTGCTGAATTTAATTTTAATAAATAAAACATATTTTTGATTTTTGATTTTTATGAGGAAAAGTTTTAATTGGTTAATGATTTAAATAATAAAAATAATAACAATAAAATAAATAAAGAAAGAAATAGAAAAAGAAATAACCAAAGGGGGTTTTGGACCCAGATCAGGGGGTGAGATTTGCAATTCAAAGCCCATTTGCACGCAGGCCTGGATTGACTTTCTGATTCCCTATGCATTGGTTGACTTGAGAGCATGATGGTCATCACATCTGGACCACCAGATCTGGCCTGGGGCCATCTGGCAGGCATCTGGGTGATGGTGTATGATGGACCATAATTGCTGAAACGCGTTGGATTTCCTGAATAAAAATAATAATATGAAATATGGTGGACCTGGGATTCGAACCCAGGTCCTGTTAGTTACCAAGCACACGCCTTGCCACTGAGCCAACGGCTTTCAACTGTCATAGTATTAGGTAATAATAATAATATGGGGAACAAGCCAATATGCCATAATTAAAAAATAAAAGCGCGAAATTATGAATGGACAAATTGGATGGGGACACGTCTTCGTCTTCTCCACTCAGCCCTGTTTTTTTTACCTGCGGATTTGCATCCGCAGCTAAATCCGTAGGTGTCTCCTAAGATCAATTTCAGGCCATGGAAATTAGTTCCAAGACCATGATTCGATTCGTCTGGGCATCCTGATTTCATCCATGTCCATTGTTTGCCCTGATTTTACCTGTAACTAAAACGCCCAAAAACAAGAAACAAGAACCCTAGATTCGGGTATGGCATTACAGGTCATATAAACACAATTAAATAATGCAGAAAGCTTCTAAATGGAACGATAAGCATGACTGTGTAAAGATTTTGCCAAAAAAGTGAAAGAATAATGATATGCGATTTCAAGTGCAAAGCGATTTTCAGAGGGACTTACAGCGTGATTGAGGAAAGGAGAGAGCTTGCTTTTAATTGCTTCTCACTCAGTGGATGTCCAGCAAGAGGATAGCGTTGAGATTTTATGTTGAAAGCACCTCTAAGACGGATTTCAGTTTCATGCTTTTTTGCAAATTTTCCAAGTTTGGTTCTTGTGATTCAGCAGCCTCTAACCTCCAATTCTCGTGCCTTTAGCTTGTTAATGTAATGAGCATTGGATTAGGTTAACATTTGTGGACTCAATCTTTGTGCATTGATGTTTTAGGATTTGATTTGATCCTCCATGGAAAACCTTCCAAAATTGTCCAAATTCTATCTTTTTGTTTATGATATGGTGAGTTACCAGTTTGATCATGTCCATGATGACAATTAATACCTATATCAATCAAAAAGATCCTAAGTGATCAATATTTAGATTTTATTTGGATTTAAATTGATTTAAAATGAATTAATTCAATAAAAATAAAATAAAATAGAAAAATTATTAAATGGACACAAGGCTGAAGCTAGGACACGTTTTTAGTGTGACAAGACCAAATAAAGTGGAAAAGAATGGGCCCATTTGACAAAATTTGAAGTTTTGGGGATAGTTGACTTTTGGCAATTTTGCAAAAATGCCCAACTTCAACAATGCATAACTTTTTCAATTTTGAACTTTTGGAAGTGTTCTCTGACTTTTTAGAAAGCTTGAGATGTCCTCTAACCAACCCGTTTGGTATCATCTAATTTTGATACACCATGCTCAAGTTATAAGCTTTGGCAAAAAAGGTGTTTATGTTGACTTTCAAAAATGACCTATAATGTCCAAATTTATAACTTCTTGTGAGTGCATTTCTTGATCTTGGTGTGTGAAGATGGATTGTAGGAAATTTCATCCTCTTCAAAATTAGCTTTGGATGAGTCATTTCTCATAAAGTATGAGAAAGTTATGCTGGGTAAAAGTTGAGTTGACTTTTCCTGCAAAACCCTAATTTAGCAACTTTTGAGTCTTGATGAATTTTGAGCAATCCTTGATGAATCATGATCAAATGATGAAATATCCTTCAAAATTAGAATGTTGACAAAAAAATCTTGAAGTTTGACTGTAGTTGGGTCACAATTGACTTTTGCCCTAGCATAGTCGATTTTTGGACCTCTTGAGCAATTGACTGACCAAACTTCTTCTGCAAGGCTTGAAATTTGACATGGATGAACTTGAGGACATATTAGGACATTGGGGAGCACTTGAGGTCATTTGGATGCAAGGAACTTGATGCAACACAAAACCCTAATTTGAGATTGACTGCCTTAGGAGATGATTTGACTGTCCAACTCTTGAGCAATCTTGAGTAACTTGGAGATTATTCTTGCAATGTCTTGAGAAATATGGGAGGGAAAATTTTGGGGTACAACAGCTGGGAATAACGGTTTGACATCAGCACTTATGGATGGGAATAAAGGTTGACATCAGGACTTATGGCTGGGAACAAAGGTTGACATCAACACTTATGACTAGGAACAAATGATTAACATCAACACTTATGGCTGGGAACAAAGGTTTGGCATTAGCACTTATGGATGGGAAAAAAGGTTGACATTAACACTTATGGTTGGGACACAAAGGTTGACATTAATACTTATGACTGGGAACAAAGGGTTGACATCAACACTTATGGCTGGGAACAAGGTTTGACATCAACACTTATGGCTGAGAACAAAGGTTTGACATTAGCATTTATGGATGGGAACAAAGGGTTGACATCAGCACTTATGGATGATGTTGTACCCCAAAATTTTCCCTCTCATTTCATTCAAAACATACTCCTAGAGGTCCTCAACTTGCCCAAGGATGCCTAAGGATTGACCAGATAAATCCCCCTCATAAGACAATGAGCCTCAAATTAGGGTTTCATTCCTCATCAAGATGTTTGAGTTCCAAGGGTCCTAAATGATTTACATTGCCCTAATATGTCCTCAAGATCATCCATGCCAATTTTCATGCCTTGCACAAGAAATTTACTCAGTCAACTGCTCAGATGCCTGAAAATCAACCGTGTTAGGTCAAAAGTCAATTGTGGCTCACATACAGTCAAACTTCAATATTTTTGGTCAACATCAACATTTTGAGGTTATATCCATCATTTGATCAAGGGTTGATCATGATTCCTCAAGGAAGACCCCTAATTCATCAGAACTCAAAAGTTGCTAAATTAGCGTTTCATAGGAAAAGTCAACCAAACTTTGAACATGCATAACTTTCTCATACTTTATCAGAAATTTCTTATACAAGGCTCATTTTGAATAGAATTCAATTCCCTATAACTCATCTTCAGCCCTCAAGTTCAAAAAATGCACTCATGAAAAGATATAAATTCAGACATTATAGGTTATTTCAAAAAGTCAACAAAAACACCTTTTGGGTCAAAGCTTCTTACATGAACATGGAAGATCCAATTGAGATGAAACCAAAATGGTTGCTTATAGGACATCCTAAGATTTCTAAAAAGTCCAAGAACACCCTCTCAGGGTCAAAATTGAAGGAGATATGCATTGTCAAAGTTGGCCATTTTTGGGAAATTTGCCCAAAGTCAACAATGCTCAAAATTGCATTTTTTCCACATGGGCCCATTTTTTAAAGATTGAATCTCAGTCCTAGTATGGTCCACGACCTACGGTACCCTCCATGCTTTTTTTATTCTTGTTTATTTAATTTATTTTGATTTTTATTCATTTAAATTTAAATAAAATAAAATAAAATCAAAATAAATCAAACTTATGGAATGAGATTTGTTTTGCATTCAAGTATAGATCATGCAAGCTGTATAACCTCAAGAAAATCGTGCCAAGTCAAAAATAAGAGGAAATCTCCAATTTTGGAAAGATTTGAATAAAAAATTCAAGACCATCAATCTCTTGATTCTTTCCAAGTTTTATTGAACTAATTGGATTCATTATTTATACAAAAGCTTTGTGAACCCTAGAGAGAGAGAGAGAGAGAGAGAGAGAGAGAGAGAATTCACGCGCAACCTGCCTCCCTAGAGCAAAAACAAAACTCATTTTTTTGTCAAAAAAGTGCAGACTGGATCTTCCTCCATAGTCCAGTTCAGAGCATTCTAAGGATCAAATCATATTCCTGGACACTCACTGAAGTTATTGCAAGCATTATCAAGGCTTGGAGCATCAAGAATCACGCGCTAGAAACATCATGGTTTTCCCTTCTTTCCAAAATCGACTACAATGATTCTTGCATCATAAACATGTTTTAATTATATATCTGTGCTTGTTATCTTATTTACAACATACTGGATTGGTTTGATTGAAGTTTGAGTGCAGGTATGGACATCTGCCATGGCTATGGTTCCAGAGCTCCAATTTGAGGAACCCTAGTTAGAAGCAAAATTAGGCTAAATTAAGGACCGTTTCATGTTCAGGGGTTAATTTGCAATTGATCCATGGTTTTGGATGGAATTTATTCTGCTTGGATTGCATTTTTTATGTTTGCAGGTTTGTAGCCACGCACAAAAACCGTCACTATAGCCTATAGTGACGAGTTTTTCCGTAGGTAAAAACCCAATACCAAAAGCCACAGTCCTGGGAAGAAGATAGTTAGGTGGAAGACTCCCATTGGGAGATTTGAATCACACGCGTTTTTTTTTGGGAAATACTACTTTGCTTACTTTATGTTTTATTTGTTTGATTATATTAACGAATGATCTAGTGGCACAGTTGGTAAAGGCAGTGCGTTTGGAAGAGAGAGGACATGTGTTCGAGTCCCAGGTCCAATATTTTGCTATTTTCTGAATAATCCTTGTAGGTTCCAGTGTATGGCACCCCCATACGCACACCATATACCCAAGATCCACCACCATCAGATCATGTCCTAGCCAGATCTCACGCCTCTAGGAAGCAGTCACATGGTGGACCTCCCAGAAGCCACCACGCTAGATCCAGCACAGGATATGGGCTGGCATCAATCTGGGCATGTCCAGTTCTTCTTCACACCTCCAGGATTGCTTTCACACCAGGCCTAATCTAATTTTTCTTTTTTAATTTCTTTTATTTATTTTAATTATTTGTTTAATTATTTTAACAAAAAAAAAACAAAATCATTTTTTACTAAATCATAAAATCATCAAACATTAGAATTAGGTTTTTTTTAATAATTAATTTCATTAATTAATTAGACTAATTTAACTAGGGCAATTTAAATTCTTTTTTTTACATAATTAAAATCAATTAGAAAATTAGGGTTAATTTGCAAATAGTTAAATTTCTCAATAAAAAAATAACAAAAAATATTTTCTTTAATTTCCTTTGATTTTAGACTTTGATTCCTGTATTTAATTCGTCGCGCACGCAATATTTTATTTCTAATTCCAATTATTGTATTTGATTTGAGTTTGTAATAGCTTTTAATTAGGGTTTATTTTGCTGCTTGTTATTTTACTGTTCAATCCCCAGTTTTTGGTTATGTAACCCCCTCCCCGAAGCCTTGTAATAACGTAGATTTACTTTTCCGCTTTTAGTTTTCTGCAACTATAAACTGTCTAGATGTGTGGATAATAGGCTTACATGAAAAAGACAAATCAAATTAATACAGTAGAAAACCCTAATTGTGCAAAGATAAATAAACTGAAAATAAACACTTGCACATGTTCACTCCTAGGGTTTGCTCCACTTCGGTTGCCTTCGGTAAACGATCATGAAGTATATGGAATCTTAGTGGTTGTCCTCTAGTCCCAAAAGATAAAAAATGACCCATTCGAATGTTGCCTCGAAAAGATCTTTAGGACTCTAGGGTAATTACTAAGGTTTTCGAACCATTGCTTTAGTGATCCTATTGGTCCCTTTCGTCACTTCGATTGTTCCTTAAACTCCAACGATGGAGCTACCTACTCCTTAATAGTAGGATAGAGCCGTCTAAAGGAAATAAGAAAATGAACAAACTTTTTCGAGTAGGTAGAAATTTTAGGTACTTGCTCAAAACAACAATTTTAACGCATACACTTTCAAATAAGCTTTACAAACCAAAGTTTTCAAAACATTTTATCACATCCTTGAGGACTGATACAAGGATTACCATAAAGTGAAACGCCGCACTAAGGCAAATTTCAAAACTTTTCAAAAGCACAAGCACAAAAGAAATGTAAAAAATGAGCAAGTACCTAAGAGCCCATGGAAAACCATGGATAGAAAGGGTGCTAACACCTTCCCTTTCTATAATCTACCCCTGTACTCATAAACATATCGAAAAAGGTTTTTTCTGTTCTTTTTCCTTTTTCCTTTGTTGGATAAAATAAAAGACGGTGGCGACTCTTGCTTACCGCGGCATTTGCGAACAAAAAACGCAAACCAGTATTAACAGCCGGTTCTGCCACCGTATCACAGAACTGGAGACTCTGCTGGGGAGAAATACTTAAAAGTGGGGTTACCTTAGGATCTAGGTCATTATTAAATTGCTTTCTTGTTTGTTTTGCCTGCTTTATCTTTAAGGGTTTTTGCTTGGGTATTGTTGAAGATCCTACACCTGGATCTGGAGGGCACTTTTTCGGTAAACAATAATAGATCGTGGAGACTGTATGGTGTAGACTAATATGGTTTAAGATATGGTTGTGTTGGTGTGACACTTTGGTTGGTACTGGTATCCTTTGTATGGAAACGAGGAGAATATGGGCCGCCGCGTGGTGTCGTGAAGCACTAACGGATCTTTAAACCTTAGTTGAACAAACTTGGCCATTATAAAGTAGTGAGATAGTCAGCCTCGATATAAAACTAAGGATTAGTTGATACTCGATGCTACAATCATTGAGATCATACTTTCTGGATATTTTGGCCGCGAGAAAAGATTGCCTGAGCTGAAACAATGCCCGATAAAGGATGATCAGTGATATTGAGAATCTTTAGAACCCGGTTACTTTTTAAAGACAGGTTTGAAACCAACTAAACTTCAAGAGGGTACTTACCTTTAACCTCATACAAGCCTTTGAACCTAAGGTCTATTGTGTGCTTTGCTTGTATGTGATTTACTTTGTTTGAACATAACATCCTGCATCATAACATAGCATCCATTCTCATTACACTAACCATTTCAAGGACCAATGGAATTTATCTTTGTTCTGTTTTGCAGATCATGGCTTCCGCTCGTAGAAACACTATCCGAATCAGCTTTGTGAGAATACATCTCCAACTCAAGGAGCTAGTATCAAGGGTTCCTGAAACTTCTTCGTTCACTAAGAGACATGGTCGACTTCTCAACTTGGTTACTTCGAGCTTTGATGAAAATATGATGGGTGTACTCTTTCAGTTCTTTAATCCCAAGCACCACTGCTTCACCTTTCCAGACTCTCAGTTGGTGCCTACCATGGAAGAGTTATCTCAGTTATTGGATATACCCATTCTTGACCAGATGCCTCTCACATGTTTAAAAGAGGTTCCTAAGCCATAAGTCATTGCCTCAACTTTGCATCTGAAATGAGCTGATGTGGTATCCAATTGGGAAACAAGAAGCGGAGTCAAGGGTTTTCTAGCTAAGTTCCTAATAGAGAAGGCCCAACTGTTTTAGGATGATCTGGACTTTCAGGCTTTTGAGGAGGTTTTGGCTCTTCTAATTTATGGGTTAGTACTATTCCCTAATCCAGACTTACTCATAGATGTGAATTCTATCAAGATCTTCCTCTCCTGCAACCCTGTACCTACTTTGCTAAGAGATATCTTACATCCTCTCCACACTCGTACTATGAAGAGGAGAGGGGTTCTTATGTGCCGCATGTTGTTACTGTCGAGGTGGTTTATTTCTCACGTACCTAAGCCAGTGCTGAAGAATGAAGAAGGTTTGGGTTGGTTGCAAAGGATAATATCACTTTCTCACGCAGATATTCTCTGGTATTCCCGATCTATGGGATATATTTATATTATTGACCGCTGCGGGGAGTTCCCTAATGTCCCACTACTTTGCATTAGGGGAGGCATAACTTACAATACTTGTTTGGCTCTGCGACAATTTGGTTATGCTCGAAGGGATGGTCCTCATGAGATTCTTATCCATGGCATTGTGTTTAACTATGAGGATGATGTTCAAGGGTATCGCCAGAGGTTCATACGAGCTTGGGGCATGGTAAACAAATCTGACGCCAAGACTTTGGTGCCGAAGAATTCCATTCCTATGGAACCTTATCTCCAATGGGTACGAGCTCGTGCTCAGAAACTTATGATTACCTACGTAGCCATCTTACCAGTGATTGTGGAGCCTATTACTAAGGGGGATATTCCCTACACGGTTCTTCATCCTGATATGCACACCGAACTTGAAGAACTACAGAGGTCCTGGATTTAGCTGAAGAAGGAGCAGGATACTTATAGGGACCAGTTCTATGCCCAGGAGAAGAAAGTTTTAGAGCTCACAAAGCAGCTTCATGAGGAAATAAGCCTTAATGTCTATCTCGGCACAAAGAGGAAGCATCCATGGGAAACTTGATTTCTTTTAGTTTTGTTTAGAATTTTCAATTGTAACACCTAAAAGGCAATTGTATTTTGAATTCTACTAATAAAATATTTGTTTCATTTTGGTTCACAAATTTAAATTTCCCAAAGTCCTTGAAATCATTGCATACACATGCCATACATATCAATGCATAAACAAGTATCATAACAGGTTTCTCATCTTCTTCGCTGTTTATTTCATCAATAATGTCTTCTGAACAAAGCATCAAGGATCTCCAGGCACAAAATGCCCAATTTCAGCAAATGTTCGTAGCTTTGGCTAAAGGGCGGGAAGATCTGAAGGCCCTTATTCTGAAAGATAAGAAGAAGAAGAAGAAGACCGCTGGTGTCCTGAATATGGGCAGAAGATTCAAGGGACCGTTGAAGTAATCGGTTGATCTAACCTCCTCGTCCAAAGAAGGGGATAATCAAGGGGAAGAGACAAGGGAGGAGGACCCTATACCTGAGGATTCTGATAATGACACAGATTACAATGATGAACAGTATCCTCCTGCTGAGGATAGATATAAACAGTTAGAGGATCGTCTGAGTGCAATGGAGATCCAAAGAATACCAGGGCTGGACTTTGAAGAGCTGGGTTTGGTATTTGGGGTAGTCATCTCACAGAAGTTCAAGGCTCCGGTATTTGTGAAGTATGATGGGGTGTCTTGTCCAAGCTTCATTTTCGTTCCTATGTGAGGAAGATTCAGCCTCACACTGCTGATAGGAACTTGTGGGTCCATTTCTTTCAGGACAGTCTGTCCGGGACTCAGCTTGAGTGGTTCTATCAGCTGGAGGGAACCAATATCCGTAACTGGGAAGATTTGGTTGCTTCTTTTTATAATCAATATCAATATAACATTGACCTTTCCCTTACCCGTACTCAACTCCAGATTATGTCCATGGGTGCAGGCAAAGGTTTCAAGGACTATGCGCAGAAGTGGAGAAATCTGGCAGGGAGAGTCCAACCCTCTTTGTCTGATAGGGAGTTGGTGGGTATGTTTCTTAGTACGCTGTCTGGTCCGTTCTTCAATCAATTGATTAGTAGCTCCTCGGCTGGTTTCACCAAGCTGATATTGACTAGAGAAAGAGTAAAGGCTGGGATCTAGAGTGGCAAGATCCATAAAGACACCTTGTCAAGTACAGTGAAGAAGCCATTCACGGGTAAGAAGGAGGTCAGTGCCATTTATAACTCAAGAGGTCAGAGCAGAGCTAAGCGCCATCCAATGGTAGGGGCTGTGATGATACCTAGGCCTGCGGCCACTCAACAACGAAACAATCAGAAAAGGGTAGAAAGACCACAAAGGCAATTCACCCGGATTAATATGATGTTGACTCAGGTTTTACCCCATCTGTTAAGATCTAACTTGGAAACCTTAAAGGAGGCTCCCAAGAATCCTAACACCTCATCTCCTTGTTATAATCCAAACGCTCGGTGTGCTTACCATTCTGAGAGTCCGGGCCATGATACAAATGACTGTTGGGCTATGAGAAATAAGATACAGGATCTGATCGAAGCCAAGGATATTGAATTTGATGCTCCGAAGAAGCCTAATGTCATAACTGCCCCCATGCTCAAGCATAACCGTGGTGTTAATACCGTTGATACTGATCCATTTGTTACCTCTATTGACGAAGTTTCCACTCCCCTCGTGACTGTCAAGAAGAATTTGTTGCTAGCCGGTTTATTTTCGGGCTGTGGTAAAGGTTGCCACATGTGTTTATCTCTACCTTCTGGTTGTTATTTGCTGAAAGCAGGTGTTCAACGCCTGATGGATAGTAGAGAAATTTTGTTTGAAAAGACTCCGGTTCCGACTGTTCTACATGAAGATGTTTCTATCATAACCATTTCCGCCAATCCTTCCAAGGTCTCCTCTAAAAGACCTGTTAGGATTACACCTGCTCCAAGAATTGCTCCATTGATAATCACTTTTCCTGGCCCTATACCATACTCCTCGGACAAAGCTGTTCCTTGGAATTATGGTGCTGACGTCTACTACCATGGCGTTAGACGGGATTTGAGGACCGAAGAGGCTGATCCCGATGTCAGTGACATTGTCGGGACCAACAAAGTTACCCGAAGTGGAAGGGTTTTCTCTCCCGAGATCTCCCCGAAGACTGTTGTTAAGCCTGTTGTTATTCCGTCTGTTGTTCCTGCTAGTACTTCTGCTACTACTCCCACCTTACTCCAGTTGTTACCCTAGCTGATGAGTCATCTGGGACTCGGGGAAAAGAAGATATAGGTGAGCCTTCCCATACGGAGGCACCTAAAAAAGTTGTTTTGGAATCCTCTAAGCAAGAAATGCAGGAAATTTTAAGAATAATCAAGAAGAGCGACTACAATATGGTCAAGCAGCTGGGGAAGACCCCTTCGAAGATATCAATGTTGTCTCTGCTGTTGTGTTCTGAGGCCCATGCAAAGGCTTTGGTTGAATTTCTCAAGACTGTGCATGTGCCGCAAGAAATCTCTGTTGACCAATTCAAAGACTGTGTAGCCAGTTTGACTGCTGACAATGGGTTGGGTTTTTCATATTCCAATTTGACGCCAAAGGGGAGAAATCATAATGATGCTTTGCATGTCTCAATTGAACGCATGGGCACTACTATGGCTAATGTTCTAGTGGACACTGGATCATCACTGAATGTTTTGCCCAAGAAGGCTCTTGATCGGCTAGATTGTGAAGGTTTGACCTTAAATCTCAGTAACATTATGGTGAGGGCTTTCGACAGTTCAAAGAGAATGGTGCACGAGGAGGTGGACATCCATATCAAAGTGGGTTCCCAGACCTTTGGATCCACCTTCTACATGATGGATATCAGGCCATCGTACTCTTGTTTGTTGGGTCGTCCTTGGATCCATGAAGCTGGGGCCGTTACTTCTACGCTGCACCAAATACTGAAGTATCCAGTGAAAGGGAAGATTGTCACCGTACATGGTGAAGAGGAGTATATGGTAAGCCACATGAACTCTTTTAGGTATGTGGAGATGGACGGGGAATTCATAGAAACCCCTTGTAAAATTTTTGAAGAGGTTCCCCAGATCATGGCATCAACCGAGACTATCACCAGCACCAAACCTCCTTTAAAGATGGCTTATCTCAAGGACGCCAGAGCAATAGTTGAAGAAGGTGGGTGTACCATTTTGGGACAGCTCCATGATTTTCCTCATAAAACTAACAAATTTGGTTCCGGCTATACTTCAGGAGCTTAAAGGGTTGTTCGACGCGCTCGGGCGGGAGGACCTCCCCTACGCATCAGCAATCGCGGGGTTAACGCTGTAGAAGACAATGATGAGGATTCTGATATTGACAACTGGATCTACCCTACTACCAATGGTGGACCTAGTAACTAGACGACCAAAGATTTTGTGCCGATTTCTTTTGTTCAACAGTAATTGTCTTACTTGGTTTTCGAATTTGTAATAAACAATATAAACTCTATGGCCTCGTGTATTACCCGAGGCACAATGGCTTATTTGTGAGGGTTATTATATGTCATTTTCATATATCATCAATAAAACAATAGACGTTTCTTGCATACAAATTTTGCGCTCTATGTTTTTCTTTTATGCCTTTTACTTTATCAATACAGCTATGTTATTACACACACTCACATATCAAACTGCAGATCCATATCCACTATAGATCCCATTGATAACAGTTTTGCTATTGCCAGTTATAACTTCGAAAGTCCGATCAACCAAGCCGAGGACGAAGGTGAAGAAGATTGTGAGGTGCTGAAAGAACTTGCTAGAATGTTACAGCAGGAAGAGAGGGCTATACAGCCTCATGAAGAGCCAGTTGAGACGATAAACTTGGGCACAGAGGTAGACAGAAAAGAAGCCAAGATCGGCGCAAATCTGAAGATTACTGTCAAACAGCAGTTGATACAGATGTTGTACGATTATGTTGAGATCTTCACCTGGTCATACGAAGACATGCCTAGTTTAGACACTGATATTGTGGTACATCGTCTGCCGACTAAAGAAGATTATCCTCTGGTTAAGCAAAAAGTCTATCGTATGCGCCCTGAAATGTCAGAAAAGATCAAAGCAGAGGTTATGAAATAGTTTAACACTGGGTTCTTAGTTGTCACCTCCTATCTGCAGTGGGTTACTAACGTGGTCCCGGTACCAAAGAAAGACGGTAAGTTATGGATGTGTGTGGACTATAGAGACCTGAACAGGGAAAACCCCAAGGATGATTTCCTGCTTCCCCACATCGATGTTTTGGTTGACAACACTGCATAACACAAAATCTTCTCCTTCATGGATAGTTTCTCTGGCTACAACCAGATCAAGATGGCACCCGAAGACATGGAGAAAACAACCTTCGTCACACAGTGGGGCACTTTCTGTTACAAGGTGATGCCTTTTGGGTTGAAGAATGTTGGGGCAACTTATCAACGAGTCACAATAGCTTTGTTCCACGATATGATTCACCATGAGATAGAGGTTTATGTTGATGACATGATAGCCAGGTCTCAAACCGAGGAAGAACACCTTGATCATCTATAGAAGCTATTTGACAGGTTGAAGACATACAAGTTGAGGTTGAACCCGAACAAGTGCACCTTCGGGGTAAGGTCTGGTAAACTTCTAGGGTTCATCATCAGTGACAAAGGTATTCAGGTAGACCCTGCAAAGGTGAAGGCCATACAAGAGATGCCGACTCCCCGTACTGAGAAGGAGGTTAGAGGTTTCTTGGGAAGCCTAAATTATATCGCCAGGTTCATTTCGCATCTAGCTGCTACTTGTGAGCCAATCTTAAAGCTCCTGAAGAAAGATCAAGTGGTAAAGTGGAATGACGAATGCCAGACCGCTTTCGAAAGAATAAAAAAATACCTTCAAGAACCACCAACTCTGATGCCTCCGATTGAAGGAAGACCTTTGATATTGTACTTAACGATGCTAGACAATTCAATAGGGTGTGTGCTGGGGAAGCATGGCGAGTCTGGTCGAAAAGAGCATGCAATATACTACCTTAGCAAAAAGTTTACCAACTGTGAGACAAGATACTCACTGCTCGAGAAAACTTGTTGTGCTTTGGCATGGGCTGCTCACCGACTAAGACAGTATATGTTTACCCATACTACTTTGTTGATATCTAAGATGGATCCAATCAAGTACATCTTCAAGAAGCCCGCTCTCTCTAGAAGAATAGCAAGATGGAAAATGATCTTAACCGAATACGATATCTAATATATAACCCAGAAAGCAACCAATGGAAGTGTATTAGCTGATCATTTGGCTCATCAGGCTGTGGATGACTACCAGTCCATGAATTTTGAATTCCCGGACGAGAATATTATGCTAGTGACTGACTATGAAGAACCTGGACCGGATGAAGGACCTGAAGAAGGATCCCGGTGGACTATGGTTTTTGACAGAGCTTCGAACGCACTCAGTAATGGCATTGGTGCTGTAATCATATATCCTGAGGTCTGTCATACTCCTTTCACCGCCCGACTATGTTTTAACTATACTAACAACATGGCGGAGTATGAAGCCTGTATCACGGGTCTCAAAGCTGCTATCGACCTGAGGATCAAGTTCTTGAACATTTTTGGGGATTCAGCCTTAGTGATAAGCCAAATCAAGGGGGAGTGGGATACTAAGCACTCAAATATCGTTCAGTACAAGGAACGTGTACTGACATTTCTCCCACATTTTGAGGAGGTAACCTTTGAACATTTCCCATAAAAGGAGAATCAGTTAGCGGACGCGCTAGCTACCATGTCTTCTATGTTTAAGGTCAGGTGGGCCAACGAAGCTCCCTGAATCACCATTGAGAGGTTGGATGAACCAGCACACTGCTGTGAGATTGATACTGAAGAGGTAGCAGACAAACCTTGGTTTCATGAAGTAAAAAGGTATCTCGAGGCTCAAGAGTATCCCGAAGGGGCATATGTCAACGACAAGAAGTTTCTGAGAAGGTTCGCCGCGAAATTTTTCCTTAGTAATGGAATCCTCTACAAGCACAACCATGACTCTACCTTATTGCGGTGTGTAGACAAGAACGAAGCAGAGAGGATTATGGCAGATTTAGACTAAGGTCCACGTACAACACTCTCGTCTGACTCATACCAACACAATTGAGTTCTACACCTTTTACCATACAAGGCTTCATACGATGCCATTCCAATACTCGAATGGAAACTATTATTGTATGTAAATTCAATCAATGTCAAGTGACTATCCCAAGATCCTCCATGTTCTAGCATACAAGCCCTTGGAAAATCCTCCAAAGACTAGATATGCCTCTCTGTTTGACCGTCCGTCTGCGGATGATATGCAAAACTCAACTTCAACTTGGTACCGAAAGCATTATGCAAAGCTGTCCAGAACTTCGATGTAAACCTTGGGTCTCTATCCGAAACTATACTCAAAGGTATCCCATTAAACTTTACAATCTCTTCAACATACATCTTAGCAATCTTTTCTGTAGGATGATTGATCTTCATCATCAAGAAATGAGCCTACTTAGTCAACCTATCCACTATTACCCAAATTGAATCATCACCTTTAACAGTCTTCGGTAACCCCGACACAAAATCCATAGAAACACTGTCCCATTTCCACTCTGGAATAATCAAAGGTTGCATAAGACCTGTAGGCTTCTGATCATTCGATCTTCGCCTTCTGGAAAGTCAATTAAGCATACACAAACTTAGCAATTTCTTTCTTTATACCTGGTCATCAAAACATTTTCTTCAAATCCCGATACATTTTCGTAGCACTTGGATAAATACTCAAATCACTTTGATTACCTTCCTGTTGTACCCCAAATTTTGATCTAAGATACCATCTCCCATCTGTATCGTTACATTGCAAGCGTTTTGATCTATTGATTTTCAAAATTCATAACTTTTTCGAGTCGAGAGCTGTTTATTTTTTGAACGCTAAATTTATTAATCGATCAATGCTAAAACAATGTTTATTAATTATTTATTATCTTAAATTTAAATAATTGGAATTTATTTTCAATTATTATATAATTTAAAGATTTATAAATAATAAAATAAATATTTGAAAAGAGGTTTATTAACTGATCAAACAATGTTTATTAATTATTTATTATCCTAAATTTAAATAATTGGAATTTGTTTTCAGTTATTATATAATTTAAAGATTTATGAAAAATGAAATAAACATTTGAAAAGGAGTTTATTAATTGATCAAGCAATGTTTATTTAATTATTTATTGTTCTAAGTTTAAATAGTTGAAATTTTATTTTCAGTTATTATAATTTAGAAGAATTAAAAATAATGAAGTAAATAATTGAAGTTATTAATTGATCAATGATGTTTATTTATTTGTTTATTATTCTGAATTTAAGTAATTGAAATTGATTTTCAGTTACTATATAATTTAAAGAATTATAAACGATAAATAAATAATTGGAAAGAAGAAAGAATTAATTGGTAAAATATTGTAATTTTATTTACTTTATTCTAGTTATTACAATTGTTATTTAAATATTGTATTATTTACAAAATATTTACAATAACGATTATATAAAATGCTTAAAGTAAAATAAAAACTATTCTAATTTTTTCCTAAATTCTAAATCTTCATCTTCTATCCAATGTTTCTTTGTCTGCTCATTTAATTTTACCTGCAAAACAATTAAAAGAAAAATTCAGAAATAAATAAATAATTAAAAGCAGAAAATTATTTTTAGTGTTCATCATTAAAAGCAAACGGCTGGAATCAGTTTTTACCCTTTTTGCAAATCACGGGATTTCTCCCGGTTCACAAAAAGGGATGAATTTTTATTTTCAAAATGAATGCACAATTTAAAGATGCACAAATTCATTTTTGTTTTTAAAACTGCATAATTAAAAAATCAATTGCATTTTCAAAAAGTCCACTGCATACTTCAAACAGCATATGCATAGATTCAATTGTTTGTCAAAACAGCATACAAAAAATTAACATCATGTGCATAGCAACAGCATATGCAAGTCACATATGCATTTTCAAAACCAAAGCCAACGTAAACATGCCATGCATATAGGAAGATGCCAAAACAATAGGCTCCTCTACTGTTACATTGCAAGTCAAAGAGAAGCATGCAGTTTTAAAATCAAATATGCAAGCATGAAATCTTTCTATTCTCATCATTTTCCAGCCTATGCAATTTCAGAACAAGTACAACATACATCATTTTAATGTATCAAATTGTACTAAGAGAGAGAAGAGAGATAGAAGAAATGGTTTTGCAGGTTTTGGTTTAGGTAGGAAAGGATAACAAACAAACTGCAGTAACACAGTCAATAAGAAAAGAAAGCATGAAAGAAGAATAGAAACAAAACTGATAAAACACTAGGAAGTGCAGAGGCATCAAAGAAAATATTAAAAATATACAACCTGCTAACGAAAACCTCCAAGAGGGAAGCCAACAACTGTTATAACAACAACCAAAAACCCTTTAAAAAATTCAAGAGTTCAACCTGTCTAGGAGCCTTCCAAAAAAACCAAAAATCTGTCAAGATACAAACCAATTCTCAAAGTCTCAAGAAACCTGCTATCAACATAAACATAACCTGCATAAACCATTTCAAAGCCTTAAGCCTTGAAACCTCAACCAACACAAACCTGTTCCATAACCTGTTAAACCATAAAACCTTTTCAAGCTCTCCAACCTTATGTCCTAAACCTTCAAACCAACATGGCCTAAACCATAAAGAACCCACAGTCTCAAACCATGAAACCATAAAAACCTGCTATCTGCATAAACCAAAAGCAGGGTCTAAAACCACAAACCTGTACCACCCTAAATCATAAACCAAGACCATAAAAACTGCTAAACCAGTAAAACCAAAAGCATGGCCTAAAGATCAGAAAATCACAAAACTGTCCAACCAACATCCCAAACCCAGCAAAGGCCTCAGATTATATCATCATTGGCCAACAAAAAAAAGCATACAAAAGCATAGCTGAGAAGAAGAGAAAAAAAAGCATCAACACTGTCAAACCATTTCAACATGTCAAGGCAACAGTAAAGCATTCAAGGCATCCAGGCAACCAAACCCAACATACAGAAGCAGTAAAGAAGAAGAGAGAAAAGTATTCGAAGGTCACGGTTTAAGCAAAGCAAGGTAAAGGCAGAAGAGAAGAAACATATTGCACAAGTTTTCAGTTTTACTCATCATCAAACAAATAAGAACGAAATACCGGTAGTCCGAAGCAAGCTCACGGCGTCAACCTTCCTCGCCCCAGCCTCCTAGCTCGCCCCTACCTCCCTCCTCCTTCTCCAGGTAGCATTTCACCCTCTTTTTTCTCTCAAATTCCTCAAATAATCACATAAATACGAAGTCAGAATCAATGGGTATAAGAATCACAAACATGCAATTGTAACAAAACCCTAAACGAACAAGAAAACAAATTTACCGTAAGTCCGTTGCCCCCTAGCGTCCGGTTGGAGGGAAGAGGAAGGTGGAGAACCGGTGGCCGAGGCAAGAAGACTCAGAAGCGAATATGAAAGACGAAGCAGAACGCGAGCGAAGAAGACAAGCACGAGCGGCGCCTCTGTCTAAACCTTAGCCCTAATCCCTTTTACAAACTAAACAAAGTGTAAACCCTAAGAAAACAAAATTATGAAGCATATTGGACTAAACCTCATCTGCCTAAGCCCAACGATTTGCTTATCCACCCCCTATCTTGCTTCTGATATTCTTGATTTTGGGCCTCTTAAAACCTCTTTTGGCCCATGCTTTTGTTTATCATTTCCCCTTTTTAATTCTTGATACTTTTTTTATTTGATTTCCTTAGCCCTTTTCTTAATTATTATTAGTTAGTTAGTTAATAATAGATGTAATTTAATTAAAACGAGTTTAAGACCAATCTTTATTAATTTCACTTTAGAATTAATTTAGAAAATTTGAATATCATTTTCATTAGGTTTAATCAATAACTTTTAAGTTTTTACTTTAGTTTAGATTTAGTTACTAAGTAATATTTTATATTAATACTAATACAAAAATATAAAAAATAGAAATTTTAAGAACTAAAAACATTTTTATTTTTTTTAGTTAATTCTTTTGCTTTATCCATATTAAAAAATACATATAATAAAAAACTTAAAAAAACATTTCATTTAATTAATTCTCTTGCGTTATTAATATTAGACAAAAATATAAATGTTCGCACCATTTAGTCTATTATTTAATTGTTGCTATTTAATCATTATCTGCATAATTTTCTATTTAATTATTTCATATTTACTAGCTTATTCTGTTTACGTCTAAATCCAAGGGAAAAACGATTAAATTTGTTGACTTCATGTCCTCAAGTCCGATCACGCGAATATTTTCATCACATTAAAACTTAGGACAATTTTTCCCCAAATCTTCAATCTTTTCAAAACTTATACCGTTCAAGCCAAAACTTCGACATTAGGTCGTCGTACCTTCCAAAACCCGTCCGTACCCCTTTTCGGCCAAAACAATCTATTTTTTATCAAACGAGCAATTTTAATAAACAGATATTTCAAAAGGTTCCTATAGAGTACTATAGATACGTTGGGTGCTAATACCTTCCCATTGTATAACCAACCCCCGAACCATAGATCTCTTTTAAAAACGCCTTGTATTTTTATTAATTTTAAAAGTATTATTTTACATTGCATATTTAGGGTTTTATTTCGCTCTTTCCCCTTTTCCCTTGGAAATAATAAAGCGCGGTGGCGACTCTTGCTTTTTGTGAGACGAATTAATCAATAATTCGATCTCCGATTTACCCCGCTACATTTTTTATCGCTACACTTCCTCAAGAATGCTCTTCTTAAGTTCTGGAATATCAGAGACACATAATTTATTACCAAGTCTCATCAGACCATTTACTTCCACTCGGAATTCACCTCAGTTACTTTGGTTAATCAACGTTAGTCGATCCACCAAACTCAAGTAAGACTTATGACCTTCTCAGATTTCTTCAAGAATTCCACTAGTAAGTTTCAACATTCCCATATTCACACTTTTTGTACCCAAAATTTGCCCTCCCTTTTTCTTCAAGACATTCTCCTAGGGTTCTCATATGCTCAAGGTTTCCCAAGAATTGATTAGACAAATTCCCCTCCTAAGCAATAGATCCACAACTAGGGTTTCACTTTTTATAAAGAAGATTGGGTTTATAAGGTCTCAATAGGATTTCATGAATTCTCATATGTCTACAAGAATTCTCATACCAAGTTCCATGCCTTTCATCACAAGTTTTCTCAATCAATTGCTTAGATGACTAAAAATCAATTGTATTGGACAAAAAGTCAATTGTGGTCAACATGAAGTAAAACTTAAATATTTTTGGTCAACATCAATATTTTGAAGTCATATTCATCATTTGATCAAGGGTTGATCATAACTCATCAAGAAAACACTCAATTCATCAAAAGTCAAAAGTTGCCAAATTAGGGTTTTCTTAAGGAGAAGTCAACTGAACTATGGCCAAGCACAACTTTCACATGATTCATGAGATTTTCCTCAATCAAAGTTTATTTTGAATTAAATTCAATTCTCTATAACTTTTCCTCTCTAAGCTCAAGTCCAAAAAATTCTTCATTTGAAAGATATGAGCCAATACATTATAGGTCATTTCAAAAGTTAACAAAAAGACACTTTATGTCAAGGAACCTTACATCAAGATAAATTCTTCAAATGCAAAAATATTCAACATATAGATTGTATAAGACATCTTGAGATTTTCAAAAAGTCAGAGATCACCTTCAAATGATGTAAATTGAGAGAGTTATGACCCGTGCAAGTTGGGAAATTTTGAGCAAATGCATGAAGTTCAAATTGAGAAAACTTAAACTTTTGGGCTAATAGGCTGTGGTTTCAAAGTCCAAACGTGTTTTGCAGCTTATAATGAACCTTACATATTACTCATACACCCCTTGACCTTGTATTCTATTTATCTTGATTTTTATTCATTATTAATTCAAAATAAATAAGATAAAAAACAAGGCTTTTCATACAAAGTCCAAGCCCATGTTTGGCTGACCTAATTTCAACTTATATATTCTCAGCAATTCAGACAAAGGTTCACACGAAGACCTTGCACAAAAAGTCCTATTCAAAATCTCAAAATTTACAAGAACTAGGGCAACTTGTAAACCCTAATTGCAGCCACATTCAGGAGAAACTAGCCTCTCCATTCTCTTTTAGGAATACTATAGGGTAAGAGTGGATCCTCTTTGATGATCAAAAGAGATCAAAACAACATTCTAATCATCATCAATTTCAATCATTGCATGAATCTTGTATTTCTTTTTTCCTTGTGTTTTAATATCTACTAACCTTACTAATGTGTTTATGAGGTATCAACTTGTAGGAAAAGTCCATCGTATGAGTCCCATGATGGCTGGATCATGAACTGCCATGTTCAAACTGATCTATTATATTATCCTTATACCTCTCAAACTAGCACGAATTAGACAAAAACAATGGCCCCATTGAACTCGAAGGGGTTGGTTTAGGGGGTAGGGTCCCTTTGGATCTCTGATGTTTGTTAGTTTTGCAGGTTAAAGAAAAAACCCACCGGAGAAGACGACTGGAGCTAGGGCTCTGGCACCTCTCCGATCCATGAAATTTGTTTATAATATAATTATTTGGTTTGGCTAATGATAATTGATGTATTATCACCCCAGTGCAAAAGGCGCGCGTGTTAAGGCATTGTTATACCAAGGCGTGGGGGGTTCGATCCCTGCGTTTTGGTATTTTGTTTTATTTTTTCATATTTTCAGGTTTGGCATATTACAAAACATGCTGGTTTCCATTCTCTAACACCAAAGCGCGCCTGGCATAGTGGTGAGCATGATGGCTGAAAGAGCTAAGGGCGTGGATTCAACACCCACCCCTGGCAGTATTTTTTTTAAACCTTTTTTTTCATTTCATATTTTCCTTATTTTTCACTTAGAAACCCTAAATTCATAAACCATAAACCTTTTTAAACAAACTTAATTTTTCAAAACATTTTTACAAACCCTAATCAAATTAGGTTTTAGGTTTTTTTTTATAATTTAATTAATCAATTTTTTTAATGAAAAATTAATTAGACTTTTTAGGTTTATTCAATTAATCGTAAAAAACCTTTTTCATAAAAAATGACCAAAAACATTTTTCATTTTCCTTTCTTATTCTTAAATTCTTTTCTTGCGCAGTTTATTTATTCTCACATTTTTTTATTATGTAACTGTGTATGGATTATAATAATTATAGGTTTTTTACTTTATGCTTCTATATTTTTGTAACTGCCCCGAAGCGATGTAATAGTCTAGGATTTATTTTTTGCCTTTACTTTCCGCACATTTACTACTTTTTTATACTTGCTATATTATTGCTTAGTAATTAGGGCTTGTATGGAAAGACTAAAACAAACGACAGCAAACCCTAATGCCAAGATTAAATAAATGGAAACAACACACTTTGCACACTTGCACCTCTACGGTAACCTCCCTTGTTTCCTCGAAAAACAGTCATGTCCTTCGAACGTGGGGACGCTTTAACAAATTCCCTCGAAAACAAAGATCATTGTCCCTCGATGACCCTTTCGACTTTGCCTTTGGTAAATGATCTAGTCCCTTAATGATAATTGCTAAAGCGTCCTTACTAATTGCCTTCGATGACTGTACGGTGACCCGCGCCTGTCCCTTCACATCTAACGACAGGGCTTGCTACTAACTAATGGTATGGATAGAACTATCTAAAGGAGTAGGAAATTACAAGAAAGACCTTGAGTAGGTAGAATGCTATTAATCTATTACTCACAAACATTTCAAAACAAAAACATTTTTCACAAACACTCTTCGAAAATATTTTCAAATAAAACACTTTGTATGCATTCTCGAGGACAAATACGAGAATCATTACAAAGTCCACCTTACATTGGCATTTCAAAATATTTTTCAAACACACACAACACAAAGCAATTTTTAAAAGAAAGTGAGCTAAGAGATTAAGAGCCCGTAGATAACTACAGATGAAAAGGGTGCTAACACCTTCCATTTTCATAACTTACCCCCCGAACTCAAAATCTTCAAGGTCTTTTATGTTCTTTTCACCCTTTCCTTATTGGATAAAAGAAAAGTCAGTGACGACTCTTACTATCTGCATATTTGCAATAAAATGCAAAAACAAGTCTCCCACTGTATTACAAAACTAGCGACTCTGCTGGGGAGTTACTAAAAAAGAGGGGTTACCTTAGAGTTTAAGATCACTTTACTTGTTTTTACTTGTTTGCTTTGTCTTCTTTATCTTTATTGGGTTGCTCGGGTTTACTTTTCTTGCAAAGATCCTACACCCGGATCTGGGGACTTTAGGTAAGTAGCTATAGATCATGGAAACTATACAGCATAGACCGATATGGTTGAAGTGATGGCTACGTTAGTGTGACACTTTAGTTTCTACTAGTGTCCCTTGAGCCAGTCGAGGAAAACACTAGGCTGCCACGTGTCTCCATAAGCACTAACTGACCTTTAGAACCTTAATTGACCCAACTTAGCCATTAAAAGATAGTGAGATGACCGGTGTTAGTGCATTCCAAAGTTGGTTGATACTCGATGCTACACTCATTAAGATTCGACTCTCGGGATATTTCGGTGGCAAGTCAGTTGCTCTACTGAAACAAAGCATGATAAAAATATTGGTGATATGAGACTCATAGAACCCGGTTACTATTCTTAGGACAGGTTGAGCCAACTCAACTTCAAGAGGGTACTTACCTATAAACCCCATGCAAGCCTTAAACCTAAGACTCTTGTGTGCTTTTTTAAAGTTTGTTATCCGTGAAAACACGACATCATACCATAGAATCTTATTGACCATTTCAAGGATCTCACGGGCCTGTGATGCAGGTTTATCATGAACCAGACTGTTAGCGAGGGGCAAGGGGATTTATTTTCCTCTAATTCCACCAAAGATCAAAGTACTTCTGCTTAAGTCAAAGGCTAGGACCCACTCGACATGGTGAGCTTAATTCTCATAGAAGGACGTGCAAATACACAAAGTTCTTTAGTCAAAGTTGCAACCAAACTCAACTTCTAACATTTCATCTTTATTTACCCTGCGAGATCCTAGAAAACATTGCATCCACATATCATGCATGTCATTACATAACAGGTATTTCCCAAGACATGTTTTCTCATTTTCTTGCTGTTTATTTCAGTAAAAGATGTCTCTTGAACAAACTGTGAAAGACCTTCTAGCTCAAAACACCCAATTCTAAGAGACGCTCCTGAACTTAGCCAAGGGGAAAAGAGAGCTGATGGCACTCATCGCCAAGAAGAAAAAGACTAGAAAATCGATTAGTATTTTCAACATGGGAAGAAGATTCAAAGGTCCCGCCAAACAGGTTCAAGCTTCTGACATCCCAGCAGATGAAGATAATATGGTAGATGTATCAAAGCTGAGGGGGGAAGCAACCTTGGTTCTGGTAAAATTCCTGATAAAGAAGACTATTTTGATGAGCAGTATCCTCCAGCTGATGACATATACAAATAGCTGGAAGATTGTCTGAATGTCATGGGAATCCATAAGGTACCTAGACTGGATTTTGTAGATTTAGGTCTTATTTCAGGGGTTGTTATCCCTCACAAGTTCAAGGTCTCCGTCTTTGCCAAATATGATGGTGTGTCTTGTCCTAAGCTTTATCTATGGTCTTATGTCCGGAAGATCCAACCCCATACTACTGACAAAAAGTTATGGGTTCACTTATTTTAAGAGAGCTTATCCGGGACATAACTGGAATGGTTCTATCAGCTGGAAGGAACCAACATTTGCACTTGGGAAGACCTAGCTACTTATTTTTACAAGCAATATCAATACAATGCTGACCTTGTACCAACTTGTGTGCAACTACAAAGTATGACTATAGGCTCTCATGAAGGGTTTAAAGAGTATGTCTAGAAATGGAGAGATCTGGTTGGAAGAGTGCAACCTCCTTTGTCTGATAGGGAGTTGGTTGATATGTTCATGGGCACTTTGACAGGGCCTTTCTTTAATCATCTGATTAGAAGTTCTTCATCTAGTTTTATCGAGTTGATACTAACAGGGGAACATGTCGAAGGTGGTATCAGAAGTGGAAAGATTCAAGCGACTGCGTCTTCAAGCACTATGAAGAAGATGTTCAATAGTAAGAGAAACAAATATTGTGTATGGCCAGAAGGGTCGTATTAGAATTGATCACAACTAGTCTGTATGAGCTGTGCTAATTTTTAATCTAGTGTCTGCACAACAACATCAGCAAAACAATCAGCATAGGTCAGACGCATCAAGAAGACATTTTACAAAGATCAGCATGCCATTGTCTCAGGAATTATAACACTTATTGAAATCAGGTCTGATAATGTTAAGGGATCCTCCTCAGAATCCCAACACCTCCTCGCCTCGCTATAATCCAAATGTGAAATGTGCTTACCATTCCAATAGCCCAGGGCACGACACCAATAGTTGTTGGGATTTGAAAAACAAAATTCAGGACATGATTGACAATAAGGAAGTCGAGTTTGATCCTCCCAAGACTCCCAATGTAATTACAACACCTATGCCAAAGCACGACAAAGGCATTAGTGTTATTGATAATGTTTCATATGTTTCTACTGTAAGTGATTTTGGCTACTCCCCTATTGATCATTAAGAAGAATCTATTGCATGCCTATTTATTTCCGAGTTGTATTGAAAGATGTTACTGCTATGCAACTTAACCCAATGGCTGCAAGTTGTTGAAAGAAGGTATTCAACATCTAATGGACAATCACATAATTCAGGTTGAGAAGATTTCGTCGGTTGAGAGTTTTTTGCAAGACTTGGAGCTGGAAGAGGTATCTGTAATATCCGGCACTCCTATCAGGATCAATTCCAAGGATCCTGTAAAGATCACTTCCAAACCCAAAGTTTCTGCTCTGATAATTACCGCACCCGGACCATTTCTATATTCCTCAAACAAAGCTATCCCTTGGAACTATGGAGCCAATGTCTACTATCATAGCGTCAAACAAGACTTATCGACTGCTGAGAATGAAGGTACTGAAGTTGTTGATCCCAACATTGACAATAATACTGGGACCAGTAAGGTTACTAGAAGCAGAAGGGTTTTCTCTCTGGAAATCTCTCCGAAGACTATCGCCACACCAGTTCGTGTTACTGCTACCGAGTCAATTACTGAGACTCGGAGTAAAGATAAAATGATGAAGCCTGCCCATACGGAGGCACCTAAGGAAGTTACAGAGGAAGATACCTCCAGGCAAGAGTTGGAGGAGGTATTGAAAATTATCCGAAAAAGTGATTACAAGATTGTTGAACAGCTGGGACAGACCCTCTCTAAAATATCCATGTTATCCCTGTTACCGTGTTCTGAAGCCCATGCACAAGCTTTAGTAAAGTTCTTAAAATCTGCTCACGTGCCATAAGAAATCTCTGTTGACCAATTTGAAAGTTATGTTGCTAGCCTGACGACTGACAATGCGCTAGAGTTTTCTTATGCCGATTTGACTTCTGAAAGAAGAAACCACAATAAGGCCTTGTATGTATCTATTGAATGCAGGGGCACTACCTTAGCTCATGTATTGGTTAATACAGATTCCTCGCTGAATGTTCTACTGAAGGGTGCTCTTGACAAACTTGATTGTGAAGGGGTTGTGCTGGAACCAAATGATATTATAGTTTGAGCCTTTGACGGGTCAAAGTAGATGGTGCACAGAGAAGTAGATCTTCCGATCAAGGTAGGTTTACAGGTATTCGATTCTACCTTCTATGTCATGGATACCCGACCGACCTATTCCTGTTTACTTGGACGCCCGTAGATTCATGGGGCAGATGACTTTATCTCAACTCTACATCAAAATCTAAAGTATCCTTTGAAAGGAAAGGTTGTTACAGTCTGCGGTGAAGAAGAGTACATGGTGAGTCACTTGAACTCATTCAGGTATGTCAAGATGGACGGTGAATTCATTGAAACTCCTTGCCATACTTTTGAAGTTATCCCTCCTACCGCTACTAAAGACATTTATGTTATTCCCAAGGTTACCAGGGGTCCACCTAGAATGGCTTCTTTGAAGGATGCTAGAGCTGTAGTGGAAGAAGGTGGTTGCACTACTTAGGGTCAGCTTCCTGACATTCCGTACAAATCTGACGAATTTGGTTTGGGTTTTACTGCAAAAACTTAGAGGGATGTTCAACGCGCTTGTGCTGGAAGACCACCATTATGTGTCATAAACCATGGAGTCAACGCAGTAGAGGATGAAAATAGTGACTACAATCTAGACAACTGTATTTTTCCCACCATTGGCAATGAGCTCAGCAACTGGAAGACTGAAGACCTTATTTCAATCTCCTTTAGCCAGGATTAAATGCCATTTTCTATTTCATTTTTCTTTCAAAGTGTTGGATATGTAATTTTAAACAATAACTTTAAGCCTTGTGCCTTACCCGAGGCACAACGGTCCATTTGTTAGGGTTGTCATTTCATTAACATATGTTCATTTAATAAATCATTGGACATTTTGCATTCAAATTTTGCACTCTTTGTCTTTCTTTTATTTTTTCATTTTCAAAATAGCCACGTGTTCTTACACACACCCATACAATAAATTGTAGATCCACATCCACTATGGATCCCATTGATAACAATTTTGCTATTTCCACTTATGACTTTGAAAATACGATCTACCAAGTCGAGGACGAAGGTGAGGAAGATTATGAAATACCTAGAGAACTTGCCAGATTGTTAATGCAAGAGGAAAAGGTTATACAACCAAATGAAGATCCATTCGAGGTCTTAAACTTGGGTACTAAAATAGACATGAGAGAGGTCAAGATAGGTGCCAACCTAGAAAACAATGTCAACAACAAATTAGTCCAGATGTTACATGAATATGTTGAGATCTTTTCATGGTCATACAAAGACATGCCAGGACTCGACATTGATATTTTGGTTCACCGTCTGCCGATGAAGGAGGGTTATTCTCCAATAAAGCAGAAGGTTTGTCGTATGCATCCCGAGATGTCAGAGAAGATCAAGGCCAAGGTTATAAAACAATTCAATACAGGTTTCTTAGTTGTTACATCCTATCCTCAGTGGGTTGAAAATGTGGTGCCGATACCTAAGAAGGATGGAAAAGTGTGTATGTGTGTAGACTACATGGATCTGAACAGGGCAATCCCCAAGGTTGACTTCCCACTTCCATATATCGATGTTCTAGTTGACAACACAACTCACCACAAGGTATTCTCTTTTATGGACGATTTCTCAGGTTATAATCTGATCAAAATGGCACCTGAAGACATGGAGAAAACTACCTTCATCACACAGTGGGGCACTTTCTGTATAATGTTATGCCTTTCTCTTTAAAGAACGCCGATGCAACATATCAACGTGCTATGGTAGCTTTGTTCCATGACATGATCCATCACAACATAAAGGTTTACATCAACGACATGATAGCTAGATCCCAGACTGAAAAAGAACATCTTGATCATATACACAAGTTGTTTGAGATACTGAAGAAGTACAAGCTGAGGTTGAATCTGAACAAGTGCATCTTTGGGGTGAGATCTGGTAAACTCCAGGGTTTCGTTGTCAGTTGTAAAGGTATTGAAGTTTATTATGACAAGGTTACTATTTAATAAATTCCAGTTCCCCGAACGGAGAGAGAAGTCAGAGGTTTCTTGGGACGACTGAATTATATTTCCAGATTTATTTCTTATTTGGCCACTTCCGGTGAGCCAATCTTCAAATTGATAAAGAAAGATTGTTGTACCCCAAAATTTTCCTTCCCATATTTCTCAATAAATGTCAAGTGAGGTCCCCAAATTGCTCAAGGAAGTTCAAGAGTTGATCAGACAAACTCTCTCCTAAGGCAGTCTATCTCAAATTAGGGTTTCTATTTTCATCAAGATATGTGAACCACAAAGGACTCAAATGCTCACCATTGTCCTAATATGTTCTCAAGATCATCCATGTCAAGTTTCAAGCCTTGCAGAAGAAGTTTGCTCAGCCAATTGCTCAAATACCTGAAAATCAATTATGCTAGGTAAAAAGTCAACTGTGGCCCACATACAGTCAAACTTCAATATTTTTGGTCAACATCCTCATTTTGAATTATTATCCATCATTTGATCAAGGGTTGATCATGATTCCCCAAGGATTGCTCACAATTCATCAAAACCCAAAAGTTGCTAAATTAGGGTTTTACAGGAAAAGTCAACTCAACTTTGACCAAACATAACTTTCTCATACTTTATCATAAATGACCCATACAAAGCTCATTATTAAGAGGATGCAATTCCCTACAATTCATCTTCAGCACTCAAGTTCAGAATATGCACTCACAAAAGGATATGAATTTTGACATTATAGGTCATTTTGAAAAATCAACAAAAACACCTTTTGGGTCAAAGCTTCATACATGAACATGGAAGACTCAATTGAGATGATACAAAAAGGGTTGCTTAGAGGACATTCTAAGATTTCTAAGAAGTCAAAGAACACCCCTCTAGGGTCAAAATTGAGAGAGTTATGATTTAGCCAAGTTGACCATTTTTTGCAAAATTGCCAAAAGTCAAATATGCTCAGATTTGCATTTTTTGCTAAATGGGCCTAACGTTTTATGCTTGCACTTCACTTATAACCTGGTCCACGACCCAAATGTGAACTCACATGTTATTTGCTTCATTATTTATTTTATTTTTAATTTTTATTTATTAAAAATTGAATTAAATCAAATAATTGGTAAATAATAGCAAAGATTTGTTTTGATTGGATTTGTGGACAGAATCACGAGCTCATAGTGCCGGTGTATTAGAATCAAATCATATCAATGGAAATTGGTATAAGAAAGGCATGATTGGCATGAAAATATAAAGATATTATATGCATTGAAAATCAAATCAAATGTTGGATAAATGCAAAGATTTAATCCAAGTTTATTAACCTAATTCATTCTAGGTTATATAAGAAAGGTTTGCAGATCAAAGTCAAAGGGGCTGGAGGAGTGAGACTATAAGAACAAAACTCAAAAATCTTGACAAAAAGTGAAGTTCTGATTTCAGAATAGAGGACCTTTGAGAGCAATTCAAGGCCAGAAATCAATTCCTTGGCATTTCAGGGAGCATTCCCAATCATTTGCAGGCGTCAGAACATCCAGAATCTCCTCCTATCATTCACACGATTTGCATAATTATTCAAATTCAATTACTGTAATTCTTGCATATTCAGCATGTTCAAATTACATATTTGTGTTCATTATCATGTTTGTAATGTTTCTAGACAGTTTAATTTAATTTATAGTGCAGGAATAAGCTTCTATCATTGTTAGGTTTTCGTGCTCCAATTTGGGGTTTTGGTTTTAAAGCAAAATTAGGCCTGATAATGGGTACCAAGATGATCAGAGTTTCAAACCCAACTGATCCATGGTCCCCAATTGAATTTATATTACATATCCTCGATTCTTGAATGACACAGGTTTCAGCAACAGACCTGCTTCTGTAGGTAAAAGTTCAGAGTCTAAAACGACGGTTCCAGGGAAGAAGACAACAACGTGTCTCAACCTGACTGGCTAGTTTAAATCCGGGCGCATTATTCTGGCCTGAAACTTATTTTTTTCTGATATATTATTTGTTTTTATTATATTAACAAGTTAACATCCATCGCAGTTGGTCAGAGGAAAGAAATCAGAAACTTATCTCCTGGGTTCGATCCCAGGTGTGAGCTTTATGCATTTTATCCTTTGTTTTCACCAGATCCAGCGCACCTCACATTCTGAGGGTCATCATCTTCTAGACCCCTCAACCAGAACCAGATCAAGTGTTCTCTGGTCATCTTCTGAATCCCTCTCCAGCAGATCTAGTGCCAGCATCTTCTGAAGATCATCACCCCCTAGGTCCATCTCCAACAGATCCAGCGCCAACATCCTCCGAGGATCATCATCTTCTGGATCCTAGTTAGAACCAGATCCAGCACGTGCACCTCCTGAGGTTCATCATCTTCTGGATCCCAGTCAGAACCAGATCCAGCACGTGTACCTCCTGAGGTTCATCATCTGCTAGATCCACCATCCAGGATCAGATCCAGTGCCCCCATCTTCTGAGGGTCACCATCTTCTGGATCCATCAGCCAGAACCAGATCTGCTGACAGCAGACCCACTCGGTTATTTCCATTATTTTTCTTTAATTTCTTTTCTTTAATTATTCTGTTTTTTTATCAACACCAAAATTATTTTTTTAAAATTAACCAACCAAAAATCACAAAAAAGACTTATTTTCTTAATAAATGTTTTCCTAATTAATTAGTTTAATTAATTTAGGGAACTTTAATTTCATTCATAATTAAAATTCAATTAGAAAATTAGGTTAATTCTTGATTTAATTTTTCTTTCTTTCTCAAATAAAATAAAAATACAAAAATAGGTTTTAAATTGAATTAATTAATTTTTTTAATTTAAAATTAGTTAGAACTTAGGTTTTTCTTCTTAATTTAACTATTTCATTAATTTCTTAAATAACAAAAAACATTTTTTTAATCAATCACAAATAGGATTAGTCAAAGGGTCAAAACCCTAATCGTCTCGCATTTAATTCGCCACACGCTTATTATTTATTTTGACAATATTTTTGTAACTGTTCATGGTTTGTAATAGTTAATTTATGGCTTTTACTTATCGCCTTCCCCCGGTTTTTTGGCTATGTAATTAATCCCCCTCCCCGAAGCCTTGTAATAGCGTAGATTCATTTTCTCGCCTTTTTAATTCCCGCAAATATTTAACTGTTTAGATGTATGCTAATAGGATTGTATGACAAGAATGCATGACAAATTAATACGGTTAGAAAACCCTAATGTGCAAAGATAAATAATTGAAACAAATCACTCGCACATATCACTCTTAGTGTATACTCTCACTTCGATTGCCTTCGGTAAACAGTCATTAAGCATAGGGTGTCTTAGTGGTTGCCCTCCTGTCTAAAAAGATCAAAATGTCCCATTCGAATGTTGCCTCGGAAATGTTGCCTCAAATATGATCTTAAGACTCTAGGGTAATTACTAAGGTGTCCTAATATTGCTTTAGTGATCATACGTCCCTTTTGAATTGACCCTTACAATTCCAACGAAGGTGCTACCTATTTCTCAATTGTAGGATAGCACTGTCTAAAGGAAACAAGAATAGAAACAATCTTTTTTCGAGTAGGTAGATCCTAATAGGTACTTGCTCAAATCAAAACTTTTCACACTTAAACTTTTCAAACAAACTTTCAAAACAAAATTCGTTACACCTTTGAGGACTGATACAAGGGTTATCACGAAGTCAAACTTTTCAAAAACAAAGCACATACACAAGCAATTTAAAAAGATGAGCAAGTACCTAAGAGCCCATGCAAAACCATGGATAGAAAGGGTGCTAACACCTTCCATTTCTATAATCTACCCCCGGTACTCAGAATATCTCGAAAAATGATTTTTTCTATACTTTTTTCCTTTCCGGTTGGATGAAATAAAAGTCGGTGGTGACTCTTGCTTACCGCGACATTTTGCAAACAAAAAAACGCAAAACGCAAACTAGTATTAACAGTCGGTTCTGCCACCGTATCAGAAAGATCAAGTAGTAAAGTGGAACGATGACTGTCAGACAACTTTTGACAAGATTAAGGAGTACCTACAAGAACCTCTGATTCTGATGTCGCCAGTTGAAGGAAGACCTCTTATCATGTACTTAACAGTGTTAGAGAACTCAATGGGGTGTGTATTGGGGAAGCATGGCGAGTCTGGTCGAAAAGAGCATGCAATATACTACCTTAGCAAAACATTTACCGACTATGAAACAAGATACTCACTGCTCGAGAAAACTTTCTGAACTTTGGCATGGGCTGCTCGCTAACTAAGACAATATATGTTGAGTCATACCACTTTGTTGATCTCTAAAATGGATCGCATAAAATATATATTCGAGAAGCCCACTCTCCTCGGAAGAATAGCCAGATGGTAAATGGTCTTGACAGAATATGACATTCAGTACACCACTCAGAAATCAATCAAAGGAAGTGTACTGGAAGATCATTTGGCTCATCAAGCTGTAGACGACTATCAGTCTATGAATTTCGAGTTCCCGGATGAGAATATCATGGTAGTTACAAATTGTGAAGAACCTAGACCGTATGAAGGACCTGAGCCAGGATCCCGATGGACAATGGTTTTTAACAGAGCTTCTAACGCACTTGGTAATGAAGTTAATGTTATGATTATTTCCCCCAAGGGTTCCCATTCGCCCTTCACCACTAGACTTTACTTTGACTGTACCAACAACATGGCTAAATACGAAGCGTGCATCATGGGTATCAAGGCTACTATTGACATGAGGATCGAGTTCTTAGATGTTTATGGGGATTCAGCCCTAGTCATCAGTTAGATTAAGGGATAATGGGATACGAAGAACCCGAATCTCATTCCTTATCAGGAACATGTGTATACCTTAATCCCATACTTCGAGGAAATCACTTTTGAGCATATCCCACAAGAAGAGAACCATCTGGAAGATGCATTGGCTACCATGTCATCCATGTTCAAAGTCAGATGGGAAAATGAAGCTCCCTGAATTGCCATTGAGAGACTAGACAAACCAGAATATCGCTATGAAGTCGATACCGACGGAGTAGAAGAGAAGCCTTGGTTTCATGAAGTGAAAAGATACCTCGAGGCTCAAGAATACCCCGAGGGAGCATCTATCAATGACAAGAAGTTCCTACAGAGGTTCTCTGCTAAGTTCTTCCTGAGTAACAAAATTTTGTACAAGCGCAACCATGATTTAACTCTACTTCGTTGCATGGACAAGAAAGAAGCTGAGAAAATTATGGAAGATGTGGATGAAGGAGTCTTCAATACTCATTCCAGTGGACATACTATAGATAAGAAGATTTTGAGAGCGGGAAATTATTGGTCAACCATGGAAACTGATTGCCATCACCATTCAAGAACTTGTCACAAAATGCCAGATCTATGTTGACAAAAAACATGTGCCACCGGTTCCTCTGAATGTCTTGACTGCTCCTTGGCCATTTACAATGTGGGGCATTGATATGATTGGAGAAATCAAGCTGAGCGCTTCTAATGGACATTGTTTCATCCTTGTCTCCATTGATTACGTCATGAAGTGGGTTGAAGCAGCCTCATTTGCCTTCATTACCAAGAATGTGGTGGCTCGTTTCATTAAGCATAACCTTATCTGTTGGTAAAAAATCCCCGAAAGGATTATCACGAACAATGGTACAAATCTTAACAACACTATGATCACGAAACTCTGCACGCAGTTCAAAATTAAGCACCACAGTTCTTCTCTATATCGACCAAAGATGAATGGCGCAGTGGAAGCTACCAATAAGAACATCAAGAAGATTATACAGAAGATGAAGGTGACATATAAAGATTGGCACGAGATGTTACCATTTTATCTTCATGGTTATCTCACTTCAATACAAACATCAATTTGGGAAACCCCATTCTTACTAGTCTATGGTATGGAAGCGGTCCTACCTGTCGAAGTCTAGATTCCTTCACTAAGGATTATGAAAGATGTAGATTTAGATGAAGACGAACAGATTCAGACTAGGTTGGACCAGATATATTTGATCGCCGAGAAAAGGCTTGCGACTGTCTACCAAGGTTAGATGTATCAAAAGCCTATGATCAAAGCCTTCAACAAGAAGTCAAGCATCAAGTATATTAGGCTGATGACTTGGTAATAATGCACATCATCCTGCCACAAGGTGATCCCAGGGGAAAATGGACTCCCACCTATGAAGGGCCATTTGTAATCAAGAAGATATTTTTTGGCAGTGCTATGATACTTACCACCATGGGCGGTGAAGATTTTTTGCACCCAGTAAACGCATACATAGTCAAAAAATACTACGCCTAAAAAAGACCCGCTAGGTTGACTGGTGTTGCACCCCAAAATTTTCCCTCTCATTTCCCAAGGGATCACCCTGGATCCTCAAGTTTGCTTTCATCAAATCCCTAGGCTTTAAATTAACATTTTTTCCAAGCAAACCATTCACAAGGGCAAAATGATCATTTACATGCTGAGAAATCCAACCTTGATTTTCGAATCAAAATCAAATCTCAAAAATCATATTTCATCAAGACATGTTGGAATATGAAGTTTGCTTCATCAAGAGTTTCAAAAGTAAAATTTTATCTTGGAAGAATCAAATTCTAAAAACTTAGAAATTTTTCTAAGTATTTAAGAAATATGACAAGTTTAGAAATTCTGAGCCAGTGTTCAAGCTCAGTAAATTCTGGATATTCTCAAGACAGAGTTTGATCAGAACTTATGGGCCAATGTTCACAAAGGTTCAGTCAGAGTTTGCAAAGGTTAAATCAAAGAAGGTAACAAAGCATGCTGTAAGTATACTGGAAATTCTGAAGGATCCCTCAGAACATGCTGAAGCCAGAAGATAAGAGGATCATAAGATTGGATGCTATGCTGAATCAGAACTTCTGATCCAGAGTTAAGCAAGGACACAGAGTCTCACGTGGGAACCCATTTAATATTCACAACCACTTGTGAAGTATTTATCCAAGGGATTCTCTCCACGTGTACCCCTACTGTCTTGGGAAAACAAACCTATATGCAAAAGTATGCTAGGCTAATGCGTTGTTTCCACTTTTCCTTAATTCACGCTGCCAAATCCAGCTGAGGCGCTGTTAACCATCCAACTTGAATACATTGAACCCCCACTTGTTTAAGCTTACTTCAAGAGTAAGTCAGCTTCTAGCAGATGATGTTGGTGCCACTTAACCTCCCCAACTTCAAAACTTTGCCTATAAATAGAACACCATTTGCACACTGAAAAAGGCTAAAAAAAATTTGTGAAAGAGACGAGAGAAGGATTTGAACCACTGCAAAATTTCCAAGAACCCAGGAAACTATAAACACAAAATACCAAAATCTTAGCATTGATTCCTTATACTCAAACTCCATTTTTCCCAAAGTGTTATTGACTAAAGCCATCCACGTAGCTGCTGATTCATACATTAGAAACTACCTTAACTTTTGTATTCCTATTTCCATACACTCTCCATTCACTTCCGCCCCAAAGGAGTCAGAATATCACCCCTGGGCTGTTTCAGAAGTTGCAAACTTCCATCCTGCTGAGTGCATGTAGAAGTTGCTCAGAACATCACCAGAATTCAAGACCAATCTCCAGTTCACAGAATCCTTTCCAGCTGCAAGGTAAGTTCTCTGCTGACTTTCATCATACTGATTAAGCATTGTCAGATTCTGCACATTTAGCACAATGTAGATATTCTAATCCTGATGATGTACATATTCTAAAAATTCATGCACCTGCCTGCCTAAGTAGAGGAAATCCCAGTTCATAGTTTCATAAAGAAATTAGGACTCATAATTAGAATTAGCCAATACATGTTTCTTTTGATTTGTGCTTCTGATATTTCATGAAATTTGTCATAACTGTTATGCATGCAACTTCTGTTCTTTAAATGACTAAGCTCCAGATGTTCTGACTGGCATGGAGAGAGACAAAGTTCTGGCAGTTGCATCAGAACTTTTGAAAACATCTAAATTCTCAGAAGATCCAGAACTTCCGAACCCTCATATTTTTGCTAACATGTTTCTGTTCGTGCAACAAGGCAGAGTCAGAACTTCTGACCTTTTCTATTTTCAGCACTTTGCGCTGATTATGTTCTCTTTCTTTTTTATTATTTTGCCATCATATTATTTTTATTGTTAATAAAAAAAACAACAAGAATATTTTATATTTTGCATATTATATCTTCTTTTAACATGAAAAGACAAAAATATTTTTTTCTTAAACAAAACTTACCTCTTTTCTTAAATAAATAAGAATTTTACATTTCCTGTACATTCTTATCTATTTCAATATGGTTGTAATAGTAACCTAGAATTTTAACTTTCAACCCCCATTCATAAATATGTACCCCCATCTCCCTAAATATTGTAAAAGCGTATGACTTTACATTTCCGCGATGTTATTGCTTTCAATATTTGCTAGTAATTAGGGTATGTATGATAAGATACGAAAATTGACAAATAGATCACCCTAATCAAGACAAATTATGCATGCAATCAAATACACTCGCACACTTACACCCTTAGGGTAATTCCACTCGTTGCTTTACAAAAATAGCCATGTTATGCATGTGGGATGTCTTAGCACAAGCGAATCAAAAAATACAAGATCATAGTCCCTCGATGACGCTATCAAAAGTTGTATTTCAAAATGATCTTAGTCCCTAAAGAAAAGTGCTAAGTCATCTCACAATATTGCTATCATGGTCATACGATGACCCAATGCCCGTCCCTTCACATCCAATGATGGGGCTTCTTACTAAAACAATGGTAAGGTAGCAAACATCTAAAGGAGGAGGAAAAGTACATCTAAGACCTTTTGAGTAGGTAGATTACTTTAGTTACTTGCTCAATTTCAAAACAAACATCCTTGCTATTTTTTTTCAAAAACAATCACATACACTTTCCAAACATCTTTCCAAAACTTGAAATATTTTCAAAAGCTCAACACTTTGCATACATTCTTACGAACGAGAATCATTGCAAAGTTTTCCTAAACGATGGAAACTTTTCAAAATACTTTCAAAACCACACAAAAGCACATTTTTCAAACAAAAGAAAGTGATCTAGCAAGTAACTAAGAGCCCATGGAAAACCATGGATGAAAAGGGTGCTAATACCTTCCCTTTTCATAATCTACCCCCCGAACTCGAAAACATCTCGAAAGGTCTTTCCTGTGCTTTTTCACCCTTCCTTATTGGATAAAAGAAATGTTGGTGGTGACTCTTGCTCAACCGCAACATTTGCGATAAAACGCAAAAATCTCAAGTCAGTTCTCCCACCGTATCACAGAATTGGCGACTTTACTGGGGATGATAACCTTAAAAGTGGGGTTACCTTAGGGTTAGATCATATTTTTTTGGTTACATTATTTGATTTGTTTGCTTTACATTTTGGTTCCTTGTTTGGGTTTGTTTTAAATCATTCACTAGGATTTGGGGACACTTTTTAGGTAAGTAGCAATAAACTGTGAGGGAACTGTGCGGGGTATACCGACACGGTTGAAGCAGTAGCTACGTTGATGTGGCACTTTGGTTGGTACCGGTAACCCCTGAGTTATTCAAGGAGAGTACGGGGCCGCTGCAGGGTGTCGTAAAGCATCAACTGACCTTAGAACCTTACTTGACCAACTTGGCCATTAAAAAGTAGCGAGATAACCGGCTTTGGTGCAGTCCGAAGTTGGTTGATACTCGATGCTACACTCATTGAGGTTTGACTCTTGAGTTTTGTTTGATTGTGAGTCAATCGCTTATTGAACGAAACTTGGGGGAAAGATCAGTGATATTGAGATCCCTTAGAACCTGGTTACTATTAACTAGGACATGATGAGCCAACTAAACTTCAAGAGGGTACTTACTTGAAACCCCATGCAAGCCTAAACCAAGGACTTGTTTGCTTTGTATATACACTTGTACATAACATCATAAGCATCATAAACATCATACCATAAGCATTCCCACTAACCATTTCAAGGATTTTTGGATTTATCTTTGTTCTGTTTTATAGGACATGGCCTCCGCTCGTAGGAGCACTATCCAAGTCAGTCTTGTGAGGATACCTCCACAGCTCAAAGATTTAGTATCAAGGGTCCCTGAAGATTCTCCGTTCACCAAAAGAAATGGTCGACTCCTTAGTCTGGTTACCTCAAGTATTGAAGAAGATATGGTAAAGATGCTTGTCCAATTCTTCGACCCTTTGCATCATTGCTTCACTTTTCCTGATTACCAACTTGTTCCCACTTTGGAATAATTTTCTCAACTCATGGGGATCCCTATTCTTAATCAGTTACCCTTCAACGGTATTGAAAGAGACCCTAAACCCAAGGAAATTGCTCTAGCTTTACATCTGCAACCATGTGACATAGTAGCAAATTGGGTAACAAGGAGCGGTGTCAAAGGGTTCCTAGAAAAGTTTTTGTTGGAGAAGGCTCAAGAGTGCTGGAATACTTTGGATCTACAAGCCTTCGAGGAAATTTTGGCTCTTCTCATCTATGGGTTGGTACTATTTCCAAATCCTGACCAATTCATAGATGTAAATGCGATTAAGGTTTTCATATCTCGTAATCCGGTGCCTACATTGCTTGGAGACATCTTGCATTCTCTTCACTCTCGCACTTTGAAGAAAATGGGGGCTTTGATGTGTTTCACTCCTCTTTTGGCTAGGTGGTTTATTTCACACCTACATCGATCCGTGGTGAAGAATGAACAAGGTATGAGGTGGTCTAAAAGATTGATGTCACTTTCACATGCTGATATCCGTTGGTATTATCGCTCTTTGGAAGACATTACCATCATTGATCGCTGTGGGGAATTCCCCAATGTCCCTCAACTAGGAATTAGGGGAGGCATTACTTACAACCCTTGTTTAGCTTTGCGACAATTTGGATACGCTAGAAGAGATGGCCCTCATGAGGTACTCATCCAAGGAATTGCATTTGACTACGAAAGCGAAACCAAAGGTTACCGTTAAAGATTTATACGAGCTTGGGGTATGGTTAACAAGGTTGATAGCAAGACGTTGGGGCATAAGAATTCCATTCCCTTGGAACCTTATCTTAAATGGGTGAGGGCTCGCGCTCAAAGTCTCAAGATGCCTTATGAAGCCATCTTACCTGTTATCATGGAACCAGTAGTTGAGGGAGACATTCCACATACTATCCTTTATCCTGATATGCCTACTTCCCTTGAAGATCTGCAAAATGCTTGGATTCAGTTACGAGGAGAGTGAGACACCTTTGAAGCTAAGCTCTATGAGAGCGAGAAGAAGATATTAGAGCTTACAAGGGAACTTCATGAAGAAAGGAGCTTAAACACCTACATTGCGCCAAAGAAGATGCTTACAACTTTTTTGTCTTAGGAGTTGACTTTATGCTTATTTCTATTGTTGTAAGCCCAAGAGGCATGCTTGTATTCAAAACATAACTCTTTAATGAAAGATAACGTTTGCTCACTCTTTGTCTATACAAATTTAAATTCTTTAAATCCTTGAAATAATTTGCATATTTCATATTCATGCATCATGACATAACAAGTTTCCTTATCTCTCCGCTGTTTATTTCAGCAAGATGGATCTAGAGAAAACTGTGACAAAACTCCAGGCTCAGAATTCTCAATTTCAGGAAGCTTTACTCGCCCTGGCAAAGGGGCAACATGATATGATGGCTTTGTTGGCCGCTAAGAAAAAGCCAAAAAAGAAAGCTATACTCAACATGGGTAAAAGGTTCAAGGAGACAATCCGTCAAATTCCAATAGAGGAAGATTCATCCGAAGAGGACGAGAACCAAATTGGTAAGGTCAAGAGTACTCAGGCCAACTGTATCAATGACCAAGAATCTGATGATGATTATTTCAATGAACAATATCCACCCACAGACATCAAATACAAGCAGCTAGAAGACAAGTTGAAAGCAGTTGAAATCCAAGCTATTCCCAGTTTAAATTTTGACGATTTGGGCTTAATCTCTGGGGTAGTCATTCCCCATAAGTTCAAAATACCAACCTTTGCAAAATATGATGGGGTTTCTTGCCCAAAGCTCCATTTGAGGTCCTATGTGCGCAAGATACAGCCGCACATTGCTGATAAAAAACTCTGGATCCACTTTCTTCAAGAAAGTCTGGCTGGAACACAACTTGAATAGTTTTATCAGTTGGATGGCTCTCACATCAATACTTGGGAGGGTCTAGCTACTGCCTTCTACCATCAATATCAGTACAACACCGACTTGGCACCGACAAGGGTTCAATTGCAAGGTATGACCATGGGGAAGAATGAGGGATTTAAGGAATATACGCAGAAGTGGAGAGACCTTGCTAGTAGGGTCCAACCTCCCTTGACTGACAGAGAACACATTGATATGTTCATGAGCACATTATCTGGTCCTTTCTTTAATCTATTGGTTGGCTTCTCTTCTTCTGGTTTCACCGAATTAATCCTAACTGGTGAAAGAGTTGAAAGTGGCATTAGAAGTGGAAAAATCTCTGTGGCATCTACTTCCGCTCCCAATCCTGTCAAGAAACCTTTTGCCGCGAAGAAAGAAGTTAATGTTGTGTATAGAGAAAAGGCCCATACCAAAATGAATAATCATCCGTCTGTCAATGCTGTCCGAATCTCCAATCCGACTTCTACTCAAAGACCATCTGCCAATCATCAACGTGTTAAAGCTCCAAGAAGACAATTTACAAGGTTAGGCATGTCATTATCTCAAGCCTTTCAACATCTGCTCAAGGCCAATTTAGTGACATTGCGAGATCCTTATGCCAACTCTGACACCTCGTCACCAAGATATAATCCAAATGCAAAATGTGCTTACCATTCAAACAGCCCCGGGCATGAGACTGATCAATGTTGGGCTTTGAAGAACAAAATCCAGGATTTAATTGACAACAAGACTATTCAATTTGATCCTCCTCCAACGAAAAATGTGATTACCGCTCCAATTCTGAAGCACGACAAAGGTGTTAATGCAGTCAAAGATACAATTGTCATTGCCTCTGTTGAAGAATTAACTACTCCATTGAATGTAATCAAGAGCAATCTATTGAAATCTGGGACTTTTCGTGGCTGTGAAAAAGACTGTGTGGGCTATATGAGACAATCCGATGGGTGTGAAGAACTGATGAAAGGTATACAACGCCTAATGGATAGCCGCGAAATTCTATTCGAAAAGAATCCCGCCATAAAAAATTCAATCGACAAAGCTGAAGACTTGGCCATCATAACAATTTCAAACAAACCTCTTAGGATCTCATCCAAAGGTCCTATCAGGATTTCGAACGAACCAATCATTGCTCCTCTCATAATCATTGCTGTCGGACCTGTTCCATACACCTTTGATAAAGCGGCACCATGGAATTACGGCGTCGAGGTTTATTACCATGGGGTAAAACAAGATTCTTGGATTGATGATAATAAAGCCGGTGTTACTAATATTACTGGTTCTAGTAAGGTCACAAGAACAGAAAGGGTCTTTTCCCCTGTTATCTCACCACCAACTACTACCACAGTTCTAATCCGCATAACCAATGGCAATTCTTGTGCCAGTACTAAAGGGAAAGAGAAAGAAAGTGGGCCTGCCAGAGAAGAAGAACCTGCTAAAAAGTCTGTTATGGAAGAACCATCCACTCAAGAGATGGAGGAGATTCTGAAAATCATCAAGAAAAGCGACTTCAAAATAGTAGAGCAGTTGGGGCAAACCCCTTCTAAAATATCAATGTTGTCCTTATTGCTATGTTCCGACGCCCATGCACAAGCTTTGATTAAATTCTTGAAAAAGGCTCATGTGCCTCAAGAAACCACAGCCGGCCAATTTGAGAATTGCGTAGCAAGTCTGACAGCTGACAATGGTCTGAGGTTCTCTGATGCAGATTCAACTCCCATTGGAAAGAATCACAATAAAGCCTTTCACGTCTCTGTTGAATGTAAGGGGACCACTCTGGCACATGTTTTTGTGGACACAGGCTCATCTTTAAATGTGTTACCTAAAGGCGCTTTAGATCGGCTAGACTGTGAAAGTTTGGTTTTGAAGCCAAGTGATATTATGGTGAGGGCATTCGATGGGTCGAAAAGGATGGTTCATGCAGAGGTGGATCTCCCAATTAAGGTTGGTTCATAGATTTTCAACTCCACATTCTATATAATGGACATACGACCTGCGTATTCTTGCTTGCTTGGGAGACCGTGGATCCATGGAGCAGGTGCAGTCACTTCTACTCTCCACCAGAAGTAAAATATCCAGTTCAAGGGAAAGTTGTCACTGTTTGCGGTGAAGAAGAATTTATGGTAAGCCATTTCAATTATTTCAAGTACTTAGAAATGGATGGCGAATTCATAAAAACTCCTTGTCAGACGTTTGAAGTTGTAGCCACCGCCAAAATCTCCTCCGACACTCCAAAAGCCAATGAAGTTATCCCCAAAATGGTTTCTCTTAAGGATGCCCGTGCTGTGGTAGAAGAAGGAAACAATGAGAATTGGGGTCAACTCCTTGATATCCCATTCAATACCAACAAGTTTGGGTTAGGTTTCACCTCCAAAGCTCAGAAAGAAATTAGAGGTGCTCGTACTGGAAAGCCGCCTCTCCACCTTAAAAGTCATGAAGTGAATGTTGTAGAGGACTCCGATGATGAGTGTGCTTTTGAAGAATGGATCTACCCGAAAACCGAACGGAAGCTCAATAATTGGCATACAAAGGACTTTGTGCCCGTCTCTTTAATTGAGGAGTAATATACTTGTTTTTCCTTTTAATCAATTCAAGAACTCGTTGTATGTAATATTTTGATATTGACTTTTAATCCATGGGCCTAGCCTGGGGCACTTTGGTCCTTTTGTCAAAGGCTTTATATTTTGTTCATCTAATCATATGATCATTCAGTACATTGGACTTTTTGCATTCAAATATTTGTGTTTATTGTCTTTCTTTTCTTTCAAATACATTTCTAAAAGATAGCCATGTATCTTATATGCACACACACACACACACACACACACTTTTGTAGGTCTACATCCACTCTAGATCTTATTGTCAATGACTCTACTATTGCCAACTATGAATTTGAATGTCCTATCAACCAAGTAGAAGATGAAAGTGAGGAAGATTGTGACATACCAGGAGAACTAACCAGACTCCTATTACAAGAGGAAAAAGCTATTCAACCAAATGAAGAGTCAATTGAGGTTATCAACTTGGTACTGAGTCAGATAAGAAAGAAATTAGGATCAACGTTAATTTGGAAAGCAGTGTTAAAAGACGTTTGGTTCAGATGTTGCGCGATTATGTGGAAGTATTTGCTTGGTCGTATGAAGATATGCCTGGGTTGGATACCGACATTGTGGTTCATCGTCTGCCTACGAAAGAAAATTGCCCTCCAGTTAAACAAAAAGTTCGTCGCATGAGGCATGGCATGTCTGAAAAGATCAAAGCCGAAGTAATGAAAAAGTTTGATGCAGGATTCCTAGCTGTAACATCCTACCCTTAATGGGTGGCCAATATAGTACCGATGCCAAAGAAAGATGGAAAAGTTCGCATGTGCATAGACTATAGGGATCTGAATAGGGCAATCCCCAAGAATGATTTCCCTCTACCCCACATTGACGTCTTAGTCGATAACACTACTCAGCATAAAGTCTTCTCATTCATGGATGGCTTCTCAGGCTATAATCAAATAAAGATGGCTCCCGAAGATATGGAAAAAACTACTTTCGTTACACAATGGGGAACCTTCTTCTACAAGGTCATACCGTTCGGATTAAAGAATGCAGGGGCAACATATCAAAGGGCTATGGTTGCTTTATTTCATGACATGATTCATCATGAGATAGAGGTATATGTGGATGATATGATTTCTAGATCACAAACCGAAGAAGAACATCTCGGTCACCTGCACAAACTATTCGAAAGACTAAAAAAGTACAAGCTGAGGTTAAACCCTAACAAGTGCACGTTTGGGGTACACTATGGGAAGCTTCTAGGTTTTGTTGTCAGCAATAAAGGCATTGAAGTTGATCCTACCAAGATAAAGGCCATCCAAGAAATGCCAGTCCCTCGATCTGAAAAAGAAATCAGAGGATTCTTGGGTCGTCTCAATTACATTGCCCGTTTTATATCACACTTAACTGCTACCTGTGAGCCACTATTCAAACTCTTGAAGAAAGATCAGGTAATCAGGTGGAATGATGAATGTTAGATTGCCTTTGATAAAATCAAAGAATACTTACAAGAACCTCCTATTATCATGCCTCCAGTTGAGGGAAGACCCTTGATCATGTACTTGACAGTACTAGAGAATTCTATGGGGTGCGTTTTGGGCCAACATGACGAGTATGGCCGAAAAGAGCATGCAATTTACTACCTAAGAAAAAAAGTTTACCGACTGAGAAACCAGATATTCATTGGTCAAGAAAACTTGTTGTGCTTTAGCATGGGATGCTCGCCGGATAAGGCAGTACATGTTGACTCATACCACTTTGTTGATTTCTAAGATTGATCCGATTAAGTACATATTTGACAAACCTGCCCTTTCTGGACGAATAGCCAGATGGCAAATGATCTTGACTGAGTACGAAATTCAATACACAAATCAAAAAGCCATCAAAGGAAGTGTACTAGCAGATCATTTGGCCCATTAAGCTGTGGATGATTATCAGTCAATGAACTTCGACTTCCCTAATGAGAACATTGTGCTGATAACCGGTTGTGCAAAACTTAGACCGTATGATGGACCTGAACAAGGATCCCGATGGACTATGGTATTCGATGGGGCTTCCAACGCCTTAGGTAACGAAATTGGTGCTGTGATCATCTCTCCTGAAGGTTGCCATACTCCTTTAACTGCCAGACTATGCTTTGATTGGACAAATAATATGGCTGAGTATGAAGCATGCATCTTAGGTCTGAAAGCTGCCCTTGACTTAAGGATCAAGCATTTGGATGTGTTTGGATATTCCGCCTTGGTGATCAGCCAAGTAAAAGGAAATTGGGACACTAAACACCCTAATCTTATCCCTTACAAGGAGCTTGTGCTATCCCTAGTTCCTCACTTCAAAGAGATCACTTTTGAACATTTCTCCAGGGAAGGAAACCAGTTGGCTGACGCTTTGGCAACCATGTCTTCAATGTTCAAGGTCAGATGGGACAACGAAGCCCCTATGATAACAATTGAGAGATTCGATGAACCTGCACATTGATGCGAGCTCAACACCGATGCGGAAACGCCATGGTATCATGAGGTAATGAGATACCTTGAAGCACAAGAGTATCCAGAGGGAGCATCTATCAATGACAGAAAATTCTTATGAAGATTTGCAGCCAAATTCTTCCTAAGTAACGGGATATTGTACAAGCGCAACCAGGATTCAACTCTACTCTGATGTGTGGATAAGAAGGAGGCAGAGGAAATCATGGGAGACATGCACGATGGACTTTTTGGTACTCACTCAAGTGGACATACGATGGCTAAGAAAATCTTAAGAGCTGGTTACTATTGGTCAACGATGGAGACCGATTGTCATCAACATTCTAGAACTTGTCACAAATTCCAAATCTACGCTGAAAAAGTCCATGTACCTCCAATCCCTCTGAATGTCATGACCGCTCCATGGCCATTCACAATGTGGGGTATTGACATGATCGGAGAGATCAAGCCCACAGCTTCCAACGGACATCGCTTCATTCTTGTTGCTATCGACAATTTCACCAAATGGGTCGAAGCCGCCTCATTTTCCTCAGTCACCAAGAATGTGGTAGCCAGATTCATCAGAAATAACCTCATCTTCCGTTATGGTATCCCCGAAAGGATCATCACCGACAATGGGACTAACCTCAATAATGCCATGATCAGGGAGTTGTGCACTCAATTTAAGATCAAGCATCACAATTCTTCTCTGTATAGACCGAAAATGAATGGCGCAGTCAAAGCGGCCAACAAAAATATCAAGAAGACTGTGCAGAAAATGGTAGTAACCTATAAAGATTGGCATGAGATGCTACCATTTGCTCTACATGGCTACCGTACTTCAGCTAGAACATCAAATGGGGAAACTCCCTTCTCTCTAGTCTATGGTATGGAAGTTGTTTTGCCAGTAGAAATTCAAATTCCCTCGCTAAGGATTATGATTGAGGCAGGCGTAAGCGAAGACGAATGGGTTCAAACGAGATTGGATCAGCTGAACTTGATCGATGAAAAATGATTAGCTGCTATTTTCCATGGGCAGAAATATCAAAAGCGAATGATCAAGGCTTTTAATAAAAAGGTCAAGCCTCGGGTATATCAAGTTGGTGACTTGGTGATAAAACGCATCACTTTACCACAAAGTGACCCCAGAGGAAAATGGACTCCCACCTATGAAGGGGCATTTGTTGTCAAGAGAGTTTTCTCTAGCGGTGCCATGATGCTGACTACCATGGATGGTGAAGATTTCCCACATCCTATAAACGCGGACATAGTTAAAAAATACTACGCATAAGAGACCCGTTAGGTTGACACACCTAAGCAAAATAAGGGCATCCCGGAAAACCAAAAGGTTTGTGCAAAAATTAGAGATATATGCAAAAGATTGTACACTCGGCAAGTTGAAAACCCGAAAGGGCGACTTGGGCAAAAAAGGGTATCCTGATGGACTGAAAACCCGAAAGGGCGGTTCAGGCAAAAATTAAGGATTAAAAGCATACAAATATGTCTTGTGGAATCAACACAGTCAATTCCATCACCAAGGTCCAAGTTCAAATGGTCCAGGATCAATCCAATCAATTTCGATAAATGGAAGAGGATGTTCAAAGACATTGGGGCAATAGTAGAGTTGGAAGGCAATAAGATCATTTCACATGGCTATTTGTTTTTATTCTCAATTTTGTTTTCTTTTCGGCGATTTCCTCTTACTAGGATTTCCGTCTCTATGTACAAAAAACGCCTATTCATGGGCAAAATATCAATACAAATACACTTTGAAGTGCAAAATTTTCTATCTCTGTTTTGAATGCAAATTTTTCCAATGACTAAAATTGAATGAACATATGCTTATGAACATAATTAAAACTATTTGGCACATGTGTCCTGCAGTAGTAGGCATCTCTTTTAATATAGGTGAAATATCCCCACAGAGTTATCTCATCATCATTATCCCCACCAGGGCGGTGACAATAAACCTTTCCCCAACATAGTTGCCCACAAAATCTCCTTACACGGGATGATCCCCAGCCAGAGTCTCAACCTCTTGACAACTTTCTCCCCAGATAAAGCCTAGGAGATCTCTTCCTAAAGGAAATTCACCTCCTCAGCAGGGTTTATTTCCCCAACAGAGTTATTTCCCCAAGTGCAAATTTCTCAACGTACAAGACACCACGAATTCCGTAGCTGAGTATATTCTCCCCAGCGAGTCCAAATTGCCCAGTTGAGCCCATCTTGCCCAGCTGAGCCCATCTTCCCCAGCTGAGTATATCTTCTCCAACCAAGGTTTTTTTTGTCCCCAGTGGAGTATATCTTCCAACCAAGATCTTATTCCCAATTTGAGTCCAAATTGCCCAGCTGAGTACATCTTCTCCGACCAAGGCTATTTTCTCCAAACATAATCTATCCTCCCTAGATGAGCCCATCATCCCCGGGTGAGCCCATCATCCCCGGCTGAGCCCGTCATCCCCAGTTGGGTGTATCCTCCACAAGCTAAGTCTTCCTTACCCGACTGAGTCTATACTCTCCAGTTTGAATTCCCCTTTCAAATGACTGCAAATCATAGGGCCACAACCCCTGATCCCAAGTAAAGCCTTCAACAAAGCCTTTATTATTACCAAGAAGTGCTATGAAGCCTGGATCCGACCAGATATTGGCATAATTTTCAAGTTATTACTGAAGCCTAGACCCGACCAAATAGCAGTTTGACTTCTTGAATTACTGAAACCCAGACCCGACCGAATAATATATGATTTTAAAATGCTATGAACCCTGGACCCGACCAGATAATATCCTAACTCTTCAAATATATAGAAGTACCTAAACTCAATCCGACCAAGGTTTAACTTCTTTTCCCCAGTAGAGTTGTCTCTTTATCCCCAACAAAAGACTGAGAAACCTGGACCCGACCAGATATCAATCCTTATTTCCACCCTTTCAAGAAAGTCGTTGCAAAACCTGAAGACCGATCAGATAACAACTAAATCCCTAAGCAGTCTATTGTGAAGCCTGGACCCGACCAGATAACAATCGACCTCCTCAGAGAAATCTGTAAAGCCTGGACCCGACCAGATAATAATTTTCAACCAGTTTATTGTGAAGCCTGGACCCGACCAGATAACAAGTAACTTCATCAACCTCAGAAAGCTGCAAAGCCTGGACCCGACCAGATAATAGTTTTCAAACAGTATATTGTGAAGCCTGGACCCGACCAGATAACAATTAACCATGATTCCTGGAAAGACACTATGAAGCCTGGATTCAACCAGATAATAGTTTCGCTTTCCAAAAGACCATAAAGCCTGGACCTGACCAGATAACAATCTTCAAAGAATTATTGTGGAGCCTGGATCCGACCAGATAATAGTTAATTCATTCTTTCCTCCGAAAAGTTACTATGAAACCTGGATCAGACCAGATAACAGTTAACCTCCGCATCCCCAGCAAGTTGTTGTGAAGCCTGGACCCAACCAGATAACTATTCAATTTAAAGGAATTTTCTGCAAAGCCTGAATCCGACCAGATAACAGTTAAGTCATCTCCTCTTCTAGTAAGTTTCCACGAAGCCCGGATCCGACCGGATGGCAGCCAAACTACTTCATCCTCAGCAACTGTGAAGCCTGGATCTGACCAAATAACAATTGACATTTGAGCGATGTTCCCCAGAAAAAGCATCCTTTTAACAAAATTTGAAGATATGCATGCTCTTCATTTTCAATAGGCAATCAGGGATTCAACCTCCCAGAATTTCCACAGTAGTAGTCAGGGACTTATTTTCCCTGACAAAAACACCCATTTCACATTCATACAACATAGCATGTACATACCAATGCATTTAGCATGATACCACATCTGGTGAACATCATGCAAGCATCTGCATTTTTACTAACCCCTTTTCTCACAGGTAAAATAGCAAGTTTAGTATAAATCAACAAGAGATTTGTGCTAATACTTCTTCCAATGTTTACCAACATTTATCCAAATGGCATCTATAAGCCCATTCACCATCCATCTTCGAGTGCAAATTTCTGGACACTCTAGTGTTCAATCATATTTCACCTTCAAGTCACGAATGGTGGATCCGCCAATCTAACTCTTCAGGTTCAAGAAGTTTGAACAGGGGCAGTTGTTGCACCCCAAAATTTTCCCTCTCATTTCCCAAGGGATCACCCTGGATCCTCAAGTTTTCTTTCATCAAATCCCCAGGCTTTGAATTAACAATTTTTCCAAGCAAACCATTCACAAGGGCAAAATGGTCATTTACACGCTGAGAAATCCAACCTTGATTTTCGAATCAAAATCAGATATCAAAAATCATATTTCATCAAGACATGTTGGAATATGAAGTTTGCTTCATCAAGAGTTTCAAAAGTCAAATTTTATCTTGGAAGAATCAAATTCTAAAAACTTAGAAATTTTTCTAAGTATTTAAGAAATATGACAAGTTCAGAACTTCTGAGCCAGTGTTCAAGCTCAGTAAATTCTGGATATTCTCAAGACAGAGTTTGATCAGAACTTCTGGGCCAGTGTTCACAAAGGTTCAGTCAGAGTTTGCAAAGGTTAAATCAAAGAAGGTAACAAAGCATGCTGTAAGTATACTGGAAATTCTGAAGGATCCCTCAGAGCATGCTGAAGCCAGAAGATAAGAGGATCATAAGATTGGATGCTACGCTGAAGCATAACTTCTGATCCAGAGTTAAGCAAGGACACAGAGTTTCACATGGGAACCCATTTAATGTTCACAACCACTTGTGAAGTCTTTATCCAAGGGATTCTCTCCATGTGTACCCCTACTGTCTTGGGAAGACAAACTTTTGTGCAAAAGTATGCTAGGCCAATGCGCTGTTTCCACTTTTCCTTAATTCACACTGCGAAATCCAGCTGAGGCGCTGTTAACTATCCAACTTGAATACATTGAACCCCCACTTGTTTAAGCTTACTTCAAGAGTAAGTCAGCTTCTAGCAGATGATGTTGGTGCCAATTAACCGCCCCAATTGCAAAACTTTTCCTATAAATAGAACACCATTTGCACACTGAAAAAGGCCAGAAAAAAATTTGTAAAAGAGACGAGAGAAGGCTTTGAACCACTGCAAAATTTCCAAGAACCCAGGAAACTATAAACACAAAATACCAAAATCTTAGCATTGATTCCTTATACTCAAACTCCATTTTTCCTCAAGTGTTCTTGACTAAAGCCATCCACGTAGCTGCTGATTCATACATTAGAAACTACCTTAACTTCTGTATTCCTATTTCCATACACTCTCCATTCACTTCCACCCCAAAGGAGTCAGAATATCACCCCTGGGCTGTTTCAGAAGTTGCAAACTTCCATCCTGCTGAGTGCATGTAGAAGTTGCTCAGAACATCACCAGAATTCAAGACCAATCTCCAGTTCACAGAATCCTTTCCAGCTGCAAGGTAAGTTCTCTGCTGACTCTCATTATACTGATTAAGCATTGTCAGATTCTGCACATTTAGCACAATGTAGATATTCTGATCCTAATGATGTACATATTCTAAAAATTCATGCACCTGCCTGCCTAAGTAGAGGAAATCCCAGTTCAGAGTTTCTTAAAGAAATTAGGACTCAGAATTAGAATCATTCAATACATGTTGCTTCTGATTTGTGCTTCTGATATTTCATGAAATGTGTCATAACTGTTATGCATGCAACTTCTGTTCTGTAAATGACTAAGCTGCAGATGTTCTGACTGGCATGGAGAGAGACAAAGTTCTGACAGTTGAATCAGAACTTCTGAAAACTTCTGAATTCTCAGAAGATCCATAACTTTTGAACCCCCATATTTTTGCTAACATGTTTCTGTTCGTGCAGCAAGGCAGAGTCAGAACTTCTGACCTTTTCTATTTTCAGCACTTTGCGCTGATTATGTTCTCTTTGTTTTTTTATTATTTTTCCATCATATTATTTTTATTGTTAATAAAAAAAACACCAAAAATATTTTATATTTTTCATATTATATCTTCTTTTAACATGAAAAGACAAAAATATTTTTTCTTAAACAAAGCTTACCTTTTTTCTTAAATAAATAAGCATTTTACATTTCCTGTACATTCTTATCTATTTCAATATGGTTGTAATAGTAACCTAGAATTTTAACTTGCAACCCCCATTCATAAATATGTACCCCCATCCCCCTAAATATTGTAAAAGCGTAGGACTTTACATTTCCGCGCTGTTATTGCTTTCAATATATGCTAGTAATTAGGGTGTGTATAATAAGATACGAAAATTGACAAATAGATCACCCTAATCAAGACAAATTATGCATGCAATCAAATACACTCGCACACTTACACCCTTAGGGTAATTCCACTTGTTGCCTTACAAAAATGGCCATGTTATGCATGTGGGATGTCAATCAAAAAATACAAGATCATAGTCCCTCGATTACGCTATCAAAAGTTTCCTTTCAAAATGATCTTAGACCCTAAAGAAAAGTGCTAAGTCATATCACAACATTGCTATCATGGTAATACGATGACCCAATGCCCGTCCCTTCACATCCAATGATGGGGCTTCTTACCAAAACAATGGTAAGGTAGCAAACATCTAAAGGAGGAGGAAAATCACATCTAAGACCTTTTGAGTAGGTAGATTACTTTAGTTACTTGCTCAATTTCAAAACAAACATCCTTGCTATTTTTTTTCAAAAACAATCACATACACTTTCCAAACATCTTTCCAAAACTTGAAATATTTTCAAAAGCTCAACACTTTGCATACATTCTTACGAACGAGAATCATTGCAAAGTTTGCCTAAACGATGACACCTTTTCAAAATACTTTCAAAACCACACAAAAGCACATTTTTCAAACAAAAGCAAGTGATCTAGCAAGTAACTAAGATCCCATGGAAAACCATGGATGAAAAGGGTGCTAATACCTTCCCTTTTTATAATCTACCTCCCGAACTCAAAAACATCTCGAAAGGTCTTTCTTGTGCTTTTTCACCCTTCCTTATTGGATAAAAGAAAAGTCGGTGGTGACTCTTGCTCAACCGCAACATTTGCGATAAAATGGAAAAATATCAAGTCAGTTCTCCCATCGTATCGCAATTGGCTTAGGATAAAATAAGGGCATCCTGGCGAACCAAAAGGGTTCAGGCAAAAATTAGGGATATATATAAAGATTGTACACCCAGCAAGTCGAAAACCTGAAAAGGCGGCTTGGGAAAAAAAAGTATACCGGTGGACTAAAAACTCGAAATGGAGGTCCAAGAATAAATCAGGGATTAAAGTGTACGACTATGTACCGTTGGTTCACTTATTTACAGCAAGCTTTGTTACCAACATCGAGTTCAGATGGTACAAATCAATTCAGTCAACTTCTTTCGACATCAAGGGATGATATGATCAAAGACATAGGGGAAATAGTAGAGTTGAAACTAGATGGGGAAGTTTACACATAGCTATATGTTTTGTTTTTACTTTGTACACTTTTCATTTCATGACGATTTCCTCTTACTAGGATTTCTGTCTCTATGTACAAAACTGCCTGTTTATTGGCAAATTATCAATATAATTTCAAAATTCAACTTTGTTTTTACTTTCTCTGTTTTGTATGTAAAAATGCCCAATGGCTAAATTTAAAGAACACATGCATATGAGTATGACTAGTGTTAACAAATATATGCATAAAAACAGGAATAAGCATTTACTAAAGACTCTAGGAGTTGGGATAACATTTAAGTCATCCATAAATCCCCACAGGAAAATCTCCACAGAGAAATACCCGCAGAACTACGTTCACAAGCTCATCGATGACATAGATAGATTCCTCAACAAGTCTAATATGCCTTCAAAAAGGAATCGGGGCATCTTCCAGCTATTAACATGACCATACTCCCCAACAGACCCCCTAGCAGATAAAGAAGTTTGATCATTTCCCCAACATATAATGGGAACTTCCTCCGCACAATCTATGGAATTCCAATTGTCACCAGACATTATGTCCTCAACACAATTCACATGAATTTAACTCTCTAGTTGAGTTTATTTCTCCAACACTGTAAAATCCCCTGCAGAATTTTCTTCTTCAGCAGGGTTTATTTCCCCAACAAAATTTAAATTCCCAAGCAGAGTTCATTCCTCCGATTACTGCAAATCTCAGGTAGAATTCTCTTCTCCAGCAAAGTATAGCCATGTTACTATCCCAAGAGAGTTACTACGGAATCTGAAATTGGGCCAGATATCATTTAACTTTATCCTCCTTGGAAGAGTTGGCATCCTTATCGGAAACTCGATCATACAAAACCTCTAAAGGTTATCCATCTCTATCATCCCTAGCAAGGATATATAAGAACTAAATTCCGCAGTAGAGCGATGAGCTACCAATGTTCCTGAACTCTTCTATCCCCCAAGCAGAAGTTAAAAATTCCCAGCGGAGTATCCTCAAAAAGAAAGCAGGTCCAAGTACAACACTCTCGCCTGACTCATACCAATACAATGGAGTTCTACACCTCTTACCATACAATTCTTCATATGGTGCCATTCCAATACTCGAATGGAAACTATTATTGTATGTAAATTCAATCAATGACAAGTGACTATCCCAAGATGCTCCTTGTTCTAGCACACAAGCCCTCAGCAAATCCTCCAAAGACTAGATAGTCATCTCTGTTTGACCGTGCGTCTGCGAATGATACGCATAACTCAAATTCAACTTGGTATCAAAACCATTCTGCAAACCTGTCTAGAATTTCGATGTAAACCTCGGGTCTCTATCCGACACGATACTCAAAGGCATCCCATTCAACTTTACAATCTCTTTAACATACATCTTAGCCAGCTTTTCTATAGGAGGATTGTTCTTCATCGGCAAGAAATGATCCGACTTAGTCAACCTATCCACTATTACCCAAATTGAATCATCACCTTTATCAGTCTTCGGTAACCCCGACACGAATCCATAGAAACATTATCCCATTTCCACTCTGGAATACTCAAAGGTTGCATAAGACCAGTAGTCTTCTAATCATTCAATCTCCGCCTTCTGGCAAGTCAATCAAGCATACACAAACTTATAAATTTCTTTCTTTATACCTGATCACCAAAACATTTTCTTCAAACCCTGATACATTTTTGTAGCACCTGGATGAATACTCAAATCGCTTTGATGCCCTTCCTCAAGAATGCTCTTCTTAAGTTCTAGAATATCAGGGATACATACCCTATTACCAAGTCTCATCACACCACTTTCGTCTACTTAGAATTCACCTATGTTGCCTTGGTTAATACAAGTTAGTCGATCCACAAAACTCAAATCAGACTTCTGACCTTCTCAAATTTCTTCAAGAATTCCACTAGTAAGTTTCAACATTCCCCTCTTCACACTTGTTGTACCCCAAATTTTCCCCTCCCTTTTTCTTCAAGACATTCTCCTAGGGTTCTCAAATGCTCAAGGTTGCCCAAGAATTAATCAGACAAATTCCCCTCCTAAGCAATGGATCCATAACTAGGGTTTCACTTTTCACAAGGAATATTGGGTTTATAAGGTCTCAAGTTGATTTTTGTGAGTTCTCATATGTTTCCAAGAATGCTCATACCAAGTTTCATGCCTCGCATCACAAGTTTGTTCAGTCAATTGCTCAGATGACTGAAAATCAACTATATTGGACAAAAAGTCAATTGTGGTCAACATGTAGACAAACTTCAATATTTTTGGTTAACATCAACATTTTAAATTCATATTCATCATTTGATCAAGTTTTGATCATAACTCATCAAGAAAACTCTCAATTCATCAAAAGTCAAAAGTTGCCAAATTAGGGTTTTCTTAAGGAGCAGCCAACTGAACTTTGACCAAGCACAAATTTCACATGCTTCATGAGATTTTACTCAACCAAAGCTTAATTTGAAGGAAATTAAATTCTCTACAACTTTTCCTCTCTAAGCTCAAGTCCAAAATACACTTCATTTGAAAGATATGAGCCAATACATTATAGGTCATTTCAAAAGTCAACAAAAAGACACTTTTTGTCAAGGAAACTTACATCAAGATAAATTCTTCAAATTAAAAAATGATCAACATAGATATTGTAAAAGACATCTTGATCTTTCCAAAAAGTCTAAGATCTCCTTCAAATGATGAAAATTGAGAGAGGTATGACCAGTGCAAGTTGGGAAAGTTTGAGCAAATGCATGAAATTCAAATTGAGCAAACTTAAACTTTTAGGCTAATGGGCTATGATTCAAAGTCCAAACGTGTTTTGTATCTTATAATGAACCTCACATCTTACATATACACCCTTGACCTTTTATTCTATTTATTTTTATTTTTATTCATTATTAGTTCAAAATAAATAAGATAAAAAACAAGGCTTTTCATACAAAGTCCAAGCCCATGTTTGGCTGACCTAATTTCAACGTATATATTCTCAGCAATTCATACAAAGGCTCACATGAAGACCTCGCACAAAAAGGGCTATCCAAAATATCAAAATTTCCAATAACTAGGGAAACTTGTAAACCCTAATTGCAACCACATTCAGGCGAAACTAGCCTCTCCATTCTCTTCCAGGAATACTATAGGGTAAGAGTGGATCCTCCTCGATGATCAAAAGGGCTCAAAACAGCATTCTAAGCATCACCAATTTCAATCATTGCATGAATCTTGTATTTCTTTTTTCCTTGCGTTTTAATATCTACTAACATTACTAATGTGTTTTTGAGGTATCAACTTGTAGGAAAAGTCCTTCGTATGAGTCCCATGATGGCTGGATCATGAACTGCCATGTTCAAACTGATCTATTCTAATTTCCTTATACCTCTCAAACTAGCGCGAATTAGCCAAAAACAATGGTCCCATTGAACTCGGAGGGGTTGATTTAGGGGGGTAGGGTCCCTTTGGATCTCTGATATTTATTGGTTTTGCAGGTTAATGAAAAGGACCCACCGAAGAAGAGGAATAGAGCTAGGGATCCGGTGCCTCTCTGGTCTATTTAGTTTGTTTATAATATAATTATTTGGTTTGGCTAATGATAGTGGATGTATGGTCACCTCAGTGGTAAAGGTGCGTGTGTTAAGGCATTGTTATACCAAGGCGTGGGTTTGATCCCTGCCTTTTGGTATTTTGTTTTGTTTTTTTATATTTTCTGGTTTCGTATATTACAAAATGTGTTGGTTTCCATTCTCTAACACCAAATCGCGCCTGGTGCAGTGGTGAGCATGCTGGCTGAAAGAGCTAAAGGCGTGGGTTCAACATCCACCCCTGGCAGTATTTTTTTTAAACATTGTTTTTTTATTTATATTTTCCTTATTTTTCACTTAGAAACCCTAAATTCATAAACCATAAACCTTTTTAAACAAACTTAATTTTTCAAAACCTTTTTACAAACCCTAATCAAATTAGGTTTTAGGTTTTTTGTTAATTTAATTAATCAATTTTTTTAATTAAAATATAATTAGACTTTTTAGGTTTATTCGATTAATCGTAAAAAACCTTTTTCATTAAAAATCACCAAAAACACTTTTTATTTTCCTTTCTTATTCTTACATTATTTTCTTGCATAGTTTATTTTCTCTCGCATTGTTTTGATTATGCAACTGTGTACGGATTGTAATAATTATAGGTTTTTTACTTTCCGATTTTATATTTTTGTAATTGCCCCGAAGTAATGTAATAGTCTATGTTGTACCCCAAATTTTGCCTCTCATGTTTTCCAAGGTCTTCCCCCTACATGGTTGACCAAAAACCCTTGCCTAAGGAAAAATAAAATTTTTCAGTGGTGTTTTAAGTACCCTTCGATTGGCATTCGGAAGGACCCTTCGATTGGTATTTTGAAGGAGCCTTTTGATTGGCATGGACAATACCCTTCGATTGGCATTGCGGCCAAGCCTTTTGATTGAAATTCCAAAAAACGCTTCGATTAGCATTATGGCCAAGCCCTTTGATTGGCATGGACAAGATCTTTCGATTGGCGTAACAAAGGAATCTTCGATTGACATTTCAATAAATACCCTTTGATTGGTATTTGGACAAGGGCCATTCGAAGGAACTAAATCAGAACCATTTGAAGGAAATGAATCAGAGTCATTCGAAGGAGCTCCATCAGAGCCATTCGAAGGAGATGAATCAAGGCCATTCGAAGGAAGCCATCAGCCCATTCGAAAGAGAGCATTCGAAGGCCAGTATTTCCACATTTATGCCAAATTCAAAAATGGACAAGATCCCTTAACTTTGGCCAATGTTACATATTGGTATTCATGGAATTCAAATGGATGTCTCTTGCCATTACTATGCACCATCACACTCCTATAAATACAAGGCCAAGGAAACAATACTAGAGGGGGGATGAAAAACCAGAGAGAGAGAGTCACACAAAATTGGAAATACACTATTAGAGTTCTCATGAAACCGCGCTAATCATCACCAGCCCCTAAGCAAGCGCACGTCCAGAACGGCCAAATCGAAGCAACCCTTTAAGCAACTGTCCCCATGTATAGAAGACAAATCGAAGGAATTCTGATAACACGAAATTGTATCGTTTATTTTCCATGAAATTTACCCGTTATGTATTATTTTGACCCGATTAACTCCCGAATATTTCGAGTTTGTCATTACTTTTTGCAGATATTCATAACTCAGCTCAAAACAGAAGAAAACATGAAACAATGCAAGAAAGCATCAAAAGAATAGAAGAAAAAGATAAATCTGTCAAGAATTACAGATTTTGTAGTTGTGACGGTCGTAACACATCTGCCACGACTGTAAGCCATCATGAAGCGTGTTACGACCGTAACACATCTGCCACGACCGTAACACGGAGAAACACCAAACCTGCTCGTAACGCCTCAGTGACGACCGTAATGCGCATACCAGTTATTTGAAAGTGCAGATCGTGGCAAAGCAAAACAGAAGGAGTTTTCAAACTCCTGATTTCTCTCCAGCCAACTACCCACGTTCCTACATTTATGGAGATTTTTAAGGAAAGCTTCGTGACAAGTCTTCAAGCCAACTGCCAAATTGATTCCTCTATAAATACCTCAACATTCAACGTTAGAAGGGGGGAGCATTCTTACAGTTTACTTGTGCGGAAGCTCTACCGAAATCAAAACCATTATTCCTTCAGTTGTTATTTTTCTGCATTCGTTTATTTCCGTTCTTTTAATTTCATTGCCCAAATAATAATTTCCAACATCAGGAAATTATTATTATAGTTTAGGATTTATTATTCAAGCCTCAGAATTTGTCATATTACCGATACTAAGTTCGAGTTTCCGATTTGTGGAAGAGGGATTGAAGTATTGGCTTTATTTTCAGGTTTCTATTTTGCAATTGTATTACATACCTTTTAATTAATTAATGCAAGTTTAATTTATTATTTATAATGTCCAATCTATATTTGTTTGTTTTTATTTCCCGTACGTTCATTATAATTTCCATGGCTAGCTAAACCTTTAGCGTCAGTATGGGATAGTAAGAGACATTAGGCATCTGATCAAACTTAGGCTAAAACTTTAATCAATTTAACTCTGGTTATAACTTTTTATGCTTAAAAATAAAACCTTTGTTACGAAAGTAAGAAGAGTAAATAGGTTAGATCGAGACCACGAAAGTGTGAGGTTTTTAACCGGATAGCTAAAATTAGGCATTTGATTTAAATACAGTGAAAGCGCTTTAAACCAAATTAGAATTAATTAAGTTTCCAAAAAATACTTCTAAACACTTATAGGCTAGCGAAAGCAGGTATAGGGCTTTAGACGTATAATCCGAGATAAGACCATGAAAGTGTGAGTTGAGGGTTTTTAAACTGATTAATTCTACAGATAAACCAAGTTGACCATCCTTATATGCCTAGGTCCGATTAGATCCTTTAGGTCGACTCTATTGCATACCGACTATTTCATTTTATAATTACTTTAAAATCAATTAGTTTACCTTCCTTAACCTTCCCAAAACCAAACGTGACAATTTCTGCCTTAGCTAAACTAGCATTACTTTCCCGCACTAGAGTGATTACAAAGTCCCTGTGGATTCGACAATCTTTTATTACTACCGTGATAGACTGTGCACTTGCAGTTAAGATACCGTCAGACATTAAGTCGATCGCAGACACATCAAATTCTTAAACAAGGGTACTGTGATGCGGTGGGAGAACTGACTTGAGGTTTTGCGTTTGTGTTCGCAATTATTTAGGTTTAGCAAGAGTCGTCAGCGACTTTTTATTTTATCCAAAGGAAAGGTAAAAAAGCACAGAAAAGACCTTTGAGATTGTTTTTGGGTTCGGGGGGTAGATTATGAAAAGGGAAGGTGCTAACACCCTTTTCATCCATGGTTTTCCATGGGCTCTTAGTTACTTGTTTTAGATCACTTGCTTTTGCTTTTCAATTGTTTGAAATGGTGCTTTTGTGTGTGGTTTTGAAAGTATTTTAAAAAGAGGCCTTTGTTTAGGCAACCTTTGTAATGATTCTTGTTTGAATGTATACAAAGGTGTTTGTCTTTTGAAAAATGTTTCAATGTTTGAAAGTTTGTTTTGGGAAAATGTTTTGAAATTGTGTTGTGTGTTTTTGAAATTAGCAAGGATGATTTTCAAGTTTGATCAAGTAACTAGGAGTTGTCTACCCTACTCAAATATCTTTCCTACACATTTTTAACCCTTTGACATTGTTGTTTTACCATTGTATTTGGTAAACAACCCTATCTTTGGATGTTAAACGGGACGGGCGTGGGTCATCGTATGACCATGATAGCAATGATGCTAAATATCTTAGCAAGTTTTCGAGGGACTAGATCATTTTTGTATAGGCAACCAAGACAACGTCATCGAGGGACTATGATCTTTTATTTTGTTTTGATTTTGCCAAGATACCTAGCATGCATACCATGGCCATGTTTTTAAGGCAACAAGTGGGTGAAACCCTAGAGATGCTTGTGTGCATTGTGTTGTCATTTTTCATGCATTTTTGTGTTGTGTTTAGTCATGCTATTTGTTTTGATTTTTGGTTATCATACAAACCCAAATTTACTATCATGGCATTTGAAAGCGATAAAATGCGTAAAAAGTAAATCTAAGACTATTACAACATTATTATGGGGAGGGGGTACAAGTTTGAATAGGGGATATTGCTCAAAAATAAAGCCCTTAAACTATTACAACCATATTGAATTTAATTGTACAAATAAATAAATAAGCAAATATTTAAATATGCAATTAAATATAAAATATGCAAAAAATGTTTTTGTATTTATTTTATGTATGTAAAATAAATAATTTATGTCTCAAAATAAGAAAAAATATTAATGATTGTTTTTTTTGAAAGGGTGGAAACCCTAGTTTTTTTTTAAAAGAAAATATATTCTATATTATTTATTTATGCATTTTTATGTATAAGAAAATAAATAAAAATATATACAGCAATGTTAAAAAATAATATTTGTGAGAAAATGATATTTTAAGTGTATAATATAAAAAAAAATGTAATATTTTTATATTATTTACAAAATTTATTTAAGAAAATAAAAGTATTTATCCTAATAAACTACTTTTTTGTCATAAAAAATAATAAAAATAATAAAATAAAAATGTAAAAATTAAGAAAATATTTGTGGTGATTTTTAATATTTAGAAAAAAAATAGTAAAGTCAGAAAATAAAAAAAGAAAAGATAATATATAAAAATAAAACAAATGGGCCAAGGGGGTGCAGAAAGCAAGCAAGGGGGGTGTCAAAAGCAAGGCAAGCCAGGCCCAGCCCACATTCCACTTCATCCCTGTCCTTGAGACAGAAATATGCGCGCGCCATGTACAAACTCGTATCTCCTGCATACATGCTTAAAAACAAAAACTTACAACATGAAAGTTATAGCTCATCATCACACGATTCTAACCATATAAAAAACTTGAGCTAACTCTAAGAAACCAGGGAGAATTTTGTCACCCCCAATTTCTGACCTAAAAAATTCAGCAACTTCAACATCCAAATTCTCCTAGCTCAGCTAACATAAATGAATTCTATGCATATGTACAGTTCAAGAACATTAAGGGCTACATTTTTGCTTCACAAACCTAAGCCTAATGATTCCTAAATAAGGAGATAGAAGTTTGAAATTTACCTGTTTGAGCCAAGCTTGGATATGACAACGTAGGATATTTGGATGAGGCCTGAAGGTCGTGTTAGCTTACCTGAAGTTCACTCAACCTTCCCCAATGCTTGGCTTGCCTTGAACTTGCCTGAATATGCTTGTAGAACTCAACCTGTAAACTCAGAATTTGAAAATGGTGAAGCTTGAAAATGAAGTTACGGTTGCTTGAGAAGGGCTGGGATAGTTCATATGTATTATTTAGAAAGTGTTTGAAGTGGTTTGGGACAAAACACACGAGGCAATGTGAAGATGGCTTGAGTTCTTCAGGGCTTGCTCTGTTTTGGGCAAAAATGGAGTGTTTTGTGTATAAGAGTGTTTGAGAAACTTGTAAATCGTGTATTTTGCTTGGTACAAGATGCTAAGGTTGTTTGAAATGTGCACAAGACTTGCTCTTATCAGATTACAAAGTTATGGAGTTTTTGCACACTTTCTTGTTTTTGAAGTAAACGGTGAGTTGACAATGCCAAGGCCTGTACAAGCCTGTATTCTAGATGCACATAGTTTGTGAGCTTTGCCTAATATTAGTGAACTTTGTTTTCATCAAAAGGCTTGGTCCAATGCTCAAGATAAACAAAATTGCAAAAGTTGTGCTTTATGGAAATGATATTGTTGCCTTTTTGCCAAAAATGGATTAATTCAATGTGTAATGTTCTAAAGCTCAGAAAAAAGCCTCTAACAAATGTATTTGCATTTAATTTATGAGTGTAGAAAGGATTATAACCTGTAAACCAAGTACAAGCATGCTTTGGACAGATTTTCAAGTTGTAGCAATGTGCAAAATGCCTTGGACAAAAGTGATGATTTGCCAATTTCAAACTTTCGATTCTCCCTAACCAAGAATGATCTTGGAAAGTTCTTGGACATTTTGGAAAGCTTTTAACATGCTCTACAATCCATATTTGAAATGCATTTTGAGATTACACTTGTAACTATGTTAAAATTGCCATGAAGATAGGTCAAAATCCTGCCTAAACTAGGGCAAAATTTCACTAAGTTAGAAAGTTTTTGGACCTCTATTCACAAAATCATAACTTGAGATCCAAGCATCTTTTGGGAAAACTTTGTGAATCAAAGTTTTAGATTTTGTGGAGGAATACAACTTTCATGTTGGAATTTTTGTTTGAATCCAATTTCATCATGGAGAAAAAGTTGGGCAAAGTTGGGAAAAAATAAGAAATTTTCATAACTTAGAAAATTTCTAAGTTATGAAAATTTTCCATTTTAAACCCTAATTTCCAAAATTAGGTTTCTTGGTGAAACAGTTTCATGTTTTGACACATCTTGATGAAAAATGACCCTTGGCACTTGATTTTGACCAAAAAGTCAAAGTTTGACCTTTCAGTGTATAGTTGATTTTTGATCAGTTGACTGGAAAATTCATCTATCAATCCAATGCATTTGAGATCTTTTGAACCTTGTGACTAGGTAAATATGATGCCATTGAGTCCTTGAATCCATGCTTGAACTCAATTTTCCATTGGCTAGGTAAAAAAAATCAGAAATTGCCCTTCTACAATCAAAACCCTAGAAATGACCATTTTGCCCTTTTGATGATCTGATCAAATTTCTTGAGAAGTTGTGGTCCAAACTTGATCAAATGGTTCATATGAGTCTATAATGTTTATGTGGATAAAAAATTATGAGGTTTGACTGTAAATTGGCCACAATTGACTTTTTCCCCAATACAACTAATTTTTAGGTCAACTGTCCAATTGACTGGGCAAAAATTTGATTCAAGGCTTGAAACTTGGTATGAGCAATCTTATAGGTCCAACATGAAGTATGAAAATCAAATTGAGCATTGAAAGTTCAAAAATACCTGTGCAAACTCAAACCCCAATTTCAGGTCATCAGTGCAAAGAGATGTCTTGAGCAGAGCAAACCCTAATCCTGTCTGAAGTCCAAAGAGTCTTGTGAGGGGAAATCTTGAGGAAATGAGAGGGAAAATTTTGGGGTACAACAACTTCCCCTGTTCAATCTTCTTGAACCTGAAGAGTTAGATTGGCGAGTTTGTCGTTCGTGACTCGAAGGTAAAAGATGATTGGACACTAGAGAGCCCGTAAATTTGCACTCGTCAAAATGTAGTTGAGGGAATAGGCTTAAAGATGTCATTTGGAGATGGTAGAATCTTGTTAGAGATGGGCTTAAAGATGCCATCAAGAATGTTTGTTGAACGGTAAGTTGTAAGTCGGAAGAATGAGTATCAGAATGGTGTCCGTATCTGGAACGTATCTGAACTGTATCTGGAGACTGAGTCTGTATAAGTAATGGAATGGCGTCCGTTTCTGGAGCGTATCCGAGCTGTAACTGTATTTGAATTTGAATGAAATAACAGAATGACTTCCGTTTCTGGAGTGTATCCGTATTAGATCTGAGTCTGAATAAGGGACAAAATAGCATCCGTGTCTGGAGCATCTTTGGACTGGGGAAAAAGTCAGAATAAGTGACAGAATGGCAACCATGTATGGAGCGTATCTGGACTATATCTGAAGTTGAGATCTGTATGAGTAGCAGAATGACTTCCGTGTCTGGAGTGTATCTGAACTGTAACTGGGATCTAATAAGTGACAAAATGACTTCCATGTATGGAGTGTATCTGAACTTGAAATTGATAGTTGAATCTGAATGAGAAATAAAATGGCTTCTATGTCTGGAGTGTATCTAATCTATATCTGATTGTTGAGATCTGTATGAGTAGCAGAATGACTTCCGTGTCTAGAGTGTATCTGAACTGTAACTGAGATCTGAATAAGTGACAGAATGACTTCCGTGTCTGGAGTGTATCTGAACTGTATCTTGACTTGATATTCTGAATGAGTAATAGAATGACCTCCGTGTCTGGGGTGTATCCATACCATATCTGAAATCTTTGAATATTTGTTAAAGATAGCTTTTAATCTTATCCTAAAAAGGGTAAAATGTTAGCTGAACCACAAAGTTATGTTGCATGAAATATATGATGCAATAAAATGTGTTTTATCAATGTTTATGATATATGAATGTAATGTATGCGCATATAAGATGATTAGCTGTATTGCTGAGGAAAATAAATCCTTGATAACTGGAGATAATAAAATCCTTGACTGCTGTCGGGGAAAATAAATCCATGACCGTCGCTGAAGATTCAAAATCTTTGGCCACTGAGGATGAGAAATCCTTGCTGACTGCTGTTGGGGATAGAAAATCCTTGGCAACTCGTGGGGATTTTCAAAACTTTGACAACTTCTGTGGGGATATGAGAATCCTTCACGACTTTCCTGGGGATAGGGATCCTTCAAGTCTTTGGAGTTGGAGTATTGATAAACATTCTGCTGCGAGAACAATGTCAAGTGTTGTTTGAGAAACCTGCTTGGGAAATCCCGAGAACTTTGATGACTATGGCTGGGGATTACACCAAAGGAAATCCTTACTCGGCTGGGGAATAAGGAAACTCTGGAGATCTCTATCGGGGATTAAACAAAGGAAAACCTTGATCTGCTAGAGAATAAGGAAGACTCTGATGGCTTCTGCGGAGAACTGAGAATGAAAATCTTGAATCTCCTGGGGAAATTGAAACCTTAGGGGCTTCACTGGGGAAGTGAGAATGAGAATCGTTAATCTCCAGGGGATTAAAAATTCTGACAAATTCCTGCTGGGAAGTAATGAAGATCCTGGCAACTTCACTAGGGAACCAAGAATCAGAATCTTCAATCTGCTAGGCGAAATTGAATCCTTGGGGACTTCAAGTTGGGGAGTTAAGAATGAGAATCTTCATTCTGTTGGGGAGTAAAAACTCTATGGGGAATAGCTATACTGTTGGGGAGTAGCTATCCTTCTGGGGAGATCAAGAGCTTGGGCTGTATGCCAATCTACTGGTGAATTATCCGGAGGTTGGGGATAAAACAAAAGTTAACTCTTATTTGGTTGATTCTCAGACTTTAAGACAACTTGCTGGGGGATCCGGGGAAAACTGAATGGTTTCCGCTGTGGATTGGTAGTTGGAAACTTTTACTTAACTGGGGAAGAAGGTTTCATCTCCGCTGAGGGTCAGTAGTTCAAAATATTTACTCCGCTGGGGATTGGGAGTTTGAAGTTTAACTCTGGTGGGAATAAAAGGTTTGAAAATATAACTCCGTCGAGGATTGGGAGTTTGGAGTTTGGACTCTGGTGGGAATAAAAGGTTTGAAAATATAACTCCGCCGAGGATTGGGAGTTTGGAGTTTGGACTCTGGCGGGGATTTTGAAATTTAATTCCGCTGGGATCTGGACGATGTACTGCAGGGGATTTCTCCTGGAATAGCCTAAAGACGTTTTCCCATACTTTCAACCTGTCAGTGATTATTCTTTCCCATTTCGTTTATTTGTAAACATGTGATTATATTCAAATGCATATGCTCATTTAATAAACCATTGGATGTTTTCAAATAAAACACAACTGAAAAAAGAAAAGGCAAATAGTTTTCTACACTTTGAAGTATCATTGTATTAACTTTGTGTAAGTATTTTGTACAAAGGAGAAAAACATCCTAGAAAGAGAACATTGTCATAAAAATGAGAAAAATTTATACAAAGAAAAGATGACTATGTGTAAAAAAAATCCATGGGGTTCCCATTCTTCTATAGCCTTCGTAACTCTGAGTATCTTGTCCATTCGTTGCTTCGTCCGACGATGAATGAATTGATCAGAAGCCCGTAGCTTGTTTGTGAAGAGATTGTCCTTAAAGTGATCCGACGAGACATAGTCATACGCTTTAATTCCCTAACTTTTGCCTGGACCGCCCTTTCGGGTTTTCGATCCACCGGGAAACCCTTTTTTGCCCAAGTCGCCCTTTCGGGTTTTCAACTTTCCGGGTATACAATTTTTTTTTATTTATCCCTAACTTTTGCCTGAATCTCCCTTTCGGGTTTTCGATTCACCGGGATGCCCTTTTTTTCCCAAGTCGCCCTTTCGGGTTTTCGACTTACCGGGTCGTTTATGCGTAGTATCTTTTGACTATGTCTGCGTTTGCAGGGTGCGGCAGGTTGTCGTCGTCCATGGTGGTCAGGATCATTGCCCCACCAGAAAAGATGTTTTTTATCACAAATGGTCCTTCGTAGGTAGGAGTCCATTTACCCTTGGGATCACTTTGCGGTAAGATGATCCACTTGATTACGAGATCCCCGACTTGATATACCTGGCGCCTGACTTTCTTGTTGAATGCCTTGATCATCTATTTTTGATACGCCTGACCATGACAAACAGCAGTAAGTCGCTTTTCATCAATCAAGTTAAGTTGATCAAGTCGGGTCTGAATCCAATCGTCTTCACTCAAACCATCATCCTTCATGATTCTCAAGGAGGGAATCTGAACCTCGATAGGTAAAATAACTTCCATGTCGTATACCAAAGAATAGGGTGTTTCCCCACTTGATGTACGTGCCATGGTACGGTACCCGTGCAGAGCAAACGGTAACATCTCATGCCAGTCATTGTAGGTGACTTTCATCTTTTGTATGATCTTCTTGATATTTTTGTTCGTAGCTTCGACAGCACCGTTCATCTTTGGCCGATAGGGAGATGAATTGTGATGTTGAATCTGGAACTACTCGCACAGAGCGGTGATCATAGTATTGTTCAGGTTTGTACCGTTGTCGGTGATGATCCTTTCAGGGATACCATACTGGCAAATGAAGTTCTGCTTGATGAACCGGGCAACAACATTCTTTATAACAGATGCGAAAGATGCTGCTTCGACCCACTTGGTGAAGTAGTCAATGGCCACCAGGATGAAACGATGTCCATTGGATGCTGTAGGCTTGATCTCTCCAATCATGTCGATTCCCCACATAGCGAATGGCCAAGGAGCTGTTAAGACGTTGAGAGAAACTGGAGGTATATGTACCTTGTCAACGTAGATTTGACATTTGTAACAAGTCTTGGAATGTTGATGGCAGTCAGCTTCCATGGTAGACCAGTAATAGCCTGCCCGTAGAATTTTCTTAGCCATCGTATGTCCGCTAGAGTGAGTTCCAAAGGTACCATTATGCAGTTCAGCCATGATTTGCTCAGCTTCAACCTTGTCCACACAACAAAGTAGAATGCAATCATGATTGCGCTTGTATAGGATACCATCGCTCAGGAAGAACTTAGCTGAGAATCTCCTCAAGAACTTTTTGTCATTGACTGAAGCTCCTTCAGGGTATTCTTGAGTCTCGAGATACCTTTTGACGTCATGAAACCACGGTCGGTCCACTACTTCTTCGGTATTAATCTCGTGACAATATGCAGGTTCGTCCATCCGTTCAATGGTGATTTGGGGAGCCTCATTATCCCAGTTAAGTTTAAACATGGATGACATTGTAGCTAGAGCATCTGCTAGCTGATTTTCTTCTCGCGGGAAGTGCTCGAAGGTAATCTGCTCAAAATGTGGTAACAACGTCAGGACATGTTCTTTGTAAGGGATGAGGTTTGGATGTTTAGTATCCCACTCTCCTTTTATCTGACTGATGACCAAAGCTGAGTCCCCAAATACAATCAAAGATTTGATTCCCAAGTCAATAGCGGCCTTGAGACCAAAGATACAAGCTTCATAATCTGCCATGTTGTTGGTGCAACTGAAGTAGAGTCTGGCAGTGAAAGGTGTATGTAAACCTTCTGGTGAAATAAGTACCGCGCCGATACCGTTGCCAAGTGCATTAGAAGCACCATCAAAGTACAGGGTCCATTGGGATCCTTGTTCAGGTCCGTCATACGGTCTGAAATCTTTAATATTGTCCAATGTCATGATATCCTCGTCGGGGAAGTCGAACCTCATGGATTGGTAATCTTCGACAGCTAGATGGGCCAGATGATTGGCTAGCACACTCCCCTTTATAGATTTTTGGGTGGTGTACTGTATATCGTATTCGGTCAGGATCATCTGCCATCTAGCGATTCTTCCGGATAGAGCAGGCTTCTCAAAGATGTACTTGATCGGATCCATCTTAGAGATCAGCAAAGTGGTATGAGTCAACATATACTTCCTTAGCCGACGAGCAGCCCATACCAAAGCGCAACAAGTTTTCTCGAGCAGTGAGTATCGAGTCTCATAGTCAGTAAACTTTTTGCTAAGGTAATAAATGGCATGATCTTTTCGGCCAGACTCGTCATGTTTGCCCAATACACACCCCATTGAATTCTCTAGGACAGTCAGATACATGATTAGCGGCCTTCCTTCGAAGGGTGGCATCAAGATAGGAGGTTCTAGCAAATACTCCTTGATTTTATCGAAAGCAACTTGACAGTCATCATTCCATTTAACCACCTGATCTTTCTTCAACAACTTGAAGATTGGTTCACATGTAGATGTTAGGTGAGAAATGAACCTTGCAATGTAGTTTAGGCGTCCCAAGAAACCTCTGACCTACTTCTCAGTGCGAGGGTCAGGAATTTCTTGTATAGCTTTGACTTTGGCAGGATCAACCTCGATGCCTTTGTTACTGACAATGAAACCCAAGAGTTTACCGGACCTGACTCCGAAAGTGCACTTGTTAGGGTTCAGTCTGAGCTTGTACTCTTTCAACCTGACAAACAACTTTTGCAGATGGTCGAGGTGTTCTTCTTCTGTTTGTGAATGGGCTATCATGTCGTCTATGTAGACCTCAATCTCATGATGTATCATATCATGAAACAAAGCCACCATGGCGCGTTGATAGGTTACCCCAGCATTCTTCAGTCCAAATGGCATCACTTTGTAACAGAACGTACCCCACTGTGTAACAAAAGTAGTTTTCTCTATGTCCTCAGGGGCCATTTTGATCTGGTTATAGCCCGAGAATACGCCCATGAAAGAAAATACCTTGTGTTGAGCTGTGTTGTCAACCAAGATGTCAATGTGCGGTAGTGGAAAGTCATCTTTAGGGCTAGCCCTGTTTAAGTCTATGTAATCCATGCACATTCTCACTTTGCCGTCCTTCTTAGGCACGGGCACAATGTTAGCAACCCATTGTGGATAGGAAGTAACAACAAGAAAACTAGCACTGAACTGCTTCATAACTTCGGCTTTGATCTTTTCAGACATGTCGGGCATCATGCGGCAGACTTTTTGTTTAACTGGTGGACAGTCTTCTCTTGTGGGGAGACGGTGAACCACAATATCTGTATCAAGTCCCGGCATGTCTTTGTAAGACTAGGCGAAGATCTCAACATATTCATTCAATAGCTGAACTAAGCGCTCTTTGACACTTGGCTCTAGGTTGGCACCCACTCTAACTTCTTTTCTGTCTTCCTCAGTACCCAAGTTGATTGTCTCTAACAGCTCCTCATGAGGTAAAATAGCCCTTTCTTCCTATTGTAGCAGTCTAGCCAATTCTCCAGGCACCTCACAGTCTTCATCACCTTCATATTCGGCATGGTAGACCAGATTTTCAGAGTCACTGAAGGCCATAGCAGAATTGTTACCCATGGAATCCGGAATGGAAGGGTACCTGCATTTGTGAGTCTGGGTGTGTGTAAGGGATAGCCATCTTTAAACAAATAAAATGCAAAAAGAAAGACAATGAACACAAAAGTTTATATATGAAAACGTCCATGATTCATTAAAATGGCATATGAAGATGAAAAATCAAACCCTTACAAATGGACCTAGGTGCCTCGGGTAAGGCACAAGGTTAAAAGTGTGCGAATTGTTTAATAATTATTACAAACCAACAGAAATGTTTGAAAGATAAATTACTGATTGATGAAAGTAATGGGAATAAAATCCTTTGCCTCCCAATTGCATAGTCCGCCGTCAACAGTAGGGAAAATCCAGTCTTCCAAATTGCCCTCCTCTTCACTATCCTCCAAAGCGTTGACTCCATGATGGGTGATCTTTACTGGTGGCCCTCCAGCCTGAGAGCGACGCACAACCTTTTGAGCAGAAGCAGTGAAACCCAAGCCGAATTTATCAGATTTAAAGGGAAAGTCTGGAAGTTGCCCCCAGATTGTGCTTCCTCCTTCTTCAATCACGGCCTTTGCATATTTGAGAGACAACATCTGCGGCGTAGGCCTGGTAATCACGGGTACAGAAGACACTGTCTTGGTTGTTGTAATCTCTTGAGCTACCTCCTCAAAATGCTGAAAGGGGGTTTCGATGAATTCACCATCCAATTCTACATAGAGGAAAGAATTAAGATGGCTTATCATGTATTCCTCTTCGCCGTGAATAGTTACAATTTTCCCCTGGACAGGGTACTTGAGCTTCTGATGCAGAGTAGAAGTGACGGCTCCAGCATGATGAATCCAGGGTCTTCCCAACAAGCAAGAATAGGAAGGACGAATGTCCATTACCTAAAATGTGGAGTTGAAGGTTTCAGTCCCTACTTTAATTGGGATGTCCACCTCTCCGTGGACCATCCTTTTAGAACCATCAAAGGCTCTGATAATGATGTTGCTGGGCTTCAAGGTTAAACCTTCACAATCTAGCATATCCAATTCCTTCTTTGGCAAGACATTTAGCGATGAACCAGTGTCTACCAGAACGTGTGCTAGAGTAGTCCCTCTGCATTCCACCGAGACATGAAAAGCGTCATTATGTTTTCTCCCTTTGATTGTTAGATCAACATCGGAGAATCCTAAACCATTGTCTGCTATTAGGCTAGCTACACATTCCTGGAACTGGTCCACAGAGGTTTCCTGTGGCACATGGGCCGTCTTCAAGAATCTGATTAAAGCTTTGGCATGAGCTTCTGAACAAAGCAGCAAGGCCAATATAGAGATCTTTGAGGGGGTTTGCCCCAGTTTCTCCACAACATTATAATCGCTTTTCTTGATTATTTTAAAAATTTCTTCCATTTCTTTTTGAGAGGTTTCAGGGATGATCAACGGCTGAGCCCTCGTCCTGACAGGCTCTTCTTGGATTCCCTTCCCTCTATCATCAGCAATAGCAGAGGGGACAACCACAGGAGTCATAACTTCTTCAATAATTGGAGTTCTTGCAGATATGTTGACCGGTACAGGAGTAACCTTAGGAGCAGCTGAGGGTCCGAAGATTGCCTTTGGAAGGGTAATCTCCGGAGAGAAAATTCTTCCACTGCGGGTGATTTTACTTATTCCGGCAATGTTTCCAATGTCGAAAGTCTCTTCATCAGAACTTTCTTCAGTTGATTCAATTTTTTTAATACCGTGGTAAAAGATCTCTCCCACATAGTTCCACGGTATTGATTTGTTGGACTTGTACGGGACAGGCCCCAACATGGTTATCTTCAAAGGTACAATCTTCAGATTAGATGTAATCTTAACAGGTCGTTTGGAGACCTTGGAAAGATTGGCGGATATGGTAATTATTTAAATATCATTGACAGGAGTCGGTGTAACATGAGTCATTTCAAAAAGGATTTCTTGGTTATCCATTAGGCGCTGGATGCCTAACTTGAACAATGGACAGTCGGTTGGTAATGAGGAACAAAGGCAGCAATCTTCTTCACAACCTGGGTGTTGTACACTAAAATTTGCCCTCCCATATTCCTCAAGATTTGTCAAGAATGATCTTCAAGTTGCTCATGATGGCTCAAGAGTTGGACAGTCAAATCATCTCCTAAGGCAGTCAATCTCAAATTAGGGTTTTGTGTTACAGCAAGGTCCTTACATCCAAATGACCTCAAGTTCTCCCCAATGTCCTAATATGTTCTTAAGTTCATCCATGTCAAATTTCAAGCCTTGCAGAGAAAGTTTGGTCAGTCAATTGCTCAAGAGGTCAAAAAATCGACTGTGCTAGGGCAAAAGTCAACTGTAACCCAAATACAATCAAACCTCAAGATTTTTTGTCAACATTATAATTTTGAAGGATAATTAATCATTTGATCAAGGTTTGATCATGATTCATCAAGGATTGCTCAAGATTCATCAAGATTCAAAAGTTGCTAAATTAGGGTTTTGTAGGAAACGTCAACTCAAATTTGACCAAGCATAACTTTCTCATACTTTATGAGAAATGACCCATCCAAATCTCATTTTTAATAGGATGCAATTTCATACAATCCATCTTCACACTCCAAGATCAAGAAATTCTCTCACAAAAAGTTACAAATTTGGACATTATAGGTCATTTTTGAAAGTCAACAAAAATATTTTTTGCCAAAGCTTATAACTTGAGCATGGAAGATCAAAATGAGATTAGACCAAAAGGGTTGGTTAGAGGACATCTCAAGGTTTCTAAAAAGTCCAAGAACACTTCCAAAAGTTCAAAATTGAAGAAGTTATGCATTGGTGAAGTTGGGCATTTTTCCAAAATTGCCAAAAGTCAACTATCCTCAAAACTCCAATTTTTGACAAAAGGGCCCACTTTTTTCCACTTGATTTGGTCTTATCACACCACACACGTGTCCCATCTTTAATTTCATGACCAATCATTTATTTTCTATTTTATTTAATTTTTGTTGATTTAATTCATTTTAAATCAATATTAATTCAAATAAAATCCAAAAATTAATGGAATGAGATTCTTGTGGTCATTACAACTTGCAAATATCATGAGAAACTCAATCAAACTCGTGCCAAGTCAAAACATGCACAAAATATCAGATTTGATGCAAATATGGAAACTTGATAATGGTGATCAAATCAAATCTCCATTCATCAATTCTTATGGATTCAAGCCCAACTCTTGACCTAATTCACTTCCAATATACATGTACAAGTGAGGCATAGCAAGGACACGACCTAAGCATTGCAGAAACGGCCAAACCAGAATTGAAAAAACCTTGAAAAAAGTGGAGATCAAATTCTTGTTTGGAGGTGTTTTCAAGGCAAAATCTTCACATAGCTCTCTTGCTGGCAATCTCCTGAAGCTGTATCAACCAAAAACAAGTCCTAAAACCACTTGAAACGCGTTGTAAGTCACCATGAATGAGACCTTTAACACGAAATCCAAACCTCTTATTCTTGCATCCTTTCATTGAAATCTTTGCATATTTGTGTTTGTCGTTTGATTTAGAACATTTTTGCAATATTTAATTTTATTCTCATGGCCTCTAACGTGATACCCGAACCTAGGGTTTCCAAACTTTGTTTTTAGGCATTTTTAGTACAGGTACAATCAAGGAGAACCATGGCCATATTCGTGCTCAGGGAAGAGAGACGATCACGTTGATACCCTTAGCTTGCGTTTACATGGCCTAGGAAGGATTTTTGAAACATCCCACGAACTTTCCTGCGGATAAAAATCCGCAGGTAAATAACCAGGGATATTTGGAGAAGATGATAACGTGGCTTGGTGTAATTGGCCAGTTCAAATTATTGGCGCTTATTTTTTTATTTCAGGCTTAGTGCGTTGTTTTACATATAATATTTATTTCTTATTCTAAACACAGATGAACAAGCCAGTTGAGTTGGCAAGGGAGGCGTGTCAATGAGCATTGGGACCTGGGTTCAAATCCCAGGTCCCCCAAAACGCTTTAATTGATTTTTCTTCAGGTATTCCTATGCAATGCTCAGAAGGTGGTCTACCATGCTCCTCAAAGATCCACCTGCCAGATGACTTGCAAATCAAATCCAATGGCCCAGATTGAAGGTACACCACGCACTCAAGTCAATGCACGCATAGCAAATTGGAAAAGTCAAGCAGGCTGGACGTTTTGGGCCTGGAAAATTGCTGAACAAGCCTCCATTTGGGCATGAACCCCCTGAGTATTTCTTTTACTTTTTATTTCTTTTTCTCTATTTTATTTATTTATTTTGTTAACTGTTATTATTATTATTATTAAAAACTAACCAATTAACCTTTTTTTAATAAAATCAAAAAATACAAAAATATTATTATTATTACTTTCACTATTTTATTTTGTAAATAAAAATTAATTAATTGATTTAGTTTTAAATAGGTTTAAACATTTAATATTTTTTGCAATAAATTAAAATTAATGTCGAATTAGGTTTTAATAATTTCAATCATTTTATTTTATTTCCTTAAATATAAAAAATCCAAAAATATCTTTTTTTAATTAATTAATAATTAGTGTAGGTTTAATTTAATTTAATTCAAAAATAACAAAAACTGCTTTCTTTCAAAGAAGGGTCAAAACCCTACAAATGCGCCGATTTAATTTTCTTCGCATGCGATCTATATTTCCAATATTGTAATTGCTTCCAGTATGTAATAGCTTTTAATTAGGACATTATTTATCGCTTTCCTCTATTTTCCGCAATTTAAATTAAAGGGTTTGTTTTTGGCGATGTAAATACCCAACGCTTTGTAATAGCTTAGATTTAATTTCCCGCAATTTAATTTCTGCATAATATTAACTGTTAGATGTTTGATAAATAGGCAATGCATGACAAGACCAAATCTTTAACCTAAAATTAACATAGCTTACCATTGACATGTACAGATAAAATTAACCGAAATAACACACTTGCACATGCCACTCTTAGGATATACCTCACTTGGTTGCCTCGAATGTGGTCATTGAGCATAGGAAGTTTTAGAGGTCGCCCTCTTGTCCAAAGATCATAGTTGCCTCGAAACGGTTGCCTCGGAAAAATGATCTAGGATATTAGGGTTACCGCTAAGGCGTCCTAACGTTGCTTTAGTGACCACACGTCCCTTAATCAAATTGACCCAAAAACTCCAACGACGATGTTGCCTACTCCTCAATAGTGGGATATCATTGTCTAAAGGACACTTGTACAGTTTAATTCCTTTTTCGAGTAGGTAGATGGTTCTTAAGTACTTTCTCCTTTTAAAACAAAACAAAACTTTTCTCACTTACACTCTCTTCAAAACAAAAACTCTTTTCAAACCCACAAACACAAAGAAAAGCAAATTTTGAAAACAGAATGAGCAAGTACCTAAGAGCCCGTGGATAACCACTGATAGAAAGGGTGCTAACACCTTCCCTTTCTATAATCTACCTCCCGAACCCGAGAAATATCTCAAAAAGGAATTTTTCTATGCTTTTGTCCTTTCCTTGTTGGATAAAATAAAAGACGGTGGCGACTCTTGCTTACCGCGACATTTTGCAAAAACAAACGCAAAACGCGAACCAGCATTCCAAAACAGTCAGTTATATTCCCACTGATCATAGAACTAGCGACTCTGCTGGGGAAAGGAATAAGTGAGGTGTACCTTAGGATTAGATCATTATGTTTTCAATTGTATGCTTTGTATGCTTTAATTTTGTGGGCTTGTATCGGGGTTCTATAGATCCTAACCCAGATCTGGGGATAACCTTTAGGTAAGTAGCAATAAACTGTGAGGGAACTGTACGGCGTAGACCGATACGGTTGAAGCAGTAACTACATTGGTTTGGAACTTTAGTGTGTACTGATATCCCTTGTGTTGGAACGAGGAGAATATGGGTCTTCTAAGGGGTCATTAAGCACCAACTGACCTTTGCACCTTAAATTGACCAACTTCGCCATAGAACAGTAGCAGTATGCTACACTCATTGAGACCAAACTCTCGTGATTATTCCGGCCGTAAGAAAAAGTTGCTAAACTGGAATTATGACCGATCGAGGGTGGTCAGTGATATTGAGATCCTCTAGAACCCGGTTACTATTTTTAGGACAGGTTGAACCGACTAAACTGAAAGAGGGTAATACCTAAACTTCATGCCAGCCTAAACTTAAGACTGTTTGTGTGACTTGTGTGCCTTCAAACTTGAACTACTTGCACATTCTTGTTATCTGACAACATGAGTTCCTTGTAGGTTTTGTTTACAGTCCTTATCCAATAATTTAGATTTATTGCAGGGTTTACTTACATCACTTTACACTTTTGCTTAAACGCATAGCATACACATCATAACATCATGCCTTAACATTTCCTTAACCATTTCAAGGATCTCAAGGGTTTGTGATGCAGGTTATGGTAAATCAAATGTCTAGCAAGGGGCAAAGGGGATTTATTTTCCTCTAGCCAAGGTTGTCTAGAAATCAAAACACGATAACTTGAGTCAGGGGTTATGACCCACTCGATATGGTGAGCTTGACTCTTGAAGAAGGACTCTTAACAACATGAAGTTCTTCAATCAAAGCTGCAAAATTCAAATTCTAACAAGTTTCTTGTTTACCCCGAGAGATTCTTGAAAACATGCATCCATATAACATGCATCCACATCAGGACAGGTTTTCCCTTTCAGGTTTCCTTATTCTCCTACTGTTTAATTCATTAGAGATGGCCCTAGAGAGAACTATCGAATATATCCAGGCTCAAAACACTCAACTTCAAGAAATGTTCTTGAACCTATCCCAGGGGCAGGAAGAAATAAAAGCTCTCCTCACAAGGGGCTTGGTCCTAGGGAATCCAGGCGGCATCAGGAATGATCAGTTGGAAGGGCTACAAATTGAGTTGGCAACAATGAAGATCCAGATGATGGGACAGCTGGTGGGCCAGATGGCTCTCATTCAAGACCTGGCTCAAAGACAAGAAGAGCTCAGGGTCCTCGTCAATAAACTACTTCAAAATAACCAAGTGGGGCAAATAACTAGGGTTGAAGATCAAGTCATCATTCAACCTCCTTTGAGACAAGAAGACAAGGGAAAAGCTCCCCAACTTGCTTCAGGGTCACAAGCCCAGCAACAACCTCGCCAGCATCAACGGGGTAATCGGCGTAAGCAAAATACATCTGGAAGACATTTCTATGAGACTGATATACCATAATCTCTAATATTGAAACGCTTGTTGGAGGTCAATCTGATTCTTTTAAAGGATCCTCTCCGGAATCCCAATACCTCTGCTCCTGGCTATCACCCCGACGCATTTTGTGTATACCACTCATATAGTCCTGGGTATGACACCGACGACTGTTGGGCTTTGAAAAACAAGATCCAAGACTTGATTGACAGAAGAGTGCTGGAATTCATGCCAGATGGCGAGATGAAAATCTTCCGCTGAGGGTTCTCCACCTGAAATGACTAGTTCGAACTAAGAGACTTTTGCTCATTAGAATTTTCAAGCTGTGATTTTCTTTTGATTGTTCGAACATTTATTCATGTCAAACTTTATTACTTTATCAATGCATTGCATATGTCTGTTTTGAATCAGTCCATTCGTATTCACTAAATTCAAATTGCTTTCATTTTTTGTGATGTTCAACTCTCGATTAAAAAATTCTAAGCCTTTTGAGGGAGGATGACGAAAATGATACCAAAATCTCTACAATATGCTTTTGAACAGACCCCGCTAAATATGTCCAGGAATTGTTTCAAATCCTAAATAGCGGAGTTATAAGGAAGATAATCCCTAGTCAACCCCTTAGAGCCAAAGAAGTTGGAGTTTTTTTCATAAATTTAAACCCGTAATTATAACCTGGGGCAGGGTAGTTTTCTCAGTTAATCCAGGTGCACAATGAATGGCTTTGAAGACGGCTTTTCAAAATAAAATACAGTGATGGTTTCATATAATCGTAAGGACAAGCAGTCATTATCTCTCAAAATAAGAGCCCAATAAGTCAAAACCTATGAAGGAGACTTAAGAGAAAACTGGGGCATCCCGCTGACTGTAATTACAAAAGAAACAGTTCAGGCAAAAGACAGGGATAATAAAATCAGAAAGAAAGAGGTCTTGCAAACTCTCAACAAAATGACTGCTTGTTCAAAATAAATTGTCAGTATCCGAACCATCACTGGTATGTCAGAACAAAGACTCAAACGGGATCTAAATGCCCGATTAGCTGAGTTTAGGATCGAAGAACATCACGAAGAGCGGGTGGGTACAAATAAATTTTGAGCCTTTATCCTTTGTTTCTTAAACCATGAACCAGGCCACGTTATAACCCATAAAAGTCCTAGCTGAAGCATGGGTTAGTTCGAAAGCATACTGTTACAAAAGGTATCCTGACTCCTGTAGGGCTTGCTGTAAAATCCTGAGTTGACATCACATTTTACAAAAATTCGCTTATTTTATTGAAAACTGCATTTTCAAAGAACTTCAAAACAGACATAAGCTTTGCATTCTTAAAATAACGTTGTTTGCATATGACTATTTGTTCAAACAGCAGAGAAATTCACACGACGAATATCTAGTGAACAAAAAACCTTCTCAATAAAAAAGGATCACCTCAAGTGGAAAAAACACTTCCAATCAAGGGGCACGACATCATCATTGTCCATCATCTGGGGAAGTCAAGTAAAGATTCAAGGAATCTCTCAAAATGCCAAATAGCCAGGGGCAGATCTCCATCTGAATCAATTGGGGCATTGGACATGAATTCCAGCAACGAATCTTGCATGATCAAATGAAGATCTTCTGGTAGTATGACAACACGACACTACCGACAGTGACACCTCCCTACATCCTGAGAGTGTGGACATGGTCAAAAAGTACTACGCATAATCAAATACCCGCTAAGGTTGACTGGCCTAGGAAAAAATAAGGGCTTCCCGGCGAACCGAAAGGGTTCATGCAAAAATTAGGGATAAAGAATGAAAAATTTGTACACCTGGTAAGTCGAAAACCTGAAAAGGCGGCTTGGGCAAAAAAGGGTATCCTGGTGGACTGAAAACCCGAAAGAGCGGTCCAGGAAAAAATTAGGGATCAAAGCATACGACTATGTCTCGTCATCTCGTCACTTGCCTACCAGAAGAAGACTTGTTATTTTGACCGAAAGATACCAAGCACCTCATAGGTGGGGATAATACTCGATCCACAGGGCCTCCGCAGGCACCTTCTCCCGCAGAAACAGGGGCAATAAGAATTTTCCAAGCTGTGTAGTTGTTTCGTCCACCAGGTACCAAGGTACATCCAGTTGAAGAATATGGCTAAGATACTTTCACTCCCCGCAGAATAAGACAGTAATGGTAGCTCTCCCAGCTGGAACTTGCAACTATGAACGAATCAGCAATGCTCTCGCCAAGCAGAGTTGGTCTACCATCATCACTAAAAGGGTATTAATATTCCCCAGCGGAGTATAAAGATATTCCCCAACAATTATAAGAGCATCCCCGACAGTCTTAATATTCCTCAACGGAGTATAAGAATGTTCTTCGGCGGAATACAAGATGCCCCCAATGGAGCCATTTCCCCAGCACAATCTAAAAAAGCTTTCCCAATGGAGTTGAATCATTTTCCCCAGTAGACTCTGGAAGTTTGTCCCTGGCGGAGTACAATAAACCTCCCCAGCCAGGTTCAAAGGAGCATTCCTAGCAGAACTTGGAGGTTTATCCCCATAAGAGTCTAACAGGGTTATCCCCAGCAAGTTGCAATTGAAAGATCACCCCCCAGCAAAGTTCTTTCTTTCCCCCCAGTAGGACTTCAATCCTCAAAAGATTCAATATCACCAGCAACGGTAATTCATCCTCAGTGGAGTTTATCCCCAGCGCAGTTCATCATTAAAATCCCCAACAAAGTTTATTAGCAGAATCTCCAGCAGAGTTTATCGTTAAAATCTTCAGCAGAATACCCCTTCCCCACAGAGTAATTCCCCTCAGAGTAATCTCTTCATCAGTTTATTCCCCAACAGAGTCATCTCCTTCTGCAGGCTTATTCTCGCAATCACCTTCGTTCACCATCCCCAGCGAAAACGAAGAACTCAACTCTATTCCCCAGCTAAAACATTACATGTCCATACATCATGATACATGCATATACGCATCATACCATACAATCTCATTTATTTTGAGAACATCATTGCCTGATACATATCATGCATTACATACAGCTAACATTTACCTTTCAGGAAAGATACAATCAAAATTCAAGTTATGAAGCCCGGGCACGACCAGATAGTACCTTGATTTCTACAGCATATTGTGAAGCCCGGATTGCAACCGGATAACAATATCAGACTACCGCGAAGCCTAGATTACGACCAGATAGTGATGTCTCTCAAAAGTAAGCTATGAAGCCCGGAGTACGACCGGATAATGGTTTATCCCCCAGTGAGCCACGAAGCCCGGATTACGATCGAATAGCAGCTCAGTAAGCACCATGAAGCCTGGATTCGACCAGATAGTGGTATATCATAAACACAAGCCTTGAAGCCCAGATCGCGACCGGATAACACCTCAGCAAGTTATTGTGAAGCCTGGATTACGACCAGAAAGCAATATAAGACCTTGAAGCCTGGATTATGACCAGATAATGGTAGAAGATGTTGTGAAGACTGGGTTACGACCAGATAGAAACCAAGAGTACTACGAAGCCTGGATTTCGACCAGATAGTGGTATGATACATTGTGAAGACTGGATTACAACCAGATAGCAACCAAGAGTACTACAAAACCTGGATTTCGACCAGATAGTGGTATGATACATTGTGAAGACTGGATTACGACCAGATAGCAACCAAGAGTACTACGAAACCTGGATTTCGATCAGATAGTGGTATGATACATTGTGAAGACTGGATTACGACCAGATAGCAACCAAGAGTACTACGAAACCTGGATTTAGACCAGATAGTGGAATGATACTTTGTGAAGACTGGACTACGACCAAATAGCAACCAAGAGTACTACGAAACCTAGATTTCGACCAGATAGTGGTATGATACATTATGAAGACTGGATTACGACCAGATAGCAACCAAGAGTACTATGAAACCTGGATTTTGACCAGATAGCGATACAAAGCACTGTGAAGCTTGGATTCTGACCAAATAGCAGTTTACATGGACAGTTACTAAGAAGTCCGGAGTCAGCCGGATATTAGTGTGCCCTAAATTCAAGTTGAAGCCCGGAGGCGACCGGATAACCGCTTGATTTGCTCTGAAGCCTGGATTTCGACCAGATAAGAAGTAAGGTATTGCAAAGCCTGGATTACGACCGAATAGCAAGTTTAATCTCATCTCCCCAATAAGTCACTGTAAAGCCTGGATTACGACCAGATAGCAGTCAGTCTTATCACTATGAAGCTTGGGTTACGACCAGATAATATTTCATTCTCACCTCTTCAACAGAGATGATTCCTCAATAGAATAACGAACGACCGAAGCTCCTAAAGTTCTATTTCTCCTAAGACAAAGAACAACATTCCCCAGTGGAATCTCCCTCAAGAACAGGTATACAAGCTCTCGCTAAGGAATCTCTTGCGCGATCGACACTCCTTCGGATGGCATCTTTAAGCCCATCTCCCATCATCAATCTCCAAATGGCATCTGTAAGCCCATTCCCAACATCACAATGCTGAGACCACTTCATGCAAGTGCAAATTTCTGGGCACTCTAGTGTTCAATCATTTTCCACCCTCAGATCGCGAAAGGCCCAAACGCCAATCTATATCCTCAGGTTTAAGAAGATTGAACAGGGGAAACTGTTGTACCCTAAAATTTTCCCTCCCATATTCCTCAAGATTTGTCAAGAATGATCTTCAAGTTGCTCATGATGGCTCAAGAGTTGGACAGTCAAATCATCTCCTAAGGCAGTCAATCTCAAATTAGGGTTTGTGTTGCAGCAAGGTCCTTACATCCAAATGACCTCAAGTTCTCCCCAATGTCCTAATATGTTCTTAAGTTCATCCATGTCAAATTTCAAGCCTTGCAGAGAAAGTTTGGTCAGTCAATTGCTCATGAGGTCCAAAAATCGACTGTGCTAGGGCAAAAGTCAACTGACCCAAATACAGTCAAACCTCAAGATTTTTTGTCAACATTCTCATTTTGAAGGATAATTCATCATTTGATAAAGGGTTTATCATTATTCATCAAGGATTTCTCAAGATTCATCAAGATTCAAAAGTTGCTAAATTAGGGTTTTGTAGGAAAAGTCAACTCAACTTTGACCAAGCATAACTTTCTCATACTTTATGAGAAATGACCCATCCAAATCTCATTTTGAAGAGGATAAAATTTCCTACAATCCATCTTCACACCCCAAGATCAATAAATGCTCTCACAAAAAGGTACAAATTTGGAAATTATAGGTCATTTTTGAAAGTCAACAAAAACACCTTTTTTGACAAAGCTTATAAATTTAGCATGGAAGATCAAAATGCAATGAGAAAAAAAGGGTTGGTTAGAGAACATATCAAGGTTTCTAAAAAGTCCAAGAACACTTCCAAAAGTTCAAAATTGAAGAAGTTATGCATTGGTGAAGTTGGGCATTTTTCCAAAATTGCCAAAAGTCAACTATCCTCAAAACTCCAATTTTTGACAAAAGGGCCCACTTTTTCCACTTGATTTGGTCTTATCACACCACACACGTATCCCATATTTAATTTCATGACCAATCATTTATTTTTCTATTTTATTTAATTTTTGTTGATTTAATTCATTTTAAATCAATATTAATTCAAATAAAATCCAAAAATTAATGGAATAAGATTCTTGTGGTCATTACAGCTTGCAAATATCATGAGAAACTCAATCAAACTCGTGCCAAGTCAAAACATGCACAAAATATCATATTTGATGCAAATATGGAAACTTGATAATGGTGATCAAATCAAATCTCCATTCATCAATTCTTATGGATTCAAGCCCAACTCTTGACCTAATTCACTTCCAATATACATGTACAAGTGAGGCATAGCAAAGACACGACCTAAGCATTGCAGAAACGGCCAAACCAGAATTGAAAAAACCTTGAAAAAATTGGAGATCGAATTCTTGTTTGGAGATGTTTTCAAGGCAAAATCTTCACATAACTCTCTTGCTTGCATCCTTTCATTGAAATCTTTGCATATTTGTGTTTGTCGTTTGATTTAGAACATTTTTGCAATATTTAATTTTATTCTCATGGCCTCTAACGTGATACCCGAACCTAGGGTTTCCAAACTTTGTTTTTAGGCATTTTTAGTACAGGTACAATCAAGGCAAACCATGGCCATATTCGTGCTCAGGGAAGAGAGACGATCACGTTGATACCCTTAGCTTGCGTTTACATGGCCTAGGAAGGATTTTTGAAACATCCCACGAACTTTCCCGCGGATAAAAATCCGCAGGTAAATAACCAGGGATATTTGGAGAAGATGATAACGTGGCTAGGTGTAATTGGCCAGTTCAAATTATTGGCGCTTATTTTTTTTATTTCAGGCTTAGTGCGTTGTTTTACATATAATATTTGTTGCTTATTCTAAATACAGATGAACAAGCCAGTTGAGTTGGCAAGGGAGGCGTGTCAATGAGCATTGGGACCTGGGTTCGAATCCCTGGTCCCCCAAAACGCTTTATTTGATTTTTCTTCAGGTATTCCTATGCAATGCTCAGAAGGTGGTTTACCATGCTCCTCAAAGATCCACCTGCCAGATGGCTTACAAATCAAATCCAATGGCCCAGATTGAAGGTACGCCACACACTCAAGTCAATGCACGCATAGAAAACTGGAAAAGTCAAGCAGGCTGGACGTTTTGGTCCTGGAAAATTGCTGAACAAGCCTCCATTTGGGCATGAACCCCCTGAGTATTTCTTTTACTTTTTATTTCTTTTTCTCTATTTTATTTATTTATTTTGTTAACTATTATTATTATTATTAAAAACTAACCAATTAACCTTTTTTTAATAAAATCAAAAAATACAAAAATATTATTATTATTACTTTCACTATTTTATTTTGTAAATAAAAATTAATTAATGGATTTAGTTTTAAATAGGTTTAAACATTTAATATTTTTTGCAATAAATTAAAATTAATGTATAATTAGGTTTTAATAATTTCAATCATTTTATTTTATTTCCTTAAATATAAAAAATCCAAAAATATCTTTTTTTAGTTAATTAATAATTAGTGTAGGTTTAATTTAATTAAATTTAAAAATAACAAAAACTGCTTTCTTTCAAAGAAGGGTCAAAACCCTACAAATGCGCCGATTTAATTTTCTTCGCATGCGATCTATATTTCCAATATTGTAATTGCTTCCAGTATGTAATAGCGTTTAATTAGGACATTATTTATCGCTTTCCTCTATTTTCCGCAATTTAAATTAAAGGGTTTGTTTTTGGCGATGTAAATACCCAACGCTTTGTAATAGCTTAGATTTAATTTCCCGCAATTTAATTTCCGCACAATATTAACTGTTAGATGTTTGATAAATAGGCAATGCATGACAAGACCAAATCTTTAACCTAAAATTAACATAGCTCACCATTGACATGTACAGATAAAATTAACCGAAATAACACACTTGCACATGCCACTCTTAGGGTATACCTCACTTGGTTGCCTCGAACATGGTCATTGAGTATAGGAAGTTTTAGAGGTCGCCCTCTTGTCCAAAGATCATAGTTGCCTCGAAACGGTTGCCTCGGAAAAATGATCTAGAATATTAGGGTTACCGCTAAGGCGTCCTAACGTTGCTTTAGTGACCACACGTCCCTTAATCGAATTGACCCGAAAACTCCAACGACGATGCTGCCTACTCCTCAATAGTGGGATAGCATTGTCTAAAGGACACTTGTACAGTTTAATTCCTTTTTCGAGTAGGTAGATGGTTCTTAAAAAGCAAATCTTCAAAACAAAAACTCTTTTCAAACCCACAAACACAAAGAAAAGAAAATTTTGAAAACACAATGAGCAAGTACCTAAGAGCCCGTGGATAACCACAGATAGAAAGGGTGCTAACACCTTCCCTTTCTATAATCTACCTCCCGAACCCGAGAAATATCTCAAAAAGGAATTTTTCTGTGCTTTTGTCCTTTCCTTGTTGGATAAAATAAAAGACAGTGGCGACTCTTGCTTACCGCGACATTTTGCAAAAACAAACGCAAAACACGAACCAGCATTCCAAAACAGTCAGTTCCATTCCCACCGATCACACTGGGAAAATACCAGCCTTCAGCAAATTCAACTTGATTATCGGTAGCGGAGTCATCAAATCACCAATAGTAGCAACAAAAAGATCTTCTTCAATAGCATGGGAATTGTGACCATGCTTTGGCATTGGAGCAGAGATCACATTAGGCTTTTCAGAGGCGTCGAATTCAACTTCTTTAGCATCTATCAAATCCTGAATCTTATTTTTGAGGGCCCAAAAATTGTTGGTGTCGTGCCCCAGGCTGTCTGAATGATAAGCACACTTGGCATTTGAATGGTAGTAAGGAGAAGATGTATTCGGATTCTTCAGGGCCTCTTTCAAACTTGCAAGGTTTAACTTCAAGAGATGGGGTAAAACCTGAGCGGGAGTCATATTTATCCGGGTGAATTGTCGTGCAAGCCTTTCCACCCTTGCTTGGTTGGTTCTGGGTTGATTGTTTCTAGGCTGATCAGCTGCAGACTTCTGAATTATTACGGCCCCCACCGCTGGCTGGCGCTCAACTCTCCCTTGACCTCTTTGGGAGTAAACAACTGAGACTTCTTTCTTTGATGGAAAAGTCTTTTTGATGGCAGCGGAAGTAGATGCATCCTTTTGAATTTTCCCACTCTTTATGCCGGCTTCAACTCTCTCACCGGTTAGAATCAACTCGGTGAACCCCGCAGACGAACTTCTAATCAAGTGATTAAAAAAGGGGCCTGAAAGTGTACCCAAGAACTTATCTACCAGCTCTCTCTTAGATAGAGGTGGTTGTACTCGTCCCGCCAAGTCTCTCCATTTCTGGGCATACTCTTTGAAACCTTCATTTGAGACCATGCCCATACTCTGTAATTGAGTACGGGTTGGTGCTAAATCCGTATTATATTGATATTGTCTGTAGAAGGCGGCCGCCAAATCCTCCCAATTGTGCACATCAAACCTCTCTAGTTGGTAGAACTAATCTAACTGCGTCCCCGAAAGACTGTCCTGGAAGAAATGGACTCATAGATCCTTGTCAGAAGAATGCGGTTGAATTTTTATGACGTAAGATCGCAAATGCATCTTTGGACAAGACAAACCATCGTACTTAGCAAATATAGGCACCTTAAACTTGGGGGGAATAACAATTCCAGCTACCAGCCCTAACTCTTCAAAGTCTAGCCCAGGCACTCTCTGCACCTTCATAGCCGCTAGAAGCTCTTCCAGATTCTTGTACTTGTCATCTGCAGGAGGGTACTGCTGCTCAGAATAGTCTTCATCCTCTTCTTCTTCTTCTTCCCCAGACTCAGATTGCACTGCAGTTCCCTTACCTTTTCCTACCCCTTCATCAGATGTTGAGGGGAAATCCAAGACCCTTCTAGCTTGACCTTCAAATCTTCTACCCATGGTAGCCACACCAACCCTCTTCTTCTTCTTTTTCTCTTTTTCCTTTTCCAGTAGAGTTTTGAGCTCCTCTTACCCCTTGGCTAGGGTCATGATTAGCTGTTGGAACTGTGAATTCTGTGTTTGTATGTCTTTGACCGTCTGCTCTATATCCATCTTACTGAAATAAACAACAGAAAGATAAGGAAACCTGGTGTAAAGACCTACTTATGCATATGATGAGTGATATGTATTCATGTAATGCATTCAAGGATTCAGAAATTCAAAGTTGTTTTAAACAAAAAAGAACACACGTCATATTAATAAGATATAATTTGTTAGTACATAAATGCCCCATGGGAAAAATAATACAAAATTCTAATGTAAAAAGACGTTGCACATCCTCTTTGGTGCAATGTAGGTGTTGAGAGTCTGCTCTTCGTGAAGTTGACGAGTAAGTTCCAAAACCTTCTTCTCACTAGCGTAGAATTGGGCTTCAAAAGTATCGTGCTCTCCCTTGAGCTGTATCCAACTCCTTTGTAAATCTTCAAGTGATGTTGGCATGTCAGGATGTAGGAGGGTGTATGGAACCTCTCCTTCCATAATAGGCTCTTTGATCACAGGAATAATGTAGGGGTAAGGCATCATAAGACTCTGGGCGCGAGTTCGTACCCACTTGAGGTAAGGCTCAAGGGGGATGGAATTCTTGTGTCCCAAGGTCTTACTGTCCACCTTGTTGGGCATCCTCCAAGCTCGTATGAACCTTTGTCGAAGTCCTTGATCGTCGTTGTCGAAGTCAAAAACCAAGTCTAGAATCAGCATGTCATGGGGGCCATCCCTTCGGGCATACCCAAACTGTCTTAGAGCCAAGCAGGGGTTGTAGGTAATGCCTCCCCTAATGCCAAGTAGAGGGATATTAGGGTATTCCCCACAATGATCAATGATGATGACATTTTCTCTGGATCGAGAACACTAATGAACATCTGAATGTGTAAGAGTCATCAATCATTGTGACCACCTCAAACCTTGCTCATTCTTCAAAACTGATTGGGGAAGATGAGAAATAAACCATCTTTCCAGTAGAGGAGTATAACACATGAGAACACCTCTTTTCCTCATTGTTCGAGTGTGAAATGAGTGGAGGATATCCCCAAGCAATATAGGCACTGGGTTGCGATCCATGAAGATTTTGACAACATTGACATCTATAAGTTGGTCAGGGTTTGGGAACAAGACCAACCCATAGATGAGAAGAGCCACAATCTCCTCAAAAGCTTGTAAGTCCAAAGAATTCCAGCAGCTTTGAGCCTTCTCAAACAGAAACTTTGACAAGAAAACTTTGACACCACTTCTAGTTTCCCAATGGCCTATGATATCAGATGGTTGCAAGTGCAGGGTTTGAGCAACATCTTCAGGGTTTGGATCTCTCTCCGTACCATTGTAGGGTAGTTGATGGAGAATAGGAATCCTCAAGAGTTGAGAAAATTCCTCCAAAGTAGGCACAAGCTGGTAATCAGGAAATGTGAAGCAATGGTGTAGGGGGTCAAAGAATTGGAAGAGAACTTTCACCATGTCCTCTTCAGTGTTGGTGTTGACTAATTTGAGAAGACGACCATTCCTCTTGGTGAATGGATAATTCTCAGGAATCCTTGAAGCTAGCTCCTTGAGTTGAGGAGGAATTCTTATAAGGTTGACTTGAATTGTTTTCCTGCAAAGTGAATCCATTACCTACAAAATAGGAACAAAGATGAAGATCCAAATCCTTGAAATGGTTAGTGGATGCACATGATGCTTCATGATGTTTATGTTGTTATGCACAAGTATATATGTACAAACAAATCACACAAGTTCCTAGTTTCAGGCTTGCATGGGGTTTCATAGGTAAGTATCCTCTTGAAGTTTAGTTGGCTCAACCTGTCCTATAAATAGTAACCGGGTTCTAAGGAGCTCAATATCACTGGATTATTTTCTGTGTTCATTGTTTCAGTTTAGCCACTTTACTGGCGACGGTAATATTCCAAGAAAACAACCCTCAATGAGTGTAGTATCGAGTATCTACCAACTTCGGACTGCACCAAAGCCGGTCATCCCACTACCCCTAAAAAGGCCAAGTTGGTCAAGTAAAGGTTCTAAAAGTCCATTAGTGCTTTATGACATCACTCAGCGGCCCCGTATTCTCTTTGATTAACTCAAAGGCTACCGGTACCCACAAATATGTCACACTAATATAGCTATTGCTTCAACCATGTCGGTATACCCTGCACAGTTTCCACAACGTATTGCTATTTACCTATGAATGTTTCCCAAATCCGGGTAGAGGATTCAAACCCAAACAATAGAACCAAATGTAAATCAATAAATTCAAGCAAGATAAGTATGTAAAGGTGATCTAAAACCCTAAGGTAACCCCACTTTTAGAATTATCCCCAACAGAGTCGCCAGTTCTATGATGCGGTGGGAGAACTGACTTGAGGTTTTGCGTTTGTGTTTGCAAATGTTTCGGTTTAGCAAGAGTCGCCACCGACTTTTTATTTTATCCAAAGGAAAGGTCAAAAAGCACAGGAAAGACCTTTGAGATTGTTTATGGGTTTGGGGGGTAGATTATGAAAAGGGAAGGTGCTAGCACCCTTTTCATCCATGGTTTTCCATGGGCTCTTAGTTACTTGTTTTAGATCACTTGCTTTTGCATTTCAATTGTTTGAAATGGTGCTTTTGTGTGTGGTTTTGAAAGTATTTTGAAAAGAGGCCTTTGTTTAGGCAACCTTTGTAATGATTCTTGTTTGAATGTATACAAAGGTGTTTGTCTTTTGAAAAATGTTTCAATGTTTGAAAGTTTGTTTTGGGAAAATGTTTTGAAATTGTGTTGTGTGTTTTTGAAATTAGCAAGGATGATTTGCAAGTTTGATCAAGTAACTAGGAGTTGTCTACCCTACTCAAAGATCTTTCCTACACATTTTTAACCCTTTGACATTGTTGTTTTACCATTGTATTTGGTAAACAACCCTATCTTTGGATGTTAAACGGGACGGGCGTGGGTCATCGTATGACCATGATAGCAATGGTGCTAAATATCTTAGCAAGTTTTTGAGGGACTAGATCATTTTTGTATAGGCAACCAAGACAACGTCATCTAGGGACTATGATCTTTTATTTTGTTTTGATTTTGCCAAGATACCTAGCATGCATACCATGGCCATGTTTTTAAGGCAACAATTGGGTGAAACCCTAGGGATGCTTGTGTGCATTGTGTTGTCATTTTTCATGCATTTTTGTCTTGTGTTTAGTCATGCTATTTGTTTTGATTTTTGGTTATCATACAAACCCTAATTTACTATCATGGCATTTGAAAGCGATAAAATGCCTAAAAGGTAAATCTAAGACTATTACAACATTATTATGGGGAGGGGGGTACATGTTTGAATAGGGGATATTGCTCAAAAATAAAGCCCTAAAACTATTACAACCATATTGAATTTAATTGTACAAATAAATAAATAAGCAAATATTTAAATATACAATTAAATATAAATATGCAAAAAATGTTTTTGTATTTATTTTATGTATGTAAAATAAATAATTTATGTCTCAAAATAAGAAAAAATATTAATGATTATTTTTTTTGAAAGGGTGGAAACCCTAGTTTTTTGTTTAAAAGAAAATATATTCTATATTATTTATTTATGCATTTTTATGTATAAGAAAATAAATAAAAATATATACAACAATGTTAAAAAATAATATTTGTGATAAAATGATATTTTAAGTGTATAATATAAAAAAAATAAAAATATGTAATATTTTTATATTATTTACAAAATTTATTTAAGAAAATAAAAGTATTTATCCTAATAAACTACTTTTTTGTCATAAAAAATAATAAAATAAAAATGTAAAAATTAATAAAATATTTGTGGTGATTTTTAATATTTAGAAGAAAAAAAATAAAGTCAGAAAATAAAAAAAGAAATAAAAATATATAAAAATAAAACAAATGGGCCAAGGGGGTGCAGAAAGCAAGCAAGGGGGTGTCAAAAGCAAGGCAAGCCAGGCCCAGCCCACATTCCACTTCATCCTTGTCCTTGAGACAGAAATATGTGCGCGCCATGTACAAACTCGTATCTCCTGCATACGTGCTTAAAAACAAAAACTTGCAACATGAAAGTTATAGCTCATCATCACACGATTCTAACCATATAAAAAACTTGAGCTAACTCTAAGAAACCAGGGAGAATTTTGTCACCCCTAATTTCTGACCTATAAAATTCAGCAACTTCAACATCCAAATTCTCCTAGCTCAGCTAACATAAATGAATTCTATGCATATGTACAGTTCAAGGACATTAAGGGCTACATTTTTGCTTCACAAACCTAAGCCTAATGATTCCTAAATAAGGAGATAGAAGTTTGAAATTTACCTGTTTCAGCCAACCTTGGATATGACAATGTAGGATATTTGGATGAGGCCTGAAGGTCGTGTTAGCTTGCCTGAAGTTCACCCAACCTTCCCCAATGCTTGGCTTGCCTTGAACTTGCCTGAATATGCTTGTAGAAATCAACCTGCAAACTCAGAATTTGAAAATGGAGAAGCTTGAAAATGAAGTTACAGTTGCTTGAGAAGGGCTGGGATAGTTCAGATGTATTGTTTAGAAAGTGTTTGAAATGGTTTGGGACAAAACGCACGAGGCAATGCGAAGATGGCTTGAGTTATGCAGGCCTTGCCCTGTTTTGGGCAGAAATGGAGTGTTTTGTGTATAAGGGTGTTTGAGAGACTTGTAACTCGTGTATTCTTCTTGGTACAAGATGCTAAGGTTGTTTGAAATATGCACAAGACTTGCTCTTATCAGATTACAAAGTTATGGAGTTTTTGCACACTTTCTTGTTTTTGAAGTAAAAGGTGAGTTGACAATGCCAAGGCCTATACAGGCATGTATTCTAGATGCACATAATTGGTGAGCTTTGCCTGATATTAGTGAACTTTGTTTGCAGCAAAAGGCTTGGTCCAATGCTCAAGATAAACAAAATTGCAAAAGTTGTGCTTTATGGAAATGGTATTGTTGCCTTTTTGCCAAAAATGGATTAATTCAATGTGTAATGTTCTAAAGCTTAGAAAAAAGCCTCTAACCAATGTATTTGAATTTAATTTATGAGCGTAGAAAGGATTAGAACCTGTAAACCAAGTACAAGCATGCTTTGGACAGATTTGCAAGTTGTAGCAATGTGCAAAATGCCTTGGACAAAAGTGATAATTTACCAATTTCAAACTTTCGATTCTCCCTAACCATGAATGATCTTGGAGAGTTCTTGGACATTTTGGAAAGCTTGTAACATGTTATACAATCCATATTTGAAATGAATTTTGATATTCCACTTGGAACTATGAGAAAAGTTGCCATGAAGATAGGTCAAAATCCTGCCTTAACTAGGGCAAAATTTCACAAAGTTAGAAAGTTTTTGGCACTATTCACAAAACCATAACTTGAGATCCAAGCATCGTTTTGGAAAACTTTGTGAATAAAAGTTGTAGATTTTGTGGAGGATTACAACTTTCATGTTGGAAATTTTGTTTGAATCCAATTGCATCACGGAGAAAAAGTTGGGCAAAGTTGGGAAAAAATAAGAAATTTTCATAACTTAGAAAATTTCTAAGTTATGAAAAATTTCCATTTTAAACCCTAATTTCCAAAATTAGGTTTCTTGGTGAACAAGTTTCATGTTTTGACACATCTTGATGAAAAATGACCCTTGGCACTTGATTTTGACCAAAAAGTCAAAGTTTGACCTTTCAGTGTACAATTGATTTTTGATCAGTTGACTGGAAAATTTATTTATCAATCCAATGCATTTGAGATCTTTTGAACCTTGTGACTAGGTCAAGATGATGCCATTGAGTCCTTGAATCCATGCTTGAACTCAATTTGCCATTGGCTAGGTTAAAAATCAGAAATTGCCCTTCTGCAGTCAAAACCCTAGAAATGACCATTTTGCCCTTTTGATGATCTGATCAAATTTCTTGAGGAGTTGTGGTCCAAACTTGATCAAATGGTTCATATAAGTCTATAATGTTGATGTGGATCAAAAATTATGAGGTTTGACTGTAAATTGGCCACAGTTGACTTTTTCCCCAATACAATTGATTTTTATGTCAAATGTCCAATTGACTGGGCAAAAATTTGATTCAAGGCTTGAAACTTGGTATGAGCAATCTTATAGGTCCAAAATGAAGTATGAAAATCACATTAAGCATTGAAAGTTCAAAAATCCCTATGCAAACTCAAACCCTAATTTCAGGTCATCAGTGCAAGGAGATGTCTTGAGCAGAGCAAACCCTAATCCTGTCTGGAGTCCAAAGAGTCTTGTGAGGGGAAATCTTGAGGAAATGAGAGGTGAAATTTTGGGGTACAACAGGTACCCACACCCATCACCATAGATTCATACACCACTGTTGGTAAGAAAAATATCCAGCATAAATAAGGCTAGTGCACGCAGAATCGAAGGACCTGGGCTTGGCACCCAAGTCATGCTTTTCATTTTGCTACCATATATTTGCAGATGCAGTGCCCTCATAGGTGCTCCATCAGGCCCTCCCAGCAACGCCCTTTGGATCGAAAGCCACATCTTTCCACTAGATCAAAGGGTAACACCCTTCACAGAATCGAAAGGCAACATTCTCTGAATCGAAGCCCCACCTCTCCCTGCAATCGAAGGATGCCTCCATTTGTATTTTTACTTTTTTTGTTCATTTCTTTATTGACTTCTTTTTATTTTAGTGTTAAAATAAAAAATCACTAAAAACATTAGGCTATATTTCTTTTCTAATTAAATTAATTTATAAATAATAAATTAATTATTTAACATTTTTTTCTTAAAATTTAAATTAAATAGACTTAGGCTTTATTTTCTTTTACTAAAAACAACAAAAAAAGATTTATTTTCTTTAGGATTTTTAGACGTCTTTTCTATTTCACGCGCATTTATTTAATTCCGTATTTTTACTATTATTGTATCTGCCTACTGGATGTAATAGATTAAAATCAGGACATTTACTGCTTTATTCCCCTCATCCTTGTATGATGTAATTCCCCTCCCCAAAGCATTGTAATAGCGTATATTTAAATTCATGCACTTTAATATTATGCAATATATTAACTGCTAGTAACTAGGTTTGTATGAAAAGATTAATAATCAAACGTTAGCAAAATTAAAAAAAAAAAGACAAAAAATAATTGAATACCACACATATGCACATATGCACCTCTAGGGTATCCCCACTCCGGTTGCCTTCGGTAAAACAGTCATGTCCCTCGAGAATGGTGACGCTTTAGCAAAGACTCGTAAAAATCAAAAGATCACAGTCCGTAGATGACCCTACACTGTTGCCTTTCGGTAAAATGATCTCGTCCCTTAAACAAAACTGCTAAAACGTCTCCGTATGTTGCCTTTATGACTGTGACGTCCCTCCAATCGTCCCTCAAAACATCCAACGACAAGGCTACCTACTTACTAATAGTAGGATAATACTGTCTAAAGGAAAAGAGGAAAAGAACAATCTTTTCGACTACAAAAGTAGATAGTTGTTGGAAGTTTGCTCAAACATTTCGCACTTACACAAAAACTACTTTTTAAAATACATTTCAAAACACTCTATATATTTTCTCTACTATCCCGAGAAACATTACAAAGTTCTCCCTACCAAGGCGTCTTCAAAACATTTTCAAACACAAAGCACAAAGGTATTTTAAAAATGAGCAAACCTCTAAGAGCCCATGGAAAACCACAGATGGAAAGGGTGCTAACACCTTCCCTATCCATAATCTACCCCCTTACTCAGAAAACATCTCAAAAAGGTTTTTTTCTATTCTTTTCACCCTTTCCTTTGTTGGATAAAAGAAAAGACGGTGGCGACTCTTGCTTACCTCAACATTTGCAAACAAAAAACGCAAACCAGTATTAACAGTCGGTTTTGCCACCGTATCACAAAACTGGAGACTCTGCTGGGGAACAAATAAAAAGTTGGGTTACCTTATAGTTAGTTAATTATTTAACTGCTTTGTTGTGCTTTGTTTGCTTTACCCTTAAAGGGCTGTTTGGGTTGTTTCTATAGATCCTACACCCGAATCTGGGGAACACTTTTAGGTAAACAACAATAGATCAGGGAGATTGTACGACATAGACTGATATGGTTGAAGCGATGGATATGTTGGTGTGACACTTTGGTTGGTACCGGTATCCCTTGTGTTGAATCGAGGAGAATACGGGGCCGCCGCGTGGTGTCGTGAAGCACTAACGAACCTTAGAACCTTAGTTGAACAAACTTGGCCATTAGAAAGTAGTGAGATAGTAGGTCTCGGTGTAAAGCTGGGAATCAGTTGATACTCGATACTACACTCATTGAGATCTGACTTTTGGGATGTTTCGGTCGCAAGAAAAGATTGCTAAGCTGAAATAATACCGATAAAGAAAGATCAGTGATATTGAGTCTCCTTAGAACCCGGTTACTATTTCTAGGACAGGTTGAGCCAACTAAACTTCAAGAGGGTACTTACCTATGGAATCCATGCAAGCCTAAACCTAAGGCTACTTGTATGACTTGTTTGCTTTGTTTGCCTAACAATTTGAACTCATTGCAGGGCTTTATTTGTATTCCTTGCAGGACATTGTTTGTATAAATCCAATAAATTGGTTTCTTACCCTGCATTTTTGCTTGATGCATAGAATACACATCATAGCATCACACCATAGAATTTCCTTAACCATTTCAAGGATCTCAAGGGCCTGTGATACATGTTATGATAAATTAGACATCTAGCAAGGGGAAAGGGGATTTATTTTCCTCTAGCCAATGTCGTTAAAAGACCAAAACACAACAACTTGAGTCATGGGCTATGACCCACTTGATATGGTGAGCTTGACTCTCGTAGAAGGACATTCAACGATACAAAGTTCTTCAATCAAAGTTGCGATCAACTCCAAACATTTTCTTGTGTTTGCCCCGCGAGATCCTTGAAAACATTTACACATCATGCATGTCATTACATAACAGCTCTTCTAGTACAGGTCTCTCATGTTCTCACTGTTTATTTCATCAAGGAAAATGGATTTCAAACAGAACAACAGAGATCTCCAAGCTCAAGAGGCTCAGTTCATGGAAATGTTCCTAAACTTATCCAAGGTGCAGGAAGAGTTGAAAGCACTCCTCGATGGGAACCTAGCCAAGAAAAATACTGAAGACAGTAAGGATGACCAGTTGTAACAACTGCAAGCTGAAATGGAAAAGATGAGAATCCAGATGAGTAGTCAGATGGCCCTTATCCAAAGCTTGGCTCGAGGGAAAGAAGAGCTAAGAGGCATTGTCAACAAGCTTCATCAAGACAGATGCAACTGTATGAGGCAAAAAGTCGAGGCGGGGGATCAAGTCATTCATCAACCCCTGATGGGAAAAAAGTTGGCTTGGAGAGTAGACCTTTCCAAATTGCTGCTACATCACAAGCCCAACCACAACCTCGCAAACAGCAACAGGTAAATCGGTGTAAGAGGAATACATATGAAAGACGCTTTACCAAAATCAACATGTCATTCGCTCAAGCATTGCAACACATGTTAGGGGCCAAGCTGGTTACGTTAAAGGACCCTCCTGAGACTCCCAACATGGTCACTGCTCCCATGCTAAATCATGGCTAGGATTGAGAGAATTTTTGTTCGTTTGAATTCTCAAGTTGTATTTTCTTTGTTTATTCAAACAATTATTGTCATGTCAAACTTTGTTATTTCATTAATGCATTGCACATGTTTGTCTTGAATTAATTTGTTTTTATTATGCTTAAACTTCTTTCTTACTTCCTTTTTGTGATATTCAACTCTTGATTAAAAGCTCTAAACCTTTAGAGGGATGATGATGAGAATGATACCATAATCTCTACAATATGCTTTTAAACAGACCCCGCTGACGATGTACAAGCGTTGTTTCAAATCCTAAACATGGAGTTATAAGGAAGATAATCCCTAGTCAACCCCTTTGATCCTAAAAAGTAGGAGTTTTCTTTTCACACAAACTAAAACCATTAATCATAACCTGGGGCAGGGTAGTTTTCTCAGTTAATTCAAATGTGCATTCAGTCGCAAGCTTTCCCTTCATACACGATAAATAGTGTAGAAGATGCTCTCCAAAAGATGGTGATGGTTCCACATAATAATTAAGAACATGCAGTCATTATCTCTCAAAATAAAAGCCCACTAAGTCAAAACCTATGAAGGAGACTTAAGGAAAAAACTGGGGCATCCCACTGACTGTAATCACAAAAGAAACAGTTCAGGAAAAAGACAGGGATTACAAAATAAAAAAAGAAAGAGGTCCTACAAATCCTCAACAAAAATAAAATGTTACAAAAATGACTGCCTTCTCAAACAAACGTTCAATCTCTGAACCATCACTGAAATATCAAGGATATTCTAAAACTCAACTGGGATTCAAAATGCACAATTAATTGAGCATAGGACTGAAGAACATCACGAAGAACGGGTGGGTAGAAATAAATTTTGAGCCTTTATCCTTTGTTTCTTAAACCGTGAACCAGACCACGTTATAGCCCTTAAAATTCCTAGCTGAAGCATGGGTTAGTTCGAAAGCATACTGTTACAAAAGGTATCTTAACTCCTGTAAGGTTTGCTATAAATCCTGAGTTGACATCATACTTTTACAAAATTTGTTTGTTTTACTAAAAAATGAATTTTCAAACTTCAAGACATACATAAGCTTTGCATTCTTAAAATACCATTATTTGCATATGACTATTTGTTCAGCAGCAGAGAAATTCGCACGACGGATATTCGATGAACATAACTCTTCTCAGTGGAGAGAATCACCTCAGATGGAAAGACATTCCAGTGATAGGACTTTCATAATTAAGGGGCATAGCAAGATGTCCAGCTGATCTAGGGCAGTCAAGTCAAGGTTCAAGGAATCTCTCAAAAATGCCAAATAGCAGGGGCAGATCTCCATCTGAATCACTTCGGGAATTGGACATGAATTCCAACAACGAATCATGTACGATCAAACAAACATCTTCTGGCAGTGTGACAACACTTACTACTATGGACAGTGACAATTCTCTGTACCCGGTGAACATGGATATAGTCGGAAAATACTACGCATGAACAAAGACCCGCTAGGTTGACTGGCCTAGGAAAAAATAAGGGCATCCCGGCGAACCAAAGGAGTTAGGGAAAAAATTAGGGATAAAAACAAAAAAAACTGTACACCCGACAAGTCGAAAACCTAAAAAGGCGGCTTGAGCAAAAAAGGGTATCCAGGTGGACTGAAAATTTAAAAAGACAGTCCAATAAAAAGTTAGGGATTAAAGCGTACGACTACGTCCCATCATCTCGTCACTGGTCTAATCAATAGAAGGTTTATTACCCTGATCTGCATTCACCAAGGACTCCAAGAGTTGGGATAACAGTCAAACCATCTACAAAATCCTCGGTTGATATTTTCTCTAGCAGGTACAGAGGCAGGGGCATCTTACTAAAAGGTCGCCGCTATATCCCCAGCTTACAACCTAGTGATGTCATGTGCTCTTGTATCCCCGGCAAAACAGGAATTGCTAACTACTGCTTCAACATCAGGTTTTCCCCAGTAAAGTCGTCAAACTTCTCAGGATCCCACAATAGGATTTCACAAAATCCTCAGGAATTTCACAAAATCCTCAGGAAATGCACAAAGCTTTCCTTCCCCAACAAAGTTTATTTCTCTAGCAACGGAAGATCATCTCCCAGCAATTCAGCTTCAACAAAATCTGAAGACCTACATTCTTCATCGCCAGCTGCAATCAGGGATTTATTTTCCCTAATTCAACAGCGCTGCAATAGAACACCAGATACATTAACATATTGTATTCATACATCATTCTACAAATGTCATAGCATCTGCATTACAAATGCATACATCCCAATCTCATTTATTTTGAGAACACCATTACACAATGCATTTCATACATCATGACATTGCATACAGCTAATGCTTTACCTTTTCAGGAAAGATCAATCAATAGATATTTATCATTAACAATTTTTAACAGGTCCAAGATTAGCTCCTGAAACAAAATAGAGTAATTCTCCTGACGACTAAATGCAGCTTTACACAGGCTCAACATGAAGCAATCTTACACGAGTTTCTTTTGACGACCAAATACAACTTTACACGGGCTTAGCATGAAGCAATCTTACACGGGTTTCTTATGACTTCCAAATACATATTTACACAGACTCAGCACAAAGCAATCTTACACGGGTTTCTTCTGACTTCCAAATACAGCTTTACACGGGCTCAACATGAAGCAATCTTACACGGGTTTCTTCTGACTTCCAAATACAGCTTTATACGGGCTCATCATGAAGCAATCTTACACGGGTTTCTTTTAACTTCCAAATAAAGCTTTACACGGCATAATCGTGAAGCAATCTTACACGGGTTTCTTCTAAGTTCCAAATACAGCTTTACACGAGTTCATCATGAAGCAATCTTACACGAGTTTCTTTATACGAGATCTTCATGAAGAAATCTTACATGGGTTCCTTATCCCTCCTTATTAAGTTTTACACAGACTTATCCTGAAGTAGCCCTACCCAGGCTCCTTCTGAAGTTTTACACGAACTTATCTCGAAGCAGCCCTACCCAGGCTCCTTCTAAAGTTTTACACAGACTTATCTCAAAGCAGCCCTACCCAGGCTCCTTCTGAAGTTTTACACAGACTTATCCCGAAGCAGCCCTACCCAGGCTCCTTCTGAAGTTTTACACGGGCTTATCCTGAAGCAGCCCTACCCAGGCTCCTTCTGAAGTTTTACACAAACTTATCCCGAAGCAGCCCTACCTAGGCTTCTTTTGAAGTTTTACATGGACTTATCCCGAAGTAGCCCTACCCAGGCTCCTTCTGAAGTTTTAAACGAACTTATCTCGAAGCAGCCCTACCCAGGCTCCTTCTAAAGTTTTACACAGACTTATCTCAAAGCAGCCCTACCCAGGCTCCTTCTGAAGTTTTACACAGACTTATCCCGAAGCAGCCCTACCCAGACTCCTTCTGAAGTTTTACACGGGCTTATCCTGAAGCAGCCCTACCCAGGCTCCTTCTGAAGTTTTACACAGACTTATCCCGAAGCAGCCCTACCCAGGCTCCTTCTGATGTTTTACACGAACTTATCCCGAAGCAGCCCTACCCAGGCTCCTTCTGAAGTTTTACACGGGCTTATCCTGAAGCAGCCCTACCCAGGCTCCTTCTGAAGTTTTACACAGACTTATCCCGAAGCAGCCCTACCCAGGCTCCTTCTGAAGTTTTACACGAACTTATCCTAAAGCACCTCTACCCAGGCTCCTTCTGAAGTTTTACATGGACTTATCCCAAAGTAGCCCTACCCACGCTCCTTCTGAAGTTTTACACGAACTTATCCCGAAGCAGCCCTACCTAGGCTCCTTCTAAAGTTTTACACAGACTTATCCCGAAGCAGCCCTACCCATGTTCTTTCTGAAGTTTTACACAAACTTATCATAAAGCAGCCCTACCTAGGCTCCTTTTGAAGTTTTACACGGGCTTATCCCGAAGCAGCCCTACCCATGCTCCAGATGAAGTTTTACACAGACTTATCCCGAAGCAGCCCTACCCAGGCTCCTTCTGAAATTTTACACAGACTTATGCCCGAATCAGCCCTACCCAGGCTCCTTCTGAAGTTTTACACGGACTTATCCTGAAGTAGCCCTACCCAGGCTCCTTCTGAAGTTTTACACGGACTTATCCCGAAGTAGCCCTACCCAGGCTCCTTCTGAAATTTTACACGGACTTATCCCGAAGCAGCCCTACCCAGGCTCCTTCTGAAGTTTTACACGGACTTATCCCGAAGCATCCCTACCCAGGCTCCTTCTGAAGTTTTACACGGACTTATCCCGAAGCAGCTCTACCTAGGCTCCTTCTGAAGTTTTACACGGACTTATCCCGAAGCAGACCTACCGGTCTCCTTCTGAACTTTTACACGAACTTATCCTGAAGCAGCCCAACCCAGGCTCCTTCTGAAGTTTTACACGGACTTATCCCGAAGCAGCCTTACCCAGGCTCCTTCTGAAGTTTTACACGGACTTATCCTGATGCAGCCCTACCCAGGCTCCTTCTGAAGTTTTGCACGAACTTATCTCGAAGCATCCCTACCCAGGCTCCTTTTGAAGTTTTACACAGACTTATCCCGAAGCAGCCCTACCCAGGCTCCTTCTGAAGTTTTACACGAACTTATCCTGAAGCAGCCCTACCTAGGATTCTTTTGAAGTTTTACATGGACTTATCCCGAAGTAGACCCACCCAGGCTCCTTCTGAAGTTTTACACGAACTTATCTCGAAGCAGCCCTACCCAGGCTCCTTCTAAAGTTTTACACAAACTTATCTCAAAGCAGCCCTACCCAGGCTCCTTCTGAAGTTTTACACAGACTTATCCCGAAGCAGCCCTACCCAGGCTCCTTCTGAAGTTTTACACGAACTTATCCCGAAGAAGCCCTACCCAGGCTCCTTCTGAAGTTTTACACAGACTTATCCCGAAGCAGCCCTACCCAGGCTCCTTCTGAAGTTTTACACGAACTTATCCCGAAGCAGCCCTACCCAGGCTCCTTCTGAAGTTTTACACGGGCTTATCCTGAAGCAGCCCTACCCAGGCTCCTTCTGAAGTTTTACACAGACTTATCCCGAAGCAGCCCTACCCAGGCTCCTTCTGAAGTTTTACACGAACTTATCCTGAAGCACCCCTACCCAGGCTCCTTCTGAAGTTTTACATGGACTTATCCCAAAGTAGCCCTACCCACGCTCCTTCTGAAGTTTTACACGAACTTATCCCGAAGCAGCCCTACCTAGGCTCCTTCTAAAGTTTTACACAGACTTATCCCGAAGCAGCCCTACCCATGTTCTTTCTGAAGTTTTACACAAACTTATCATAAAGCATCCCTACCTAGGCTCCTTTTGAAGTTTTACACAGGCTTATCCCGAAGCAGCCCTACCTATGCTCCAGATGAAGTTTTACACAGACTTATCCCGAAGCAGCCCTACCCAGGCTCCTTCTGAAATTTTACACAGACTTATGCCCGAAGCAGCCCTACCCAGGCTCCTTCTGAAGTTTTACACGGACTTATCCTGAAGTAGCCCTACCCAGGCTCCTTCTGAAGTTTTACACGGACTTATCCCGAAGCAGCCCTACCCAGGCTCCTTCTGAAATTTTACACGGACTTATCCCGAAGCAGCCCTACCCAGGCTCCTTCTGAAGTTTTACACGGACTTATCCCGAAGCATCCCTACCCAGGCTCCTTCTGAAATTTTACACGGACTTATCCCGAAGCAGCTCTACCTAGGCTCCTTCTGAAGTTTTACACGGACTTATCCCGAAGCAGACCTACCCGGTCTCCTTCTGAACTTTTACACGAACTTATCCTGAAGCAGCCCAACCCAGGCTCCTTCTGAAGTTTTACACGGACTTATCCCGAAGCAGCCTTACCCAGGCTCCTTCTGAAGTTTTACATGGACTTATCCTGATGCAGCCCTACCCAGGCTCCTTCTGAAGTTTTGCACGAACTTATCTCGAAGCAGCCCTACCCAGGCTCCTTCTGAAGTTTTACACAGACTTATCCCGAAGCAGCCTTACCCAGGCTCCTTCTGAAGTTTTACACGAACTTATCCTGAAGCAGCCCTACCCAGGCTTCTTTTGAAGTTTTACATGGACTTATCCCGAAGTAGCCCTACCCAGGCTCCTTCTGAAGTTTTACACGGACTCATCCTGAAGCAACCCTACCCAGGTTCCTTCTCACAATCTCCATATGCAGTTTTACATGGACTCGTCCTGAGGCAACCCTACCCAGGTTCCTTCTCTTGAATTTCCAGATGCAGATTTACACGGACTCATCCTGAAGCAACCCTACCTAGGTTCCTTCTCACAATCTCCAGATGCAGTTTTACACAGACTCATCCTGAGGCAACCCTACCCAGGTTCTTTCTCTTGAATTTCCAGATGCAGTTTTACACTGACTCATCCTGAAGCAACACTACCCAGGTTATTCTCACAACTTCCAGATGCAGTTTTACTCGGACTCATCCTGAGGCAGCCCTACCCAGATTCCTTCTCATACACTTCTGAATGAAGTCTTACTCGAACTCATCCTAAAACATCCCTACACAGGTCTCTTCTGATACATTTCCAGATAACAGTTAATTTCATTCTCCCCAGTAAATTATAGTGAAGCCTGGATTTCAACCAGAAAACAACAAACTTTCATCTATCTAATCCAGAGATAATCCCTCAGTAGAGCCATGGACAACTGAAGTTCCTAGACTCCATTCCAAATAGGAAAAAAACAGAAATCAACAACCCCCAGTGGACTCCTCCTCAGACAACAGAACATGAATCCCTATAAAGAGACTTCTTGTAAAGTCAACATCTACTTCGGATGGCATCTTTAAGCCCATCTTCGACGACTCTCCGTCATATTCCTTGGATGGCATATTTAAGCCCATCTCTGATGACTCTCTGTCATCTTCTTCAAATGGAATCTATAAGCCCATTCCCGACATCGTCAACCATCAGTGTTATGTCATGCGAGTGCGAATTTCAGGGAACTCTAGTGTTCAATCATCTTCCACCTTCAGATCACGAAAGGCAGATAATCCAATCTATATCTTCAGGTTTAAGAAGATTGAATAGGGGCAGCTGTTGTACCCCAAATTTTCCCTCTCATGTTTTCCAAGGTCTTCCCCCTACATGGTTGACCATAAAACCTTGCCAGAGAAAAAAGAAAATTTTTGAGTGGTGTTTTAAGTACCCTTCGATTGACATTCGGAAGGACCCTTTGATTGGTATTCTGAAGGAGCCTTTCGATTGGTATGGGCAATACCCTTCGGTTGGCATTATGGCCAAGCCTTTCAATTGACATTCCAAAAAATGCTTCGATTGGCATTATGGCCAAGCCCTTTGATTGGCATGGATAAGATCTTTCGATTGTTGTAGCAAAGGAATCTTCGATTGACATTTCAATAAATACCCTTCGGTTGGTATTTGGACAAGGGTCATTTGAAGGAACTGAATCAGAACCATTTGAAGGAAATGAATCAGAGTCATTCGAAGGAGCTCCATCAGAGCCGTTCGAAGGAGCTGAATCAAGGCCATTCGAAGGAGGCCATCAACCCATTCAAAAGAGAGCATTCGAAGGCCAGTATGTCCATATTTATGCCAAATTCAAAAATGGACAAGATCCCTTAACTTTGGCCAAGGTTACATATTGGTATTCATGGCATTCAAATGGTTGTCTCTTGCCATTACTATGCACCATCACACTCCTATAAATACAAGGCCAAGGGCACAGTGCCAGAGTGGGGGATGAAAAACCAGAGAGAGAGTCACACGAAATTGCAAATACACTCTTGGAGTTCTCCTGAAACTGCGCCAATCACCACTAGCCCCTAAGCAAGCGCACATCCAAAAGGGCCAAATTGAAGCAACCCTTTAAGCAAGTTTCCCCACGTCCAGAAGCCAAATCGAAGGAATCCTTAAACAAGGGTACCCACACCCATCACCATAGATTCATACACCACTGTTGGTAAGGAAAATATCCAGCATAAATAAGGCCAGTGCACGCAGAATCGAAGGACCTGGGCTTGGCACCCAGGTCATGCTTTTCGTTTTGCTACCATATCTTTGCAGATGCAGTTCCCTCATAGGTGCTTCATCAGGCCCTCCCAACAACGCCCTTTGGATCGAAAGCCACATCTTTCCACTAGATCGAAGGGTAACACCTTTCATAGAATCAAAAGGCAACATTCTCTGAATCGAAGCCCCACCTCTCCCTGCAATCGAAGGATGTTTGCATTTATATTTTTACTTTTTTTGTTCATTTCTTTATTGACTTCTTTTTATTTTAGTGTTAAAATCAAAAATCACTAAGAAATATTAGGCTAATTTTCTTTTCTAATTAAATTAATTTATAAATAAATAAATAAATTATTTTAACATTTTTTTTCTTAAAATTAAAATTAAATAGACTTAGGCTTTATTTTCTTTTATACTAAAAACAACAAAAAAAGATTTCTTTTCTTTAGGATTTTTAGACGTCTTTTCTATTTCACGCGCGTTTATTTAATTCCGTATTTTTACTATTATTGTATCTGCCTACTGGATGTAATCGATTAAAATTAGGACATTTACTGCTTTATTCCCCTCATCCTTGTATAATGTAATTCCCCTCTCCAAAGAATTGTAATATCATAGATTTAAATTCCTGCATTTTAATATTATGCAATATATTAACTGCTAGTAACTAGGTTTATATGAAAAGACTAATAATCAAACGTTAGCAAACTTAACAAAAAGACAAAAAATAATTGAATACCACACATATGCACATATGCACTTCTAGGATATCCCCACTCCGGTTGCCTTCGGTAAAACAGTCATATCCCTCGAGAATGGTGACGCTTTAGCAAAGACCCGTAAAAATCAAAAGATCACAGTCCGTCGATGACCTTACGTTGTTGCCTTTCGGTAAAATGATCTCGTCCCTTAAACAAAATTGTTAAAGCGTCTTCGTATGTTTCCTTTATGACTGTAACGTCCCTCCAATCGTCCCTCAAAATATCCAACGACAAGGCTACCTACTCACTAATAGTAGAATAGTATTGTTTAAAGGAAATGAACAATCTTTTCGAGTACAAAAGTAGATAGCTGTTGGAAGTTTGCTCAAACATTTCGCACTTACACAAAAACTACTTTTCAAAAGACATTTCAAAACACTTTTTATATTTTCTCTACTATCCCGAGAAATATTACAAAGTTCGCCGTACCAAGGCGTCTTCAAAACATTTTCAAACACAAAGCACAAAGGTATTTTAAAAATGAGCAAACCTCTAAGAGCCCGTGGAAAACCACGGATGGAAAGGGTTCTAACACCTTCCCTTTCCATAATCTACCCCCTTACTCAGAAAACATCTCAAAAAGGTATTTTTCTATTCTTTTCACCCTTTCCTTTGTTAGATAAAAGAAAAGACGACGCCGACTCTTGCTTACCGCAACATTTGCAAACAAAAAATGCAAACCAGTATTAACAGTCGATTCTGCCACCGTATCACAGTCTAGAATTTATTTTCTGCATTTACTTTCCGCACATTTACTACTTTTTTATACTTGCTATATTATTTCTTAGTAATTATGGCTTGTATGGAAAAACTAAAAACAAGCGATAGCAAACCCTAATTTCAAGATTAAATAAATGAAAATAACACACTTCGCACACTCGCATCTCTAAGGTAACCTCCCTTGTTGCCTCGAAAAACAGTCATGTCCCTCGAACGTGGGGATGCTTTAGCAAAGTCCCTCAAAAACAAAGATCATAGTCCCTCGTTGACCCTTTCAATGTTGCCTTTGGTAAATGATCTAGTCCTTTAATGTTAATTGCTAAAGCGTCCTTACGAGTTGCCTTCGATTACTGTACGATGACCTGCGCCTATCCCTTCACATCCAACGATAGGGCTTCCTACTAACTAAGGGTATGTATATCACTATCTAAAGGAGGAGGAAATTACAGGAAAGACCTTGAGTAGGTAGAACGCTATTAATCGCTTGCTCATAAACATTTCAAAACAAAAACATTTTTCACAAACACTCTTCAAAAATATTTTCAAACAAAACACTTTATATGCATTCTCGAGGACAGATACGAGAATCATTACAAAGTCTGCCTTACATTGGCATTTCAAAATATTTTTCAAACACACACAACACAAAGTAATTTTTAAAATAAAGTAAGCTAAGTGATTAAGAGCCCGCAGATAACTATAGATGAAAAGGGTGCTAACACCTTCCCTTTTCATAACTTACCCCCCGAACTCAAAATCTTCAAGGTCTTTCTTGTTCTTTTCACCCCTTCCTTATTGGATAAAAGAAAAGTCAGTGGTGACTCTTGCTATATGCACATTTGTGATAAAATGCAAAAACAAGTCAGTTCTCCCACTGTATTACAACACCGTTAGAAGTTTCTTCACATACAAAGCTCATATCTCTAAATTGTTCGATCATCTCTAACTCTCGAACCATAAGAATTGACATATGCAAATATTTCCTACTAAAAGCATCATCTATTACATTTGCTTTACCAGGATGGTAACTCAAATCAAAATCATAATCCTTCAACAGTTCGAGCCACCTTCTCTACCTCATGTTCAACTTCTTCTGACCAAACAAGTATTTAAAACCTTATGATCACTGAACACTTCAAATTTAGAGCCAAAAAGATAATGTCTCCAAATTTTCAACACAAACACCACAACTGTCAATTCTAAGTCATGCGTAGGATGATTCCTTTCATGAACTTTTAATTGTCTCGAAGCATAAGAAACAACTTCTCTATTTTTCATTAGCACACCACCAAGACCCATCTTAGAAGCATCATAATAAACTACAAATGATTCATTCGGATTTGGCAAAATCAACACCGGAGCAGTTGTCAATCTCTTTTTCAGCTCTACGAAACTTTCTTCACATGCAACATCCAACACATAAGCTTGACCCTTTCAAGTTAACTGAGTCAATGGTAATTCCAATTTAGAAAATCCCTCAACGAATATTTAGTAGTAACCTACTAAACAAAAGAAAACTTCGAATCTCAGTTGCATACTTCAGAGTCTCTCACTGTAACACCGCATCAACTTCAGAAGGATCTACCGCAATTCCACCACTAGAAATCACATGGCTAAGGAAACTCACTTCCTTCAACCAAAACTCACACTTTGATAGTTTCACATATAATTCCTTCTCTTTCAATATTTGCAACACAATTCACAAGCTCTCAACATGTTCTTCTTTTGACTTTGAATAAAACAAAATGTCTTTGATGAAGACCACCACAAACTTGTCCAAGTACTTCTTAAAGATATGGTTCATGTATTCCATGAAAATACCTAGCACATTTGACACACCAAACAGTATCACAATATATTCATAGTGACCATACCTTGTTCTGAAAGCTGTCTTCGGAATATTATCTAGCTTAACTTGAATCTGATGATAAGCCGACCTCAAATAGATCTTGCTAAAGACACTCGCGCCCACCAACTGATCCATAAAATCATGAATCCTCGAAAGCGGATACTTATTCTTAATAGATACTTTACTCAACTGTTTTTAGTCCACACATAACCTCATACTACCGTCTTTCTTTTTAACCAACAACACTAGAGCACTCTATAGAGAGATGCTCGGACGAACAAACTTCTTCTCTAAAAATTCTTCTAATTGTTTCTTCAATTCATTCAACTCTGAAGTTGACATCCTATAAGGAGACACCGACACTGGACTTGTAACTGGTATTAAATCCACATTAAATTCAACTTCTCGCTCTCGAGGAAATTCACCAATGTCGTTCGAAAGTAGTTATAGAAATTCACAAACAATAGGTAACTCCACACTTGCATTTTCACGATCAACTTGTAACGACGCGAGCATTTCAAACATCAAGGCTTCATCTGCCAAAACCTCATCTACTTGCTTAGCAGAAAAAAATATCATCTCTCCACTGTGATACGGTGGGAGAAATGACTTGAGGTTTTGCGTTTGTGTTCGCAAATGTTTCAGTTTAGCAAGAGTCGCCATTGACTTTTTATTTTATCCAAAGGAAAGGTCAAAAAGCACAGGAAAGACCTTTGAGATGTTTTCTTGGGTTCGGGGGGTAGATTATGAAAAGGGGAGGTGCAAGCACCATTTTCATCCATGGTTATCCATGGGCTCTTAGTTACTTGTTTAGATCACTTTATTTTTCTTTTCAATTGTTTGAAATGGTTCTTTGTGTGTGGTTTTGAAAATGTTTTGAAAAGATCCCATCGTTGTGGAAACCTTTGTAATGATTGTTGTTTGAATGTATACAAAGGTGTATTGTCTTTTGAAAATATGTTTCAATGTTTGAAGGTTTTAAAAGTTTGTTTTGAGAAATGTTTTGAAATTGTGTTGTGAGGTGTGTTTGAAAATAGCAAGGATGTTTTTGCAAGTTTTGATCAAGTAACTAAGAGTTGTCTACCCTATCTACTCCAACATCTTTCCTACACATTTTTAACCCTTTTACATTGTTGTTTTACCATTGCATTTGGTAAACAACCTAGAATTTGGATGTTAAACGGGACAGGCGCGGGTCATCGTATTGACCATGATAGCAATAGTGCTAAGTATCTTTAGCAATTTTTTTTGAGGGACTAGATCATTTTGTATAGGCAACCAAGATAGCGTCATCGAGGGACTATGATCTTTTGTTTTGTTTTTGTTTTGCCAAGATACTCAACATGCATACCATGGCCATTTTAAAGGCAACAAGTGGATGAAACCCTAGGGGTGCACGTGTGCATGGTGTTATCATTTTCATGCATTTTTGTCTTGTATTAGGTCTAACTATTTGTTTTAATTTTGGATATTGCATACAAACCCTAATCTCTATCATGGCATATTTGAAAGCATAAGTGCGTAAAAGTAATCTAGGCTATTACAACATTGATATGGGGAGGGGGATACAATTTTGGATAGGGGATTATTTTGCAAGAAATTAAAACTCTAAATTATTACAACCAAATTGAATTTCTTTGCTCAAATGATAAATAACCAATATTTAAATAAGAAATTAAACATAAATAGGCAATACATTATAAATATGCAAAAAAAGGTTTTTGTTTATTTTTATGTGTAAAAATATAATATTTAATATTTTAAAAAATAAAATAAAAATTTATTTTGTTAAGGGTAAAACCCTAATTTATTTTAAGAAAGTACAATATATATTATTTATGTACAATAAAAAATAAAATGATAAAATATATATAAATGTCAAAAAATAAAATTATTTTGGAAAAAATATTATTTTTAATAAGGGTGGAAACCCTAGTTTTTGTTTTAAGATAATATATATTATATTATTTATTTTATGTACAAGAAAATAAATATAAATATATACAAGGATATTAAGAAATAAAAACATGTGAAAAAAATATTATTTTATGTGTATAAATAATAAAAATAAAAATATATAATATTTCTATAATATTTATAAGTTTTTATTAAAGAAAATAAAGGTATATACTATTTAATAATTATTTTTATGTTAGAAAAAATAATAAAAAAATACAAAATAAAATGTGAAAATTTATGAAAATATTTTTAGTAATTTTTTATGTTTAGAAAAATAAAATAAAGTCAGAAACTAAAAAAGAAATGAAAATATATGAAAATATAAATCAAATGGACTGAGGGGTGTAAATAGCAAGTCAGTGGTGCAAATAGCAAGGAAATGACAAGGCCCGGCCCAGATCAACTTCATCTTCAACCTTTGAATCACAAAAACGCGCGCCTGTGTACAAAATCTAGAAATCCTGCATACGTGCTCTAAAGCGAAAACTCATAACACCAAAGTCATAGCATTTTTCACGACGATTCCAACCATATAAAGAACTTAATCTAACTCTCAAAGACCAGAGAGAATTTCTCTGGCCCTAATTTTTAACTTAGCTTTTTCAGGAAGTTCATCCATCAAATTCTCTCAGCACACTTAACTTAAATGAAATTTATGCATATGTACAGCTTAAGGGATATGAGTACTACATTTTTTATTCACAAACCTAAGCCTAATGATTCCTAAATAGAGAGATAGGAAGTTGGAAAATACATGTTTCAGTTGAACACAAATATGGCAATGTAGAGCTTTTCAGTGAGGCCTGAGATGCTTGGGAGCTTGCTTGAACTTCCTCTGACCTTCCCCAATACTTAGTTTGCTTTGGATTTGCTTGAACAAGCTTGTAGAAGTCAACCTGCACAAGCTGAAAACAGAAATAGTGAAGCTTGGAAATGGAGTTACAGTCACTGGCCAAAGGTTGGGATAGCTCAGGTGGGTTATATGGAAGGTATTGGAACAGGTTTGGGGAAAAACGCACGAGTAGTTTTTGTTATGGAACTCAAAGTGCAGAAACTACCCTGTTTTGCAAGAAGAAGGTGTTTTTGTGTTTTGGAAGGCTTGAGGGTTGGATGACTCGTGTTTCTGGCTCAAAGAAATGTGTAAAACTTGTTTCAAATGCTTACAAGAGTTGGTTATAACAGATACTCAAGTTGTGGCTCTTTGGCAACTTTACTTGTTTTTTAAGTAAAAGTGTGAAATGATACAAGACATGCCTGTACAGGCTATCTTCCAGCTTGCACTTGGTGATCTTGGCCCCCTAAGTTTGTGGATATTGTTTGCTGTCCAATATTTTTGTTCAAGGCTCAAGGGATTCAATTTGACATAAAGTAAGTTTTGACAAAAATGGCAATGTTGCCTTTTTGCTATTTTTGGATTAATCCTTTGTGCAAACCTCTAATGATCAGAACAAAGATTCAATCCATTGAGTTTGCATTTAATTATTGAGTGTGGAAGGGTTTAGAGACCTGTAATCAAGTACAAACAATGCTGGATGGAAATTGCAACTTGTGTCAACATGAAGCATGCCATGGATCAAAGTGAGTTTTTTCCAAATTCAAACCTTCGATTTTCCATAACCATATATAATTTTTGAGAGTTTTTGGACATTTTATAAAGCTTGTAACATTTTCTACAATCCATATTTGAAATGAATTTTGAGATTCCAAGTGGAACTAGGTGAAAAATTTCCATGAAGATAAGTCAAAATCCTGCCTAAACTAGGGCAAAATTTCACTAAGTTAAAAGTTTCATGGACCCTTGTTCCAAAAATCATAACTTGAGATCCAAGCTTCTTTTTAGAAAACTTTGTGAATCAAAGTTGTAGATTTTATGGAGGAATACAACTTTCATGTTGGAATTTTTGTTTGAATCCAATTTCATCATGGTGAAAATTTTGGGCAAAGTTGGGAAAAAATAAGAAAATTTCATAACTTAGAAAAATTCTAAGTTATGAAAATTTTCAATCTTAAACCCTAATTTGAAAAATTAATTTTCTTGATGAACAAGTTTCATGTTTTGACACATCTTGATGAAAAATGACCCTTGGCACTTGATTTTGACCAAAAAGTCAAAGTTTGACTTTTCAATGTACAGTTGATTTTTGATCAGTTGACTGGAAAATTCATCTGTCAATCTAACGCAATTGAGATCTTTTGAACCTTGTGAATAGGTCAAGATGATGCCATTGAGTCCTTGAATCCATACTTGAACCCAATTTGCCATTGGCTAGGTGAAAAATCAGAAATTGCCCTTCTGCAGTCAAACCCCTAAAAATGACCATTTTGCCCTTTGATGATCTGACCAAATTTCTTCATGAGTTGTGGTCCAAACTTGATCAAATGGTTCATATGAGCCTATAATATTAATGTGAATAAAAAATTATGAAGTTTGACTGTAAATTGGCCACAGTTGACTTTTTCGCCAATATAGTTGATTTCTAGGTCAACTGTCCAATTGACTGGGCAAAAATTTGATTCAAGGCTTGAAACTTGGTATGAGAAATCTTATAAGTCCAACATGAAGCATGAAATTCACATTGAGCATTAGAAGTCCAAAATTCCTTGTGCAAACCCAAACCCTAATTTAGGTCAACAGTGCAAAGAGATGTCTTGAGCAGAGCAAACCCTAGCTTGGTCTTGAGTTTAAAGAGTCTTGTGAGGAGAAATCTTGTTAAAATGAGAGGGCAAATTTTGGGGTACAACAGCTGCCCTTGTTCAATCTTCTTTAACCTGAAGAGTTAGATTGGCAAGTTTGCCTTTCGTGACTCGAAGGTAAAAGAGGACTTGACATTAAAGTGACCGTAAATTTGCGATCGTCAGAGTGTAGTTGAGGGAATGGGCTTAAAGATGCCATTTGGAAGATGTGACAGAATCTTGTCGGAGATGGGCTTAAAGATGCCATCCAAGAAAATTGATCGCATAAGAGATTCCTTTGCATGAGCTCGTATACCTGTTATTGAGGAGGACTACACCGGGGGAATGCTGGTCTCTGTCATGGTTGAAATAGAACTCCAGTCGTCTATTATTCTATTGGGCAGTCATCTCTTGGTTGAAGAGGTGACAGTGAACTGTTATCTGGTCAACATCCAGGCTTCGCAGTCTTGTATTGCTATTTGGTCAACATCCAGGCTTCACGATACTTTACTTCATATCTGGTCAACATCCAGGCTTCAGAAGGAAATCAAATGGTTATCCGGTCGCCTCTGGTTTTCCTTTTGATTTTGGGGCCTACTAATATCCGGTTGAATCCGGGCTTCAAAGTAATTGGCCGAGTAAACTGTTATTTGGTCAACATCCAAGCTTCACAGTATACCTTACTCTTATCAGGTCAACATCCAGGCTTCACAGTCTTTCTTCCTATCTGGTCAACGCCTAGTCTTCAGAAGGAAATCAAATGGTTATTCGGTCGCCTCCGGTTTTCCTTTTGCTTTTTAGGGCCTACTAATATCCAGTTGAATTCGGGTTTCAAAGTAATTGGTCGAGTAAACTGTTATTTGGTCAACATCCAAGTTTCACAGTATACCTTACTGTTATCTGGTCAACGTACAGGCTTCACAGTCTTATATTGCTATTTGGTCAACATCCAGGCTTCATAAAACTTGCAGGGGGTTCAACTATTTTCCGGTTGATCTCCGGGCTTCAATATAGTTAAGATATTATCTGGTCGAATCCAGGCTTCATAATTGGAACAGGAATCTGCATATTAATTTGAATAAGAAAACAGGAGAGCATCCATGTTTGGAGCATCTCTAAGCCGTTTATGAGCTTTGAATATCTGTTTTAGGTAGCTATTAATTTTTTCCTGCAAAGGGTAAAAAGTCAACTGAAACACAAAGTTATGTTGCATGAAATGTATGATGCAATATATGTGTTTTATCAATGTTCATGATTTATGAATGTAATGTATGTGCATGTAAGCTGATTAGCTGTTTTGCTGAGAAAAATAAATCCTGGATAGCTGGAGATAATAAAATCCTTGACTGCTGTTGGGGAAAATAAATCCATGACCACTGTTGGAAATTCCAAATCTTTGACAACCTATGTGGGGAGAAGCTATACAGCTTGGGAGATCAGGAGTTTGGGTTGTATGCCAATCTACCGGGGACTTCAAGAATGAGAATCTCCGTTCTATTGGGGGTATCAGGGGGAAACTGAATGGTTTCCGCTGGGGATTGGTAGCTCAAAGTTTCCTCTCTGTTAGGGATCTTAAAGACGTGTTGATTTGATCGTGTATGGAAATTTTGACTCCATTGAGGAAGAAGGTTTTAAAATAACTCCCTGGGGAATTATCTGTTTTTAAAGTGACTCTCCGGGGAAGTTGGAGGAAACTGGATGGTCTCCACTGGTGTTCAAGGGTTGAAGGTTTGACTCTGTTGGGGGAGAAAGTTTCATCTTCACTGAGGGTTTACAGTTCAAAGTTTGCTCCGCTGGGGATTGGGAGTTTGAAAACTCAACTCTGATGGGGATTTTTGAAACTTAACTCCATTAGGGATATGTATTTCAAGATTTTAGTTCCGCCGAAGATCTGGATGATGTACTGCAGGGGATTTCTTATGGAATAGCCTAAAGATGTTTTCCTATACTTTCAACCTATCAGTAATTATCCTTTCTCATTTCGTTTTATTTGTAAGCAGTGATTATATTCAAATGCATATGCTCATTTAATAAATCATTGGACGTTTTCAAATAAAACACAAGTGTAAAAAAGAAAGAAAAGGCAAACAATTTTTTTCACTTTGAAGTATCGTTGTATTAACTTTGTGTAAGTATTTTGTACAAAGGAGACTGATATCCTAGTAAGAGAATGTTGTCATAAAATTGAGAAAAAATTTATACAAAGAAAGATGGCTATGTGTAACAATTCCATGGGGTTCCCATTCTGCTATAGCCTTCGTAAGTCTGAGTATCTTGTCCATTCATTGCTTCATCCGCAGATGATTGGATTGATCGAAAGCTTGGAGCTTGTCCGTGAAGAGATTGTCCTTAAAGTGATCCGACGAGACATAGTCATACGCTTTTAATTCCCTAACTTTTTCCTGGATCGCCCTTTCGGGTTTTCGATCCACCGGGAAACCCTTTTTTCCTAAGTCGCCCTTTCGGGTTTTCAACTTGCCGGGTGTACAAATTTTTTTGTTTTATCCCTAATTTTTGCCTGAACCGCCCTTTCGGGTTTTCGATTCACCGGGATGCCCATTTTTTCCCAAGTTGCCCTTTCGGGTTTTCAACTTGTCGGGTTGTTTATGCGTAGTATCTTTTGACTATGTCTGCGTTCGCAGGGTGCCGCAGATCGCCGCCGTCCATGGTGGTTAGAATCATAGCCCCACCAGAAAAGATGTTTTTTATCACAAATGGTCCTTCGTAAGTAGGAGTCTATTTGCCCCTGGGATCACTTTGCGGCAAGATGATCCGCTTGATTACAAGATCTCCGACTTGATATACTTGGCGCCTGAATTTCTTGTTGAACGCCCTGATCATCCGTTTTTGATACGCCTGGCCATGACAAACAGCACTAAGTCGATTCTCGTCAATCAAGTTAAGTTGATCAAGCCGGGTCTGAATCCAATCGTCTTCACTCAAACCAGCATCCTTCATGATTCTCAGGGAAGGAATCTGAACTTCCATAGGTAAAACAGCTTCCATGCCATATACCAAAGAAAAGGGAGTTGCCCCAGTTGATTTTCGCGCCGTGGTACGGTACCCGTGCAGAGCAAACGGTAACATCTCATGCTAGTCCTTGTATGTGAATGTCATCTTGTGAATGATCTTCTTGATATTTTTGTTTGCAGCTTCGACAACACCGTTCATCTTTGGCCGATAGGGATATGAATTATGATGTTGAATCTTGAACTGCTCGCACAGAGTGATGATCATAGTGTTTTTCAGGTTTGTACCATTGTCCGTGATGATACGGTCAGGGATACCATACCGGCATATGAGGTTCTTCTTGATGAAGCGGGCAACCACATTCTTTGTAACGGAGGCGAAGGAAGCTGCTTCGACCCACTTAGTAAAGTAATCAATGGCCACCAGGATGAAGCGGTGTCCATTGGATTCCGTAGGCTTGATCTCTCCAATCATGTCGATACCCCACATTGCGAATGGCCAAGGAGTTGTTAGGACATTGAGAGGAACTGGAGGAATATGTACCTTGTCCGTATAGATTTGGCATTTGTGACAAGTACGGGAATATTGATGACAATCAGTTTCCATGGTAGACCAGTAGTAGCCTGCCCTTAGAATCTTCTTAGCCATCGTATGTCTGCTCAAGTGGGTGCCGAATGTACCATTATGCAATTCAGTCATGATCTGCTCAGCTTCAACCTTGTCCATACAATGAAGCAGAACATAATCATGGTTGCGCTTGTATAGGATACCATTGCTCAGGAAGAACTTGGCAAAAAATCTCCTTAAGAACTTTTTGTCGTTGACTGAAGCTCCTTCAGGGCATTCTCGAGTCTCGAGATACCTTTTGACTTCGTGAAACCAGGGTTGGTCCACTACTTCTTCGGTATTAATCTCATGACAATGTGCAGGTTCCTCCATCCGCTCATTGGTGATTTGTGGAGCCTCTTTATCCCAGTTAAGTTTAAACATGGATGACATTGTAGCTAGAGCATCCGCTAGCTGATTTTCTTCTCGCGGGAAGTGTTCGAAGGTAATCTGCTCGAAATGAGGTAACAATGTCAGGACATGTTCTTTGTAAGGGATGATATTAGGGTGTTTAGTATCCCACTCTCCTTTGATTTGACTGATAACCAAAGCTGAGTCCCCAAATACAATCAAAGATTTGATTCCCAAGTCAATAGCAGCCTTGAGACCAAAGATACAAGCTTCATACTCGGCCATGTTGTTGGTGCAGCTGAAGCAGAGTCTAGCAGTGAAAGGTGTATGGCAACCTTGTGGAGAGATAAGTACAGCGCCGATACCATTTCCAAGTGCATTTGAAGCACCATCAAAGTACAGGGTCCATCGGGATCCTTGTTCAGGTCCGTCATACGGTCTGTTTTCTTCAATGTTGCTCAAAGTCAGGATATCCTCGTCGGGAAAGTCAAACCTCATGGATTGGTAATCTTCGACAGCTTGATGGGCCAGATGATCGGATAGCACACTCCCCTTTATGGATTTTTGGGTTGTGTATTGTATATCATATTCGGTGAGGATCATTTGCCATCGAGCGACTCTTCCGGATAGAGCAGGCTTCTCGAAGATGTACTTGATCGGATCCATCTTAGAGATCAGTAAAGTGGTATGTGTCAACATATACTGCCTTAGCCGGCGAGCAGCCCATACCAAAGTGCAGCAAGTTTTCTCGAGAAGTGAGTAGCGAGTCTCACAGTCGATAAACTTTTTGCTAAGGTAATAAATGGCATGCTCTTTTCGACCAGACTCGTCATGTTTACCCAGTACGCACCCTATTGAATTATCCAAGACAGTCAGATACATTATTAAAGACCTTCCTTCGACGGGTGGCATCAAGATAGGAGGTTCCAGCAAATACTCCTTGATTTTATCGAAAGCAACTTGGCAGTCATCATTCCATTTAACCACCTGATCTTTCTTCAATAGCTTGAAGATTGGTTCACAGGTAGATGTTAGGTGAGAAATGAACCTTGCAATGTAGTTTAGGCGTCCCAAGAAACCTATGACCTCCTTCTCAGTGCGAGGGGGAGGCATTTCTTGTATAGCTTTGACTTTGGAAGGATCAACCTCGATGCCTTTGTTACTGACGATGAATCCCAAGAGTTTACCAGACCTGAATCTGAAAGTGCACTTGTTAGCATTCAGTCTGAGCTTGTATTCTTTCAACCTGACAAACAGCTTTTGCAGATGGTCGAGGTGTTCTTCTTCCGTCTGTGAACGGGCTATCATATCGTCTACATAGACTTCAATTTCATGATGTATCATGTCATGAAACAAAGCTACCATGGCGCCCTGATAGGTTTCCCCGGAATTCTTCAGTCCGAATGGCATCACTTTATAGCAGAAGGTACCCCACTGCGTAACAAAAGTAGTTTTCTCCATGTCTTCGGGGGCCATTTTGATCTGGTTGTACCCTGAAAATCCATCCATGAAAGAGAATACCTTATGTTGAGCTGTATTTTCAACCAAGATGTCAATGTGCGGTAGTGGAAAGTCATCTTTAGGGCTAGCCCTATTTAAGTCTCTATAATCCACGCACATTATCACTTTGTCGTCCTTCTTAGGCACATGCACAATGTTAGCAACCCATTGTGGATAGGAAGTAACAGCGAGGAAGCCAGCATTGAACTGCTTCATCACTTCAGCTTTGATCTTTTCAGACATATCGGGCCTCATTCGGTGGACGTTCTGTTTAATTGGTGGACAGTCTTCTCTTGTAGGTAGACGGTGAACCACAATATCTGTATCGAGTCCCGACATGTCTTCATAGGACCAGGCTAAGATCTCAACATATTCATTTAACAGTTGAACTAAGCGCTCTTTGACACTTGGTTTTAGGTTGGCACCCACTTTAACCTCTTTTCTGTCTTTGGCAGTACCCAAGTTGATAGTCTCTAACACCTCTTCATGGGGCAAAATAGCCCTTTCTTCCTGTTGTAGAAGTCTAGCCAACTCTCCAGGTACTTCATAGTCTTCATCACCTTCGTACTCGGCATGATTGACCAGATCTTCAGAGTCACTGAAGGCCATAGCAGAATTGTTACCCATAGAATCCGGAGTGGAAGGGTACCTGCATTTGTGAGTGTGGGTGTGTGTAAGGGATAGCCACCTTTAAACAAATAAAATGTAAAAAGAAAGACAATGAACACAAAAGTTTATATATGAAAACGTCCATGATTCATTAAAATGGCATATGAAGATGAAAAATCAAGCCCTTACAAATGGACCTATATGCCTCGGGTAAGGCATAAGGCAAAAAGTGTACGAATTGTTTAAAAATTATTACAGACCAACAGAAAATGTTCAAAAGATAAATTACTAATTGATGAAAGTAATGGGAACGAAGTCTTTCGCCTCCCAGTTGTTCAGTTCTCCTTCAATAGTTAGAAAAATCCAATCTTCAAAGTTGCTCTCATCTTTACCATCTTCCAGAGCATGAACTCCATGATGAGTGATCTTCAATGGTGGTCCTCCAGCCTGGGAGTGACGCACATCCTTCTGACTAGTAGCAGTGAAACCCAAGTCGAACTTATTTGTCTTGTAAGGAAAATCTGGCAGTTGACCCCATACTGTGCTTCCTCCTTCCTTGATCGCAACCTTCGCGTCTTTAAGGGATGACATCCGAGACACCGGTTTGGTAATGATGGGTACAAAAGTCATTGTCTTAGCTGCCGTAACTTCAGGAGAAACCTCTTCAAAGTTTTGGAATGGGGTTTCTATGAATTCACCATCTAACTCCACATAGCGGAAATAATTAAGATGGCTTATCATATACTCCTCCTCGCCATGAACTGTTATGATTTTCCCCTGGACTGGGTATTTGAGCATTTGGTGTAGAGAAGAAGTGACTTCCCCAGCGTTGTGGATCCAGGGTCTTCCCAACAAGCAAGAATATGAAGGACAGTTGTCCATCACATAAAATGTAGAGTTGAAAATTTCCGTTCCCACCTTAATTGGGATGTCCACCTCCCCGTGGACCATCCTCTTAGAACCGTCGAAGGCTCTAACAATGATATTGCTAGGCTTTAGGGTCAAACCCTCACAATCCAATCTGTCCAATGCTTTCTTTGGCAGGACATTTAAAGACGACCCAGTATCAACCAGAACGTGAGCAAGAGTGGTCCCTCTGCACTCCACCGAGACATGCAGCACATCATTACGCTTTCTCCCTTTAGATGTTAGATCGACATCGGAGAAGCCAAGACCATTGTCGGCGTTTAGGCTGGCCACACACTCCTGGAACCGGTCCGAGGAGGTTTCTTGAGGCACGTGGGCCGTCTTCAGGAATTTGATCAAGGCTTTGGCATGAGCCTCAGAACAGAGCAATAGGGCCAGCATGGAGATTTTTGAAGGGGTTTGCCCCAGTTGTTCTACGACATCATAGTCGCTTTTCTTAATTATTTTTAAAATCTCATCCATTTCCTTTTGAGTGGTCTCGGGGATGACCAAGGGCTGAGCCCTCGTCCTGACGGTCGCTTCTTGGATCCCCTTACCTTTATACGCAGTAACAGCAGAGGGTACAACTTCAGGAGTAACAATTTCTTCAATAACTGGACTTCGCACAGATATCTTGACTGGCACAGGAGTAACCTTAGTAGCATTTGAGGATTCGAAGATTTCCCTTGGAGGAGAAATCTCCAGAGAGAAGATTCTTCCGCTGCGGGTGATCTTACTTGTCCCCGCAATATTTCCTACGCCAGGAGTCTCTTCATCGGAACTTTCATCAACTGATTCGATCTGCTTAACACCGTGGTAGAAGATCTCTCCTCCATAATTCCACGGTATTGTCTTGTTGGACTTGTATGGGATAGGCCCCGACATTGTTATCTTCAGAGGTACAAACTTTGGATCGGGTGTAATCTTAACAGGTCTTTTGGAGACCTTGGAAAGATTGTCGGAAATGGTGATTATAGCAACATCGTTGATTGGAGTAACAGGAGTAACAAGAGTTTTATTGAAGAGGATTTCTTAATTACCCATCAGGCGTTGGATGCCTGACTTCAATAGCGGACAATCGGATTGCAAGGTCGAACAAAGGTAACAATCTTTTTCACAGCCCGGGAAAATCTCGGCTTTCAACAGATTCATCTTGATCATTGGCAATGGAGTCATTAAGTCATTAACAACAGCAACATAAAGATCTTCTACAATAGCATGGACATTATGACCATGTTTTGGCATTGGAGCGGATATCACATTAGGTTTTTCAGGGGCGTCAAACTCCACCTCCTTGGCATCTATTAAATCCTAGATCTTATTTTTGAGGGCCCAATAATTATTGGTGTCGTGCCCCCACACTGTCCGAATGTTAGGCACACTTTGCATTGGCATGGTAAAAAGGAGAAGTTGTATTCGGATTTTGTGGCGGCTCTCTCAAGGTTGTAAGATTTAACTTCAAGAGATGGGGGAGAACCTGGGCAGGCGTCATGTTTATTTTGGTGAATTGCCTAGCAGGCCTTCCCCCTCTTTGTTGGTTAGTTCTGGGTTGATCATTTCTAGGCTGATCAGATGCAGTCTTTTGGATCATTACAGCCCCCACCGCTGGTCGGCGCTCCACTCTCCCTCGACCTCTTTGAGAGTACACAGTTGACACCTCTTTCTTTGATGGAAAAGGTTTTTTAATGGCAGCGGAAGCAGATGTATCCTTTTGAATTTTACCGCTCTTGATGCCGGCTTCGAATCTTTCACCAGTCAGAATTAGCTCGGTGAACCCTGCATATGAGCTCCCAATCAAGTGGTTAAAGAATGGACCTGACAGGGTCCCCAAAAACATATCCACAAGCTCTCTCTCATACAAAGGTGGTTGCACCCTTCCAGCCAAGTCCCTCCACTTCTGAGCATACTCCTTAAAGCCTTCATTAGAGACCATACCCATACTCTGTAATTGAGTACGAGTAGGTGCTAAATCTGCATTATATTGATATTGTCTGTAGAAGGCAGCAGCCAAATCCTCCCAGTTGTGTACATCAGATCTCTCAAGCTGATAGAACCAATCTAATTGCATACCCGACAAACTATCTTGAAAAAAGTGGACCCATAGATCCTTATCAGAAGAATGAGGTTGGATATTTCTGACGTAAGACCGCAGATGCATCTTCGGACAAGACAAACCATCGTATTTAGCAAATGTAGGCACCTTGAATTTAGGGGGAATCACAATCCCAGCAACCAACCCTAGCTCCTCGAAATCCAGCCCAGGCACTCTTTGTACCTCTATGGCTGCCAAACGCTCTTCCAGATTCTTATACTTGTCGCCTGTAGGAGGGTACTGCTGCTCAGAGTAATCTTCATCCTCTTCTTCTTCTTCAGCCTCAGACTCAGAGGGCACTGCAACTCCCTTTCCTTTGCCAACCCCTTCATCAGATGTTGAGGGTAAATCCAGGACCCTTCTAGCTTTATTCTCAAATCTTCTTCCCAAAGTAGCTACACCCACACTTTTCTTTTTCTTTTTCTCTTTTTCCTTCTCCTTTTCTAACAGTGCTTTAAGATCCTCCTGACCCTTTGCCAAGGTCATGAGGAGTTGTTGGAACTGTGAATTCTACGCTTATAGATCTTTGATCGTCTGCTCTATATCCATCTTGCTGAAATAAACAGCAGAGAGATAAAGAAACCTGGTTGTGAAGACCTGTTTATGCATATGATGAATGATATGTGTTCATGTAATGCATTCAAGGATTCAGAAATTCAAAGTTGTTGCAAACAAAAAGCACACATGTCATATTAATAAGATAGAATTTGTTAGTACATAAATGCCCCATGGGCAAAAATAATACAAAATTCTAATGTAAAAAGACGTTGTGCATCCTCTTTGGTGCAATGTAGGTGTTAAGAGTCTGCTCCTCATGGAGTCGACGAGTAAGTTCTAAAACCTTCTTCTCACTGGCGTAGAAGCTGGATTCAAAAGTGTTCCGTTCTTCCTTGATATGTATCCAACTCTTTTGTAAATCTTTCAATGATGTTGGCATGTCAGGATGTAGGAGGGTGTATGGAACCTCTCCTTCCATAACAGGCTCTTTGATCACAGGGAGAATGTAGGGGTAAGGCATCATAAGACTCTGGGCGCGGGTTCGTACCCACTTGAGCTAAGGCTCAAGGGGGATGGAATTATTCTGTCCCAGTGTCTTACTGTCTACCTTGTTGGGCATCCTCCAAGCTCGGATAAACCTTTGTTGAAGTCCTTGAGCGTCGTTGTCGAAGTCAAAAACCAAGTCTGGAATCAACATGTCATGAGGGCCATCCCTTCGGGCATACCCAAATTGTCTCAGAGCCAAGCAAGGGTTGTAGGTAATTCCTCCTCTAATGCCAAGTAGAGGGACATTAGGGAACTCCCCACAATGATCAATGATGATGACATTTTCTATGGACCGAGAACACCAATGAACATCAGAATATGTAAGAGTCATTAATCGTTGTGACCACCTCAAGCCTTGCTCATTCTTCAAGACTGATTGGGGAAGGTGAGAAATAAACCACCTTGCTAGAAGAGGAGTATAACACATGAGAACACCTATGTTCCTCATTGTTCGTGTGTGAAATGAGTGGAGGATATCCCCAAGCAATGTAGGCACATGATTCTGATATATGAAAATTTTGACAGCATTCACATCTATAAGCTGATCAGGGTTTGGGAACAAGACCAACCCATAGATGAGAAGTGCTACAATCTCCTCAAAAGCTTGCAGATCTAGAGAATTCTAGCATTCTTGTGCCTTCTCAAACAAAAACTTTGCCAAGAAACCCTTGACACCACTTCTGGTTTCCCAATGACCTTTGATATCAGATGGTTGCAAGTGTAAGGCTTGAGCAACATCTTCAGGCTTTGGTTCTCTTTCCGTACCATTGTAGGGTAGTTGATGGAGAATAGGAATCCTCAGGAGTTGAGAAAATTCCTCCAAAGTAGGCACTAGTTGGTACTCAGGAAATGTAAAGCAATGGTGTAGGGGGGAAAAGAACTGGAAGAGAACTTTCACCATGTCTTCTTCAATGTTGGAGTTGACCAAGTTGAGAAGTCTACCATGTCTTTCACTGAAGGGAGAATTCTCTGGAATCTTGGAAGTAAGCTCCTTGAGTTGAGGAGGGATTCTCACAAGGTTGACTTGGATTGTTTTTCTGCGAAGTAATTCCATTACCTACAAAACGGGAACAAAGATGATGATCCAAACCCTTGAAGTGGTTAGTGGATGCATATGATGCTTTATGATGTTCATGATGTATGCACAAGTATATGTACAAACAAATCACACAAGTTCCTAGTTTCAGGCTTGCATGGGGTTTCATAGGTAAGTACCCTCTTGAAGTTTAGTTGGCTCAACCTGTCCTATAAATAGTAACCGGGTTCTAAGGAGCTCAATATCACCGGATTATTTTCTGTGTTCATTGTTTCAGTTTAGCCACTTTACTGGCGACCGAAATATTCCAAGAAAACAACCCTCAATGAGTGTAGTATCGAGTATCTACCAACTTCGAACGTCACCAAAGCCGGTCATCTCACTACCCATAATAAGGCCAAGATGGTCAAGTAAAGGTTCTAAAAGTCCATTAGTGCTTCATGACATCACTCAGCGGCCCCATATTCTCTTTGATTGACTCAAAGGCTACCGGTACCTACAAATATGTCGCACTAATATAGCTATTGCTTCAACCATGTCATTATACCCCCGCACAGTTTATATAACATATTGTTATTTACCTATGAATGTTTCCCAATTCCGGGTAGAGGATTTTAAACCCAAACAATAGAACCAAGTGTAAAGCAATCAAAGCAAACAAAGTAAGCATGTAAAGGTGATCTAAACCCTAAGGTAACCTCACTTTTTAGATTATCCCCAGCAGAGTCTCCAGTTCTGTGATACGGTGGGAGAACTGACTTGAGGTTTTGCGTTTGTGTTCGCAAATGTTTCGGTTTAGCAAGAATCGCCACCGACTTTTTATTTTATCCAAAGGAAAGGTCAAAAAGCACAGGAAAGACCTTTTAGATGTTTTCTTGGGTTCGGGGGGTAGATTATGAAAAGGGAAGGTGCAAGAACCCTTTTCATCCATGGTTATCCATGGGCTCTTAGTTACTTGTTTAGATCACTTGCTTTTGCTTTTCAATTGTTTGAAATGTTGCTTTGTGTGTGGTTTTGAAAATGTTTTGAAAAGAGGCCATAGTTGTGGCAACCTTTGTAATGATTCTTGTTTGAATGTATACAAAGGTGTATTGTATTTTGAAAAGATGTTTCAATGTTTGAAGGTTTTGAAAGTTTGTTTTGAGAAATGTTTTGAAATTGTGTTGTGAGGTGTGTTTGAAAATTGCAAGGATGTTTTTGCAAGTTTTGATCAAGTAACTAAGATTTATCTACCCTATCTAGTCCAAGATCTTTCCTACACATTTTTAACCCTTTTACATTGTTGTTTTACCATTGCATTTGGTAAACAACCTTGTATTTGGATGTTAAACGGGACAGACGTGGGTCATCGTATTGACCATGATAGCAATAGTGCTAAATATCTTTAGCAATTTTTTTTTAGGGACTAGATCATTTTGTATAGGCAACCAAGAAAGCGTCATCGAGGGACTATGATCTTTTGTTTTGTTTTTGTTTTGGCAAGATACTCAACATGCATATTATGGCCATTTTAAAGGCAACAAGTGGATGAAACCCTAAGGGTGCATGTGTGCATGGTGTTATCATTTTCATGCATTTTTGTCTTGTATTAGGTCTAACTATTTGTTTTGATTTTAGATATTGCATGCAAACTCTAATCTCTATCATGGCATATTTGAAAGCATAACTGCGTAAAAGTAATCTAGGCTATTAAAACATTGATATGGGGAGGGGGATACAATTTTGGATAAGGGATTATTTTGCAAGAAATTAAAACTCTAAATTATTACAACCAAATTGAATTTCTTTGCTCAAATGATAAATAACCAATATTTAAATAACCAATGTGTAAAAATATAATATTTAATGTATTAAAAAAGAAAATAAAAAGTTATTTTGTTAAGGGTAAAACCCTAATTTATTTTAAGAAAGTATAATATATATTATTTATGTACAATAAAAAATAAAATGATAAAATATATATAAATGTCAAAAAATAAAAGTATATTAGAAATAATATTATTTTTAATAAGGGTGGAAACCCTAGTTTTTGTTTTAAGATAATATATATTATATTATTTATTTTATGTACAAGAAAATAAATATAAATATATACAAGGATATTAAGAAATAAAAACATGTGAAAAAAAATTATTTTATATGTATAAATAATAAAAATAAAAATATATAATATTTCTATAATATTTATAAGTTTTTATTAAAGAAAATAAAAGTATATACTATTTAATAATTATTTTTATGTTAGAAAAAATAAAAAAAATACAAAATAAAATATGAAAATTTATGAAAATATTTTTAGTAATTTTTTATATTTAGAAAAATAAAATAAAGTTAGAAACTAAAAAAGAAATGAAAATATATGAAAATATAAATCAAATGGGCTGAGGGGTGTAAATAGTAAGTCAGTGGTGCAAATAGCAAGGAAATGACAAGGCCCATCCCAAATTAGCTTCATCTTCAACCTTTGAATCACAAAAACGCGCGCCTGTGTACAAAATCTGGAAATTCTGCATACGTGCTCTAAAGCGAAAACTCATAACACCAAAGTCATAACATTTTTCACGATGATTCCAACCATATAAAGAACTTAATCTAACTCTCAAAGACCAGAGAGAATTTCTCTGGCCCTAATTTTTAACCTAACTTTTTCAGGAAGTTCATCAATCAAATTCTCTCAGCACACTTAACTTAAATGAAATATATGCATATGTACAGCTTAAGGGCTAGGAGTACTACATTTTTTATTCAGAAACCTAAGCCTAATAATTCCTAAATAGAGAGATAGGAAGTTGGAAAATACTTGTTTCAGTTGAACACGAATATGGTAATGTAGAGCTTTTCAGTGAGGCCTGAGATGCTTGGGAGCTTGCTTGAACTTCCTCTGACCTTCCCCAATACTTAGTTTGCTTTGGATTTGCTTGAACAAGCTTGTAGAAGTCAACTTGCACAAGCTGAAAACATAAATGGTGAAGCTTGCAAATGGAGTTACAGTCACTGGCCAAAGGTTGGGATAGCTTCGGTGGGTTATATGGAAGGTATTGGAACAGGTTTGGGGCAAAACGCACGAGTAGTTTTTGTTATGGAACTCAAAGTGAAGAAACTGCCCTGTTTTGCAAGAAGAAGGTGTTTTTGTGTTTTGGAAGGCTTGAGGGTTGGATGACTCGTGTTTATGGCTCAAAGCAATGTGTAAAACTTGTTTCAAATGCTTACAAGAGTTGGTTATAACAGATACTCAAGTTGTGGCTCTTTGGCAAGTTTACTTGTTTTTTAAGTAAAAGTGTGAAATGATATAAGACCGGCCTGTACAGGCTATCTTCCAGCTTGCACTTGGTGATCTTGGCCCCCTAAGTTTGTGGATATTTTTTTCTGTCCAAGATTTTTGTTCAAGGCTCAAGGGATGCAATTTGACATAAAGCAAGTTTTGACAAAAATGGCAATGTTGCCTTTTTGCTATTTTTAGATTAATCCTTTGTGCAAACCTCTAATGATCAGAAAAAAGATTCAATCCATTGAGTTTGAATTTAATTCTTGAGTGTGGAAGGCTTTAGAGACCTGTAATCAAGTACAAACAATGCTGGATGAAAATTGCAACTTGTGTCAACATGAAGCATGCCATGGATCAAAGTGAGTTTTTGCCAAATTCAAACCTTCGATTCTCCCTAACCATAAATGATTTTGGAGAGTTCTCGGACATTTTGGAAAGCTAGTAACATGTTCTAAAATCCATATTTGAAATTAATTTTGAGATTCCAAGTGGAACTCGGTGAAAAATTGCCATGAAGATAGGTCAAAATCATGCCTAAACTAGGGCAAAATTTCACTAAGTTAAAAGTTTCATGGACCCTTGTTCCAAAAATCATAACTTGAGATCCAAGATTCTTTTGAGAAAACTTTGTGAATAAAAGTTGTAGATTTTGTGGAGGACTACAACTTTCATGTTGGAAGTTTGTTTTGAATCCAATTTCATCATGGTGCAAAATTTGGGCAAAGTTGGGAAAAAATAAGAAAATTTCATAACTTAGAAAAATTCTAAGTTATGAAATTTTTCAATCTTAAACCCTAATTTGCAAAATTAGTTTTCTTGATGAACAAGTTTCATGTTTTAACACATATTGATGAAAAATGACCCTTGGCACTTGATTTTGACCAAAAAGTCAAAGTTCGACTTTTCAGTGTACAGTTGATTTTTGATCAGTTGACTGGAAAATTCATTTGTCAACCCAACGCAATTGAGATCTTTTGAACCTTGTGAATAGGTCAAGATGATTCTATTGAGTCCTTGAATCCATGCTTGAACCCAATTTGCCATTGGCTAGGTGAAAAATCAGAAATTGCCCTTCTGCAGTCAAAACCCTAAAAATGACCATTTTGCCCTTTGATGATCTGATCAAATTTTTTGAGGAGTTGTGGTCCAAACTTGATCAAATGGTTCATATGAGCCTATAATATTGATGTGGATCAAAAATTATGAAGTTTGACTGTAAATTGGCCACAAATGACTTTTTCCCCAATACAGCTGATTTCTAGGTCAACTGTCCAATTGACTGGGCAAAAATTTGATTCAAGGCTTGAAACTTGGTATGAGCAATCTTATAAGTCCAACATGAAGCATGAAAGTCACATTGAGCATTAGAAGTCCAAAATTCCTTGTGCAAACCCAAACCCTAATTTAGGTCAACAGTGCAAGGAGATGTCTTGAGTAGAGCAAACCCTAGCTTGGTCTTGAGTTCAAAGAGTCTTGTGAGGAGAAATCTTGATAAAATGAGAGGGAAAATTTTAGGGTACAACATCCACTATCACCAAACATGGGAAATCTTACCGTCTTATTATAATAGTTGATATGAACATAATTGAATTCCAACCAGTTCATTCCAAGAATAGCATCAATTTGGTGTAAAGGTAGACACACCAGATCCATCACAAAATTCTTGTCATAGATAGATAAAAGACACTTCAAATAAACTAGAGTAGTAGTAACAGAACCTTTAGCTAGATGCTCCACTACCATTCCCCCATTCATATCAGACAATTTTAACCTCAACATAGTAGCAAAGTAAAGAAAAATAAATGAATGAGTAGCACCAGTATCTATAATAGAAATTAACTCAGTATTGTTAATAAAACAAGTACCTATGATTAGATTGTCTTTCTTGTCAACCTCAACACCATTCAAACCAAACACTATGCCACTAGTCGGAGCAACTACAATTTTCTTGGGTTTCTAACACCGGGTACTGATGTGACCTTGCTCACCATAATTGAAACAAGTCGGACCTTCATTCTTGAACTATGTATTGCAATGACCAACCTTGCTTTACTTGTAACATCTTAGCAATTTATTGGTACAAGCATTAGCATGATGTCCTACTTCACCACACCGAGAGCACTTCGTAGAAACGGGAGCTCCTCCCCCACTTGGATGTTTCTCATTATAAGCTCTTTGCTTCCCTTTATCAGCTAGAGCAGCATACGGCTTACCACGATTTTGATTCTTCCCTTTCTTCTCATTATAATTCTTATAATAAGAAGCTTTATCCCTACTATCTTGATCAAAGATCCTACACACATTCACCAGCTCAGGAAACTGACAAATTTGAAGATACCCAATACCTTTCTTGATCTCTAGATGCAGTACATTCTCAAACTTAATTCACTTCGACACTCAACTATTGGAATGTTATAGTGCAAACATAATTTCACTAGCTCCTCAAATCTAGTTGCATACTCAATAACTGTTGAATTTCCTTGCCTCAGCTCAAAGAATTCGATTTCCCTCTTACCACACACATCTTCTAGAAAGTACTTATCCAAAAAAGCAGCTCTGAACACATCCCATGTAATCTCTATGCCCAAAATCTCCATCCTCTGGCGTGTATTATTCCACCAATCTTTACCTTCTTCCTCCAACATGTGAGTACTGAACTACACTTTCTGATCTTCCGTACAAATAACCACTCGGAAAATCTTTTCAATACCCTTCAGCCATGTCCATGCACAATCAGCATCGTGCCTGCCCTTGTAGATTGGTGGGTTGTTCTTCTGGAATCTTCCCCAAGAACGAGCCTCATCATCAATTCCTCCATTCTGATTCTACTGTCCATGTTGGTTCTGCATTTCCTGAGCCATGGCTTCCAAAGCATTAGCAATCGTGTTATCATTTCTTCCTTCAACCATAACTCTACGCATAGACAACCAACATTAGAACCATCAACACATCGACAATATTCTGATAATAATTAATTAACAAGGAATATACATCATATAAATCCTGGTCGGATGAAACGACTCACTCTGATACCATTGATGTAACACTCTTCTAAACCAAACTAAAAAAATATAATTATTTAAAATAATATCAAATTAATACAACAAAAGGGAATCACATTTTATTCGTGAAATAATCATACGTGCTAGTCTTACTCTGTAACACATGTTTTCAAAATTATTCATGACATATGCATCATCAATGTTTCAAATACTTGCAGCAGAATCATAGTTCAAACAAGTTTCATTAAAAACACTTCATAGTTCCCCATGATTAATGGTTCACAATTCAACATAATTTAAACTCCATGAAAACAATTTAAATGTCATAACAATACAAGAACAACACAAGTTTTAAATAAAACGTTCACGTCCCTGATGTTATATATCAGAGCAAGACCTTCTAACTCAAGAAAATAAAACACACTCTAAAGCTATTATTCCAAGCCTCTGGGGACTACTCCTGATTACCTGCATGTTGCCCATGTAGAGGCAACATTCAAGCAAAAAGGGTGAGTTTATCACAATCATTATATAAGATATAAGTAATAGACATAGCAGAATAAACCTAAAGTATCACAACATAGACTTAACACTATTATATTCCAAGTACATCAACAATCATACAAATTCAACAACACAATACAACATCATCAATTCAAGAACCATGTGTGATCGGTGGATTTAGAACTGACTGTTTAACGCTGGTTCGCGAAATGTCGCGGAAGCAAGAGTCGCCACCGTCTTTTATTTTCTTCAACATGGACAGGACAAAAGCACAGCAAAATTCCTTATGAGATAGTTTCTCGGTTCGGGAGGTAGATTTATAGAAAGGGAAGGTGTTAGCACCCTTTCTATCCATGGTTATCCATGGGCTCTTAGATACTTGCTCTTATGTTTTCAAAGTGTTTGCTTTTCAGAATGTGAGTGGGTTTGAAAAAGTTTCATTGAAAGATTTTGGAATAACTCTTGTATCTGTCCTCAAGAGTGTTTGAAAAATTGTTTTGAAAGCTTTTTGAAAGTGTCGGTGTGAAAAGGTTTTTTGTTTTATTTTTGAAAAGAGCAAGTATCTATGAGTCATCTACCTACCCTAAGGAATTAAGCTGTGTAAATGTCCTTAAGGTAGTGCCATCCCACCATTGAGAGGTAGGTAGCACCACCGTTGGAGGTGTTCGGGTCAATTCGAGTGTAGGGACAGTGTGGTCACCGAAGCAACAGTAGGACACCTTAGAAGCTACCCTTATGTCCTTGATCCTTTTTTAATCTGAGGCAACCGTTTCGAGGCAACTATTTCGAGGCAACTGATTCGAGGCAACCGTTTCGAGGCAACTTGTTTCGAGGCAACTGGATCATGGACATAAGGACCGCTAAAACGTCCTATACTTGACGACCACGTTTCGAAGGCAACATGGGAGGCGTACCCTAGAAGTGGTGTGTGTATTTGTGTGTTGTTTTCAGTTTACATTTATCTTTGAACATGTATCATTGTGAGCTACGGGTTGATTTTATTTGTCATACAAATCTTGTCATGCATAATTAACAGTTTAATAATTTGCGGGAAGTAAATTGCGGAAAATTAAATCTAAGCTATTACAAGGTGCGGGTCTATACATCGCCAAAATACAAAGACCCGTTTTTGATAAAAATGCGGAAAGTAAAAAAAAGAAGACCTAATTACTATTACATCCGGAAAGCAGTTACATAATAATTGATAAAGAAAATAATGCGCGAAAAGAATAAATTGGAACGTCCGAGGGTTTTGACCTTTTGCTTGAAATTAAATTAAATTAAAGTCTAATTATTATTTAATTAAAGAAAGGTGTTTTTTTGTGTTTTTTGTATTTAATTAATATTAAACCTAAAACTAATTATTTAAATAAAAGAAAAAAGTATTTTTGGTTTTTTAATGTCTTTAATGAAAAATAAAAATAAAATAAAATAAAGTCAAAAGTTAGTAAAACCTAATTCTAATTTATTTTATTTATTATGAAAAAGCCAAAATTAAACCTAATTAAACTAAATTAATTTTTTAGAATTTATTTACAAAAAATAATTAATAGTGAAATTACTAAATAATAATAATACTAAAAATGTTAGTTTTCTGAATTTTATTATGAAAAAAATGTTAATTGGTTAGTGATTAATAAAAAGAATAACAATTAATTAATTAAAGGAAAATAATAAAAATAGAGAGAGAGTTTAGGAGTATATGAGCCTGATTGGAGGGGTGAAACAGCTATTGGCGTCATGTGTAAACTGTTTTGTTTTGGCCATTTGTGTTTTGGCTTTTGGCCATTTGTGTTCTGGCTTTTGCCATTTGTGTTCTGGCATCAACGTTCCTTAACCTTCTCAGGATGTCTGTCTCGCCACGTATTGGTGTCATGTGTAAAATATTCTGTTTTGACCATTTGGCTTTTGGCTTTTGGCTTTTGGGCGTTTGTGTTTTGGCTTCAACGTTCCTTAATGAACCTGCATGAGATCCTGTCTAAAATCTGCAGTGTTGAATCTCATGAACACATTAAATAAAATCATAAAATGCAAATAAAGCCAATATATGAAGAAATTTAATGTTTAAGCACAATATGGCATGTATGAATGATTATACCCTTTTGATCATGGAGATCAAATCAATCTTACCCTTACTGGAAAAGTAGTGACACGAATGCTTTTATGCCCTTTTGATCATGGAGATCAAGCCAGCCTTACCCTTACTGAAGAAGTAGTGAGATGTTGGTTTGTAACTGAGATGGTTTGTTTGTAGTGAGAGAGGGATTTGTAATAAGGATTTCAAGGTTTTAGGGTTCTTGAAAGAATTTGATATTCTAACAGTGTTGTGGCGAGTTTTTTTTCTCTCTTTCTCTCCTTTGTGTGAAAAGAATGTGATTATATAATGGAAATTATGGTAAAGAAAATGGGCTTTGAATGTGCAATTGGGCCTCCAATGTTCACTTGAGTTCGTCACTTTCCAGGCCAAATCGCAGGGACTTAAGTGCAATTTTTGAAGTTGAAATGTGAAAACAAAATGTTGCCGATATCGAGAACTAACTCCTGTCCGAAAATCAGCTCAATCGGATAAAAGGTGAATTAGTTATGAATTTTTGAAGTTTCAGTTCAGACAAACTTATTTTGGGCTCCAGTGTCGACTCTGATACGTTCTTCAATAAAAAACTGGTATTGATCGGAGCATAATTCGGTCTCGACTTTTGTAGAAAAGTTGTAGATCTATGAGTCAGTGGCCTTGTGTAAAAATATGAGCTCAATCCGATAAAAATTGACCGAGTTATGAATTTTCGAAGTTTCGGCTCAGATGAAATAATATTCAGCATTCAGGATTTTCAGCGTATCACGCACTCTGAGCAAAAAACGAAGGCCTTTTGAATACCGTTTGAACTCAATACCTTCTGTGAAAATGTAGCCAACTCAATTTGTGAAATTTTGGCGCCGGAACCAGCTCGATACGATGAAAATCGACCAAGTTATGATTTTCTGAACATGACGCAAATAAACTTCAGTCACAAATTTTCTGTATGAAAATACTTGATAAATCCACATTTTTGAAGATCTTCTGATCGAAATTGGCTTCCAGCCGTGAGAGATGAAAACGTAGATAATGTCAAGACGGAAGTTTGGCCACCGGAACGGGTTCAGAACGAGTCACGATCTTCAAGTTATGAATTTTTTAGCGCGTAAAAATTGCACTTTCAACACACTTTTTCACCATATTTCTTCAAGAAAACTCGCACATTCTGATACCTTCTTTAAAGAATTGACTCTTGAGCCGAACCTGAATTTGAGAATACGTTATCAGAGATATCTTGGTGAAAGAACACCTGAATATGATGCGCCGGGTTGGACTTGTGAATTTTTCTTGAAATGTTTTGAGAAATATGGGAGGGCAAATTTTGGGGTACAACAGTTGCCCCTGTTCAATCTTCTTAAACCTGAGGATGTAGATTGGCTTGTGTTGTACCCCAAAATTTTCCCTCCCATTTCCTCAACATTTTCTCATCACAAGACCTTTGAAGATCAAGATCCAGTTAGGGTTTCCTCTGCTCAAGACTTCTCCTTGCACTGTGGACTCAAATTAGGGTTTGTGTTTGCCCAAGGATGTTTTGATCTAAAATGCCTAAGATTACTTTCATGCTTCATGTTGGACTCCCAAGTTTACCCATACCAAGTTTCAAGTCTTGATTCCAAGTTTTGCCCAGTCAATTGGACAGTTGACCTAGAAATCAGTTGTATTGGGGAAAAAAGTCAAATGTGGCCAATTGACAGTCAAACCTCATGAAATTTGACCCACATCAACATTATGAACTCATATGGACCATTTGATCAAGTTTGGATCACAATTCCACAAGAAATTTGATCAGATCACCAAAAGGGCAAAATGGTCATTTTTAGGGTTTTGACTGCACAAAGGCAATTTTTGACTGTTTGACCTAACCAATGGCAAACCAAGTTCACATATGGGCTCAAGGACTCAATGAAATGGTCTTGACACATTCATCAAGCTCAAAAGATCCCAAGTACACAAGATTGACAGTTGAATTTCCCAGTCAATTGATCAATTTTGACTGTATACTGAAAAGTCAAACTTTGACTTTTTGGTCAAAATCAAGAGTCAAGATTCATTTTTCATTAAAACTTGCCAAATCATGAAACTTGTTCACCAAGAAATCACAAAATGCAAATTAGGGTTAGAAAATGGAATTTTTCATAACTTAGAATTTTTCTAAGTTATGAAAAACCCTAATTTTTTCCCAACTTTGCCCCACCTTTTCACCAAGATCCATTTGGATTCAAACAAAAGTCAAAACATGAAAGTTGTAGCTTGTTGCACAATCTACAACTTTGATTCACAAAGTTTTCTCATTTGAAGCTTGTATCTCAAGTTACAATTTTTTGAATAAGGGCACTAAACCATTTTTAACTTAGTGAATTTTTAACCTATTTTGACAAGGTTTTCTACCCCACTTCAAGGCCACTTTTCATACCCTTCCACTTGGAATTTTGATTTTCATTTCAAAGATGGATTGTAGTACACATTCCAAGCTTTCCAAAATGTCCAAGAACTCATCAAACAACCTCATAACTTGAGAGATTCGAATTTCACAAGTTGGCAAAATCCACTTTTGAATGGTTCATGAGCATGTTCATAACTTGGACCATTTTCAAATCAGCATAGTTTGTGCTACATTGCAGGCCCTAAAACCCTTTGACACTCATAAATTTAATGCAAAACCATTGAACCAAGTTGTTATTCTAAGCCTTTGGTCATTACACAAGGAATTAAGCCTAAACTAGAAAAAGCACTATTTCCATTCTTGAAAAGAAGAACTTTATGTCAAGTTTGCAATCCAAGTGGTACAATCAAGATCTTCTTGGCACAAGTTTGTGAGCAAATTGCACTGATCAAGGCAAGGGATAGAAGCATAGTGGGAGGGCCTGTACAGGCTAGAACCATCAACTTGCTTTTGTTGCTTAACATAGAAGAAAAGTCCATAACTCATATCATCTCTCATCTCAGCTTAGGAACACAACACAAAAGCTATCAAACATATTACACATAACATATCCAAGCTAACACACGAGTTTTTGACCTCCAACACACCCTCCATCTCAGAATCATCCTCAAACTGCAAAAACAGAGTTGCCTCTGCAGTTTGAGTGCCAACTTCCATTTCCTTCGAGCATTCTTGTCCAAACCTGTTCCTCTACCTTCCTTACAACATATGCAAGCTAACCATGGCCTAAAACCAGACCTGTAATCACCCTAACAGTTTCCACCATTTTCATTTTTTCCTTTTGCAGTTGAAGTTCCATAGTTTGATTCAGAAGCTCTCAAGACAAAGTAAGCATTGAAACAGCATCCCTGGACCTCAAGGAAGCTTTTCCAATCATTACATTGCACTGAAGGTTCCTCATTCTCCAGATAGAAGTTCAACTGCACAGGTAAAACTTTGAACTCGTATCTCTCTTATCATGCATCTTTAGTCTTAAGTTTGTGAAGAAACAAGGTTCTACTCATAGCCCTGAACATGTACATATCTTTACATTTCATTTCTTTTGCCTGAGTAGGGAGAATTTGTAGTTTAAAAATGGCAGAAAAATTAGGTTAGGATTTGGGGGAGGAGAAATTCTCCCTCATCTTAGAGAGTTAGGTCAAGTTCCATACATGGTTAGAATCGTCTCTTCATGCTGAGCATTTGTTGTGTTATGAGTTTTTGCTAAAAAGCCAGGAATCAAGAGTTGGACATTGAAGAACAGAGGCGCGCATTTTTTCAAATGCTTGTGCTGGAGGTTGAAGACAGTAGCATTGGGCTGGGCCTGTGTATCTTTTTCTTATTCACACCACTAAATTGCTAATACACCCCCTGAGTCCGTTTGCCTTATTTTTATTCTTTTTTGACTTTTTCTTTTTTGTTTGACTTTGTTTATTTTTTCTCATGACATAAAAAAAATAAAAATATTTTTTCCATCATTTTTTGAATATATGGCATATTTAATTGATTATTTCCTTTGTTTATACTTAAGTATATACATATGTTTATTTAGAATAAAAATACAAAAATAGTGTAAATACTTTTCATTTTTTATTTACCTTCTGAAAATATTTCACATAAAAAAAATATATTCCTTTTATCTATTTTATCAAAATATTAAATAAATATTTATTTTTGTGTATCATACATATTTAAGGTTTAATATATATATATATATATATATATATATATATATATATATATATATATATATATATATATATATATATATATATATATATATATATATATATATATATATATATATATATATATATATATATATATATATATATATATATATATATATATATATATATATATATATATATATATATATATATATATATATATATATATATATATATATATATATATATATATATATATATATATATATATATATATATATATATATATGTTTATTAATATATTTAAGATAAAAATATAAAAAATACTTGAATTTTTTATTTTATTAATATTTGATACAAAAATACTTTTTTCCATAATATACTTCATTTTATTTTATTTTTATAAATAATAAATAAATAGTTGTATTAAATTAGATAATAATGCATTTTCTTTCAAAAATTAGGGTTTTTGCCCTAAATTCAAAATACTCCAAAAATAATATAATTTTTATTTTCTTTTCTCTTTTACATAAGTAATATTTTTTTCATACATACAAAACATTTCTTTTTGCATCTTGCATCCTTATTTAATTTTTGTACATTATTTACATTGCAAACATTCAAAATGATGTAATAATTTAGATTTAAATTCTTGTCAATATCCCCATTTGAACATTTGTACCCCCCTTCCCATATTTGGTTTTGTAATAGCTTAGTAATTTTAAATTTCGCACTTTATTACTTTCTAATGATAACATGTTAGAATTAGGGTTTGTATGCGAAAAAACGAAAAAAATAGTTTGACCTAATACAAGACAAATGAGCATGAAAATAAACAACACATCTCACACTTGCACCCCTAGGGTATTCCACTTGTTGCCTTCAATAATGGGCCATATTGTATGTTGAATTTCTTTGGGCAAAGCAAACAATTTGAATGATCATAGCCCCTCGACAAAACTTTTCAAAACAAACAAAAAACAAATGATCAAGTCCCTTAAAGAAAATTGCCCAAAGACATTTAACGCCGTTGCAATTATGGTCTAAACGATGACCCGTGCCTGTCCCTTTCACATCCTAACACAAGATTGTCCACCAAATACAATGGTGGAACAAACTTGTTAAAAGGGTTAAAACATAGCAATAATCTTTTGAGAAATTTAGGAGTAGATAACCTCTTAGTTGCTTGAATCAAACTTGCAAAACAAAACACTTGCCTAATTTCAAAATCACACATCACTACACTTTCAAAACAACTTCCAAAAACAAATGAAAACTTTTTCAAAAGACATACATCTTTGTATACATCCCCACATGGATCATTACAAAGGTTGCCACCACATTGGCCTCTTTTCAAAAACATTTTCAAACCCACACACTCAAGCACCATTTAAAACAATTGAAAACAAAGGCAAGTGATCTAAGCAAGTAACTAAGAGCCCATGGATAACCATGGATAGAAAGGGTGCTAATACCTTCCCTTTCTATAATCTACTCCCCGAACCCAAGAAAACATCTCAAAAGGTTTTTGCTGTGCTTTTTTAACCTTTCCTTAGGATAAAATAAAAAGTCGGTGGCGACTCTTGCTAACCGCAACATTTGCGAATACAAACGCAAAACCCAAGTCAGTTCTCCCACCGTATCACAGAACTGGCGACTCTGCTGGGGACAACTTAAAAAGTGGAGTAACCTTAGGGCTTAGATCACCTTTGCTTTCAATTGCTTGCTTTGTTTGCTTTTATATTTGTGGGCTTTGCATCGGAGTTCATAGATCCTAACCCGGATCTGGGATATACCTTTTTTAGGTAGCATAATCTGTGAGGGACCTGTCCGGCGTAGACCGACATGGGTGAAGCAGTGGCTACGTTGGTGTGGCATCTTAGTCTGTACCTATATCCCTTGTGTTGTAACGGGGAGAATATAGGTCTTCTAAGGGGTCATTAAACACCAACAAACCTTAGAACCCTAAACTGACCAACTTGGCTATTAGGACAGTAGCAGTATGCTACACTCATTGAGGCTAAACTCTCGAGATGGTTCTGGCCGCGAGAAAAGATTGCGATGCTGGAGTTATGACCGATTGAGGGTAGCCAATGATTTGAGATCCTCTAGAACCCGGTTACTTTTGATAGGACAGGTTTTAACCGACAAAACCAAAAGAGGGTAATACCTGAAACTCATGCTGGCCTGAAACCTAAGGGTGTCTTGTGTGACTTGTGTGCCTTATTTGCCTATGTGAATACTTGCGGTGTGTTTCATCATAGCATCATGCCATCATACCATTGCATGCATCCTGTATAAAAGGCTAACCCATTTCAAAGACAAAAAGGTTTCATCTTTGCTCTGTTTTGCAGGACATCATGATGCCCGTGCGTAGAAATACTGTCCGGCTCAACTTTGTTCAACCACCAGTTTTACTCAAGGATTTGGTTGGAAGGATTCCAAACACTACCTCCTTCATCAACAGACATGGCTCTCTCCTTGGCTTGATCACTGCAAAATGGGACCAACAACTGATAAGTGTTCTGACCCAGTTTTATGACCCTCTGTACCATTGTTTCACCTTTCAAGACTTCCAGCTGGTTCCTACCCTGGAAGAATTTTCTTATTTGCTTGGGATTCCTGTCTTGGAACAAACTCCATTCACTGGCTTGGAAAAGACTCCTAGGCCTGAGGAGATTGCTGCAATTCTCCCCTTGACCAAGGAAGAGGTTTTGTCCAACTGGGAAACTAGAAATGGGATCAAGGGCTTTTTGGTCAAATTTCTGGTTGGCAAGGCTAATGATTTTTGGAATGACTTGGACTTCAAGGCATATGAGGATATTCTAGCTCTTTTGATCTATGGTCTGGTGCTGTTTCCCAACCCTGACACCTTTATCAGTATCCATGTCATAAGGATCTTCATGTCTCGGAATCCGGTACCCACTCTTTTGGGTGATATTCTACAACAACTCTATGCTCGTACTGCTCGAAAACAGGGAACCCCGTGGTGTTGTGCTCCTTTGCTAGTAAGGTGGTTTATTTCGCACCTTCCTAAATTCGTGTTGAAGAATGAAGAAGGAAAAGGTTGGGCTCGAAGGTTAATGTCTCTCACTGATAATGACATCACCTGGACTCTCAGAGGTTTGGATGAGGTGGCTGTTATTGACCGTTGCGGAGAATACCCTAATGTTCCGCTGATTGGTATCCAAGGAGGAATCTCTTACAATCCATGCTTAGCCCTTCGACAGTTTGGAAGAGCCAGAGGAGATGGGCCTCATGAAATGCTGGTTCCTCACTTCCATTTTGAGTTTCAGGCAGACAGTGACAAACTACGCCAGGGATTCATTAGAGCTTGGGACAGAATCCACAAAGCTGACCCACATGAGTTGGGACCAAAGATTTCTCTACCAATGGAGCCTTATTGCAAATGGGTCTGCATCCGTGCTCAAAAGTTAGGTATGCCCTACAAAGCTGTTAGACCCCTCATTCTTGAGTCTCCTGATGAAGATGGGGTTCCTCCAACTGTCCTCCCTCCTCAGATACCTACTGATTTTGACACCATGAAGAGATCTTGGGCGCAGCTAAAGGAAGAACGGGATTTCTATCGGGAGAAGTTCAACGAGCAGGAACGGAAGATCTAGAGGCTGACTAAGCAATTGGAGGAAGAACGGGTCCTGAACAACTACATCAGCACTGAAAAGAGGAGGCCATGGGAGCATTGATGAGCTTTGATTGTTTCCTTTTGTAGTTTATTTCCTTTCCAGTATTTTTCATTCCTGTAATGCCTAAGGGCAAGTTGTTGAACAATTGAAAATTTTAATCTAATGAAGTGTGTTTCCCTTTTTGTCTACAAAGTTGAATCTTGTTTGTCTTTGAAAACATAAAACATACGCATTCCATTACACCATATGCATAGCAGGTACCCTATTTCACAGGTTGCTTAATCTTCTTCGCTGTTTGTTTGCACAGTCATCATGAATCCAGACTCCTCCAGTGAGCAAGCAATCAAGGCCCTTCAGGCCCAAAGTGCACAGTTCCAAGAGATGGTCCTAAGCCTAGCCCAAGGTCAGCAAGAGTTGAAGACTCTACTCCTGAAGAAGAAGAAGAAAAAGAGGACTGCATTGTTCAACACCGGACGCAGATTTGGGAACACACTCCATAATGAAGCTGATCCAACCACTTCTTCTGCTGAGAAAAACAGTCCCCAAGGGGGAGGAGCTCCTAGTCCCGCAGTCTCCGACAACGAGACGGACTATAACGACGAACAATACCCACCTGCTGCTGACAGATACAAACAATTGGAGGACCGCTTGAGCGCCATGGAAATTCAGAACGTGCCGGGGCTAGATTTCGGAGATTTGGGGTTATCTTCTGGGGTACTAATTCCACACAAGTTTAAGGCGCCTGCCTTCGCCAAGTATGATGGGGTCTCCTGTCCAAAGCTATATCTAAGGTCGTACGTAAGGAAAATCCAACCTTACACGGAAGATAAGAACCTCTGGATTCACTTCTTCCAAGATAGCCTCTCGGGGTCACAGCTTGAATGGTTTTACCAATTAGATGGAGCTAGCATCCGACACTGGGAAGATTTGGCAACCGCATTCTACAGACAATACCAATACAATTCCGATCTCGCTCCTACGCGTACCCAACTCCAGGGTATGTCTCTAGGAACGGGTGAAGGGTTCAAAGAGTACGCTCAAAAATGGAGAGATTTGGCTGGCAGGGTGCAGCCTCCATTGACTGATCGTGAGCTGGTTGATATGTTCCTTGGGACATTGTCTGGTCCGTTTTTCAATCATTTGGTTGGTAACTCCTCCGCTGGGTTTATAGATTTAATATTGACGGGAGAAAGAATTGAAGCTGGCATCAGGTCAGGCAAGATACAAAAGGCTGCCTCCACAAGTGCTGAGAAGAGGCCGTTTAAGAAAGAAGCAAGTGCCGTCTATGGTCCTAGAAGACAAGTCAAGCCCGAAAGTCGCCAAGCCGTCAATGCTTTGGTCATCTCAAAACCTGTTGCTGCTCCTCAGCAGTACAATCAACAAAGAAGTGAAAGGCCCAAGAGGCAGTATACTCGGCTGAGTATGACTTTATCTCAAATTTTACCCCAACTGTTATCCACCAACCTGGTGACCCTCAAAGAAGCTCCTAAGGTCGTCAACACTGTGTCTCCTAAGTATAACCCAAATGCCCGGTGTGCTTATCATTCTGATAGTCCCGGGCACACTACTGATGATTGCTGGGCCTTGAGAAACAAAGTGCAAGATCTGATCGATGCAAAGGAAATTCAGTTTGAAGCGCCGGAGAGACCAAATGTCGTGACTGCTCCTATGCCCTAGCATAGAGTAAATGCCGTTGAGGAAGAAGTGTACGCTGTTTCGATAGATGAAGTTGTTACCCCTCTGAAGACCGTTAAGAAGAACCTACTGCAGGCCGGTTTATTTCCGGGTTGCGGTGAAGGTTGCCTGTTATGTGCTGTTTCCCTATCTGATTGTCCCTTGCTGAGGTTAGGCGTCCAAAGCCTAATGGATAGCAAGGAGATTCTGTTTAAGAAGTCTGCTGTTCATTTGATTCCGATAAAAGAAGTTTATGTGGTCACCATCTTCAAAAATCCAATCAAGGCTCTCCCGAAGAAGCCTGTTCAAATCATGACTGTTGCACCTGTGATTATTACTGTCCCGGGGCCTCTCCCCTACATATCCGATAAAGCTGTCCCCTGGCATTATGGGGCAGACGTGTATGTAAATGGAATCAAACAAGAATTCGACGCTGGCGCCAGTATCTGCGATATCACTGGTCCAGCCAAGGTCACCCGCAGTGGCAGGCTCTTCTCGCCTGACATTGCACCGCCCGCTATTCGAAAACCCCTCCTTATAAAACCTACAAGTTTACCCGTTCCTGTTGCTGATCAAGTTGTGTCCCCTGCTACCGAGTCATCAAATGCTCGGGGCAAAGGGATTGAAGAAGAGCCTGCCCGGATGGAGGCACCAATACCCATAAATGCTGAGGCCTCCCGACAAGAAATGGAGGAGATTCTGAAAATAATAAAGAAAAGCGATTTCAATGTTGTCGAGCAGCTGGGGCATACGCCCTCCAAGATCTCCTTGCTCTCCTTATTGCTATGCTCCGAGGCCCATGCTAAGGCCTTGATCTCATTTCTCAAGACGGCCCATGTGCCGCAGGAAACGTCTGCAGTCCAGTTCACTGATTGCATAGCAAATCTGACAGCAGACAATGGCTTGGGTTTCTCAGATGCTGACCTGACTGCGAAGGGAAGAGACCACAATGATGCCCTGCATGTCTCTATCGAATGCAGGGGCACTACTCTGGCGCATGTATTGGTGGATACTGGTTCTTCCTTGAATGTCCTACCGAAAAAGGCTTTAGACCGTCTGGATTATGAAGGCCTGGAATTGAAACCCAGCAATATCATCGTCAGGGCCTTCGACGGTTCCAAAAGGATGGTTCATGGAGAGGTTAACATCCCTATTCGTGTGGGCTCTCAAGTGTTTGACTCTACCTTTTATGTGATGGATATACGTCCGTCGTACTCTTGTCTGCTGGGTCGACCTTGGATCCATAAAGTTGGGGCAGTGACCTCCACCTTGCACCAGAAGCTGAAGTATCCCGTCAGGGGGAAGATCGTCACTGTGCAAGGAGAAGAGGAGTATATGGTGAGCCATTTGAATTCCTTCAGATACATTGAGATGGACGGGGAGTTCATTGAAACCCCCTTTCAGCATTTCGAGGAGGTACATCCAATTTCAGCAGCTGCAGAGACAACAGTTGAAGAGAATGTTTTCTTAAAGATGGCTTCCCTAAGGGATGCCCGGGCTGTGGTTCAGAAAGGCAATTGTGCCAACTGGGGTCAGCTTCCTAACTTCACTCAGAAGAACGACAAGTTTGGGCTAGGCTTTACTGCAGAGGCTCAGAAGGCTGTGCGCAAAGAGAAGATCAGAAAGGCTCCAGTGTTTATCTCCAGCTCAAGGGTGAATGCTATCGAAGAGGATGTAGAGGAAGCTGAGTTTGACAGTTGGGTCTACCCGACTACCAGCAACGGACCAAGCAACTGGACGGCAAAGGATTTTACCCCTATCACATTTGTCACGCAGTAATTAATTTCTTTTGATTTCCAATTTGTAACAAACAATATGTTAAAACTTTGTTGGCTCGGTGTCCTACCCGGGGCATCGTAGCTCCATTTGTGAGGGCTTTTTTGTATGACATTTTCATATATCATCAATCAAAACATTGGACGTTTGTTGCATTTCAAATCTTGTGCTCTTTTCCTTTCTGTGTTATATATATTGCAAAACAGCTATATTTACACACACTCACTTATACAGGTTTCAATCCACTCTGGATCTCACTGGTAACAGCTCTGCTACCGCCAGTTATGACTTCGAAAATCCGATCAACTTGGCCGAAGACGAAGGTGAAGATGATTGCGAAGTGCCTGGTGAACTCGCAAGACTGCTACTCCAGGAAGAGAGGGCTATTCAACCACATGAAGAGCCTGTAGAAACAATTAACTTGGGTACTGAGACAGATAGGAAAGAGGTCAAGATTGGTGCCAATCTAGAGCTCAGCGTGAAGCAACGATTGATCCAAATGTTACAAGACTACGTGGAGATTTTTGCTTGGTCCTATGAAGATATGCCTGGTTTGGATGCCGACATTGTGGTTCACCACCTGCCAACCAAGGAAGATTGCCCTCCGGTAAAGCAAAAAGTCCGACGAATGCGTCCAGAGATGTCTGAAAAGATCAAGGCCGAGGTTATGAAGCAGTTTGATGCCGGGTTCCTTGCAGTGACTTCTTACCCTCAGTGGGTTGCCAATGTGGTGCCGGTGCCGAAGAAGGACGGTAAAGTCAGAATGTGTGTCGACTACAGGGACTTGAACAGGGCAAGCCCCAAGGATGACTTCCCCCTACCTCACATTGATGTCCTTGTTGACAATACCGCTCAACACAAGGTGTTCTCCTTCATGGATGGTTTTTCAGGGTATAATCAGATCAAGATGGCTCCAGAAGATATGGAGAAGACTACCTTTGTAACTCAGTGGGGCACCTTCTGTTATAAGGTCATGCCATTCGGATTGAAAAATGCTGGGGCAACCTATCAACGTGCCATGGTTGTCTTATTTCATGATATGATCCATCATGAGATTGAGGTATACGTTGATGACATGATTTCAAGGTCTCAAACTGAGGAGGAGCACCTTGACCATCTGAGGAAGTTATTTGACCGACTCAAGTTGTACAAGCTGAGATTGAATCCCAACAAATGCACCTTTGGGGTGAGGTCCGAAAAATTGCTAGGTTTCATTGTGAGTGATAAAGGTATTCAGGTAGACCCTGCCAAGGTAAAAGCCATACAAGAGATGCCGACTCCAAAAACAGAGAAAGAAGTCAGAGGCTTCCTGGGACGATTGAATTACATTGCCCGATTCATCTCACATCTGACTGCTACTTGTGAGCCAATCTTCAAATTACTGAAGAAAGATCAAGTAGTACGCTGGAACGATGAATGTCAGGCCGCCTTTGAAAGGATAAAGGAATATCTCCAAGAGCCACCCATTCTTATGCCACCGGTGGAAGGAAGACCTCTGATACTATACTTGACAGTGCTTGATAATTCAATGGGGTGTGTGCTGGGGCAGCATGACGAGTCTGGCCGAAAAGAGCACGCTATTTATTACTTGAGCAAAAAGTTTACCGACTGTGAGTCTCGTTACTCACTGCTTGAGAAAACTTGTTGCGCTCTTGTATGGGCTGCTCGCCGGCTGAGACAGTATATGCTGACTCACACTACTCTATTGATTTCAAAAATGGATCCCATCAAGTACATATTTGAAAAGCCCGCTCTGTCTGGAAGAATAGCGAGATGGCAAATGATCTTGACAGAATATGACATCCAGTATACAACTCAGAAAGAAATTAAGGGAAGTGTACTGGCAGATCATTTGGCACACCAACCTGTGGACGATTACCAATCATTGAACTTTGATTTTCCGGATGAAGACATCATGGTGGTAACTGACTGTGAAGTACCTGGACCGGATGAAGGACCTGAGGAAGGATCCCGTTGGTCTATGCATTTTGATGGAGCCTCCAATGCTTTGGGTAACGGCGTCGGCGCTGTAATCATATCTCCCAAAGGAACTCATACTCCCCTCACCGCCCGATTATGTTTCAGCTGCACCAACAATATGGCAGAATATGAGGCATGTATCATGGGTTTACAAGCTGCAATCGACTTAAGGATAAAATTTCTGAGTGTCTTCGGAGATTCCGCTCTCGTGATCAATCAGATCAAAGGCGAGTGGGATACGAAACACCCGAATCTTATTCCTTACAAGGAGTATGTGTCAACCTTGCTTCCCCACTTTGAAGAGATAACTTTTGAGCATTTCCCCAGAGAGGAGAATCAGCTAGCGGACGCACTAGCCACGATGTCTTCAATGTTCAAAGTTAAATGGGACAACGAGGCTCCCCGAATCATAATCTGGAAGTTGGATGAACCGGCATACTGCTGCGAGCTCGAGGTTGAGAAGGTCACTGAGAAACCCTGGTATCATGAGGTGAAGAGGTACTTGGAAGCTCAGGAATACCCTGAAGGTGCATCTGTCAATGATAAGAAGTTCATGAGGAGGTTTGCTGCAAAATTCTTCCTCAGCAACGGCATTCTCTACAAACGGAATCATGATTCGACTCTGCTACGTTGTGTGGATAAGGCTGAAGCGGAGAAAATCATGATGGAACTGCATGAAGGTACATTTGGAACACATTCCAGTGGACACACCATGGCTAAGAAAATCCTTCGGGCAGGATATTTCTGGTCCACAATGGAAGCCGATTGTTACCAACACTCCCGAACTTGTCATAAATGTCAGATCTATGCTGACAAGGTGCATATCCCTCCAGTTCCTTTGAATGTCCTAACGGCACCTTGGCCTTTCGCAATGTGGGGCATCGATATGATCGGTGAGATCCGACCAACGGCATCCAATGGGCATCGCTTCATCTTGGTGGCGATCGATTATTTCACGAAATGGGTTGAGGCAGCGTCCTATGCCACAGTAACCAAGAGTGTCGTGGCACGTTTCATCCGGCATAATCTGATCTGTCGGTACGGCGTCCCAGAAAGAATCATTACGGACAATGGTACCAATCTCAATAACAAAATGATCACTGAACTCTGTGAACAATTCAAGATACAGCACCACAATTCTTCTCCCTACCGGCCGAAGATGAATGGGGCTGTAGAGGCAGCCAATAAAAATATCAAGAAAATTGTGCAGAAGATGACAGTGACCTATAAAGATTGGCACGAGATGTTACCGTTCGCTCTTCATGGGTACCGCACCTCAGCAAGGACGTCAACCGGGGCAACTCCCTTCTCCTTGGCCTATGGCATGGAGGCAGTTTTGCCAATTGAAATCCAGATACCCTCTCTCCGGATAATGAAGGATGCAGACTTGAATGAAGATGATTGGATCCAGACTCGACTTGATCAATTAAATCTGATTGACGAAAAGAGGCTCACTGCTATCTGTCATGGTCAAACGTATCAGAAACGGATGATCAGGGCATTTAACAAGAAAGTTAGACCGCAGGAGTATCAAGTTGGGGACCTGGTAATCAAACGTATCATCCTTCCTCAAAGTGATCCCCGTGGCAAATGGACCCCTACCTACGAAGGGCCATTTGTGGTTAAATGTGTGTTCTCAGGAGGAGCCATGATCCTAACCACCATGGATGGTGACGACCTTCCTCACCCCGCCAATGCAGACATAGTGAAAAAATACTACGCATAAATAAAAGACCCGCTAGGTTGACATGCCTAGGCAAAAATAAGGGCTTCCCGGCGAACCAAAAGGGTTCGGGCAAAAATAAGGGATAAAATGAATAAAAATCTGTACACCCGGCAAGTCGAAAACCTGAAAGGTCGGCTTGGGAAAAAATGGGTATCCCGGTGGACTGAAAACCCGAAAGGGTGGTCCAGGCAAAAGTTAGGGATAAAAGCGTAACACTATGTCCCATTGGATCACTTCGCATCCAGAATTCGGCATCAACTATCTGGCTCAAGATTTCGGCATCGACCAATCAGCTTCATCTTCAATTAGGCAGCAAGGCGATGAGACGTTCGAAGACATAAAGGCGATAGCAGAGTTGGAACCCAGTGGGATTGTTCACATAGCGGTTTTGTTTCCTTTTTCAAATTGTAAACTCTATGTTATTTGGCGGCGTCCTCTTACTAGGATGTCAGTCTCTTGTACAAAAACGCCTATTCACAGGCAAAGTTTAAATCAATACAAATTCACTTGTCCATACAAATTACCATTGTTTCCTTTTTCTGTTTTGTCTTGCGAAGAACGTCCAATGTTCATTTTTGATATATGCATTTGACATTAAATTGCTGGTTCATAAACGTTTACATATAAAACAAGAGATTGATTACAGGTGACATCAGAGACAGGGGCAATGTGAAGTTGTCTAATGCAGTCTGGTTGTTTTGTCCGCCAAAGTGCCAAGGTAGGTTCAACCGAAGAATGTGGCCAAATCATCTCAACTCCCCGCAGAGTAAGACAAGGTTCAGTAGTACTTTCCCCAAGCGGAGTTGACTCTCCGATAATCCTGAAAAAGCACAACATTCCCCGGCAGGTCTTAAAGCTCATCCCCAGTAAATTCTGGAAGCTTATCCCCTGCGTAACACGGACGTCTCTCCCAAGTTTTATTTAGAGTTATTTCCTCACAAGGACTTATAACTGGGTTATCCTCAGCTAAAAACCACGGAAGATCGCCCTCGGCAACGTTCCTTCAGTCCCCAGCGGAGTTTATCTTCAGTCTCCAGCGGAGTTTATCTTTGGTATCCCCAACGGAGTTTATCATCATTATCCTCAGCGGAATCCATCATTAAAGTCTTCAACAGGCCTCTTATCAAAACTTCGGCCAAGTATCTCTTCCACGGAGCAACTCCCCGGCCGTTCGTCAAGGATTTATTTTCCTAAGGCGAAATTACATCCATAAACATTTCACATTTTCATACATCTTGCTTACATACATGGTGAAACGCATACAACATCTCATGTTGAACATCATGATATCATGCATATCATACATCATGACATTGCATACAACTTACGTTTTTTCCTTTTCAGGAAAAAGACAATCCCAAAAACAACTACCTTCAACTGTCACAGTTCCAGATTCGATACCTGTATCTAGCCAGGGCACATCTGAGAGTGATCAGTTTCCAGACTCGATTCCTGTATCTAGCCAGGGCACGTCTGAAGAGTTCGAAGATTCGATTCCTGTATCCAGCCAGGGCACATCTATCAACTACAACATTTCCAGATTCGACTCCTGTATCCAGCCAGGGCATATCTGTTGACCACGTTTCCAGACTCGATTCCTGTATCTAGCCAGGGCACGTCTGAAAAGTTCGAAGATTCGATTCCTGTATCCAGCCAGGGCACATCTATTAACGACTATTTCCAGATTCGACTCCTGTATCCAGCCAGGGCACATCTGTGAGCAACCGATTGTAGATTCGATACATGTATCTAGCCAGGGCACATCTGCATCAGGAGATTGAAGATCAAACACCTGTAACAAGCCAGGAAAACATCCGTCTTTCTCAAGTACACAAGTTCTCGCTAAGGAATCTCTTATGCGATCGACACTTCCAAATGGCATCTATAAGCCCATTCCCGACAAGGTTCTGTCACATCTCCAGATGGCATCTATAAGCCCATCTCCCTACCCACCATCTCTCCAAATGGCATCTGTAAGCCCATTCCTGACATCACATTGCTGATACCTCAACATGCGAGTGCAAATTTCCGGGCACTCTAGTGTCCAATCTTCTTTTACCCTCGAGTCGCGAAAGGCAAACTTGCCAATCTAACTCTTCAGGTTCAAGAAGATTGAACAGGGGCAACTGTTGTACCCCAAAATTTGCCCTCCCATTTCCTCAACATTTTCTCATCACAAGACCTTTGAAGATCAAGATCCAGTTAGGGTTTCCTCTGCTCAAGACTTCTCCTTGCACTGTGGACTCAAATTAGGGTTTGTGTTTGCCCAAGGATGTTTTGATCTAAAATGCCTAAGATGACTTTCATGCTTCATGTTGGACTCCCAAGTTTACCCATACCAAGTTTCAAGTCTTGATTCCAAGTTTTGCCCAGTGAATTGGACAGTTGACCTAGAAATCAGTTGTATTGGGGAAAAAAGTCAACTGTGGCCAATTGACAGTCAAACCTCATGAAATTTGACCCACATCAACATTATGAACTCATATGGACCATTTGATCAAGTTTGGATCACAATTCCACAAGAAATTTGATCAGATCACCAAAAGGGCAAAATGGTCATTTTTAGGGTTTTGACTGCACAAAGGCAATTTTTGACTGTTTGACCTAACCAATGGCAAACCAAGTTCACATATGGGCTCAAGGACTCAATGAAATGGTCTTGACACATTCATCAAGCTCAAAAGATCCCAAGTACACAAGATTGACAGTTGAATTTCCCAGTCAATTGATCAATTTTGACTGTATACTGAAAAGTCAAACTTTGACTTTTTGGTCAAAATCAAGAGTCAAGATTCATTTTTCATCAAAACTTGCCAAATCATGAAACTTGTTCACCAAGAAATCACAAAATGCAAATTAGGGTTAGAAAATGGAATTTTTCATAACTTAGAATTTTTCTAAGTTATGAAAAACCCTAATTTTTTCCCAACTTTGCCCCACCTTTTCACCAAGATCCATTTGGATTCAAACAAAAGTCAAAACATGAAAGTTGTAGCTTGTTTCACAATCTACAACTTTGATTCACAAAGTTTTCTCATTTGAAGCTTGTATCTCAAGTTACAATTTTTTGAATAAGGGCACTAAACCATTTTTAACTTAGTGAATTTTTAACCTATTTTGACAAGGTTTTCTACCCCACTTCAAGGCCACTTTTCATACCCTTCCACTTGGAATTTTGATTTGCATTTCAAAGATGGATTGTAGTACACATTCCAAGCTTTCCAAAATGTCCAAGAACTCATCAAACAACCTCATAACTTGAGAGATTCGAATTTCACAAGTTGGCAAAATCCACTTTTGAATGGTTCATGAGCATGTTCATAACTTGGACCATTTTCAAATCAGCATAGTTTGTGCTACATTGCAGGCCCTAAAACCCTTTGACACTCATAAATTTAATGCAAAACCATTGAACCAAGTTGTTATTCTAAGCCTTTGGTCATTACACAAGGAATTAAGCCTAAACTAGAAAAAGCACTATTTCCATTCTTGAAAAGAAGAACTTTATGTCAAGTTTGCAATCCAAGTGGTACAATCAAGATCTTCTTGGCACAAGTTTGTGAGCAAATTGCACTGATCAAGGCAAGGGATAGCAGCATAGTGGGAGGGCCTGTACAGGCTAGAACCATCAACTTGCTTTTGTTGCTTAACATAGAAGAAAAGTCCATAACTCATATCATCTCTCATCTCAGCTTAGGAACACAACACAAAAGCTATCAAACATATTACACATAACATATCCAAGCTAACACACGAGTTTTTGACCTCCAACACACCCTCCATCTCAGAATCATCCTCAAACTGCAAAAACAGAGTTGCCTCTGCAGTTTGAGTGCCAACTTCCATTTCCTTCGAGCATTCTTGTCCAAACCTGTTCCTCTACCTTCCTTACAACATATGCAAGCTAACCATGGCCTAAAACCAGACCTGTAATCACCCTAACAGTTTCCACCATTTTCATTTTTTCCTTTTGCAGTTGAAGTTCCATAGTTTGATTCAGAAGCTCTCAAGACAAAGTAAGCATTGAAACAGCATCCCTGGACCTCAAGGAAGCTTTTCCAATCATTACATTGCACTGAAGGTTCCTCATTCTCCAGATAGAAGTTCAACTGCACAGGTAAAACTTTGAACTCGTATCTCTCTTATCATGCATCTTTAGTCTTAAGTTTGTGAAGAAACAAGGTTCTACTCATAGCCCTGAACATGTACATATCTTTACATTTCATTTCTTTTGCCTGAGTAGGGAGAATTTGTAGTTTAAAAATGGCAGAAAAATTAGGTTAGGATTTGGGGGAGGAGAAATTCTCCCTCATCTTAGAGAGTTAGGTCAAGTTCCATACATGGTTAGAATCGTCTCTTCATGCTGAGCATTTGTTGTGTTATGAGTTTTTGCTAAAAAGCCAGGAATCAAGAGTTGGACATTGAAGAACAGAGGCGCGCGTTTTTTCAAATGCTTGTGCTGGAGGTTGAAGACAGTAGCATTGGGCTGGGCCTGTGTATCTTTTTCTTATTCACACCACTAAATTGCTAATACACCCCCTGAGTCCGTTTGCCTTATTTTTATTCTTTTTTGACTTTTTCTTTTTTGTTTGACTTTGTTTATTTTTTCTCATGACATAAAAAAAATAAAAATATTTTTTCCATCATTTTTTGAATATATGGCATATTTAATTGATTATTTCCTTTGTTTATACTTAAGTATATACATATGTTTATTTAGAATAAAAATACAAAAATAGTGTAAATACTTTTCATTTTTTATTTACCTTCTGAAAATATTTCACATAAAAAAAATATATTCCTTTTATCTATTTTATCAAAATATTAAATAAATATTTATTTTTGTGTATCATACATATTTAAGGCTTAATATATATATATATATATATATATATATATATATATATATATATATATATATATATATATATATATATATATATATATATATATATATATATATATATATATATATATATATATATATATATATATATATATATATATATATATATATATATATATATATATATATATATATATATATATATATATATATATATATATATATATATATATATATATATATATATATATATATATATATATATATATATATATATATATATATATATATATATATATATATATATATATATATATATATGTTTATTAATATATTTAAGATAAAAATATAAAAAATACTTGAATTTTTTATTTTATTAATATTTGATACAAAAATACTTTTTTCCATAATATACTTCATTTTATTTTATTTTTATAAATAATAAATAAATAGTTGTATTAAATTAGATAATAATGCATTTTCTTTCAAAAATTAGGGTTTTTGCCCTAAATTCAAAATACTCCAAAAATAATATAATTTTTATTTTCTTTTCTCTTTTACATAAGTAATATTTTTTTCATACATACAAAACATTTCTTTTTGCATCTTGCATCCTTATTTAATTTTTGTACATTATTTACATTGCAAACATTCAAAATGATGTAATAATTTAGATTTAAATTCTTGTCAATATCCCCATTTGAACATTTGTACCCCCCTTCCCATATTTGGTTTTGTAATAGCTTAATAATTTTAAATTTCGCACTTTATTACTTTCTAATGATAACATGTTAGAATTAGGGTTTGTATGCGAAAAAACGAAAAAATAGTTTGACCTAATACAAGACAAATGAGCATGAAAATAAACAACACATCTCACACTTGCACCCCTAGGGTATTCCACTTGTTGCCTTCAATAATGGGCCATATTGTATGTTGAATTTCTTTGGGCAAAGCAAACAATTTGAATGATCATAGCCCCTCGACAAAACTTTTCAAAACAAACAAAAAACAAATGATCAAGTCCCTTAAAGAAAATTGCCCAAAGACATTTAACGCCGTTGCAATTATGGTCTAAACGATGACCCGTGCCTGTCCCTTTCACATCCTAACACAAGATTGTCCACCAAATACAATGGTGGAACAAACTTGTTAAAAGGGTTAAAACATAGCAATAATCTTTTGAGAAATTTAGGAGTAGATAACCTCTTAGTTGCTTGAATCAAACTTGCAAAACAAAACACTTGCCTAATTTCAAAATCACACATCACTACACTTTCAAAACAACTTCCAAAAACAAATGAAAACTTTTTCAAAAGACATACATCTTTGTATACATCCCCACATGGATCATTACAAAGGTTGCCACCACATTGGCCTCTTTTCAAAAACATTTTCAAACCCACACACTCAAGCACCATTTAAAACAATTGAAAACAAAGGCAAGTGATCTAAGCAAGTAACTAAGAGCCCATGGATAACCATGGATAGAAAGGGTGCTAATACCTTCCCTTTCTATAATCTACTCCCCGAACCCAAGAAAACATCTCAAAAGGTTTTTGCTGTGCTTTTTTAACCTTTCCTTAGGATAAAATAAAAAGTCGGTGGCGACTCTTGCTAACCGCAACATTTGCGAATACAAACGCAAAACCCAAGTCAGTTCTCCCACCGTATCACAGCTTGCGTGCCTTTCGTGATCCGAAGGTGGAAGATGATTGAACACTAGAGTGCCCAGAAATTTGCACTCGCATAGTAGAGTATCAGCAACGTGATGGCGGGAATGGGCTTACAGATGCCATTTGGAGAGATGACGGATAGGAGGATGGGCTTATAGATGCCATTTGAAGTTGTGATAGAGCCTTGTCAGGAATGGGCTTATAGATGCCATTTGGAGACTGTTGGTATGTGGATGGGCTTATAAATGCCATCTAGGTGTCGATCGCGTAAGAGATTCCTTAGCGAGAACTTGCATACCTGAGAAAGAAAGATAATTACCTGGCCTGTTACTGGGGTTGATCTTCAAACTCTTTATGCAGATATGCCCTGGCTGGATACAAGAATCGAATCTGGAATTAGTCGTCAACAGATATGCCCTGGCTAGATATAGGAATCAGATCTTCAAACTCTTCAGACGCGCCCTGGCAGGATACAGGAATCGAGTCTGGAATCAGTCGTCAACAGATACACCCTGGCAAGATACAAGAATCGGATCTTCAAACTCTTCAGACATGCCCTGGCAGGATACAGGAATCGAGTCTGGAATTAGTCGTCAACAGATACACCCTGGCAAGATACAGGAATCGGATCTTCAAACTCTTCAGACGTGCCCTGGCAGGATACAGGAATCGAGTCTGGAATTAGTCGTCAATAGATACACCCTGGCAAGATACAGGAATTAGATCTTCAAACTCTTCAGACGTGCCCTTGCAGGATACAGGAATCGAGTTTGGAATTAGTCGTCAAAAGATACACCCTGGCAAGATACAGGAATCGGATCTTCAAACTCTTCAGACGTGCCCTGGAAGGATACAGGAATCGAGTCTGGAATTAGTCGTCAACAGATACACCCTGGCAAGATACAGGAATCGGATCTTCAAACTCTTCAGACGTGCCCTGGCAAGATACAGGAATCGAGTCTGGAATTAGTCGTCAACAGATACACCCTGGCAAGATATAGGAATCGGATCTTCAAATTCTTCAGACGTGCCCTGGCAGGATACAGGAATCGAGTCTGGAATTAGTCGTCAACAGATACACCCTGGCAAGATACATGAATCGGATCTTCAAACTCTTCAGACGTGCCCTGGCAGGATACAGGAATCGAGTCTAGAATTAGTCGTCAACAGATACACCCTGGCAAGATACAGGAATCGGATCTTCAAACTCTTCAGACGTGCCCTGGAAGGATACAGGAATCGAGTCTGGAATTAGTCGTCAACAGATACACCCTGGCAAGATACAGGAATCGGATCTTCAAACTCTTCAGACGTGCCCTGGCAGGATACAGGAATCGAGTCTGGAATTAGTCGTCAACAGATACACCCTGGCAAGATACAAGAATCAGATCTGGAATCACGACAGTTGATAGTAATCATCTTTGTACTGACCTTTGTCTTGAAAAGACAAAACGTTAGTTGTATGCGATGTCATGATGTATGACATGCGTGATGTTCTCAGAATAAATGAGATTGTATGTTCATGATGCGTATGTGCATGCTATAATGTATGAATATGCGATGCTCATGAGCGTATTTTTGTCTAGGAAAATAGATCCTTGACGACTGCCGGGAGATTGAATCCTGGGCTGATGTGGAAGAGTAGAGCTTTTTGTTTCCGCTGGGAATTATGGTTGCAAGAATACCGGTAGGAGAAGATGACTCCGTTGAGGAATAAACTTGGCGAATAGATTACTCTGCGGGGAGTGAACTCTGTGGGAAGAGAGGTACTTTGCTGAGGTTGATGATAACTCCGCTGGGGATACCATTGTTATGTTATGTTGGAAGATTGATGAACTCCGCTGGAGGATAGGAAGAACTTCGCCGAGGACGATCTTTCCGTGGTAATTAGCTGAGGATAACCCAGTTAGAAGCTCTGGTGGGGAATAACTTCTGAACATGGTCGGGGAGAGATACGTTGGTACTCTGCAGGGGATAAGCTTCCAGAATCTATTGGGGATAAGCTTCCAGAATCTACTGGGGAGATTGATTCAACTCTCCTGGGGAGACTTTTGGAACTGTACTGGGGAATGGACTCCACGGGGTGTCTGGTATTTCGCCGGGGAACAATCTTATATTAGGACTGCCGGGGACACTTACTGAGGAATATCTTTATACTCCGCTGGGGAATATTGAGATCTTCTGGGGGTACCCAACTTCCTTAAGGCTGACAGTAGACTAACTCTGCTAGGGGAGAGTATCGCTGACTTGCTAGGGATGTTGTGCCTTTTCGGGGCTGATGGGAGACCAACTCTGCTTGGAGAGATCCTTGCTGACTCTTGTCCTACTCTACGGGGAGTGAAGGTAACATGGTCGTTCTTCAGCTGAATCTACCTTGTACCTGGAGGACAGAGCAGCTTGTACCGTTCGGACAATTCTTATTGCCCCAGCTTCTGCGGGAGAAGAAGGCCTATGAGGTGCTTGATACCTGCCGATTGACAAATCTTCTTCTGGTAGGCAAGTGACGAGATGACAGGACATAGTCGTACGCTTTAATCCCTAACTTTTGCTTGGACCGCCCTTTCGGGTTTTCAGTCCACCGGGATACCCATTTTTGCCCAAGCCGCCTTTTCAGGTTTTCGGCTTGCCGGGTGTACAGATTTTTTCATATTCATCCCTTATTTTTGCCCGAACCCTTTTGGTTCGCCGGGAAGCCCTTATTTTTGCCTAGGTGTGTCAACCTAGCGGGTCTTTGATTTTGCGTAGTATTTTTTCGACTATGTCCACGCTCTCAGGATGTAGGGAGGTGCCCCTGTCAGTAGTGTAGTGTTGCCATACTACCAGAAGATCTTTGTTTGATCGTCCAACGCCCCAAGTGATCCAGATGGAGATTTTCCCCAGGCTGGTTGGCCTTTTGAGAGATTCTCCGAATCTTGACTTAACTGCCCCAGATGATGGACAATGATCATGCCATGCCCCTTGATTGGAAGTGCTTTTGTTCACTAGATATTCTTCGTGTGAATTTCTCTGTTGTTCGAACAAATAGTCATACACAAACAGTATTATATCAAGAATGCAAAGCTTATGTCTGTCTTGAAGTTTTTGAAAATGCAGTTTTCAATAAAACAAGTGAATTTTTGTAAAATGCGATGTCAACTCAGGATTTATCAGCGAGCCCTACAGGAGTCAGGATACCTTTGTAACAGTATGCTTTCGAACTAACTCATGCTTCAGCTAGGACTTTTTAAGGGTTATAACGTGGCCTGGTTCACGGTTTAAGAAACAAAGGATAAAGGCTCAAATTTTATTTGTACCCACCCGCTCTTCGTGATGTTCTTTAAACCTAAACTCAGCTAATCGTGCATTAGATCTTGTTTGAGTCTTTTCTCTGATATTCCAGTGATGGTTCGGATACTGAAAGTTTATTTTGAATAGGCAGTCATTTCTTTTTTGTTGAGGGTTTGTAGGACCTCTTTCTTTTTGATTTTATTATCCTTATTTTTGGCCTGACTGTTTCTTTTGTGATTACAGTCAGCGGGATGCCCCAGTTTTTGTAAGTCTCCTTCATAGGTTTTGACTTATTGGGTTTTTATTTCTGAGAGATAATGACTGCCTATCTTTACGATTATTCGGAACCATCGCTGTCTTTTGTTTTGGAAGGACTCCTTTGATGCTGTTCATTATGCACTTGGATCAACCGAGAAGACTACTCTGCCCCAGGTTATGATTAAGGGTTTTAATTTTTTGCGAAAAGAAAAACTCCTACTTCTTTGGCTCGAAGGGGTTGACGAGGGATTATCTTCCTTATAACTCCAGTGTTTAGGAATTGAAATAATGCATGTACCTCATCAGTGGGGTCTATTCAAAAGCATACTGTAGAATTTTCTATCGTTTTCGTCATCCTCCCTCAAGAGGCTTAGAATTTTTCAATCAAGAGTTGATCATCACAAAAATGAAAGCAGTTTGAATATAGCGAATGCGAATATATTGATTCAAAACAGACATATGCGATGCATTGATAAAGTAATAAAGTTTGCTATGACAATAATTGTTTGAACAATCAAAGAAAAATACAACTTGAACATTCGAATGAACAAAAGTTTTTTTTTTCAATCCTAGGACTTGTCACTTCAAATGGTGAATCTTGCAGGGATAGTAGAAGAACTCAGCCTGGCCATCTTGGGTGAATTCCACTGCTCCTTCATCAATCAGATCCTGGATCTTGTTCTTCAGAGTCCAACAATTGTTTGTGTCGTGTCCCGGGCTGTCAGAATGGTAAGCGCAGCGGGCGTTGGGGTTGTACCTTGAAGGTGTAGTGTTCGGATTCTTAGGAGGGTCCCTTAGAGTTACCAAATTCAACCTCAACAGGTGTTGTAAAGCTTGAGACGGTGATATGTTGAGCTTAGTGAATTGCCTCCCGGGCTTGTTTGGCTTGCGCTGATCAACCCGTTGTTCTTGGAGAGGTCGTTGTTGGACCTGTGAAGTAGTAGCAGCTTGGAGAGGTCTATTCATTGAACCAGACCTTTGACTACTTGGAGGCTGATTACCAGTTTGGTCCCCAGCCTTGACTACTTGCTTCATACTGTCTTGCTGAAGCTGGTTGATCACAGTTCTCAACTCTTCTTGCTCCCGAGCTAAGCCTTGGATAAGGGCCATCTGCCCCAGCATCTGAGTCCTCATTGCGTCTATCTCAGCTTGCAGATGTTTCAGCCGTTCATCCTTACCGTCTTCTGGACTGTTCTTGAGCAAATTCCCCATGAGGAGCGTTCTCAATTCTTCCTTCCCCTTGGATAGGCTTAGGAAGATTTCCCTGAACTGAGTCTCTTGAGTACGGAGATCCTGGTTGTCTGGTTGGAAAGCCATTGCTGAAATAAACAGCGAAGAAGGTAAGTGACCTGTAACAAGGGTACCTGTTATGCAATGATATATATGTATGCATGCAATGTTTTGAAGGATCTCGCGGGGTAAACAAGGAAATTTGTTAGAATTTGAATCTGGTAGCTTGATTGAAGGAACTTCATGTTGTTGAGAGTCCTTCTTCAAGAGTCAAAGCTCACCATATCGAGTAGGTCATAGCCCCTGACTCAAGTTATCAACCTTGGCTAGAGGAAAATAAATCCCCTTTTCCCCTTGCTAGACAGTTGGTTCATCATGACCTGCATCACAAACCTTTGAGATCCTTGAAATGGATTAGTCCTTATGCAGGATGTATGCGATGGTATGATGTTATTCTATGCATGGGGTAATGTAGGTAAACCCTGTTATGAGTCCCAATTAAGGACTGTAAACAAATCTTGCAAGAAACTCAAGTGTCAGATAACAAGCACGCAAATAGTCAAGTTGGAAGCCACACAAGTCACACAAGAGAGCCCTTAGAGTTTAGGCCAGCATGGGGTCTAGGTATTACCCTCTTGAAGTTGGTGGGCTCAAACTTGTCCTATCAGAAGTAACCGGGTTCTAAGGGTCCCAATATCATTGGATTGTTTTCTGTGTTCATCGTTTCGATTTAGCCACTGAACTGGCGACCGAAATATTCCAAGAAGACAACCCTCAACTGAGTGTAGTATCGAGTATCAACCAACCTCGGACTGCACCAAAGTCAGTTATCTCACTACCCTAAAGAGGCCAAGATGGTTCAATTAAGGTTCCTAAGGTCAGTTGATGCTTCACGACACCACGCGGCGGCCCCGTACTCTCCTTGATTGGACTCAAGGGTTACCGGTACTCACCAAAGTGCCACATCAACGTAGCAGACTGCTTCAACCATGTCGGTATACCCTGCACAGTTCCCTCACAGTCTTGTTGCTACTTTCTAAGAAGGTATCCCCCAGATCCGGGCTAGGATCTATAGAACTCCCAAGACAGTACCCATAATAATAAAGCAAACAATTCAGACAATTGAAAACACAAGTGATCTTAGTCCTAAGGTACACCTCACTTTCATGATATCCCCAGCAGATTCGCCAGTTCTGTGATCGGTGGAAATAAAACTGACTGTTTTTAAGCTGGTTCGCGAAATGTCGCGGTAAGCAAGAGTCGCCACCGTCTTTTATGTTCTCCAACATGGAAAGGACAAAAGCACAGCAAAATTCCTTATGAGATAGTTTCTCGGTTCGGGAGGTAGATTTATAGAAAGGGAAGGTGTTAGCACCCTTTCTATCCATGGTTATCCATGGGCTCTTAGGTACTTGCTCATTGTGTTTTCAAAAGTGTTTGCTTTTCAATTGTGAGTGAGTTTGAAAAAGTTTCGTTTAAAGATTTCGGAATGACTCTTGTATCAGTCCTCAAGAGTGTTTGAAAAATTGTTTTGAAAGCTTTTTGAAAGTGCATTTTTCAATAAAACAAGTGAATTTTTGTAAAATGTGATGTTTATGAGCGTATTTTTGTTTAGGAAAATAAATCCTTGACGGATGTCGGGAGTTTGTTGAATCCTGGGCTGATGTTGAAGAGTAGAGCTCTTTGTTTCCGCTGGGGATGACGGTTGCAAGAATAAACCTGTAGGAGAAGATGACTCCGTTGAGGAATAAACTTGGCGAATAGCTTACTCTGCGGGGAGTGAACTCTATGAGGAAAGAGAGGTATTTTGCTGAGATTGATGATAACTCCGCTGGGGATACCATTGTTGAGTTTTGTTGAGGAATTTGATGAACTCCGCTGGGGATAGGAAGACTCCGCCGGGGACGATCTTTCCGTGGTTTTTAGCTGAGGATAACCCAGTTATATCCTGGTGGGGAAATAACCTTTGAATACAGCCGGGGGACGCGCTCGTACTCTGCAAGGGATAAGCTTTCCAGAATCTACTGGGGATAAGCTTCAAGGCCTGCTGGGGAGATTGATTGAACTTCCCTGGGGAAACTTTTGAAATTGCACTGGGGAAGTGGCTCCACTGGATGTCCGGTATACCGCCGGGGAACAATCTTAGATCAAGATTGTCTGGGATGCTTGTTAGGAATATTTGTGTACTCCGTTGAGGAATGTTGAGATCTTCTGGAGGATACCCAACTTCCTTGAGACTGATTGAGGATAACTCTGCTCGGGGAGAGTATTGCTAACTTGCTGGAGATGTTGTGCCTGTTAGGGCTGATGGGAGACCAACTGCTTGGGGAGAATATGGCTGAACCTTGGCTCACTCTCTGGGGAATTAAAGCATCTTGGTTACATTCTTCAGCCGAACTTACCTTGGTACTTTGGTGGACTGAGCTATTAGATTGCTTAGACAACTCATCATTGCCCCTTGTTTCTGATGTGGGAGAAGATACCTGTGGAGGTGTTTGATACCTGCCGATTGATAAATCTTCTTCTGGTAGGCAAGTGAAGAGATGACAGGACATAGTCGTACGCTTTAATCCCTAACTTTTGCCTGGACCTCCCTTTCGGGTTTTCAGTCCACCGGGATACCCATTTTTGCCCAAGCCGTCTTTTCAGGTTTTCGGCTTGCCGGGTGTACAGATTTTTTCATATTCATCCCTTATTTTTGCCCGAACCCTTTTGGTTCGCCGGGAAGCCCTTATTTTTGCCTAGGTGTGTCAACCTAGCGGGTCTTTGATTATGCGTAGTTTTTTTTTCCGACTATGTCCACGCTCTCAGAATGTAGGGAGTTGTCACTGTCAGTAGTGTTGTGTTGTCATACCACCAGAAGATCTTCGTTTGATCGTCCAATGCCCCAAGTGATCCAGATGGAGATTTTCCCCAAGCTAGTTGGCCTTTTGAGAGATTCTCTGAATCTTGACTTAACTGCCCCAGATGATGGACAATGATCATGCCATGCCCCTTGATTGGAGGTGCTTTTGTTCATTAGACATTCGTCGTGCAAACTTCTATGCTGTTCAAACAAATAGTCATATGCAAGCAATGTTATATTAAAAATGCAAAGCTTATGTCTGTCTTGAAGTTTTTGAAAATGCATTTTTCAATAAAACAAGTAAATTTTGTAAAATGTGATGTCAACTCGTTATTTTACCGTAAACCTTAAGGAGTCAGGATACCTTTGTAACAGTATGCTTTCGAACTAACCCATGCTTCATCTAGGACTTTCAAGGGTTGTAACGTGGCCTGGTTCATGGTTTAAGAAACAAAGGATAATGGCTCAAATTTAATTTGTACCCACCCGTTCTTCGTGATGTTCTTCAAACCTAAACTCAGCTGATCCTGCATTAGACCTTGTTTGAGTCTTTTGCTCTGATATACCAGTGATGGTTTGGATATTGACAGTTTATTTTGAATAGGCAGTCATTTCTTTTTTTTGTTGAGGGTTTGTAGGACCTCTTTCTTTTTTGATTTTGTTATCCCTGTTTTTTTTGCCTGAACTGTTTCTTTTGTGATTACAGTCAGCGGGATGCCCCAGTTTTGTAAGTCTCCTTCATAGGTTTTGACTTAATGGGTTTTTATTTTGAGAAGTAATGACTGCCTGTCTGTATGATTGTTCGGAACCATCATCGTCTTTCTTTGTTTTATAAGGACCTCTTTGGTGCCATTTGTTATGCACTTGGATCAACTGAGAGAACTACCCTGCCCCAGGTTATGATTAAGGGTTTTTAATTTCGAAAAGAAAACTCCTACTTCTTTGGCTCAGAGAGGTTGACGAGGGATTACCTTCCTTATAACTCCAGTGTTTAGGAATTGAAAAAATGCCTATACCTCATCAGCGGGGTCTGTCCAAAAGCATACTGTAGATTGTGGTATCTTTTTCGTCATCCTCCCTCAAGAGGCTTAAAGTTTTTTAATTGAGAACTGATCATCACAGAAAAATGAAAGCAATTTGCAATATAGTGAATACGAAATAATTACTTCAAAACAGACATGTGTGATGCATTAATGAAATAACAACGTTTGATATGAATAAAATGCTTGAACAATCAAAAGAAAATTACAACTTGAAAGATCCTAATGAACAAAAAGTATTCTCGTCTCAAGACTTGTTACTTCAAATGGTGAATCCTGTAGGGCTGGTAGAAGCATTCAGCCTGACCCACTTGGGTGAAATCCACTGCTCCTTCATTAATCAGGTCCTGGACCTTGTTCTTCAGAGCCCAGCAGTCGGCAGTGTCATGTCCAGGACTATCAGAGTGGTATGCACATCTTCTATTGGGATGATAGTTAGGAGCAGAGATGTTGGGATTCCGAGGAGGAGCTCTTAGTGTAATCAGATTCAACCTCAGCAAGTGTTGTAGAGATTGAAACAAAGGCATGTTGAGCCGGGTGAACTGCCTCCTGGACCTGCTTGGCTTACTCTGATCAACCTGTTGCTCTGGGCGGGGTTGTGGTTGGACCTGTGAAGTGGTAGCAATTTGGAGGGGTCTATTCTTCACTATACCAGACTCTTGTCCTCTTGGAAGTTGATTAATGATCTGGTCCCTGACTTGGACTGGTTGCTTCATGTCTTGATGAAGTTTACTGATCATGGTCCTCAACTCTTCTTGTTCCCGAGCTAAGCCTTGGATGAGAGCCATCTGCCCCAGCATCTGAGTCCTCATTGCATCTACCTCAGCTTGCAGATGTTTCAGTCGTTCGTCCTTATTGTCTTCTGGACTGTTCTTGGCCAAATTCCCCATGAGGAGTGTCCTTAACTCTTCCTGCCCCTTGGATAGGCTTAGGAAGATTTCCCTGAATTGAGTCTCTTGAGCATGAAGACCCTGGTTATCTTGTTGGCAAGCCATTGCTAAAATAAACAGCGAAGAAGGTAAGTGACCTGCAACAAAGGTACCTGTTATGCAATGATGTGTATGATATATGTATGCAATGTTTTCAAGGATCTCGCGGGGTAAACAAGAAAATTGTTAGAATCTGGTAACTGGTGGCTTGATTGAAGGCACTTCATATTGTTGAGAGTCCTTCTTCAAGGGTCAAGGGCTCACCATATCCAGTGGGTCATAGCCCCTGACTTAAGTCATCAACCTTGGCTAGAGGAAAATAAATCCCCTTTTGCCCCTTGCTGGACAGTTGATTCATCATGACCTGCATCACAAGCCCTTGAGATCCTTGAAATGGATTAGTCCATATGCAGGATGTATGCAATGATATGATGTTATGCTATGCATGTGGTGATGTAAGTAACCCTGTTATGAGTCCAGATTAAGGACTGTAAACACACCCTGCAAGAAACTCATGTGTTAGATAACAAGCATGCAAATAGTCAAGTTGGAAGGCGCACAAGTCACACAAGAGAGCCCTTAGAGTTTAGGTCAGCATGGGGTCTGGGTATTACCCTCTTGAAGTTGGTGGGCTCAAAACCTGTCCTATCAGAAGTAACTGGGTTCTAGAGGATCCCAATATCACTGACTATCCTCAATCGGTCATAACTCCAGCATCGCAATCTTTTCTTGCGGCCAGAACCATCACGAGAGTTTAGCCTTAATGGGCGTAGCATACTGCTACTGTTCTATTGGCCAAGTTGGGTCATTTAAGGTTCTAAGGTCGGTTGGTGCTTAATGACTCCTCAGAAGACCCATATTCTCCTCGTTGCGACACAAGGGATATCGGTACAGACCAAGGTGCCACACCAACGTATCCACTGCTTCACCCATGTCGGTCTACGCCGGACAGGTCCCTCACAGCTTATGCTACCTAACAGGGTATCCCCAGATCCGGGTTAGGATCTATGTAACTCCGAAACAGCCCACAATAATAAATCAAACAAACACAGCAATTGAAAACACAAGTATGAGCTATCCTAAGGTACACCTCACTTTAATAATACTCCCCAGCAGAGTCGCCAGTTCTGTGATCGGTGGATTTAGAACTGACTGTTTAACGCTGGTTCGCGAAATGTCGCGGAAGCAAGAGTCGCCATCGTCTTTTATTTTCTCCAACATGGACAGGACAAAAGCACATCAAAATTCCTTATGAGATAGTTTCTCGGTTCGGGAGGTAGATTTATAGAAAGGGAAGGTGTTAGCACCCTTTCTATCCATGGTTATCCATGGGCTCTTAGATACTTGCTCTTATGTTTTCAAAGTGTTTGCTTTTCAGAATGTGAGTGGGTTTGAAAAAGTTTCATTGAAAGATTTCGGAATAACTCTTGTATCTGTCCTCAAGAGTGTTTGAAAAATTGTTTTGAAAGCTTTTTGAAAGTGTCGGTGTGAAAAGGTTTTTTGTTTTATTTTTGAAAAGAGCAAGTATCTATGAGTCATCTACCTACCCTAAGGAATTAAGCTGTGTAAATGTCCTTAAGGTAGTGCCATCCCACCATTGAGAGGTAGGTAGCACCACCGTTGGAGGTGTTCGGGTCAATTCGAGTGTAGGGACAGTGTGGTCACCGAAGCAACAGTAGGACACCTTAGAAGCTACCCTTATGTCCTTGATCCTTTTTTAATCCGAGGCAACCGTTTCGAGGCAACTATTTCGAGGCAACTGATTCGAGGCAACCGTTTCGAGGCAACTTGTTTCGAGGCAACTGGATCATGGACATAAGGACCGCTAAAACGTCCTATACTTGAGGACCACGTTTCGAAGGCAACAGGTGAGGCGTACCCTAGAATTGGTGTGTGTATTTGTATGTTGTTTTCAGTTTACATTTATCTTTGAACATGCATCATTGTGAGCTACGGGTTGATTTTATTTGTCATACAAATCTTGTCATGCATAATTAACAGTTTAATAATTTGCGGGAAGTAAATTGCGAAAAATTAAATCTAAGCTATTACAAGGCACGGGTCTATACATCGCCAAAATACAAAGACCCGTTTTTGATAAAAATGCGGAAAGTAAAAAAAAGACCTAATTACTATTACATCCGGAAAGCAGTTACATAATAATTGATAAAGAAAATAATGCGCGAAAAGAATAAATTGGAACGTCCGAGGGTTTTGACCCTTTGCTTGAAATTAAATTAAATTAAAGTCTAATTATTATTTAATTAAAGAAAGGTGTTTTTTTGTGTTTTTTGTATTTAATTAATATTAAACCTAAAACTAATTATTTAAATAAAAGAAAAAAGTATTTTTGGTTTTTTAATGTCTTTAATGAAAAATAAAAATAAAATAAAATAAAGTCAAAAGTTAGTAAAACCTAATTCTAATTTATTTTATTTATTATGAAAAAGCCAAAATTAAACCTAATTAAACTAAATTAATTTGTTAGAATTTATTTACAAAAAATAATTAATAGTGAAATTACTAAATAATAATAATAATACTAAAAATGTTAGTTTTCTGAATTTTATTATGAAAAAAATGTTAATTGGTTAGTGATTAATAAAAATAATAACGATTAATTAATTAAAGGAAAATAATAAAAATAGAGAGAGAGTTTAGGAGTATACGACCCTGATTGGAGGGGTTAAACAGCTATTGGCATCATGTGTAAACTATTTTATTTTGGCCATTTGTGTTTTGGCTTTTGGCCATTTGTATTCTGGCTTTTGGCCATTTGTGTTCTGGCCTCAACATTCCTTAACCTTCTCAGGATTGTCTGTCTCGCCACGTATTGGTGTCATGTGTAAAATGTTCTGTTTTGGCCATTTGCCTTTTGGCTTTTGGCCATTTGTGTTTTGGCCTCAACGTTCCTTAATGAACCTGCATGAGATCCTGTCTAAAATCTGCAGTGTTGAATCTCATGAACACATTAAATAAAATCATAAAATGCAAATAAAGCCAATATATGAAGAAAGTTAATGTTTAGGCACAATATGGCATGTATGAATGATTATACCCTTTTGATCATGAATATCAAATCAATCTTACCCTTACTGGAAAAGTAGTGACACGAATGCTTTTATGTCCTTTTGATCATGGAGATCAAGTCAGTCTTACCCTTACTGAAGAAGTAGTGAGATGTTGGTTTGTAACTGAGATAGTTTGTTTGTAGTGAGAGAGAGATTTGTAATAAGGATTTCAAGGTTTTAGGGTTCTTGAAAGAATTTGATATTCTAACAGTATTGTGGCAAAGTTTTTTTTCTCTCTTTCTCTCCTTTGTGTGAAAAGAATGTGATTATATAATGGAAATTATGGTAAAGAAAATGGGCTTTGAATGTGCAATTGGGCCTCCAATGTTCACTTGAGTTCGTCACTTTCCAGGCTAAATTGCAGGGACTTAAGTGCAATTTTTGAAGTTGAAATGTGAAAACAAAATGTAGCCTATATCGAGAACTAACTCTTGTCCGAAAATTGGCTCAATCGGATAAACGGTGAATTAGTTATGAATTTTTGAAGTTTCAGCTCAGACAAACTTATTTTGGGCTCCAGTGTCGACTCTGACACGTTCTTCAATAAAAAACTGGTATTGATCGGAGCATAATTCGGTCTCGACTTTTGAAGAAAAGTTGTAGATCTATGAGTCAGTGACCTTATGTAAAAATATAAGCCCAATCTGATAAAAATTGACCGAGTTATGAATTTTCGAAGTTTTGGCTCAGATGAAATAATATTCAGCATTCAGGATTTTCAGTGTGTCACGCACTCTGAGCAAAAAACGAAGGCCTTTTGAATACCGTTTGAACTCAATACCTTCTGTGAAAATGTAGCCAACTCAATTTTTGAAATTTTGGCGCCGGAACCAGCTCGATATGATGAAAATCGACCAAGTTATGATTTTCTGAACATGACGCAAATAAACTTCTGTCACAAATTTTCTGTATGAAAATACTTGATAAATCCACATTTTTGAAGACCTTCTGATCGAAATTGGCTTCCAGCTGTGAGAGATGAAAACGTAGATAATGTCAAGAAGGAATTTTGGCCACCGGAACGGGTTCAAAATGAGTCACGATCTTCAAGTTATGAATTTTTTAGCGCGTAAAAACTGCACTTTCAGCACACTTTTTCACCATATTTCTTCAAGAAAACTCGCACATTCGGATACCTTCTTTAAAGAATTGACTCTTGAGCCGAACCTGAATTTAAGAATACGTTATCAGAGATATCTTGGTGAAAGAACACCTGAATATGACGCGCCGGGTTGGACTTGTGAATTTTTCTTGAAATGTTTTGAGAAATATGGGAGGGCAAATTTTGGGGTACAACACCATGCAATGCCACATAAGATGTAATGCAAGGACAAAGACTCATGCATGTGGTATCAATTCATATGATGGACACTGGGCCATCACCCTCCAAAGATCCCAATCATAGGATCGATTCCCACTTGGAACTGGAGCAAATTATAGACATCTCAAATCCATACAATGGGATTGAGACCAAATCACTGGACCAACATGTTAAATCATCAAAAATAAATCACTGGACTAACATCCTAAATCATCAAAATGGACCAAAGTTATCCCATGAATGCATGATGCACAACAACAAATATAAACGACCACAACTAGTCATACGCATCATCATTCATGAATTAATCAACATCATACATAAAACACCATCATGTATACTCATGTAATTATCATATATACTCATGTAATCAAAACATCCTTATAACGTCATCATATAATCATAATAGCAACATATCATCATAGTTAAACACATCGTCATTGCAATTCAATATGGGGAACCTATTCTTATTCTAACTTAGGCCTTATAAAAATACTTCTAAGTTTCCATTTTGTTTTAGATGATTATAGTATACTATGGTATCTACACATAGATTCGAACAACACTTCAATATGAACTCTAGAGCTAAAGATATGCTCATTTCAAGATTTCAATCCAACATTCCAGCTCTGCCTTCCATCTCCCGATGAAACCCATCCATCACCCGACGACATATTAAGGAGACCAACTCTACAATTTGCTTCCTTTCTCGCCTCCTCTTTCATCCGGTGGAGCATCATTTCCCGGCGATACAAGGATCGTCGCCCGATGATTCCCTGCGAACAGGGATTTCCTGTTTGCGATTCTGCATTGTTTCAGACTATTTTTTCCTACGATTTCATTATGTTATAGGCCCTAAAACACTATCTAATCATGCAGAATCATTACCTAACAACAATTTGATAATATACCTCAATTATCCAATAATTATGGGTCATCCATCATCACAATTCCATCAAATCTTAACCCAACAACATCAAATCACCATTGTCAATACTAAGGGTGAATCCTACATCTATCTACCACTTAGATCAAACATAATGATCAGATAAAAACTCCTTACCTTATTGTTTCGAGTGATTGATTTTGGTCTTCGTGCCTCTTACAATGATCTCCTCCAATCTTTGTGCCCTAGCCTATCCTCTTGCTCTTCTCCCAATATTTCGATCGCACAGAATGAATCGTATATCTCTCTCTATTTCTCTGTTATCACAAAAGACCCCTAACTTCTTCCTCATTTACCCTCACTTAGCCTTATTCTATTTACCTTCATGTCATCACTCTTTCTACTAATTACCAACACATAATTCTAATTAAAATAAACCAATCAAGTAATTACTAAACAATTACTTAATTTTTCTAACCCATATGATCACCATAATTCACATCCTGTTGTTCTACCTCATAAACAACCACATAATAACACATTAAATATAATCATATAAAGCATCAATTATTCACAAATATTCCTAATAATTCATTAAATAAATAACTTTTAAAAGTTGGGGTGTTACAAATTTAACCGGAACGTGTCAGACACTGATGAATTAAAAATCTACACTATTATTTGTGGTTATTTGAAGCCCATTAACCAAACTCACTCATATCAGCCCACACTATATATTCTCATTCATACCAGTTACTCTCATAACATCATTTTTTATTTCCCCTCTCATAAACACTTCTCTTAATTCTCTCTCTATTTTCTAAGATCAAATTCTTTTTTTTCTCTCAAATAACTCAAGAACACAACAACAACATCATCAAGTCTCATCAATTCTTTAAGAGCAAAAATCAAGAATCAAGGTCTCTTCTTCCTTTCCGCTCACGCCGAAGCCGTTGTTTCTGGCCACCGTCCCGCCGCGGACCACCGCTCCCTGATACCGGTGTCACACGACTTCCTCCAATCGAATCTTGTTCTGATTTCTTCTCCTCTCTCTGATTGTTCTCTTTCGGTAAGCTTATAATCCTTAATCGAATTCTTGATTTAAGTGCTTATTCTTATAATTGATTTTGTGAATAAGTGCTTATTTGAATTGTGAAGTGAAAATTTCTTTTGATTTCAATTGTTTAATTGATTTCTTGTTGAGAATTGATTTTAGGTGTGGTTACACTATATGTTAATTTTATTTTAGACTTAGTCTTGAGACTAATGCATACAAGGTGTTTGTGGTAATATGTAACACCCCAATTCTACCCCGGCGAATTATATAAATAAATCAGAGTTATAAAAATCATTCATGCAAACAAATCGGGATGCCACAAATTCTTCTATCAAAATTCATTACATTCACCATGGATATATAACACTTTTAAAACATCGGATGAACCATTATCATGACATCTTTAATTAAATAATTCAACATCTACGCAGCGGAATTCTTAATAACATATTTATCATCATTACTGCAACTTCAAACCAACAAATACTTAATAATAATCAACTTAAGGTTCAACAACTGAATAATCAACAATCAAAAGCAACAAGCGTTCATCCCCCTGAGTGTTACATATTAGAGTAATGACACCGACTCGAACTATTGAAGGTATACAACATTCACTCTCGATTACCTTCACGTTATCAACATAAGGGCAACATTCAAACAGAAGGGGTGAGATATCTAACAATATAATAAAGCGCATGATAATTAATATATTAAATTAGATCACATAACATCACCACTCCTCATCTCGTTATCAACAATAATAATACACATTCACCACATTAATACACACTTCTTTATGCAGTCATATAATGCGACTCAATATTATGCAAATGCATGTGGTACCATTTGGAGCAGAACTCCCATCTCAAAAATTTGCCAATTAATAGAGGTATCAACAAGGCATAAGCCTTCATCTCAATATTTGCCAATACAAGCCATCTCAACGAGCATAAGCTCCATCTCAAAATGCAATGTATGCGACACAATCATGAATGTAATAACAACACCACAATTAACAACATCTCAATACAACATCATCATTGGCCAAAGGCCTACATCTCAAAAGCATCTCAACATATCTTCATCAAACATCTCATATCATTCATAATAATTCATCAAACATCATTTATTCATCAAAACACAACTTCATTAATAACATCTCATCAACAACTCAGTCGTACATTAATACGACAGTAATTCACACCGCTATTCTCTAATCTTACATCATTAATATCATTATGTTAGAACATATTTTGATTCTACAACCCTTGATTAGAGTTTTGATGATAACAAATACAAAGAATAAATAAATACAAAGAATATATACAAAGAACAAATATGCTCCTTAAAAATATGTTTTGTATATGCAGAAGTTCTAATCAAAATCAGCATCAGAAGATAAGCTATAAAGTATTACATGCTGAAACAATCAGATTATACGCTAAAGATTGGTGACCGGAACCTACACTTAATTGCAATAAACTCTGATTTTGAACAAAGACATATCAACCAAGTCATCAATATTCTGAAGCGTCATCAGCAGTTAAGGAAAGAAGACTCTGAAGCGTTACTGTACATTCAAGACAGAATTAATGCCAACAGCTTTCTTCAGACAAGATCTTCTACAAAAGGAAAGTGTGTTATTATCATTAAACTTGCTTTATGGACAATGTCTTTGCCTTGGCTATATAAACAAGTATGCTTGCAAAAAGAAGTACGTACGTACGCATACAGTAATTTGCAGAGATTTCCAAACCACGCATATTCAAGCTCTAGCAAATCTATTCTTCATTCTAAGCTTAACCTGTGTAATTTATCACAGTTGTGATAAACTGTTTTGTTAGAAAACAACAACACATTCTTATTCAATTATTTGTAAAAGATTTCCTTGAGATTAACCAGATTGTGGGTGTACTCAAGAAGACTTTAACAGTTGTTAAAGTAGTTGTTGTAATCTTTTGAGATTAGTGGATTAAGACCTCGTTGGAGAGAGGCGAAATCACCTTGACGGGTGGACTGGAGTAGTTTGAGATCAAACGAACCAGGATAAAAATATTGTGTCATTAAGCTGTTTTTGATCCAAGTTTTCAATTCACCCCCCCCCCCCCCCCGCCCCTTCTTGTGTTTTTCACATCTTCACATTACTCCTACTGTTACAAATCAAACAGCAGCCTATAAACATTTCATCCTCATCATTCTGCATAAACACCAACATAACGATCAACACGGGAACTAACTCTAAATCCTAAATTGGCTACTAAGATTACACTTCTTATTCTTCATTTTAATCCTCTATAATGAAGTTCATCGCGTTAGCTATTCAACATTTTGAACGATATCCTAAAACTCAAGTTACAGCATTTACAAACTGAATCTGCCAAAAACCAGACAACATGGGTCAACGCAAAACGTCTTGGATCGACGCGTACTGCACTAAACGCGCAACATGAGTCGACGCATTCCCTCATGTATCGACTCATCCTGGGTCTAACACACAGCATGTATCGACACATGCTCCTATGGATCGACTCATCCTGAGTCTAAAGGCACTCATGTATCGATGCAAAACCTCTTTGTGTCGAATCATACTGAGTCTCAAAACCTTTTTGTATCGACACATAGCATTTGAGGTCGACGCATCCTGTTATATCCTGCATAATTTCTATGATTTTCTCTGTGTTTTCACTATGGGATTCATACTTTAAGCCCTAAAAACTTAATCTAATCATAGATAATCATCACTTACAATTATCCTATAATTCTATGCCAATTAAACAACATCGGGACATCATTATTCATCTAAAATTCATCAATTTTTCATCATACAACATCACATACATTCAATTCATGAACAAGACAGCAACACCTCTAACCCCACATACTAATCATCATGAACCCAATTATAGAGTCAGAACTCCACCCTTACCTTGGATTGAAGGTTGCTCTATAATCTTCCGGTCGAATTCTCGTTCTGCCATTTTCCTCTTTTTCCAGCAGCTTCACGTTCTTCTTCTTAATCTTTATTCTTCTACTGCCTCCTCTTTTCTATTCTTTCTAACCACAATAAAATAACCTATTATTCTTTATTCCTTATTGGTCTTAAAACTAATACACCCTCTTATTACTTCTATTCCTTAAAAACAAGTCCACGTCAAATAATATTATACTTCTAATATTATTTCACCACTTAATAAAATAATTAAATCCAATTAATCACAACACATCTTCTCAAATATTTCAAAAATAATTTAATTAAATAATAATTAAATTACGAGTGTTACATAATGCTTATGTGATAGAACTTGAATTAAGAGGAGAATTTAGAGTTGTATAAGTGTTGTTTTAACATCACTCTCATTAGTTGGCATAAGTTGTATTAGTTTGTTGTTAAAACCCAAAGTTTTCAACATTAAAACACCAAACCAATACAAGTTATGTTAACTTTGGAAAGTCGATTTGTGTTTACAATTTTCGGTTTTACTTGTGGAACATTGTTGCAAGCCCTATGTTGAGTTGAGTTCCATGGTTATGTGCACCAAAAAACCACATTTTAATGCAAAATGCAGAAGTTTGGAAGTTAACTTAATATTTGCAATTTGTTTATTTGTACTCTTTTTCATGAAATTTTGAACTCAAACTCATTGGAAACTTAATCGTTAATGCTCAGAATACGCATGTCACATGTTAATATACCATTTAAAACTGATTTTCGCGCTTTTGGATTGAAATTTCGATTGTTTAGTCCACTTTACCGCAATTCTGTCCTGTATTGTAAAATGTCCTAAACGGAGGCACCTACGTTTGGATTAATTCACGGGACCTATTTTTAAGAAACATTTGGCCCGTTTTCAAGCTACCACGCGAATTTCATAAGATTATGAGCATATGTTTTTACCGCATTTACAACTGGCAGTATGCAAAAGTCACGCTTCCGTTGTGTTTTTGACCAAATCGATTGCAGATTTGGATTCCTGGGCATGTTTATAGGTTATCTTGTAAATTTTGTACCATTTCGAGTAACTTTTTTCGAACGCCTAATTTCATAAAATGCATTTTTATCGTTAAGTGCAGAATTTTGATTTTGTTCTTAGTGCGGATTTTTTTACACTTCTATATGCAAAGTTTTATTGTTATAATCTCCATTTGTTGTGTACTCGTGTGTGATATTTCATTTGGTGATTATAAAATTGACTTTTGACGCGGTTTCGATACCGTTTATCTTGTTATCTTTTGATGTGTTTGTTCATTATGCAAGGTAGATTCTATTATATTTGATCATGTAATACAACATTGGTTATGTGATCAAAACTTGTGGCTTATACTCACTTCCAATGCGACACTCCTTGTTTTTCATTTCATGAGAAATGTCATTTGTTCACACTTGTCGTATATTGTCTGGATATGTATGACACTTTGTGCAGGAACTCTGATATGCAGTGCATCTGTGGCATGCATTTTTGTATTCGTTTAGTTAGATATTATTTCTGACTATGTTTGTTTCTTGGTGAAGCTTGCTCGAAGTATTCTCTACTTCTCCGTTGCTTTTGTCGGCTATTGATGAATTCGCATTCGATTGATAGCCGCCACAAATGTTTTTGCTTTCTTGAATTTTTTATGGCATTTCTCTATTACTTTCATTGCCATGAGAAGCAGGATAGAAATGTATGACGGGGATCTCCATTTCTGATCATGTCAGGAACCCCTCTGGTTTATTTAAAGACCCGTTTAGGGAAATTCCGTGTTATGTGCCATCGTTTGCTAATTGCATTTGTGTTTGTTTTCATGGGTTGACGATCAATGATGTCACTCAATGGGAATTGAGATAACGACTCTTATATTTGCATGATCCTCTTAGAATTTTCATTTTCCTTTGTTGACAATAGATGATGTCACTCAATTAGAATTAAGATAACGACTTCGATCTTTGCATGCTCCTCTTAGGATTTTCATTTTCCTTTGTTGACGATCGATGATGTCACTCAATTAGAATTGAGAAATGACTTCGATCTTTGCTTTCTCCCTTAGGACTTTATCGTTTTCCTTTATTAATGATCAATGATGTCACTCAATTAGAATTGAGATAACGACTTTGATCTTTACATGTTCTCTATAGGATAGTTATCTTTGCTTAGGATTTAGGTATGCTAACTTAGGTAGGGATTTCCCTTGTGTGCTCTCTTGAGCTTATTGATTGCTTGTTTTCTTTTCATCCTTGTATATTCTATGTTCCCTTAGGTTTTGAACCTCTGTATGTTCCCTTAGGATGGCTCGATTAGGATAGCTTTCGAGCTAGACATTAGGATAGGTATCCATGCATGCTAACGTAGGTAGAGATTTCCCCTTTTCAAACTCAACCTTAGGATCAATCATTGTATGATAACATTAGGGATTAGAGATAGGATAGTCTCCCTTAGTTGTTTTCTTTTCTTTTTGTATCATTGCATTAAAACTAAAACCTTTTTCTCAGCAAAAGCATAAAACATCTAACAACTTTCAAATCCTTTTTCAAGGTAAAAAATATCAACCAATGCAAACTCTTTTCGCCTTCGGACCCTTTCTTTCAAACTTTTCAAAAGAACATGTTAATTCACTTCTGTGCTGACGCGTGAGTCTCCAAAGGTCGAGTTGCGGCAGAAGGAGAAATTAATATTGTTTATTAAAAAACACAAAATAAATCGAAACACGTGAGTCGAACTACGACACTCTGATTCCTTAAAAGGGATACGTAGGCATCTTGTCACGGGGCTCAGCCGAGCGAAACTTTATAAATATTTCCTTATTTTACTATGTTTTCTTTTGTATGCATTCTCTCTTTTCATTTTTTCTTTTATCTCGCAAGCTTAGATTTGAACACACCCTTTGATTATAACAACAAGAGTGGATATCATAGAGTACTACAGGCGTGTCGGGTGCTAATACCTTCACCTTGCGTAACATACTCCCTTACCCGATCTCTCGGTCGTTTGATCATGATTTCACCCTTCTCAGGTTTACTAGATGTTTACCTTTCCCTTCCTGTGGGATAAAAATGTTCGATGGTGACTTCATTGATTTCATCTCGATGATTTGTTCAACCGGTTGTTTCAGTTGGTGACTTCACTAGGGACAGATCGGCCAAATGCTGGTCCATCCTGGAGTTTCTCTTAGCTCTTTTTTTCTTTTCTTTTGGTGTTTATTTGTATGCTTTATGGCTTATTCATTTTGTACATGTTTATCTGAGCATATGTTTGCATTGCATTTTATTGCTTTCCATATTGGTTATCTGCTGTGCTAGATTCTGGTTTTCCATGTTGGGCAGGTGTTACTATGATGTAAAAGGTCCAGTACCCATGCTAGAGTGCACTATGAGTTAGAACACGGCGTCTATTTGACGAAGGTTCTACCGGTGCAGTCATGTCGTCTACGCTCAGATGAGGTTCAAGTGGGGTATTATCGTCATCCATGTATGTGGCTTGATGGTAGTGCTTTCAGGCGGGCCTGTGATTTTGAATTACCATTGACCTGCCCTGAACTAGTCTTTACCCGTGAGTGGGGAGGGAATATTCTTTGCATGTACATATGATGACTATGTTCAGATGGTGACCATGTTCTATTGGTGACCATGGTTCTTTGGTTATGTTCTGGACCTTTGATCTTGGTATATTAAACATGTTCAGAGATTATAAATCAGTTATTTATGGTACTCGGTTCTTTGGTATTCTGAGATTGGTGTCGAACCTTTGATCCTGTGATATTGAGATCATTCAACAGATTTATACATCAGTTATCCATAGAATTGTAAAGATGTTATCCGATTGTACAATTGTTATTCATGTTATGCTGAACTCTTAAACCTATGGTGTTGCATTGCAGTAATACTCATAAGAGTTTATTTCTCTTATCATCCATGAATTCCCATGCATTTCATTCATTTCATCCTGGAAATTCATTGCAACCCGACGTCTTATTCAGAATCTCAAGACCACAAGATTGACTTCCCGACATCTTCTTCATCATGGATCAACTTCAGGCAGATATAGTTGACATTGGAACGCGTAAGGAGACTCAGATGGGCTAATTCATGTAGCTTATTCAGAACCCCTACCTTAGACAAGAAGAGTTTAGACAGATTGTTCAGAGGATTTTTGTTGTTGTTGTTGATCGTGTTAATCTTAAGCAAATGGAGGTTCCTTTGAATCAGAATGTCAGAAATACCGTTCATATTCCTGTCAATGGAGCTACTCACCATGAGAATATTTCTGAGTCTTCATATGACACCTTCAGGTTCCCGATTGATGGAACTAAGTCTGAGAAAAAGCTTCATCTCCTGGAGGAGAGGATGAAAGCTATTGAGGGTCGTAACTCCCTTGGTTTAGACGCTGCTAGTTTGTGCTTGGTGTCTGGTATCAAGATCCATGCAAAGTTCAAAGTCCCCACTTTTGAGAAGTATAAGGGTACCACTTGCTTGATGACTCACACCAAATCCTATTGCAATAAGATGGCTCCTTATGCGGAAAATGACAAGCTTCTCATGCATTTCTTTCAGGATAGCCTCAGTGGAGCATCTCTTGAGTAGAATACTCATCTTGAAAGAACTAACATCTGAACTTGGAAGGAATTAAATGGAGATTTTTTCAAGGAATACAGTTACAATAGTTACATGGTCCTACCAGAATTTAACTCCAAGATTTGACTCATAAGGCTGATGAATCATTCAAAGAGTATGCACAGAGGTGGAGCGAACTAGCTTCCAGAGTTCAACCTCCTCTTTTAGAGCGAGAACTTGTTGATATGTTCTTAGATACTCTACAAGATCCTTATCTTATGGTTGGATATGCTTTTTAATTTTCAAAAATGATTATGATAGGAGAACGAATTGAGCATGGTCTTAAGACTGGTAAGATCCAGGATGTTTCTACTACTTTTGAATCCTCGGATCAGGATGATGATGAAACAAGTGTTGCTTCCAAGGAAGAAGAAGAAGCTCCTGCTTATCCTCCATTTCAGATTCCTCGAAAGGTGATGAAAGCTACTCCTATCCAAGATGAGCCACAAATTTGTGCTGTAAATGTTAGTCAACCATCGGTTCAACCAGTTCAATATGCGAAGCAGTTGCAAAACTATCGATAGAACTGTCAACAACGAGGTAGGCAGAATTTGATAAGGCTAAGGAAAGTAAATGATCCAATCCCGATGCCTTGTAGTGAGTTTCTATCTCACTTACTTTGACATTCTTTGGTGGAGTTAAAGGAGCTAGGGCCTCCTCCTTTTCCTTATCTTGTAGGATATGATCCCAATGCATACTGTGAGTTCCATTCTAGGGAACCTGGCCATACAATTGAAGGTTACAATGTTTTCAAAGGCAAAGTTTAGAAACTCATTGATTCCAAAGCAACCGTGTTCACCCCAGAGGGCCTGCGCATTAATTGAATTATCATTTGACTTAGTGATGGTCAAGACTGCAGTGTATCGTTTGAATTATTAAGTCCATATGGAGTCAAGTCTCCTCAACAATGTTAATTTTCAAGTTACATTTGCATTCTCATTTGTAATCTTCCTTGTTTTGTTCAGTACTTTCTTGTATGCAAAATTTGCTTATTTTTGAATTTTAATCATAATGCATTGAATATGTTTGTCTTGAATTAACACATTCGTATTCACTCATAAATATTTTTATTTGATTTTTGATACTTAACTCTTGTTAAATAAAAAAAATAACACTGGAGGGAGGATGATGAGAAATATACCAAAAATCTTAAACGGAATGCATTTGAATAAAACCCTGCCGAAGATGTACATGCATTGTTTCAAATTCCCAAATACCAGAGATATAAGGGAGATAAACCCCCGTCAACCCCTTTGAGCCTTGAAGTGAGAGTTGATTTTCTTGTCAGAGAAAACCCTCACATTTAACCTGGCGTAGGGTAGATTTAAGTTAATCTAATCGAGAAGTCAAATCTCATAAGGAGTGAGCATTCGAGGATCACCACACTTTATCCCTCACGCATCAAGAGTATGCATATAAGGATTGTAATACCCCAAACTTTTCCTACCCTTTTACTTTTATCTGGCTTATGCATCTTGCACTTCTCATTTCATCTGCATACCTTCTTTTAGGTCATTTGACACTTCATGCATCACTAACCAATAAATTTAGCATGGGATCAAGGATATTGAGGAATTAGGGTTTCTCTATGCATTTAGGCTATCATCTTTACTCAAGGAATCAACTGGTTCCATCATCAGTCATGGTTTGTGGAGCGAAGGTTTTTTGTGTTCATGGTTACTGATATTTTTATTCTCATCAAGCTACAAAGATCATCAAGTTTCTCCATCAAAGGGTTGTGACTTGTTAATGCAAGGCTTTTCACCAATACCTAAAATAAAGACCTTGTAAGCTAGGGCTTTGGCCTTCTCAGCATCTCAAATGCATCTCAAGAGGATTAGGGTTCTTATCCCTGGTGCTTGTGCTTTCTAATTCAATTGAGGTTTATGAGAGGTGTTATCCTCTTCTCCAAGCATCATTTTCAGTTTCAAAGACTCTTCAAGGCATTTTTGTTGTGTTGGAGTGAAATACAAGTGCAAGTAATGGCATGGGACATGAACGTGTGGACTCATTCAGATTAAGGAAACTTTGGTTCTCATCATTATTACTTGTCGTTTGTAATACAAGTTGGCTTGGAGTTAAGATTGAATTGGAATAATTGATCTGGATTTTTTGATTGGTTAGTATTCATTCAAGTTTCCTAATGTGTTTAAGTAGATCAAATTTTGCTTGCAAAATTGAAGGGTTTGTGCATAAGGTTTTCTTAATAGGCATTCAAGTACCATTCATCATTGTTCAACCTTATGTCACATGTCCAAAGGTTCCTTCAAAAGCAAGACATAATGATTCATATATGGGTGCAAAGTCAAAGGAAGTTGAGAATTCAAGTTCTAAACTTGGAAAGGAAAATCACTTTGAATCTTTTGAAAGAAGTATCGTGTGAGTTCAAAGATTCATGAGGCATTATTTTTAGATCAAAGTACCATGACTTCAAATATCCAATACATCATCATACAAAACCAAAAGGAAAATATACATATCCAAATTGTTGGTTGAAAGAAAAACCCATTGCAATTTCAAGTTGTTACAGAATATCATGCTTCATCCAAGTTCACCATGTTGCGTTCCAAGTTTCGATTGTAATTCCATTCACACATTAGAAATAATCCAAAACCATTTCAATTACCATCAAAACCATTAGAAATTCAGACCATTACAACAATAATCCACAAAAGAAACAATTACAAATCTATATTACATCATTACATAGAAACTTTACAAAGGTACACACTTGAGTCACAACCCATGTCCAATCTTCATGACCAAGCCCATCTTGTTAATTTTCAGTCTATGCTAAAGGCATTTACAAATATTCTCCATATCCTCTTCAAAACATCCTGCAAGCTTGAAACAACATCATGCCATATCCTTGCACCATTGGATTCAAAACCAGTCCATAGGCCAACCTGTATAGTCAGGAAATATCATAAGGAAAAAAGGTTATATTCATCAATAAGTCAGCCTTTCACTTCATTGAATAGCATGCATAAATTATCCAAAACTCCATCCCTGCATTTTGTTCATACAAGGAATAAAATCAGAAAAAATAGAAAAATAACTAACATCCTAACTAACCGCATAACAAAATTCCAAACTAACTCTTAACAAAATTCTTTTATCCAAACTGGATTCTAATTCTAACTAATTCATAACCGTTTTTTTCTATAACCAAACTATAACAACTTTCAATCCAGCCCTCAATCTATAACAGAAACTCAAAAACCAAGGGCTGAGATTTAACAGACCTGTAACAAATTTCAGGGGATATAACTGAAATCTCCCTCAATTGCTTCGGTTTGGGGGAATGGGGAGAAGGATCACTATTGTACCCCAAAATTTTCCCTCCCATTTTTACTCAAAGCATGCTCCTAGAGATCCTCAATTGCTCAAGGTTGACCAAGAATTGACCAGACTTCTCCTCCTAAGGCAATGAACCTCTAATTAGGGTTTCAATTTTCATCAAGATGTTTGAAATTCAAAGGTCTCAAATGTTTTCCATGGTCCTAATATGCCTTCAAGTTTGTCCATGCCAAGTTTCATGCCTTGCACAACAAGTTTGCTTAGACAATTGCTCAAATGCTTGAGAATCAACTATACCAGGTCAAAAGTCCATTGTGGCCCAAATACAGTCAAACTTCATGATTTTTGGTCAACATCAACATTTTGAAGTGATATCCATCATTTGATCAAAGGTTGATCATGATTCCTCAAGAAATGCTCCCAATTCATCAAAAATCAAAATTGCTAAATTAGGGTTTCAATAGAAAAAGTCAACTGAACTTTGACCAAGCATAACTTTCACATACTTCATCTATTATTCCCCAACCAAAGCTAATATTTAAGAGAATATAATTCCCTACAACTTCTCTTCAGCCCTCAAGTCTAAGAAATGCACCATTTGAAAGATACAAGATCAGACATTACAGGTCATTTTTAGAAAGTCAACAAAAGCCACTTTTTTCTAAGACCTTTTAAATCAATATAAAATCTTCAAATGAAAAAGTGATAAAAATCGGGATTGAAGTAGACATCTTGGGCTTTCCAAAAAGTCAAAGTTCATCATCATCAGTTGAAAATTGAGCAAGTTATGGCTTGCACAAGTTGGGTAATTTTCAAGAAAATGCATGGAGTCAACTTTAGGAAAAATCATTTTTCAAGCTAATGAGCCTAATTTTTAAGGCCTAAACATGTTCATGACATGTCTAAGGACCCCTAAAACTATTTTTGCATAGTCTTGATTTTATTTGCATTTTATATTAATTTTATTTGATTACAAATCAAATAAATCAAAATTAATGCAAATTATATGGGCCATTATTGATTGGACTTGGTTTGATACATGGAGGGGGCCTATATTTCATGTACAACATGGCCAGCATGTCCAATTCATTCAAATTTCAAAAAAGGACAACATTCCATGTTCTTGGCCAAAGTTACAAATTTTTCATTCATGGCCTTGAAGAATATGATTAAGGCTGTTTAATCCCTTGCTATCTTGTGTCCTCCCTCCTCTCTATATAAAGAACACATTAGCAAGCATTAGCCACACATATACAACTTGAGGAGAGCATACTAAATTGAAAAATTTGTCAAAGTTGTGAAATTCAAAAACACAGTTCCAGCCTTCCTCAGTCCAAACAAAGGACCCCAATACATTCCTGGAGGTCTCCTGAAGCTATTCCACTCATTACCACGTCCTGAAGCATCACGAAAAGCCCCAGCAGAGTTCATAGGGTTTGCAATTTTTTTAAATGTGTTTTCTTTGATTCATGTAACATAAATCCATTTGACCATGCATTTCAGTTCATTTGAGTATTTGCAAGCTTCCTGCATGGTTGGATTAAAGTTTTGATGCAGGAATCATAATTGGCCATGGATAGGGTTTGAACCTCCAAATTGGGGTTTTCTGTATTGGCCAAAATTAGCCCAAGCTAGGGGCACCATCATGCTCAGGAAAATTAGGCCAATTGATCCATGGCATCACATGTAATTTATATTGCATATTTTGGATATTTCATGATGTAGGTGCTATAGTGACAAACAAAATTGTCACTATAGGTTGCAGTACCTAAGATGACAGAGGGTGAAGAAGATGAAGTGTGCCATTGTCCCATTGGCTCATTCAAATCCAGCGTGCATTTTTTTTTAATTTTCAGATATGGACTTGTTTTTGTATATTATGTTATTGTTGTATTATATGTATGAATGACCAAGTGGCTCAGTTGGTAGGCAAGGCGTGTGTATGAGGAGAGGACCTGGGTTTGAGTCCCAGGTTCAAAATGGGGAGGAGGTGTTTACCGTTGGTTTTGGTAAACAACCGCTGATCTTCCAAATGGTTGCTTATTTGGTTACTCGCAGGATCGATCAGATTGATCCTAAGACATGGTTGATTTTGGGGTTTTGATTAAGTTTGACAATGGTTAAATGACAAGAAAATGAAGAAGCTTTATGTAAATTGCATGAAGAAGAGAACTTGATAAAATAAAGGAAGGCTTGAAATAAAGGTTTTCGACAGGAAAAGTAAAGGAGAAAGCAAGTAAAGTTACTGGAAAATAAATGACTTTGATTAATAAAAGTGGTGTTTCACACATACATTCTCAACAATTCTTTCTCACACGCTGGGTACTCGAATCTATATGAGTGACTTGTATATAATTGTGAACACGCGCGAAAAACTGCGTGAACTACTAATATTTATACTAAACATCCCAAGTAACCGTCGGGCAGTTACACCGCTTCCAGATGACTCCACTTGGCACGTTCTCAGTGTTCGACGCTCTAGATCTTTTCATGTTGCACTTGGTAACCGCTGGGAACCGTTTTCCCTCCAAACGTTTGAATTTCAAACCATTCCACTCTGAGCAATCGAACACCTTCGTCGAGAGGCATCTTCGACGAGCCACACCTTCGACGTCGAAGGCAACCAACTTCTCCCTTGGAAGAAATCCTCTAAGTACATTGCTATCCTCTGATGGGCATTTCGATAGACCCAGCTGGTCGAAAACATCCTTCAGCTTTGATGGCTGATATTAATAAAAACAAGGGTGTCAAATTTAGGAGCTAACAAATTTCCCCCCAAGAATGCCTTATTTCGACTCTGAAAAGAAAAAAGCATTCTTTGAAATTCCATTTGACACCTATCTTTTCATTCTTAGTCACAAATTAAATTGTGCACTTTTTGTCTTCTACCAACCACTGACAATCCCAAGAGAAAGCCATCATTTCATCTGTACCTAAGACGTCACCTCAGTACGGCGTGCAGCGTGCCAAATGTCTTTTCACAAATTGTCATCATGACAATTCCCAAAAACGAGGGCGCACGCTGCACCCTTTCATTTCTGCAGAACGGCTGTGTCAACAGGGGGACGCCACGTGTCCCACTACCTTCTGCAACATTAAATGGCATTAAATGGCCTCGAATTTGGGGATTTCCCCAACTACTATAAATAGCACCAAGTACCCATTGTGGGACTTTTTCACGCTACCTTGCCTTCAAACTTCCTTATTGAATACAAACTCTCTGCAAACTTTGCAAACCATCTGTTCTTCAACTTCATCTTCAACCTTAACATCAACAATGGCGTCTGGTTCTTCTACCGCTCCTAGTTCTAACATCCCCTCCGGAAATGCTAAACCCAAGATTTTCTCCACTGCTCCTGTAGTTACTCCTACAGGCCAACGAAGGGTTTCTGAACCCCTAGACATTGTTGTATGTGACGCTTATTCACGCCAACTCATGATTCCGGTTGGATACTCCAACCAAATCTTCGCCATGTCTGGCCCGCTCAACCCAAGCATCGCTGAAGCCATGAAGATCAAAAGCTTCTTTCCAGTGCTCGAAAGGCTCAAACCTGTTGGATGCTCTAAGAAAGATGTCGAGGATAACGAAGATCCCGCTAAGGAGAAAATCGATCTTCGCTTCTTCAATCGGGGTGTTAGGGCTTTCAGGTCTAGCCCTAGCCTCACTCCTGACTACAGTGCTTGGCTGGAAAAAATGGAGAAAAGCCAGGCTTCGATCTGGAAAGACCTGGGGATATTCGACCTGGTTATGTTGTCGAAGACGGGACTTAACTATTCCCCAGAAATGTTGATAGCTTCCTTACTCTTCTGGGATTACACTCATTTCACCTTCCACCTTCCCTGTGGAATGCTGACACCCACGCTGTTCGACGTGGCTGCCATCACTGGCCTTCGACCCACTGGGGACTATTTCGACCCAGAGGAAATGTCGAAGGATCAGATTGGATTCTCTGCCACAAAACCAACCTACACCACCTACATCAACCATTACCACGATAAGTCGACGGCCACTGTTTCGGATGTAGAGCATATCGCGTTTCTAGCCTTATGGCTGTCACGTTTTGTGTTTTGCACAAAGTCTTTACAGGTGACCAAGAAGATGGTTACCCTCGCCACCCAACTCCACCATGGCCAAAATATCTGTTTGGCAGAATTGATTTTGGCGAATCTGTACGAATCGATTAGCAGCGGAGCCACTCTTTTGAAGATCATCGATAACAGAGCCAGTCTGCTGCTTGCAGGACCTTTTTGGCTACTTCAGCTGTGGCTCAATGCCACCTTCGAGTCTTTCTTACCTCAGAAGACTCAAATAAATGAGCAGGCTCTGGAGATAGCAAATAGGTGCATCGAAGGCACCAGATTGGCTCTGCTGACCCCAACTGAAGATGGGCTGGAGCTTCAACAAACTTTTACAAACTTCGTCTTGATGTTTGCAAAAAGGAAAGAGTTTGCTTCGACCATGGCTCCCTTTTCTCGACGAAAGGTTGGTCCAGAGTAGTTCACGAGGCCCCATCCTAAGTCGTCAAGTGGCCCTCAGGTCGAAGAACATACAACAGTGTGGGAAGCGTTCCTCACACCAAGAATAATGCCCATGCGATTCAAGAGCACTAAGACTCACTTGAGCCTGATCGCGTATCAACCAAACTTGGTCTCCCGCCAGTTTGGTATCATTCAAACACTTCCTTCTCCTATTTTTCCCAGGGAGAAGTCTATGTTATACTTTTGCAAAGACTACACTGAAGACGCTGCCACTAAGCATATCGGCAGGTATGCTGGTCGAACAGTTCTTTCGTTGTTCGACTATCAGCTTAACTTTCTCTGCTCACCATCCTTCGAAGAGTGGTGGAAAAGTTACTACGCTTAGGAGTTTTTCAACGAGAAGGACTTCGTGGATGAACTTCAGAAGTCTTTTGTTCTTGTCTTGGACAAAATAAAGAAATGTAAGTTCATCCTTCCAAATTATTTTGTCTTTCCCTTTCGACTGGTAGCCTGTTAATTAGTTTGTCTTCTTTCAGTTGTTCGAAAGCTTGCAGCCAAGAAAGCTGCAGAAGGCCATCAGGGAGGAGGTCCCTTGACAAAACCTCCACCACCGGTGAAGACTATAGCACCGGCGAAGACTACAACAAGCCATCAGGGGGAAGGTCCTTCGAAAAAGCCTTCTGCACCGGTAACCAGACTTTTATTATTTTCTTCTGGCTTTAACATTCTGACTTTCGATGTAGCTTCTAAATCGAACTCCAATTGGTTTTTAGGCACCTTCACCCAAGAAACGACCAGCACTGACGGTCGAATCTGGGAGTGACGAAGAAGACGATTCTCCCCCTGCTCCTCTTAAAAGGCGAAAGCTGAAGAAGCACATTCCTTCTCCTGAGACTCGAACAATCAGAATAAAGGTTGCTGGGAGAAAGCCCAGGCCACCTCCAGTAATTATTGAAGAGCCAACGGAGGAGGAACTAAATGTCCTTCTCAATAAACCTGTCGAAAGCGACAATTCCAGCCCTGGGGCTGAAGTTCCTCTGCAGGTAATCTCTTTGACCCTTTTTTTAACTCAGGTGTCGATACCCACATTCGATTACGTCTCTCCCTAACTTAGAAGATTCTTCTTCTTATTTTTCCAGGAAACCACTGAAAGCTCAACGCCAAGGACTTCTGAAACATTGGACTCTGCTGAACTCAGTAGGCCACAAGAAAAAGACTTGGCGAACGATGAAGCCAATGCTGAGACAGAAGAACAACAAACAGAAGATCCACAAACAGAAGAGCAACAACCAGAAGAGATTCAGGTGGTTGATCTGTCGGAGGAACATCGTGACGAAGGGGATCACGTTGACGCTGGCGAAGGGGATCACGTTGACGCTGGCGAAGGGGATCATGGTGACGCTGGTACTGCTGAAGTTCAAGTCGAAGAGAGTCAAGTCGAGGCAAATGCTACTCAACAGCCTCAACCCCAAGATAACGCTGCTGCAAAGGTTGTCACCTCAACAAAGCATAGGTCGAAGGAAGACTTAGAACTCTTGAAGCAGACTGATCCTGTTGGCTATCTGAATGCCATTATCGAGAGCAAGGGAAGTTCGTCTGATATTAGTCAGGAGGCTTCTACTCAGTCGGGGAAGTCCACTGAAACTTCTCCTCTCGATGAGGCTTTTACGAAGGTCAAGGCTCAGTTCTTCAAGAAAGATTTGATGAAAGCTTTGGAGGGGGACCCTACTGCTCCATCATATTTGGGGGCTGTTTTGAATGCCGTAGACTTGCTAGCTGTGACTCCGGAAGTTTCAGGCTTTATCATGGAGTTACACTCCATTATTGATCAAGTCTCAGCAGATTATCGGCGACAAAGGGGCTTTAACAGCCAGCTTGAAGTGTTATATGGCAAAAGTTCTTCTGCATGGACTGCTGTAGCAGAAACGACTTCTCGAATTGCGGAGTTGTCGAAGCAAAAGGCATCTAAGCAGGAAGAAATTGATGCCATCGATCGAGAGAATGCTTCCATAAAGGCGCAGATCGAAGAGCTAGAGGCCAAGATGAATGCCAATACTAAGCGCAAGGAGGAACTTCTCTCGACTGTTCCAGACACCGACAGTCAAGCTGAAATCACACAAGGCCTAGAATTTGCTGAGAAAGCTCAAGCCTTCGACGATCAAATTGCCAAGCTTGCCCAGGCGAACGCCTTGTGCAACAAAAGATTGGAGTTGCAGCAAGCTAAATACCTTCGACTCAAGGATTCCATCCCCTTCTGATTGATTCAGCTCTTTAACCATGTATTGTAATGTGTATTTGACAATATTGCCATTTTGGCTAATTTATAAAATTTTCCATTTTGGCTTATTTATGGTTAATTTAGTCGTTACTTGTTATTTATTTTTATCTCTTGGAGTATAGGTTTATACTTTTTCAAATATTTGCCATTTACTCTCAAGAGCCTTTTATCGTCGCCTAACTCTTCGACTTCATAAGCTCCACCAGAAAAAGTCTGGATAATTCTGAATGGTCCTTCCCATTTGGGTGACCATTTTCCCATGCTTCGATCCCTTCGATCCATGGGAAGAATCACCTTCCAAACCAATTCTCCAGGCGAGAATGCCTTAGGTTTCACTTTTTTATTGTAAGAGTCTTCTACTCTTTTCTTCTGAAGCCTTAGTAGGTCGAGAGCGCGCAATCTTTCTTCGTCTAGATCTACTAGTTCGTCTAACATCATATCCCAATAAACTTCAGATGGAATATCATGGTGTCTCTGAACCCTTGCAGATTGAAGACAAATTCTGCTGGCAACACTGTGTTATGACCAAAGGTTAGCCTATATGGTGTCGTACCTGTGGCTTCTTTTGGGGACGTTCGACAGGCCCACAAAATCTGGTCTAACGTCTTATGCTAATTTTTTGGCTTCTTCCCAACATGCTTTTTTATCAAGCCAATCACTACTTTGTTCGCTGCTTCGACTTGACCGTTTGCCTGTGCATAATAAGGCGTTGATGTTAGGAGTTTAAAGCCTGTTTCCTGAGCGAATTCCTGCATCTTTCGACCGGTGAAAACTGATCCTTGATCAGTAGTTATAGTCTCAGGGATTCCATATCTAAAGATAATGTTCTTTTGAATAAATTCAATGACATTTTCTTGGTCTACATTGACTAAAGGAATAGCTTCGATCCACTTAGTAAAATAATCAATGCCTACCAATATATACTTCTGGCTCTTTGATGATGCTGGTCGAATCTCTCCAATAAGGTCCAACGCCCATCCTCTAAAGGGCCAAGGTTTCACTATCGAGTGAAGTTCGCTTGCTGGTACATGTTGGATGCCTGTATGGACTTGACATTCTTGACAACCCTTGGCGAACTCGACACAATCTTTCAACACGGTGGGCCAGTATAGTCCTTGTCGAAACAACAACCATTTCATCTTATGGCCTACTTGGTGAGCCTCACATGCTCCAGCGTGCGTAGTCGAAAGGGCTATGTATGCTTCAGTTTCACTTAAGCATTTTAGCAATACCCCTTCAGGCGTCTTTTTAAATAACTCATTACCCATGAGTACGTAACTCAACGCCCTATACTTTGTTTTTCGTTCTGTCGAAGCTACTGGGTTTTGAAGATAATCCACAATGGGTTTCCTCCAATCTTGCTCTGACAAATTGTCTATGAACGAAATTTCGAAGTTACTTTGATCAGCATATCCTAGTCTTGTCGACTCTAGGTCTGTTGGTGACAGACAAGTTGCTTTTATCTTTTCTCGAACTTCGATTGCTCTTTGTAATCTCGTTTTTGAAATTTTGTACCCAGATGCAATTTGTGCCAAATCGTTGGCTATTTGATTTTCCAATCTGGGTATGTGTCGAATATTGACCATTTCAAATTTTTTCAATAAACGATTTTCTATCACAAAGTACATAATGAGATTTTCTCTTATGCATTTATATTCTTTTGTGACTTGCTTAATGACAAACTCTGAGTCTCCCATTATTTCGACTCGAGTTGCCCCCAATTCCAACAATATCTCAAGGCCAGTAATTAGAGCTTCATACTCAGCCTCATTGTTCGAACAAGAACCTGATATCTTGTACTTGAATGTTGTTGGAATTTTTTCTGGAGAAATAATCAAGACTCCTACTCCTGTTCCATCTTTATGGCTGGAACCATCGAAGTAGAGCTTCCAAGGTTCTATCTCCACATAATTAATACTCTCAACTTGAATTGAGTGGTCAACTATAAAGTCTGCAACCACTTGTCCTTTTACTGCCTTAAGAGGCATAAAGGTCAATGAGTATTCAGTTAATGCTAGTGCCCACTTGCCAATTCGACTGTGCAAGATGGGTTTCGACAACATGTACTTGAAAACATCAAAATGAGACGAAACGTACACATTAACTGGTTTTATATATTGCTTGAGTTTTGTACAAGAGAAATACAGACATAGACACAATTTTTCAACATCGCTATATCTAGTTTCTGCATCGTTCAAAACTCTACTAAGATAGTAAATGGGTCTTTCGACTCCATTTTCATCTTCTTGGGCTAACATGCTTCCCAAAGTTTTGTCGGACGCAGCTATGTACAATCTCATACTCCTGTTACTACAAGGAGGCACCAAAATAGGTGGCTTTGTGAGGTACCCTTTGATTTTGTCGAAGGCTTCTTGTTTCTCTTGCCCCCATTCGAATCCCTCTTTGTTCAGTCGAAGCAAGGGTGAAAAGGCTTGAGCTTTCCCACTTAGGTTAGATATGAATCTCCTTAAGAAATTTATCTTGCCTAACAGAGATTGCAATTACTTTTTGTTCGATGGCCCTTTCGCTTCCAGAATTGCCTTCGTCTTGTTCTGGTTGATCTCGATTCCTTTCTTGTGGACAACGAAGCCCAAGAAATCTCCAGCTTTCACACAGAATGCACACTTCAAAGGGTTCATCTTGAGACCATGTTCTCTCATTCTTTCGAATGATTGTCGAAGGTGGTCTATATGGTTCTTCCTGGAAACAGATTTTATAACAATGTCATTAATATATACTTGCATAAAAGTGTTAATAAAATCATGGGAGATAGAATTCATTGCTCGCTGGTATGTTTCCCCAGCGTTCTTTAGGCCAAAAGGCATCACTACCCATTCGTAAGTGCCTAAAGCCCCAGGGCATCGAAAAGCTGTTTTCGACACATCCTCTTCAGCAATGAATATTTGATTATATTCTGAATAACCATCGAGCATACTCAGATACTCGTAGCCAGCGGCAGAATCGACTAGCATTTCCGCCACAGGCATAGGATATTCATCTTTGGGTGTAGCAGCATTCAAATCTCTGAAATCTATGCACACCCTCAATGTACCATTTTTCTTAATCACTGGCACAATGTTTGCAATCCATTCGACGTACCTTGTAATGCGTATGAATTTGCACTTCAACAGTCTTTCGACTTCCGTTTTGATCTTCGACAGTATTTCTGGAGCGAAGCGTCTTGGATTTTGCTTGATTGGCTTCTTCCCAGGTTTGATTGGAAACTGAAGTTCTACCAATCCTCTGTCGAGACCAGGCATTTCGTCGTAATCCCATGCAAAACAGTCCTTGAACTCTTTCAACAAATGGATTACTTCCAACCTGAGTTCTGGGTCAATTTTTGCGCTGATGTAAGTTGGCTTTTTCTCTGACCCTTCGCCCAAGTTGATTTCTTCTAAAGGATCCTGCGCTAACATTTTGATGTTGTTCGCCAAGGGGTCCTTTTCGAAGCCCAAAGGCTCATCGTCATAAATGGCGTCGAGCCTCTGTTCCTGCATCCCTTCTGGCATGATATCAGGAGGTTCTGGATCGAAGTCCTTCCCTGGACCTGTAGAAGATAACTGTTGATCATTGGCCTGTGTGGCCATGTATTTTACTTCGGCTTCGAGAGCCGTTATCATCTTTGTTTCGGCTACGTAAGCCAAAATTCGCTTCAATGATTGTGACTCAGTCATTATCACTGAATTCACTTCCCCAACCAGTTGGTTGGATATCAGTTAACCCACTGAAGTCTATGTGGGACAAGTCTTCTCTGTCCCATTGAAAACCATGCTCAGGGTGCAGGTATAGGGAACAAAAAGTATTTGGCGCTGGCGCCAAGTCGAAGTCAGGTGTTGGACATGGCCCAATGTGAGCCAAGTTCTTGTCGAAGTCTGTCAGCCCTAGGTGATTCACTTCGCCCAGGTAATAGCTTTGGTCCGCTTCTATGTTTTCGACCATCCCATCAGGACGCCATAGCAGCAACCTCTGGTGCATTGATGATGGTACAGCTCCAGCACCATGAATCCATTCACGGCCCAACGAAAGATTATAGTTAGGTTTGGCCGATATGACCATGAACATAGTTGGTCGAAGGATAGATCCCACCTTGATATCCAGTTGGATCACACCCATTGTGGTCCCTATGCCGCCTTCATAATTCGACAGGACCATGTTGTGAGGCTTGATATTCTCATCACTTTTGCCTATTTTTCTTAGCATAAAGTGAGGAATAATGTTGATGGTTGCCCCACAATCCACCAAAATTTTATTTACTGTGGTTTCTTCGAGTTTAGCCCTTATAAATAAAGGCTTGAGGTGATTCTTCATCGCCTCTGTAGGTGGTTCGAAGAACCCATTCTGCTCCTCAGTAGTGCCATTATCCATGACGAAATAGCACACTGGCCTATGTTTGGCCATTTCTTGCTCCACTTCCCAATCACTTGTTTCGACCTCCACCTGGCGGTTGAACTCTCTTGGCAGCACTGAGACTATATTCACCATGATGTCCAAAGTGTCATCAGACTCAGAACCATCTTTGTCATCAACTTCACCTTGGTTAGGCCAAACTAGCCTATTGGTTATTGGTTCTCTTTCCAGAGGTTTCCTTTGCTTTCTTTGAGGAACGTTTGAATTGGTTTCTGCCTTTGGTTTGTTAGCAGCCTCCCTCTCAGCTTTTCGTCGCCTCTGGTATCTCCTCCATTGAGATCGAGACATGGGATTTTTCCCTTTGTAATTGCTTGACACCTGTGTCACTTTAGGGGCAGCAACCTGAGGCTCTTTCTTATGTGTTAAAGATGAACCTCTTGGCACATCGAAGGAGTGCCATCTTTCCTCGCTTGGCCTCTTTCGACCAGATGTTTTGTACCATGTATCTACTGGCACATTAGTTGGAGGCCTAAAAGTCAGTGGCCTCTTTTCTTGGTTTGAACCTCTTTGGGAGGCTCTTCTGGGATCATGTCGAAGATCAACATTTTCCCTCCTCTTATTTGCTGCTCTTACACCTTGAATATGTTCAGCAGCTTTTTTGTCGAAGATCGAACTGCATCTGGGACACAGCATCACTTCTGACTTCTTTTTCTGGCATCTTTGCAGAAAATCTGCCAGATTTTCATTTTCCCGAGGGAAAGCAGTTTTGTTAGCTTGTTCTTGCCTCATGGCTTCCTCTGATGCTTTTGGTTCAGAGACTTCGACCATGTTGGCATTCATGGTATCTTTGTTGGCAAGAGTCAACTGCTTCATTTGAATCTCCAAGCCCTCTGTCTGGCCTTGAACTGCGGCCAAGTGAGAACTGGGTTTTGTTCCAGATTTTTGGGCTCCAACTGTCTCCAGCTTTGGGCTTTCGATCGCTTTCTGAACCGATTCAATTGTCTTTCTGGATAGATTCCCAGAAAAACTGCCAAAGATTGGCATGTTGACATGGTCCTTTGAGACTTCGACCATTGTGATTCCTGGCCTCTTCGACTGGCTTCTGGATGCCTCGATCACGTTCACCTCTGAAGGTTCAGCATAATGGGCTTCAGCCTGCAACGGGTTAGAGTCCACGGTCATGGGGGTCTTGTCAGCAAACTTCAACCTCCCTTCTTCGATAGCGTCTTGCACAAGATTCCTGAAAAGAAAACATTGAGACGTTTTATGGCCCAGAAAATTATGATATTTATAAAAGCCTCTCTTCTTTCTTTGATCAAGAGGAGGCACTTTTACCCCTGGGGGTATTATCATTTGGCCATCTTTTACAAGCAAGTCAAAGATTTCATCACATTTTGTAATATCAAAACTATAAGTCTTTTTGGGGAACCTATCGTTGGTCCTTTCTGGACCAGTGGGATTTTTTCCACTTGAGAGGACTAACAGTTTGCAAGAATATGGTGGTCCTTGTTTTAGTTCTGCTAAATCGACTTCGCCTTCTTCGACAGTTATAGTTTCGTCGAAGGTTTCTGGATCTTCGTCATCCATCTCAACATACGCTATCCTCTCTCTTTTGTGAGTTTTCGTTGCCTTGGCTTTCTCAGCTTTAAGGCGTTCGACCTGTCGAACTCTATCGGCCAGTTGGGCCATGTCTCTCAGGTATTGAGTGTCTAACTTCTTCCTAATGGAATAATCTAAGCCGCCTGCGGCTATTTCGACTAACTCATGTTCTGGCACCTGTGTAAAGCATCTTGCTTTGAGCAACCTAAACCTATTTAGATATTCGTCTATAGTTTCAGTGAAACGTCTCTTTACACTGGCCAATTCCTTCAGGCTTATCTTGGTTTGTCCCATGTAGAATTGCTCATGGAACAATCTTTCCAACTGGGTCCAATGATGGATCGAATTGGGAGGGAGAGTTGTAAACCAAGTAAAAGCATTCTTTGTTAAAGAGCTTGGGAAGTACTTAATCCTCAGGTTTTCGTTGTTTGAAATATCTCCTGCTTCGATCAAGTATCTCGCCACATGTTCGACAGTAGATTCTGTCGTGTCCCCGGAGAATTTAGTGAACTTAGGGACTTTACATCTAGGAGGTAGGTCTGTTTGTAACACGTATTCTGACAGTGGGGATGTGAAGTTGGGCCTACAAAAGCCCATGTTCATCCCATTTTGCGTCATGATTCTTTCGATCATGGTTTCCAGATTATTTTCCAAACCCATATTTTGGTATTGGATATGCTGAACTACTTTGTCATCATTTTGGTTTCTGTTAACTAACCTTACCTCTGGGGTTACTACCCTAGGTTCTTCGACATGCTGCTCCAATCGTGCCCTAAGGTTTTCTTCGACAGGCTGCTGGCCTTGATTGATAGTGGTTTCTTCCTCTAAGAATATACCTTGGTTTCCCCTTATTGGCGCCCTTTGGGGCTGTCGAATAGGTTGGGGTACTCCAAAGAAATCAGCCAAATGCGTCATTTGTGCTGTCATCTGCTGATTCGATTGGGTGGTGTTTTGTATTAGAGGATTCAGCACTGTACTTAAAGTTTGTGCCAACATTTGAACCATATCATGGTTGCTTTCGTCCATTTGTTGCCTCAAGACTGCTGTCGAGGCATTTGTAAGGCCATGTGCTACTTGGGACGTTCCTCCTAAGAGTTAGGTCCTATTTCTGTTCGCCATACCTACTCCAGCACCTTGGAGTGGCGAAGAGGCACTCACTAAAGGGTCTGAAAAAGTGGACGATGCGTTCGTTAGGCTAGCCAAATCAGACGTTGGCATGCCATAGAGTGGTTCTCGATTATGACCGCCTGTCATAAATCCTGGGGGAACATAAGGCCTCGTGCCTAAATTTCCCCTTGGTGGGGGGGGGGGGGGGGGGGGGGGGGGTTCCCAAAGGCACTCTAGGGCCAGTGAACGGAGGTAATGGCCCCTCGTTGTGACCGTTACTGCTGGTGTTGAACCAGCGGTTATCGCTTCACTTACGGTCGGGATAACCGTTGATCCCACATTCGTTTGTGGGATTTCGTTATTGTTTGGCGGATTCGCCATCTCTTCTCTTCTTCTGGAAGTATTGGTATTGTTAGTGTATATTCTACCACTTCTCAATAACATACAACACTCCTCGAAAAAGATGATATTTTGTGTAAACAGATTAAACTTCAAAAATCAACACACAGTCCCACCAGGTGTGCCAATTTGTTTACCGTTGGTTTTGGTAAACAACCGCTGATCTTCCAAATGGTTGCTTATTTGGTTACTCGCAGGATCGATCAGATTGATCCTAAGACATGGTTGATTTTGGGGTTTTGATTAAGTTTGACAATGGTTAAATGACAAGAAAATGAAGAAGCTTTATGTAAATTGCATGAAGAAGAGAACTTGATAAAATAAAGGAAGGCTTGAAATAAAGGTTTTCGACAGGAAAAGTAAAGGAGAAAGCAAGTAAAGTTACTGGAAAATAAATGACTTTGATTAATAAAAGTGGTGTTTCACACATACATTCTCAACAATTCTTTCTCACACGCTGGGTACTCGAATCTATATGAGTGACTTGTATATAATTGTGAACACACGCGAAAAACTGCGTGAACTACTAATATTTATACTAAACATCCCAAGTAACCGTCGGGCAGTTACACCGCTTCGAGATGACTCCACTTGGCACGTTCTCAGTGTTCGACGCTCTAGATCTTTTCACGTTGCACTTGGTAACCGCTGGGAACCGTTTTCCCTCCAAACGTTTGAATTTCAAACCATTCCACTCTGAGCAATCGAACACCTTCTTCGAGAGGCATCTTCGACGAGCCACACCTTCGACGTCGAAGGCAACCAACTTCTCCCTTGGAAGAAATCCTCTAAGTACATTGCTATCCTCTGATGGGCATTTCGATAGACCCAGCTGGTCGAAAACATCCTTCAGCTTTGATGGCTGATATTAATAAAAACAAGGGTGTCGAATTTAGGAGCTAACAGGAGGAGTACATGGTGAGCCACTTGAACTCTTTCAGGTACATTGAAATGGACGACAAGTTCATTGAGACCCCCTGTCAAAACTTTGAGAAGGTTCTACAGACCGTTGCTGCAACCAAAACCTCTACCATTGTTCCAAAGACTACTAGGACTCCGCTGAAGATGGCTTCTCTGAAAGATGCCAGGGCAATTGTTGAAAAAGGTGGGTGTATAATTTGGGGCCAACTTCCGGATATTCCTTACAAATCTGACAAATTTTTTTTGGGTTTTACATCAGGAGCTCAAAGGTTTGTTCGTCATGCTCGTGCCGGAGGACCACCCCTACGCATCAGCAATCATGGGGTTAATTCTTTGGAGGACAGTGATAGTGACTGTGACATAGACCGATGGATCTTCCTAACTTTCAGTGGAGGACTCACCAACTGGAAGACTAAAGACTTTGTACCGATTACTTTTATTCAAGAATCCACATCCACTCTGGATCCCATTGATAACGGTTCTGTTGTTGCTCATTATAACTTTGAAAATCCGATCAACCAAGTCGAGGACGAAGGTGAGGAAGATTGTGAGGTACCAGGAGAGCTTTCCAGACTGTTATAACATGAAGAAAGTGTAATACAACCTCATGAGGAACCAGTTGAGACAGTGACCTTGGGTACTGAAGAGGACAAAAAAGAAGTCAAGGTAGGTGCTAAATTGGAGCCCAGTGTCAAACAGCGGTTAATACAGATGCTACATGACTATGTTGAGGTTTTTTCTTGGTCATACGAATACATGCCAAGACTTGACACCGATATTTTGGTTCATCACCTACCTACAAAAGACGATTGCCCTCCAGTGAAATAGAAGGTTCGTCGTATGCGGCTGGATATGTCAGAAAAGATCAAGGATGAAGTCATGAAACAGTTCAATATCGATTTCTTAGCTATCACGTCTTATCCATAATGGGTCGCCAATGTTGTTCTAGTACCTAAGAAGGATGGTAAGGTACGTATGTGTGTGGGTTGCAGAGACTTGAATGAGGCAAGCCCCAAAGATGACTTTCTGCTTCCCCACATTGATGTTCTGGTTGACAACACTGCATAACATAAGGTATTCTCCTTCATGGATGGTTTCTCCGGTTATAATCAGATCAATATGGCACTTGAGGACATAGAGAAGACAACCTTCGTCACATAGTGGGGCACTTTCTGTTACAAGGTTATGCCATTTGGGTTGAAGAACGCTGGGGTAACCTATCAACGGGCCATGGTAGATTTGTTTCATGATATGATCCATCACGAGATAGAGGTCTACATGGATGATATGATAGACAGGTCTCAAACTGAAGAAGATCACCTTGATCACTTACAGAAACTATTTGACAGGCTGAAGAAATACAAACTGAGGCTAAACCTGAATAAGTGCACTTTCGGAGTAAGATCCGGTAAGCTCTTAGGTTTCGTAGTCGGTGGCAAAGGCATTGAAGTGGATCCTACAAAAGTCAAAGCTATACAAGAAATGCCAACTCCTCGCACTGATAAGGAAGTTAGAGGATTATTGGGACGCTTAAACTACATATCCAGATTCATTTCACATCTGAAGGCAACTTGTGATCCAATCTTCAAATTACTAAAGAAAGATCAAGCAGTGAAGTGGAATGACGATTTCCAGTATGCCTTTGACAAAATCAAGGAATATCTCCAAGAGCCTTCAATTCTGATGTCACCGGTTGAAGGAAGACCTTAGATCATGTACTTAACGGTATTAGAGAACTCAATGGGGTGTGTGTTGGGGCAGCATGATGAGTTTGGTCGAAAAGAGCATGCAATATACTACCTTAGCAAAAAGTTTACTGACTGTGAAACAAGATACCCACTGCTCGAGAAAACTTGTTGTGCTTTGGCATGGGCTGCTCGCCGACTAAGACAATATATGTTGACTCACACTACTTTGTTGATATCTAAAATGAATCATATCAAGTACATCATCGAGAAGCCTGCTCTCTCCAGAATAATAACAAGATGGAAAATAATCCTGACCGAATACGACATTTAATACACAACCTAGAAAGCAATTAAGGGAAGTGCACTAGCTGATCATTTGGCTCATCAGGCTGTGGATGACTACCAATTTATGAATTTTGAGTTCCCGGATGAGAACATCATGCTAGTAACTAATTATGAAGAACCTGGATGGGATGAAGGACCTGAAAAAGGATCCTGATGGACTATGGTTTTTGACGGAGCTTCCAACGCTCTTGGCAATGGCATTGGCGCTATGATCATATCTCCTGAGGGTTGTCATACTTCTTTCACTTCTAGGCTATGTTTCAACTGTACCAACAATATGGCTGAGTATGAAGCATGTAACATGGGTCTCAAAGCTGCAATCAATTTAAGGATCAAGTTCTTAAGTGTGTTTGGAGACTCAACTTTGGTAATCAGCCAGATCAAAGGAGAATGGGACACGAAGCATCCTAATCTCATCCCGTACAAAGAGTATGTGTTGACATTAATCCCATACTTTGAAGAAATTACTTTTGAGCATTTCCCACGAGAGGAAAATCAACTAGCGGACGTGCTAGCTACAATGTCATCCATGTTCAAGGTCAGGTGGGATAATGAGGCTCCTCAGATCACCATTGAGAGGATGGACGAACCAGCATACTGTCGCGAGATTGGTACTGAAGAAGTAGTGGACAAGCCTTGGTTCCATGAAGTCAAAAGGTATATCGAATCCCAAGAGTATATTGAAGGAGCTTTAGTCAATGATAAGATGTTCCTAAGAAGGTTCTCTGCTAAGTTCTTTCTCAGCAACTGGATCCTCTACAAGCGCAATCATGATTCTACCTTACTTTGGTGTATGGACAAGAGTGAGGCAGAAAAGATTATGGCGGATTTGCATGAAGGTAACTTTGGCACTCATTCCAGTGGAAAATCAATGGCTAAAAATATCCTACAGGAAGGTTACTACTGGTCCACCATAGAGGTAGACTGTTATCAGCATTCACGAACTTGTCACAAATGTTAGATCTATGCTGACAAGGTACATGTACCTCCGGTTCCTCTAAACGTATTGACTGCTCCTTGGCCATTCGCAATGTGGGGCATCGACATGATTGGAGAGATTAGACCGGCAACTTCTAATGGCCACCGCTTCTTCCTGGTTTCCATTGATTACTTCACAAAGTGGGTCGAAGCAGCTTCATTCGCTTCTGTTACCAAGAATGTTATGGCCCGATTTATCATACATAACATTATCTATCGGTATGGTATTCCAGAAAGAATCATTACAGATAATGGTACCAATCTCAACAACACTATGATCACCGAGCTCTGTACGCAATTCAAAATCTAGCATCATAACTCTTCTCCTTATCGGTCGAAGATGAATGGAGTTGTTGAAGTTACTAACAAAAATATCAAGAAAATCATACAGAAGATGACGGTGACATACAAATATTGGCATGAGATGTTACCATTTTCTCTTCATGGTTACCGCACCATAATGCGCACATCAACAGGGGCAACTCCTTTCTCTTTGGTATACGGAATGGAAGTTGTCATGCCCATTGGAGTCTAGATCCCTTCATTAAGGATCATGAAAGATGCAGGGTTAAGCGAAGACAAATGGGTTCAGAATCGACTTGATCAATTAAACTTGATTGATGAGAAGAGGCTCGCGGCTGTCTGTCATGGTCAGATCTACCAAAAACGCGTGATTAAAGCTTTTAATAAGAAGGCCAGACGTCAGGTATATCGGGACGGTGATCTGGTAATCAAGCGTGTTATACTGCCACAAGGTGATTCCAGGGGAAAATGGACTCTCACATATGAAGGGCCATTTGTAATCAAGAACATATTCTCTGGTGAAGCCATGATCCTAACCGCTATGGATGGTGACGACCTTCCACACCCGGTAAACACGGACATAGTTAAAAGATACTACGCATAAACAAAGACCTGCTAGGTCGACTGGCCTAGGAAAAAATTAGGGCATCCCGGCGAACCAAAAGGGTTCGAGCAAAAATTAGGGATATACATAAAAAAAATCTATACACCTGGCAAGTCGAATACCTGAAAAGGAGGCTTGGGCAAAAAAGGGTATCCCGATGGACTAAAAACCAGAAAGGGAGGCCCAGGAAAAAGTTAGGGATTTAAAGTGTATAACTATGTCCCGTTGGATCACCTTACATCCAATCATCAGTATCAACTATCAAGCTCAAGCGGTACTAATCAATCTAATCAGCTTCAGACAAGCAGCGAAAGTGATGAGATGCTCAAGGACGTAAAGGCAATAGCAAAATGGGAACCCGGTGGGATTATTTCACATGGCTATTTTTTTCCTTTGTATACTATCTTTGTACAATTTCCATTCTTACGAAGGTATTCTCTTACCGAGATGTCAGTCTCCTTGTACAAAAAACGCTTATTCAAGTTAATACAAAACTATTCCTTTGAAAGTGCAAAACTTCTGTTTTATTTTTCTGTTTTGTGTGCGAAAATGTCCAGTGATTATTTTTGAACATATGCATTTGAGTGTGATTACTGCTTATAAATACACACCTAAATACATAAAGACAATTGCTAATTACTATAAGAAACATGACAATATCTAAGGGCCATCCACAAGATCCCCGCATATGTCTTCCCCGCAGATACTTTCTCTAGTAGGTACAGAGGCATGGACATCCTACTAAAAGGTCACTTCCACATCCTCAGCTTACAGCCTTGTGATGTCATGTGTTCTTGTATCCCTGACAGAGCAAGGATCTCTAATCACTGCTCCGGCATCTTAAAGAATTCCCTAGCCAGGCTCACAAACTTTTCATGTTCCCCAACAGATTTCTTCTTAAAATAACAAAGCAGGAATTCCCAGCGGAAACACTATAAACATTCCAGATTCTCTTCTTGATAAAGTTCAGATACGCTCCAGACACGGATGCCATTCTGATACTCATTCAGATTCAGCTCTCAGATACAGTTCATATACACTCCAGACACGGATGTCACTCTGATACTCATTCAGATTCAGCTCTCAGATACGGTTCAGATACGCTCCAGATACGGATGCCATTCCGATACTCATTCATTACAGCTGTCATGTACAGTTCATATACACTCCAGATATAGATGCCATTCTGATACTCATTCCAATTTATCTTTCAGATACAATTCAAATATGCTCCAAATATGGATATTATTCTGATACCCATTCGATACATCTTCAGATACAATCAAGGCAGGAATTTATTCTGACACTTCCCAACTTGAGTGTGTTTCTACCACAAATCCCTAGCAAATCCCTCTCTCCAGCAAAGTTCCCTCAGAGAGATGAAATCAAAGTATTCCGTAATAGAGTTTTATAAATCTTAAGTAGTTTATAAAGCCTTATCCCCAGTATAGTTTATTTCTCTAGCTACGGAAGTTCATCTCCCAGCAGAGTTTATTTATCCAAATTGGTGAAATCTTCCAACAAAACTCTTCTCCCCAGTGAAATCATTCACAAGCAGAAGTCAAGGATCCCAGGCAGAGAAAGGTAGTTCCCAGCAAAACTATCTCCATTCATTATCCCCAGCGGAAATTGAAGAATCACTTTCTTCACTCACCAACAACAGTCCGGGATTCAGCTTCCTGATGCTCTTCAGCAGCAGTCAGGGATTTATTTTCCCAGACAAAACAACAACATTACATGTTAATACATCATGGCATGCGCATACAAATACATATATCACAATATCAATTTATTTTGGGAGCATCATGCAATTCATACATCATGACATTATATAAAACTGATTTTACCTTTTCAGGTTAAATTAGCAGACAGACAAATACTATCAACTTTTACAGCAGGTCAAAAGATTAATGCCCGAAACCAGACGGGGAAACTATCTGCACGACCAAGTGGTATGAACTCCTAAATCAAGAATGGTTTACCAAAAAATGCAGCAGGCTACAAATTAATGCCCAAAACCAGACAAGGAAACTATCTATGTAACCAACAAAACAAGTTCCAAATTAATACCTGTAACAAGCTAGGACAACTATCTGTAGACAATCGATTGTAGATTAATGCCTGTAACAAGCCATGATAACTATCTACATGAAGAGATTGAAGATTAATACCTGTAACAAGCCAAGAAAACTATATCTCTTTCTTAGGTCAGAGATTAATACCTGAAACCAGACAGGACAACTATCTCAATGACCAAACAAAAACATAGTTCTAGATTAATACCTATAACAAGCCAGGACAACTATCTCAATGACCGATAAATTCCAAATTCCAGATTAATACCTGAAACCAGACATGACAACTATTTGTGAATAGCTGATGGTAGATTAATACCTGAAACCAGACAGGACAACTATTTGTGAACAACTGATGGTAGATTAATACCTGAAACCAGACAGGACAACTATTTGTGAACAACTGATGGTAGATTAACACCTGAAACCAGAAAGGAAAGTTATCTACATGACCAGACAAAGCAATCTTACACGGGTTCCTTCTCATATATCTCTGGGTGTAGACTAACGCAGACTCATCCTGGAACAGCCCTACGCAAGCTCTTTATAATGCATCTTCAGGTAACGGTTAATTCCATTCTCCTCAGCAAGTTAATGTGAACCCTGGATTTCGACCAGAAAGTAACAAACTTTCATCTCTCCAGTCAAGAGATAGCTTCCCCAGTAGAGTAATGGACAATTGAAGTTCCTAGACTCTATTCCCCGCAGAGTATTCCTCAAGCAGGAGAACAACAGAAACCCACTTTCCCCATTAGACTCCTCCTCAGACAGCAGGAACAAGAACCCCCAAAGGGACCATGTGTGAAATCAGCATATGCCTTGGATGGCATCATTAAGTCCATCTTTGACGACTCTCGATCATCTTCTCCAAATGGAATCTGTAAGCCCATTCTCGACATCATCAACCATCAGTGTTACTTCATGTGAGTGCAAATTTTTGGGCACTCTAGTGTTCAATAGTCTTCCACCTTCAGATCATGAAAGGCAGACAAGTCAATCTAAATCCTCAAGTTTAAGAAGATTGCACAGGGGCAGTTGTTGTACCCCAAAATTTACCCTCCCATTTTTACTCAAAGCATGCTGATAGAGATCCTCAATTGCTCAAGGTTGACCAAGAATTGACCAGATTTCTCCTCCTAAGGCAATGAACCTCTAATCAGGGTTTCAATTTTCATCAAGATGTTTGAACTTCAAAGGTCTCAAATGTTTTCCATGGTCCTAATATGCCTTCAAGTTTGTCCATTCCAAGTTTCATGCCTTGCACAACAAGTTTGCTTAGAGAAATGCCCCAAATTCATCAAAACCCAAAAGTTGCTAAATTAGGGTTTCTTAGGAAAAGTCAACCAAACTTTGACCAAGCATAACTTCCTCATACTTTATCATAAAATTTCCATCCAAGGCTCATTTTGAATATGATGCAATTCCCTACAATTCATCTTCATCCCTCAAGTTCAAAATATGCACTCACAAAGAGATATGAATTTCTACATTATAGGTCCTTTTGAAAAGTCAACAAAAACACTTTTTGGGTCAAAGCTTCTTACATGAACATGGAAGACCCGATTGAGATGATACCAAAAGGGTTGTTTAGGGGACATCCTAAGCTTTCAAAAAGTCCAAGAATACCTCTCTAGGGTTAAAATTGGAAGAGATATTCCTTGTCAAAGTTGACCATTTTTGCAAAATTGCCAAAAGTCAAATATGCTTAAAAATGCATTTTTTGCCAAATGGGCCTAACTTTTTATGCTTGCACCTCACTCATAACATGGTACACGACCCAAATATTCACCCACACATTATTTTCTTCATTTTTCATTTTATTTTGATTTTTATTAATTAAAAATTGAATTAAATCAAATAAATGACAAATAATAGCAAAGATTTGTTTTGATCTAATTTTTGGACAAAATCAAAAGCTAATTATGCTGGCATATCAGGATCAAATCGAATCAAGGTTGATTGGCACAAGAATGGTATGATTAGGCCTAATTTGGAAACAAATCACACAAAGGAAGAGTGAGATCAAATCTTCAAAAATTGCAAAGATACCAGTTGTTTTTATAACCCTAATTCACTTAGGGATACATAATGAACAAGACCAAGCACAAAAACGAGGGCTAACAGTCGTGAAGAACACTAGAACAAACTCAAAATTTTTGCAAAAAGTGGTGATCTGATCTCTACCCTAGAGGATGATTCAAAGCATTCCAACACTCCCAATCGCATCCTGGAGTATCTCTGAAGCTAACTAGATCAATTGCAAGTCCTTTCACGCCCAGAAACGCTCGCTACACCTCATACGGTTTGCTTGCTTTTCAAAATCGATTACAGCCATTCTTGCATCATTAGCATAATTTAATGACATATTTGTGATCATTGATGTATTTCTAACGTGTCTGGATCATTTAATTAAATTTTTTAGGCTTATATATGCATTTGCCATTGCTAGGGTTTTTGTGTTCGTTTTAGGGTTTTTATCCACAGGTAAAATTAGGCCAAGAACAGGGCACCACGATGATCGTGACATCAATACCAGTTGAATCATGGTCTTCAATTTCATTTATCATGTGTTTTATGAGTTTTTGAAGTTTGCAGGGCTACGGCTACAAATGTTTGTCTGTATGTAAAAGGAAGGAACCTAAGGCGACAGATGAAGAGGAAGACGACAACGTGTCTAGCCACCACTGGCTATTTTGAATTTCGCATGCTTTTCCAGCTAACCATCATGTTTTACATATTATATTATGTTATTGTTATATTAACAAATAGAACAGGCAGCACGGATGGTAGGGCGCGTTGGTGTTGAGTGTAAAAACCTGGGTTCGATCCCAGGTCCCAACAACTTTCTTTATTTTAATTCCTCAATGCAGGATCCTATGCATCATCCTCTCAAGCGCTCACCATGTGCCATCAACATCCAGCTAACGGATGTATCTCTGTCCAGATCTAACGCACACCAAGGAGGGACCATGGTACACCACCAGAAAATGGCAATACAGGATCAAACGCTAGGAGTGGGTTGAACAGCCAATGGGCCCAGCCAATTCAGCAACACACCCCCATTTTTGGATTGCTATACATGCCCATTCTTCTCCCTTTTATTTTAATTCTTTTTAATTATTTCCTTAATTATTTTCTTTTTAATAAACATCAAAAATCATTTTTTTTTATTTTATTTAATCAAAATCACAAAAAACATCAAAAATCTTTTTTTTAATAAAAATATTTTTTATTTCTTAATTAACTAGCTTAATTAAATTAGGGAAAATTTAATTCTTTTTTCCATAATTAAAAATAATTAGAATTAGGGTTTTATTTTGTACATAACCTAATTAATTTTTTCTTCAAAAAATAACCTAAATATTTTCTCGATTAGATTTTTAGGGTTTCTAATTATTCTCGCATTTAATTCACCGCGCGCATTTTTAATTTCCTTTTTATTGTAACTGCTCCGAGGTGGTGAAGTCTGTGTGCAAAATGAGAAACAATCAAAACTCATTGTAAAGCTGGAGGCTGAAAAGAGAGCAAATCTTGAAACTATAAGTCATTTAGAAGGAGAAGTTCAACTGCTGAACTCACAACTAAATCAAATGACCAAATCAGTCAAGATGTTGACCAATGGAACAGACAAATTGGAAGAGATTCTTCAGGCTGGACAAAATATGGGAAATAAATCTGGCCTAGGATTTGTGGAAACAAAGAAATTTGTTACCAGGAAGCAAATGTCAAAACGGATGTCTCAACATTACTCTCAACATCAGGGACAGAGACATATGAAGAAAAGGTACCAAAGATGGAGATGTCATCATTGTGGGAAATATGGTCACATAAAGCCCTTCTGCTTCAGATTACATGGATATCCGAATCAGAACTCAGATGTCAAACCTAAGTCAAAAAGGGTACCACACACTCCTCAATGGAAGAAAAAGGCTACTGCACTAATAGCTCACACTTCCCTGAAGATCTCTGCAAAGGAAGATTGGTACTTTGACAGTGGATGTTCCAGACACATGACTGGATTCAAAAATCTCCTCAATAATGTTATGCCTCACACCACCGGTTTTGTGACCTTTGGAGATGGTGCTAAAGGAGAAGTCGAAGGAGTTGGCAATTTGGACTACCCTGGAGTTCCAAGTCTGAATAAGGTACTGCTGGTAAAAGGATTGACTACTAATCTCATTAGCATCAGTCAATTATGTGATCTAGGATTCATGGTCAACTTCTCAAGATCTGAATGTCTAGTAGTTAATGAAAAACTAGATGTTGTAATGAGAGGAATCAAATCCAAAGATAACTGTTATGTGTGGCAGCCTGAGAACACTGATATCTCCACTATGAGTCAAATCATCAAAGAAGAAAAAGAGATGAAACAGTGGCAGCATGAGCTTGGAAGAATAAAAAGAGCTATTCCTATGGAAGATGTCAGAAGAACTCCTAAACTACAAGCTGATAATATATGTGATGTGGCAAAGAACAAGTCTCATAAATTCTGTTCTCAAAAATTCTGGTCAACACAGATGCTACCTGAAGACAATGTTACACAAGATGTTGTGACATTGTGGTGTGATAATCTGAAAACATTCAACATTTCCTTGAACCCTATTGACTTTGGAAAGAAGAAGTCATTTGAACTGGAACATAGTTTCTCTAAGCTTCAGCTACCTGATTCTTCTACCAAGGCGCTTGTTGGAAATAAACTTGAAAATTTGAGGGGCAGATTGGGTATTTACCAACATGAGAAATTGTAGCAATTAGTTTTGCTGAAAACAAGGGTTGAAGGGATTAATTCTATTAAGTCTATATTTAGAGGGTTAATCATATTCATTCACAATTCCTTCAAAAACCTTCAGAAGCTGAAAAGACTCCCTTGTTCTCCCTATCTCTCTCATCCTTGCAACCTGTTTTCTTCTCCCAATCAAAGAGTTTTCTCAAACTGCTACTGCTACTCAACGTTAAACACAATGTCTCAGACATCATCTTCCACCATGGCGGCTTCGTCTCACTCATCATCGTCATCATCTGATCATGATTCTAGGGCAATCACTACATGCATAGAATCTGAAGTTCTTGAGGTCACTCCTCTCAGGGAGATGGCAACTGACCCAACCAGAGTCAAAAAGCTCAGGACCAGACATGCTGGAAGAGCTCAAGCTACAGTCTCTGGTAATTCTTCTCTTCCTTCGTCTTCTACACCTAATAAAGAAGGATCAGTTCAAGTACACCAAGCTATTGCTAGACTGGTTTCTAGCATTCTGAGTGACAACCAATCTGTACCGGGGATTTCTATCCCTTTGAATCAATCAGAAAGTCCAAATGTGGAAAGTTCTGAAAATATAGATGTCACTAAGGATGTTGTGACACCAAAAGACAACATTCAAAAGGCTGCTGATCCACCTATCATTGATGTGGATGAAGATTACTCAGATAATGAACTGATTGCAAATGTGAACCCTAGCATTGCTAGGAGATTGATGAAAAGAAAGAGTAGTGAGACTGTTAAACCTGATGCTAAGAAATCCAAGGCTGAAGGGTTGGCTGAGAAAATTCAGACAAAAGGGAAGAAGGCACAGGTGCAGACTGCTAGACAACCAATCTCCAAGAAAAGTAAAGAACCTGAAACTTCTGATTCTGAATCAGAATTTGAGGTTGACATTGATAATACTCCCATCAGAAGGAAGCTCCCCTCCAGCAAGATTGCTAGAGTGCCTGAAGTGCCAACAGACAACATCTCCTTTCATCATCCTGATAATGCAAACAGGTGGAAGTATGTTTGCTTGAAGAGAATAGCCTTGGAGAGAGAACTCAACAATGATGCTTTGGAGTGCAAAGACATCATGGAACTGATCAGGAATGCTGGGCTAATAAAGACAGTGATGAAGTTTGGCAAATGTTATGAAAATCTGGTTAAAGAGTTTGTAGTGAACCTGTCCAATGATTGTGCCGATGGGAGGTCAGCTGACTTTGAGAGTGTGTTTGTTAGAGGAAGAAGGGTCAAGTTCTCTCCATCAGAAATCAACAAGTTTCTTGGAAGAACAAATAAGGACTGTCCTGATCTAGAGGCAACTGACAATGAAGTATGCTTGACCATCACTGCCAGGCAAGTAAAGTGCTGGCCATTGAAAGGGAAGTTGAATGCTAGTAAACTCAGCATGAAATTTGCCATCTTGCATAAAATAGGTGCAGCAAACTGGGTGCCTACAAATCACAAATCAACCATCTCCACAGGATTGGGGAGATTCATCTATACTGTAGGAACCAAGACTGCCTTTGACTATGGAAGGTACATTTTTGAACAAACCTTGAAGCATGCTGGCAGTTATGCTGTCAAAGGACCAATTGCCTTTCCCTCCCTCCTTTGTGGAATCATCCTTGCACAATATCCTGACATACTTGTAGCAAGAGATACAGTCTGCAAAAGAGCCCCTGCCCTTGGCCTGCACTACAAACTGTTTCAGGGATCCCATGCTCCAGACATTGTCATAACATCAGCTGAGACATCATCTGCAAAGATTCAGTCCAAAACATCAGATGTCATAGCTGTCTTAAAAGAAACTTGCAAAGATCTGGATGCTAGAAAAAGGACCCTAGAAGCTCTAATTGCCAAGCTAGAAAAGGAAGAAGCTGAAGCAAGCATGAGGGAAGAAGATGAAGGACAACTCAACATTGAAGAAAGTGGCTCCTCTGAGTCTGATGACAGTACTTGAAGGATGATTGCTGATTGGTGGTGTTGCTGGTGGAGTTTGGAAGTATGTTCTGCTATTGTCTGCTGCTGATCTCATTATTTTGTCTTGGATAACTGTATAAACATGTAATCTTTGGCCCATTTGTGGCTAAAGTGGGGGAGAATATTTTTGGTACTGCTTAATTAGTACTTAACACTATATTTTTCTGCTGTCACTTATTTCTGCTGCTATCTATCTATCTCTGATTGTTTAGGGACTTTAGCCAAAAATCTGCCAAAGGGGGAGTTTGTAGGTGTTTAGGTATTGGCTTGCATTTTTGGTAAATTCCAAGTGTATGTGTGAATGTCATGACTGATGTCATAACATTCTAGTTCAGGTTGTACTAACTCTTTAGGTACATGTGCAGAAAAATATTGTAACTCAAATACTGATGTTTATAAGTGTGTATCTGAGCATGTTTGCAAAATGATCACATTTTGCTAATCAGTAGACAGGTTTTCTCAGATGTCATAACAGATGTTATGACATCCTGTTCTGAACTAGCAGGATTACAGGATTGGATAAGTCTGAGTTTTTTCAGGAAATAACTCAGTCCTTCCTAAACAGAATCCTGCGTTTTCTGAGGAGTAACCTAGCTCAATCCTAACCTGATCAATGAAGTACTGTGACCTGGTCTTAAGGTCAAACGGAATCAACCCTAGGTTTTTGGAAACCCTAACTGAAGTTGCAGCTGCTATATATTCAACAGAGCTGCGGTTTTTTGAAGTTATCCCTGCTGATTGATTAGTAGATCAAGTTTGTAATCTGTATAGATTTGTTTATTGTACTCCAAGCAATTATCATTGTGATAAGTGTCTTGGAATAGGTTTCAATTGTAAGGGTTGTGTAGCACTCAAAGCTTTGAAGCAAGAGTGTTTGAATGTTACTTGACTAAAGCTGTGAAGCAGAGTCAAGTTAGTTGTGTACATCACTCAAAGCTGTGAAGCACGAGTGATTGTGTTACTTGATTAAAAAGCTGTGAAGCTTAATCAAGTGTGTGTTTTGAAGAGTGTCTTCATCAATTCTCAAGTCAAATTGGTTTATGTATCACTGCTGTGATTGAGGGGGAGTGAGTAGGAACTCAGATTTAAGTTGTACTTAGATTAGAATTGCATTGGGTAGGTCTTAAGTGAAGGAGATAAACTGGTTGGTTTATTCCTGAATTAACATCTCTTATAGTGGATTCTCTCCCTGGCTTGGTAGCCCCCAGAGTAGGTGTTGTTGCACACTGAACTGGGTAAACAATTGACTGTGTTATTTACTGCTTTTGTATTTACTGTCATATAGTAAGTCAGATACGGTGTCATAACATTGGACGTGACATTGAGTATCTGTAGCCAGAATTTCAATTGGTATCAGAGCAGGCACCCTGCCTGTATTATTGGGTGAGATCTAGGGATATCACTTTCTGGCACTATGGACAAAGAAGGAGTTTTTGGAAATAGACCACCCATTCTGGATGGAACTAATTATGACTACTGGAAACCTCGTATGATTGCCTTCCTAAAATCTCTGGACAAAATGGCTTGGAGAGCTGCTGACAAAGGATGGATTCATCCCACCATAACTGAAAGAGATGGGACAATCAGTCTGAAGCCTGAAGAAGATTGGAGTAAAGAAGAAGATGAGTTAGCTCTGGGAAATTCAAAAGCCTTAAATGCCTTGTTCAATGGAATAGATAGAAACATCTTCAGACTAGTACATCAATATGAACTGGCCAAGGAAGTTTGGGATACTCTCAAAACTACTCATGAGGGCACTTCCAAAGTAAAAATGTCAAGGCTTCAGATGTTGACCACTAAGTTTGAGAATCTAAAAATGATGGAAGATGAAACCATTCATGAGTTTCACATGAACATCTTGGAGATTGCCAACACCTCAGGAGCACTGGGAGAAAAAATGTCAGAAGAAAAACTGGTGAGGAAGATTCTCAGATCCTTGCCTAAAAGATTTGCAATGAAGGTAACTGCCATAGAGGAAGCCCAGGACATTAGCAAGTTAAAAGTGGATGAACTTATTGGGTCTCTTCAGACTTTTGAGATGGGGATCACTGATAATGGTGACAAGAAGAACAAAAGCATAGCACTTGTATCCAACACTGATGTTGAATACAAGGAAGATGAAGAAGAAAACATATCAGAAGCCATTGCCATGCTTGGAAGACAGTTCAACAGGCTCATCAAAAGAATGGACCCAAAGTCAAAGTCCAATGTTCATAACATTCCTTCTGACATTGACAGCAGAAGACCAAGGTCAGAAGATAAGGGAAACCAAGGCAGAGGTATTCAATGCCATGGATGTGAAGGATATGGACATATTCGAGCTGAATGTCCTACCTTTCTTAAGAAGCAAAAGAAAGGAATGACTGTTACCTGGTCTGACTATGATTCAGAAAGCAATTCTGAAGAAGAATCTGCCAAACTAGTTACTGCCCTAACTAGTGTTTGTACTTCTGAAAGTGACACCAGTGATGAAGAAGTGACATTTGAGGAACTGGCTGATACCTACAAGAAATTGTGTATCAGAAGTGGTGAAGTCTGTGTGCAAAATGAGAAACAATCAAAACTCATTGTAAAGCTGGAGGCTGAAAAGAGAGCAAATCTTGAAACTATAAGTCATTTAGAAGGAGAAGTTCAACTGCTGAACTCACAACTAAATCAAATGACCAAATCAGTCAAGATGTTGACCAATGGAACAGACAAATTGGAAGAGATTCTTCAGGCTGGACAAAATATGGGAAATAAATCTGGCCTAGGATTTGTGGAAACAAAGAAATTTGTTACCAGGAAGCAAATGTCAAAACGGATGTCTCAACATTACTCTCAACATCAGGGACAGAGACATATGAAGAAAAGGTACCAAAGATGGAGATGTCATCATTGTGGGAAATATGGTCACATAAAGCCCTTCTGCTTCAGATTACATGGATATCCGAATCAGAACTCAGATGTCAAACCTAAGTCAAAAAGGGTACCACACACTCCTCAATGGAAGAAAAAGGCTACTGCACTAATAGCTCACACTTCCCTGAAGATCTCTGCAAAGGAAGATTGGTACTTTGACAGTGGATGTTCCAGACACATGACTGGATTCAAAAATCTCCTCAATAATGTTATGCCTCACACCACCGGTTTTGTGACCTTTGGAGATGGTGCTAAAGGAGAAGTCAAAGGAGTTGGCAATTTGGACTACCCTGGAGTTCCAAGTCTGAATAAGGTACTGCTGGTAAAAGGATTGACTACTAATCTCATTAGCATCAGTCAATTATGTGATCTAGGATTCATGGTCAACTTCTCAAGATCTGAATGTCTAGTAGTTAATGAAAAACTAGATGTTGTAATGAGAGGAATCAAATCCAAAGATAACTGTTATGTGTGGCAGCCTGAGAACACTGATATCTCCACTATGAGTCAAATCATCAAAGAAGAAAAAGAGATGAAACAGTGGCAGCATGAGCTTGGAAGAATAAAAAGAGCTATTCCTATGGAAGATGTCAGAAGAACTCCTAAACTACAAGCTGATAATATATGTGATGTGGCAAAGAACAAGTCTCATAAATTCTGTTCTCAAAAATTCTGGTCTACACAGATGCTACCTGAAGACAATGTTACACAAGATGTTGTGACATTGTGGTGTGATAATCTGAAAACATTCAACATTTCCTTGAACCCTATTGACTTTGGAAAGAAGAAGTCATTTGAACTGGAACATAGTTTCTCTAAGCTTCAGCTACCTGATTCTTCTACCAAGGCGCTTGTTGGAAATAAACTTGAAAATTTGAGGGGCAGATTGGGTATTTACCAACATGAGAAATTGTAGCAATTAGTTTTGCTGAAAACAAGGGTTGAAGGGATTAATTCTATTAAGTCTATATTTAGAGGGTTAATCATATTCATTCACAATTCCTTCAAAAACCTTCAGAAGCTGAAAAGACTCCCTTGTTCTCCCTATCTCTCTCATCCTTGCAACCTGTTTTCTTCTCCCAATCAAAGAGTTTTCTCAAACTGCTACTGCTACTCAACGTTAAACACAATGTCTCAGACATCATCTTCCACCATGGCGGCTTCGTCTCACTCATCATCGTCATCATCTGATCATGATTCTAGGGCAATCACTACATGCATAGAATCTGAAGTTCTTGAGGTCACTCCTCTCAGGGAGATGGCAACTGACCCAACCAGAGTCAAAAAGCTCAGGACCAGACATGCTGGAAGAGCTCAAGCTACAGTCTCTGGTAATTCTTCTCTTCCTTCGTCTTCTACACCTAATAAAGAAGGATCAGTTCAAGTACACCAAGCTATTGCTAGACTGGTTTCTAGCATTCTGAGTGGCAACCAATCTGTACCGGGGATTTCTATCCCTTTGAATCAATCAGAAAGTCCAAATGTGGAAAGTTCTGAAAATATAGATGTCACTAAGGATGTTGTGACACCAAAAGACAACATTCAAAAGGCTGCTGATCCACCTATCATTGATGTGGATGAAGATTACTCAGATAATGAACTGATTGCAAATGTGAACCCTAGCATTGCTAGGAGATTGATGAAAAGAAAGAGTAGTGAGACTGTTAAACCTGATGCTAAGAAATCCAAGGCTGAAGGGTTGGCTGAGAAAATTCAGACAAAAGGGAAGAAGGCACAGGTGCAGACTACTAGACAACCAATCTCCAAGAAAAGTAAAGAACCTGAAACTTCTGATTCTGAATCAGAATTTGAGGTTGACATTGATAATACTCCCATCAGAAGGAAGCTCCCCTCCAGCAAGATTGCTAGAGTGCCTGAAGTGCCAACAGACAACATCTCCTTTCATCATCCTGATAATGCAAACAGGTGGAAGTATGTTTGCTTGAAGAGAATAGCCTTGGAGAGAGAACTCAACAATGATGCTTTGGAGTGCAAAGACATCATGGAACTGATCAGGAATGCTGGGCTAATAAAGACAGTGATGAAGTTTGGCAAATGTTATGAAAATCTGGTTAAAGAGTTTGTAGTGAACCTGTCCAATGATTGTGCTGATGGGAGGTCAGCTGACTTTGAGAGTGTGTTTGTTAGAGGAAGAAGGGTCAAGTTCTCTCCATCAGAAATCAACAAGTTTCTTGGAAGAACAAATAAGGACTGTCCTGATCTAGAGGCAACTGACAATGAAGTATGCTTGACCATCACTGCCAGGCAAGTAAAGTGCTGGCCATTGAAAGGGAAGTTGAATGCTAGTAAACTCAGCATGAAATTTGCCATCTTGCATAAAATAGGTGCAGCAAACTGGGTGCCTACAAATCACAAATCAACCATCTCCACAGGATTGGGGAGATTCATCTATGCTGTAGGAACCAAGACTGCCTTTGACTATGGAAGGTACATTTTTGAACAAACCTTGAAGCATGCTGGCAGTTATGCTGTCAAAGGACCAATTGCCTTTCCCTCCCTCCTTTGTGGAATCATCCTTGCACAATATCCTGACATACTTGTAGCAAGAGATACAGTCTGCAAAAGAGCCCCTGCCCTTGGCCTGCACTACAAACTGTTTCAGGGATCCCATGCTCCAGACATTGTCATAACATCAGCTGAGACATCATCTGCAAAGATTCAGTCCAAAACATCAGATGTCATAGCTGTCTTAAAAGAAACTTGCAAAGATCTGGATGCTAGAAAAAGGACCCTAGAAGCTCTAATTGCCAAGCTAGAAAAGGAAGAAGCTGAAGCAAGCATGAGGGAAGAAGATGAAGGACAACTCAACATTGAAGAAAGTGGCTCCTCTGAGTCTGATGACAGTACTTGAAGGATGATTGCTGCTTGGTGGTGTTGCTGGTGGAGTTTGGAAGTATGTTCTGCTATTGTCTGCTGCTGATCTCATTATTTTCTCTTGGATAACTGTATAAACATGTAATCTTTGGCCCATTTGTGGCTAAAGTGGGGGAGAATATTTTTGGTACTGCTTAATTAGTACTTAACACTATATTTTTCTGCTGTCACTTATTTCTGCTGCTATCTATCTATCTCTGATTGTTTAGGGACTTTAGCCAAAAATCTGCCAAAGGGGGAGTTTGTAGGTGTTTAGGTATTGGCTTGCATTTTTGGTAAATTCCAAGTGTATGTGTGAATGTCATGACTGATGTCATAACATTCTAGTTCAGGTTGTACTAACTCTTTAGGTACATGTGCAGAAAAATATTGTAACTCAAATACTGATGTTTATAAGTGTGTATCTGAGCATGTTTGCAAAATGATCACATTTTGCTAATCAGTAGACAGGTTTTCTCAGATGTCATAACAGATGTTATGACATCCTGTTCTGAACTAGCAGGATTACAGGATTGGATAAGTCTGAGTTTTTTCAGGAAATAACTCAGTCCTTCCTAAACAGAATCCTGCGTTTTCTGAGGAGTAACCTAGCTTAATCCTAACCTGATCAATGAAGTACTGTGACCTGGTCTTAAGGTCAAACGGAATCAACCCTAGGTTTTTGGAAACCCTAACTGAAGTTGCAGCTGCTATATATTCAACAGAGCTGCGGTTTTTTGAAGTTATCCCTGCTGATTGATTAGTAGATCAAGTTTGTAATCTGTATAGATTTGTTTATTGTACTCCAAGCAATTATCATTGTGATAAGTGTCTTGGAATAGGTTTCAATTGTAAGGGTTGTGTAGCACTCAAAGCTTTGAAGCAAGAGTGTTTGAATGTTACTTGACTAAAGCTGTGAAGCAGAGTCAAGTTAGTTGTGTACATCACTCAAAGCTGTGAAGCACGAGTGATTGTGTTACTTGATTAAAAAGCTGTGAAGCTTAATCAAGTGTGTGTTTTGAAGAGTGTCTTCATCAATTCTCAAGTCAAATTGGTTTATGTATCACTGCTGTGATTGAGGGGGAGTGAGTAGGAACTCAGATTTAAGTTGTACTTAGATTAGAATTGCATTGGGTAGGTCTTAAGTGAAGGAGATAAACTGGTTGGTTTATTCCTGAATTAACATCTCTTATAGTGGATTCTCTCCCTGGCTTGGTAGCCCCCAGAGTAGGTGTTGTTGCACACTGAACTGGGTAAACAATTGACTGTGTTATTTACTGCTTTTGTATTTACTGTCATATAGTAAGTCAGATACGGTGTCATAACATTGGACGTGACATTGAGTATCTGTAGCCAGAATTTCATTAGTGGTTGTCCTCTAGCCCCGAAAGATCTCAAATGACCCATTGAGATGTTGCCTCGGAAAAAGATCTTTAAGGTTTTAGGATGATTACTAACACCTCCTAACATTGCTTTTGTGACCGTATTTGTCCCTTCAAACGTCCCTTAAAACTCCAACGATGGTGCTACCTATTCCTTAATAATGGGATAGCGCTGTCAAAAGGAAAATGAACAGACTTTTTTCGAGTAGGTAGAAAACTCTTAAGTACTTGCTCAATCAATCAAACAAAACTTTTCACACAAACACTTTTTTAAAACAATTTTCAAAACAACTTCATCACACCCTTGAGGACTGATACAAGGGTTATCACGGAGTAAACTTTTTTTCAAAACAAGCACACACACAAGAAATTTTAAAATGAGCAAGTACCTAAGAGCCCATGGAAAACCATGGATAGAAAGGGTGCTAACACCTTCCCTTTCTATAATCTACCACCCGTACTCAGAAATATTCTCGAAAAAGGTTTTTTCTGTTCTTTTTCCTTTTCCTGATTAGATAAAATAAAAGTCGGTGGAGACTCTTGCTTACCGGGACATTTGCGAACAAAAAACGTAAACCAGTATAATAGTCGATTCTGCCACCGTATCACATGGGGTGAATGGTGGACTCGGTTTGGCTTGGAACTGGATGGAGAGAGAGAGAGATTTCGAGTTGCACCAATCTTTGAAAATGTTGAACTTTTTGGCTAGGGTTTGAGGAGGAAACTGCGCATGTTTTATTGCTTCTGAATGCTTGTGCATATATATCAGCCCACATTAGGTTAAAAAATATGGAGGGATATCAATGCTTTCATGAGAAAATATTTGCTTTCCAATTATGTGGATTTTTGACTTTTTTGGACCAAATCAAATCTTTTGCTTCTCTCCACGAAATTCCCTTGATATAATCAGCATATTTGTCCATAATTTAATAGGAAAATGATTTCAAATCAAATCTTATATTATTTCCATTATTTATTTATTTAATTTTGAATTTTAATGAATAAAATATCAAAATAAATATCATAAATAATAGAATAATGCATGGGTGGGCTTATAGGTTGTGGACCATGTTAGGAATAAGTTTCAAACATAAAAAGATAGGCCCATTTGGAAAGATTCCAAGGTAGCTCAATATTGGCTTCATGCACTTTCCCAAAAATTGGTCAACTTTAGCAATGCATATCTCTCTCAATTTTAACCCTATGAGGGTGTTCTTGAACTTTTTAGGGAGCTTAGGTTGTCCTCTAAACAACACTTTTGGTTTCATCTCAATTGTATCTTCCATGTTCATGTACCAAGCTTTGACCCAAAAGGTGTTTTTGTTGACTTTTTAAAAGGACCCATAATGTCTGAGCATGTATCTTTCAATTGAGGCATTTCTTGAACTTGAGGGCAGAAGTGAAGTTGTAGGGAATTGGATTCTATTCAAAATGAGCTTTGGTGGAAAAATTTATGATAAAGTATGAGAAAGTTATGCCTGGTCAAAGTTTGGTTGACTTTTCCTATAGAAACCCTAATTAACAATTCTTAACTTTTGATGAATTAGGAGCATTTCTTGAGGAATAATGATCAACCCTTGATCAAATGATGGATATCATTTCAAAATGTTGATATTGACCAAAAATATTTAAGTTTGACTGTATATAGGCCACAATTGACTTTTGACCTAATACAGTTGATTTTCAAGCATTTGAGCAGTTGACTGAGAAAACTTGTTGTGCAAGGCATGAAATTTGGAATGGATGATCTTGAGGACATATTAGTACCATGGAAAACAATTGATACCATTGGAGCTCACACATCTTGATGAAAATTGAAACCCTAGTTAGAGGTTTATTTCCTTAGGAGGAGAATTTGTCTGGTCAATTCTTAGTCATCCTTGAGCAGCTTGAGGACCTCAATGGGCATGTGTTCAGTAAAAAGGGAGGGCAAATTTTGGGGTACAACAGCTTCCCCTGTTCAATCTTCTTAGACCTGAAGATGTAGATTGGCTTGTCTGCCTTTCGTGATCTGAAGGTGGAAGATGATTGAACACTAGAGTGCCCAGAAATTTGCACTCGTCTGAAGTGATATTGTTGGTGAATAATATCGGGAATGGACTTACAAATGCCATTTGGAAAAGATGATAGAATATTGTCGGAGATGGCCTTAAAGATGGAATCCAAGGAATATGACGGAGATTCGTCAGAGATGGGCTTATAGATGTCATCCAAAGTAGATGCTGACTTCATAAGAAGTCTCTTTATGGGGATTCCTGTTCCTGTTGTCTGAAGAGGAGTCCACTGGGGAATGTTTTAGGGGAATAGAGTCTAGGAGCTTCGGTTGTCCATTACTCTATTGGGGAGCTCTCTCTTGACTGGAGTGACGAAAGCGAGTTGTTATCTGGCCAGGATCCAGACTTCACAGCGACTTGCTGAGGATAATAAGGCTGACTCTTATCTGGTTGCATTCCAGGCTTCACAGTGACTTATCGGGGAATATGAAATTAACTGCTATCTGGTCAGTTCCAGGATTTGCAGTAATTGTAGACATTAAACTGTTATCTGGTTGTATCCAGGCTTCAGTGATTTGAAGAAATTAAGTTGTTATCTGGTCGGGTCCAGGCTTTATAGCATCTTTAATTGGATAAGAATCAGAAAATCTTAGGGCCGATTTAACCGAACCAGAGAAAAGGTCTTGAATCATCTTTAACTGGATAAAGAATCAGAAAAATCTTAGGGTCAATTTAACTGAACCATAGAAAAGGTCTTGAATTATCTTCAACTGGATAAAGAATCAAAAAAATATTAGGGTCGATTTAACTGAACCAGAGAAAAGGTCTTGAATTATATTTAACTGGATAAAGAATCAGAAAAATCTTAGGGTCGATTTGACTGAACCAGAGAAAAGGTCTTGAATTATCTTTAACTGGATAAAGAATCAGAAAAATTTTAGGGTCGATTTGACTGAACCATAGAAAGGTCTTGAATTAACTTTAATTGGAATAGAATCAGAGAAATCTTAGGGTCGATTTGACTGAACCAGAGAAAGGTCTTGAATTAACTTTAACTGAATAAAGAATCAGAAAAATATTAGGGTCGATTTAACTGAACCAGGGGAAAGTCTTGAATTAACTTTAACTGGAATAGAATTAGAGAAATCTTAGGGTTGGGTCCAGGCTTCAGTGATTTGAAGAAATTAAGTTGTTATCTGGTCGGGTCCAGGCTTTACAACATCTTTAATTGGATAAGAATCAGAAAATCTTAGGGCCGATTTAACTGAACCGGAGAAAAGGTCTTGAATCATCTTTAATTGGATAAAGAATCAGAAAAATCTTAGGGTCGATTTAACTGAACCATAGAAAAGGTCTTGAATTATCTTCAACTGGATAAAGAATCAAAAAAATATTAGGGTCGATTTAACTGAACCAGAGAAAAGGTCTTGAATTATCTTTAACTGGATAAAGAATCAGAAAATTCTTAGGGTCGATTTAACTGAACCAGAGAAAAGGTCTTGAATTATCTTTAACTGGATAAAGAATCAGAAAAATTTTAGGGTCGATTTGACTGAACCAGAGAAAGGTCTTGAATTAACTTTAACTGGAATAGAATCAGAGAAATCTTAGGGTCGATTTGACTGAACCAGAGAAAGGTCTTGAATTAACTTTAATTGAATAAAGAATCAGAAAAATCTTAGGGTCGATTTAACTTAACCAGAGAAAGGTCTTGAATTAACTTTAACTAGATAAAGAATCAGAAAAATCTTAGGGCCGATTTAACTGAACCAGAGAAAAGGTCTTGAACTAACTTTAACTGGATAAAGAATCAGAAAATCTTAGGGTCGATTTAACTGAACTAGAGAAAGTGCCTATTGGAAATGAATCAGAATAAATCATTGGTCGATTTAAACTGAACTAGCAAGGGTCTTGAATATGACCTTCTGCAGAAAATGTTGGAATAGCCTTTCGTCAGAGGTAACCTTGGAAAATAATGTCGGGTCATGAAAGTAGTTTGTGATGTTTGTTGATTTACCTTTCCTGAAAAGGTAAAGAGTTAGTCATATGCAATGTCATGATGTATGAAATGCATTGTGTAATGACGTTCTCAAAATAAATGAGATTGTGTTGTATGCAATATGTGTGTGCATGCCATGATGTATGAACATGGAATGATGTTGCAACAATTCCTAGTCTGGGAAAATAAATCCTTGACTGCTGCTGGAGAGTAATGGGGAGCTGAATCCTGGATTGTTGTTTGGTAGATGAGGAAAGTGGTTCTTTCATTTAGCTAGGGATGATGAATGGAGATAATTTGTCGGGGATTTCCTCTTTCCATTCGAGGATGCTCTGTCGGGGATCTTCGACTTCTGCTTGAGAATGACTCTGTGGGGAAGAAGATACCATGTTGGAATATTTTACCAATGTAGAGAAATAAACTTTGTTGGGGATGAGCCTCTGCAGCTAAAGAAATAAACTCTACCGGGGATGAGAATTTATAACCTGTTTGAAATTATAAAACTTAGCTGGGGAACATGGATTTCAGCTCTCTGAGGGAACTTGGCTGGAGGAGGAAATTCCTGCTTGGAAAAAAAGAGGTCAAAGCTTTGGTTGCTTTCACTCTGCAGGGATACAGTCATCACCAGGACATATGTTTAGGACGTAGCGGTGACTTTGCAGTAGGACGTCTCGGCCCCTGCACTTACTGGAGAAAGTAACTGTGGGGACTACAAATGGCTTTTTAGACTTTGTCCCATTTCTTAAGGTCATTAGCAATTGTCTTTCTGTTTTTTACGCGAGTATTTGTAAACAGCAATCATATTCAAATGCATTTGTCAAAAATAATCACTGGACGTTTTTGTAAACAAAATAGAAAAATAGAAAACAAATAGTTTTGTACTTTCAAAAAAATGATTTGTATTGACTTGGAGAAATTTGCCTATAACAGGCATTTTTTGTACAAAGAGACTGACATTCTAGTAGGAGAACGCCGTCGTGGAAATGAAAACTATACAAAATAGTGTACAAAGAGAAAACAACTATGTGTAATAATCCCATTGAGTTTCAGTTCTACTATTGCCCTTATGTCCTTGAGCGTCTCATCACTTTGCTACTTGTCTGAAGCTGACTGGATTGATTGGCACCACTTGAACTTGCCAGTTGATGCTGAAGATTGGTTGCATGGTGATCCCACGGGACATAGTTATACACTTTTAATCCCTAACTTTTTCCTGGACCGCCCTTTCGGGTTTTCAGTCCACCGGGATACCCTTTTTTGCCCAAGTCGCCTTTTCAGATTTTCGACTTGTCTGGTGTACAAATGTTTTTGTATTTATCCCTAATTTTTGGCCGAACCCTTTTGGTTTGCCGGGATGCCCTTATTTTTTCCTAGGCCAGTCAACCTAGTGGGTCTTTATTCATGCGTAGTATTTTTTAACTATGTCCGCATTCAGAGTGAGGAAGGTCGTCACCGTCCATAGTGGTCAAGATCATGGCTCCACTAGAGAATATGTTCTTGATCACAAATGGCCCTTCGTATGTGGGAGTCTATTTGCCCCTGGGATCACCTTGTGGCAGAATAATATGCTTGATTACCAGATCACCAACTTGATATACCTGTCGTCTGACCTTCTTGTTAAAAGCCTTGATCATACGCTTTTGGAAAATCTGACCATGACAAAAAGCCGCTAACCTTTTTTCATCAATCAGGTTCAATTGGTCAAGTCGGATTTGGATCCAATCATCTTCGTTCAGCCCTGCATCCTTCATGATTCTCAAAGAAGGGATCTGGACCTCAATAGGTAGGACAACCTCCATACCATACACCTGAGAGAAAGGTGTTGCTCTTGTTGACATACGTGTTGAGTTGCGGTAACAATGAAGAGAAAACGGTAACATCTCATGCCAGTCTTTATACATCACCGTCATCTTCTGGATGATCTTCTTAATATTCTTATTAGCAGCTTCTACAGCTCTGTTGTACCCCAATTTTTGCCCCTAAGATCCCTCATCATACTTTGTACATTTTGCACATAGCATTGGTGTCATGGTTATAAGATCGAAGCACTTTGGCATTAGGGTTTCTCTCTCTGAATGAAGGTTGTCATCTTGCTCAAAATTGATTCAACTGGCGCTCTCATTTGTCTTGGTATGAGATTAGGGTTTTGGATCTCAAGTAGCATAGATGTCTTCGCTATCAGGTTTCCTCAAGATACAAATCTTTCTTCATCAAGGTTCTTTCAAGGAACAAAAGTATTAGGGCCTAACTCAGCCAGAGAATCAGGATTTCTCTTCATTTTGTTTGAGCTTGGTAGTGATTCTTCTATGGAGGTTTATTGAGTTAAAGTCTCACTTCAAGGCTACATTGAGCGCTAATATTCCCTTACTGAAAGATTGCTTTGAGTTTTATCAAGTTTAGATATGTATCGTTGGGTAAGCTATGGGTTAGGAGCTCATTCAGCTCATTTCATCAAATGGAAGTTAGTCGCTTCAAATGCAAGATGACTCGAATCTGTGGATTTAATTGAGATTCATGTACATAAGTCCATTAGGTCACTAACATGGCATATATTTACATTCAATAAGGCACTTGAGGTTCGAAGGTGCAATGATCATGCAAGCTAAGGGTTTCATAGGGTTCTGAGACGCATATAGCAAATAAAACTGAGTTGTTTGTTGCCCCTCTGAACATTGAATTGGAAAATTAGGGTTCTCTTGGGCCTTGAGGTTTTGTTCCTTCATCAGCTTTTGTCTAAGGAATTAGGGTTTGTGATTGCGGCCATTGAAGACTTATTTCTTTCTCATCAATGGTTCTAACTGAGAAGATTGTGGACTATGGCTTTAGTGTTAAGATGCTTTTTCATGCAATATTACATCCATGGCAAGAAGACTAAATTTGCATCTCAACATAATTACTGGATATCTATTATAAGATTCTTCATGGATTTTGTTTTGATAAAGAACCCCAAAGGAAGAGAGATTTGGTTAAGTCAAAATATTTTATTGGAAGAGAGTGTTGGGGACTCGGATTGTATGCAAGTCGTTATTATTTGATTTGGATTTTGCGATTAGAATGGGCAAGTTGATTTAGATCGGAAATTGATTCAAGTGATTCCATAAACTCCAATTATGTCCAAGAGGTACAAAGGATCATTTTTCTTAAGATGTCAAGCTTACAAAATTGGAATCCAAGATGTCATTACAAAGGCAAATGCAAGATGCATTATTGTTCAATGAACTTTGGTCCTAAAGACATGGTTTCTTTGTTACAAAATATGAAGTCGAATTCATTTTTATGGAAGCTACAAACCCATTGTGTTCTTACCATACAAGCTACGATTTTGGATTTATTTTGATACTTGAAGAACTTCATTCAAAAAGGAGAACTTGAATTCAACTAGAAAAAGAGGAAAAAGCTTTCAAGAATAGTATAGGATGTTTGATTTACAAACCAGTATAAATCGAAATGTTGTTACAGTATACATGTAAAATTTTCTAAGTCCTAAACCAAGCCTCTACAAGTATGTCAATCATAAAAATTCAAAATAAGCCCGGGATCTTTACTAATTCCTCTCTAAATCGATACGAAAACTCGAGAAAAGTTGTTGCTGCCTGCTAGAAATAGCACCAGAGACTATGCTATAACTTGCACCGGTTCAAAATCAGAAAATAAGTTCAACAGAAATGAAAACCAAACAGAATGTTATAACCATTTTTCTAACTGTCTCAACAAACAACATCCAATCAAGCTGTAACAGAATCTCAGAACAGAAGCGGAAGGAAATAAATAAAACAAAATTTCCAAAACAGATTTCTAACTCCCTTTCCTAACTAAAACAGAATTCTCAACAAACTTCCTGTAACAGCCCTGCATAAATTCCTAACTAACATACAGTTTAAAAAACCCAAAACTGCCAAAACTCTTGTAACAATATCCAACCCTCTAACTGCAAGAAAAACTTCCTAATTAACTCTGAAACCATCCAAAACAGGAAAACTAGCAAAGCCTATAACAAAAAACAGATCCTAACCTGCAGAATTCCCAACCTATCTTCTAACAACTTCTCAACAGAATTGAGAACAGAAAAAAATAAATCCAGAACTTCATAATTCCCAACCAATTATCAAACCGTTTTCCCAACATAATTATAATCCAAAACCCCCTAAACTAACAATAACAGTTAACCAACTACCTAACTGAACCAAAACAGAAAGTACAACTGAAAACTGTTTATAAGAGAAATCCCCTAACCACCCCTAACTAATGGTAACTAACTCTCGCACCTCTAACAGAAAGGGATAACAAATTTCGTTCAGAGAAAGGTCAGAAAAAAAATCGATACAGAAAACTCACCAAAAACTCTCTGAATAATCACCATCAACTTCTCTCTTCTACTCTCGTCTTCATCTTCATCAATTCTTCACTCTCTGAAGAATCACACGAAAATGTAGAACTCATCATTCTCTCCATAACTACCTTCATCCACCAACAACCTTTCTTCATCCTCACTCTCGATTTCTCTCCCTCAAATTCTCTACAACCTCTACCATTTTTTCTCATTTTCATCTCCCATCTTCAGGAGCCTTCAACAATCACGAGGAAACTTCAAAAATACAATGCGCAACCATCATCTTCAAGCATATTCCTCAATAATCTGGAACTATCACCATCTCCACCACAATATTGCCAAGCTTCCTCATCAACCTGCATCACGCAACAAGATTCATCATCATCAATCTTCAATCACCTTCAATAATCTACTTCAAATCCATTCGGAATTTTCACTGCATCAAAGAATCAAATACAACTTCAATCATCAACATCGCAACTTCAATCTCACAACGATTTCATAGCAGAATCGGAAATGCGACAATACTGAGATCTTAATAAAAACTGTGAGTCAGAAGAAGAAGCGAGACAGGAAAGGATAAAGAGGGGTCAAATATGTGAAGCGTAGATTCATATATACCTGAGTTCGTTGTGAAAGAATCTCCGGTTTTCTCGACGATTTCACCATTTCCGATGTTTCTTCATAAATCAGATTTTTAACAACGGTGATGAGGGGTCCAAGTTAAATGGAATCATGTGAGGCGTGTTCATCATGGTATGTTGATGTGCTTAACCATGAGCCTTGATGTCAAAGAAGAAGTTTGCGTGAATGTGATGAAGAGGTTGAGATGGCGAAGTTTGTCACAAATATCACAATGACGGAAGGGGAGAAGAGGCCATGGCAGTTAGGGCTGGATCAGTGATGAAGAAATTATCCTCCGTCGCGTCTGAGATTGTAGAAGAAGGAGGTATCATCAGGTTTGAAACATATAAAGGGTCACAAACCCTAGAGAACTAAAATGCGTCGTATCCTCTCGTTCTTCATAATTTTTTGTTTCATTTTTTTTTAAAAAGAAAAATGTTGGAAGGGTGAATGGACCGAAAATCACTTCCCTAGGCCCATGCACATGTTTTTTTGAAGCCTAGAAAGCTTAATAAAAAATTCTTATAGACTTATTTTGGATTGGGCTTAGCACCATGTGATCGGTGGATCTGGAACTGACTGTTTAACGCTGGTTCGCGAAATGTCGCGGAAGCAAGAGTCGCCACCGTCTTTTATTTTCTCCAAATGGAAAGGACAAAAGCACAGAAAAATTCCTTATAGAGATTGCTCTCGGTTCGGGAGGTAGGTTATAGAAAGGGAAGGTGCTAGCACCCTTTCTATCCATGGTTATCCATGGGCTCTTAGATACTTGCTCAATGTGTTTTCAAAATTGTTTGTTTGCTTTTCAATGTGGGTTTAAAAAAAGTTTCTTTGAAAAATTTCAGTTCGACTCATACGTCAGAGTGTTTGAAAAGTTTGTTTTGAAAGCTTTTGAAAATGTGTGGTGTGAAAAGAGTTTTGATTTGTTTTGTTTTGAGATGAGAGCAAGTATCCTTGAGAACCTACCTACCCTAAGGAATTCGTCTGTATAAATGTCCTTAAAAGTAGTGCCATCCCACCATTGAGAGGTAGGTAGCACCACCGTTGGAGGTGTTCGGGTCAATTCGATATTCGGGACGTGGTGATCACCAGAGCAATGGGAAGACACCTTAGAAGCTACCCTCATGCCAGGTTCCCGGATCATGAGGACTTACTAAGACGTCCTCTACTCGACGATCACCTTTCGAAAGGCATCAGTGAGGCGTACCCTAGGGGTGGTGTGTGCGAATTGTGTGTCATGTTTCAGTTATTCGTCTTGTCATGTTTGTCGTGTTCTACGCTTGATTTTAATTTGACATTCATTCTTTCATGCATTTTTAACAGTTATAAATTGCGAGGAAATAAAGCTAGACTATTACAAATGGCGCGGGTCCACATCGCCAAATTAAACCGGACCCGATTTAGCGAAAAAAATAAATAATGCGAAGAAATAAAGTGCGAAAAGTAAATTACATGGCTTTGGGATATTTACAAAATTATATGAACGATAATAAAATAAATGCGCAATTTAAATGATTAATGACGGGCGTTGGACCCTTTTTGCAAATAATTAAAGGTTAATGAGAATTAAAAATTAAATGATTAAATGTTTTTTTAGTATTTTGTGTTTTTTAGATTTAATGAGAAAAAGGAGAATTAATTAAGATTAAATTAAACGGCAAACCCTAATTCTAATATTTTTATTTATTATGAAAGAATTAAAATATGACCTAAGTTAAACCTAATTGATTATGTACAATTTTAATTTATGAAAATAAAATAAATAAATAATAATTATTATGGTGAGAAAAAAAAAAGGAAATAAAAAGAATTAACAATTAACCTAAATTCTACATTTTTGGATTTTTTATTAAAAAAGGAATTACAATTAAAACCTAATTACACTAAATAATCTACATTTTAATTTATTTGTGAAAATAATTATTATAAAATAAATATTATGTTTTTTTGTATTTTTCTGATTTTTAGTGTTTTTATAGATTTTTGTTAAAAATAATTAGTTAAAACAAATAATTAAAATAAACATAACAATTAAAATTAAAATAAATGAAATAAAAAAAAGAAATCAAACCAGAGTGGGGTGTAGTCCCCAATTTAGGAGGTGTTGGTCCAAAGATTAAGCCCAATAAGCATGGAAGCTCGTTGACCTTTTGGATTGGGTGCTATTGCATTGACCACATTCACCATAGGCCTGAGATCTGAGCCCTTAGTCTGCCTCTCCTGGACACGTGTATGGTGAGGTATTGATGGAACATGGTACGTTCCAACGTAGTGCCTGCATAGAATCACGTATTGAAAAATAATATTGGGCATGGCAAGACCTGGGACTTGAACCCAGGTCTTTGAAGTCACAAGCGTTGTCCCCTGGCCAGCTGAGCTAAGCGTATTTAATTAACATGGAATAAACAATAAATATTATAAAAAGAACGCGTTAGTGTTTATGAGAATTCGCGCGAAATTCAAAACGTCCAATGGCTGATGGACACGCCATCTTCTTCCTCACCACCCCTGTAACACAGAACTAATGGGCAACGGTTTTCATGCGTGGTTTAAAGAGGCCTTTCAGAAAATAGCGAATAGGATTCCTTGCTATATAAATCCATCGCGAGGTATGCGTTTTGTTCAGAGGAACACGCTGAGTGCAACCATGGCCATCTTGAATCCTAATTTTACCTGGTTGTAAAACCCCCAATTTGGGAAACCTGAAACCCTAGTATGTAACAATGGCAACTTCTCATATATGGCACAAAAACAAAATCAAACACGTTGGTTAGCTTTAGAACATCATGACAAACAATAATCCATAAAGAAAAATGCATGAGGATGCTTAAATCGTGCTATGCGAATTCAAAGTTTTCTTGATACGGTTTGAGGTCCAGATACCAGTTCAAGGCGTTTGAGTTAATGCCAATGGTTGGAATACGTCCAGGAATTCACAAGGAAGCTTTTGCAAAAGGAATGGAGCTTTGAATCAGTCTCTAGGGTGGATTTCAGAATTGAACTTTTATGAAAAATTTCAAGGATGCAAGGCTTGTTTATGCGCAGCTTTTTTTTTAGTCTCTGCATTAGGGTTCTGATGTTGATCATATAGGGAATGATTTAGGTTGAAAAAGCTGTACAAAATCTTATGCATTGATGAATTTTGGATATTTGATTTCATATATCTTTTACAATCTTTTTCATGGTGTTTTTGTGCCAAATCTGATCAATTATCATCAAAGCTTGCCTATTTGAGATATGCACGAATTATAGAGATTAGATCATGCATAAAAAGATTTTTTCATGTTAGGTTTATATTTTTCATGAATTAAAATCATTTAAATGAATATAAATTAATATTAATTCAAATAAATAATTAAAAAATATGAGAATACTTCCCTTTGGGCCTAGTGGTCGTGCATAGGCTTGGCATGAAGAAATTTGGAAGATAATTGGGCCCATTTGCATTTTTAGGCCTTTTGCATCAATGTTGACTTTCAAAAATTTCCAAAAATTTCCCAACTTCCACAAGACATAACTTGGTCAATTTTTAAGCTTTTCACATGTTCTTGGACATTTTGGAAAGGTCTTTGAGCCCTTTAACCAATGCCTTTGGTCCCATGTCATTTTGATTTACCAATCTCAAGTTATGGCCCTTGACTTAAAGTCACTTTTTGTTGACTTTTGAAAATGACCTATAATGTTGAAATTGATAACTTTTTGTGAGAGCATTTCTTGGACTTGGAACATGAAGATGAATTGTAGGAAATGTCTTTCTCTTCAAAATGAGCTTTGGATGGAATTTTTCTGATAATCCATGTGAAAGTTATGCCCTGGTCAATTTCAGTTGACTTTTTCAGCTGTCCAAATATAGCAACTTTTGCATTTTTGATGATCTCTGAGCCAAATTTTGAGAATCATGATCAAGCATTGATCAAATGATGTTTGTGGCTTCAAAATGATGTGTTGACCAAAAATTTGAACTTTTGACTGCCAAATGACCATTTTGCCCCTACAGTTGACTGTAGTGCAATCTAGGGTTTTGACTGTGCAATTTTGAGCTGAATGCCTTGAAACTTGATATGAGGATGCTTGACCATCTTTGTAGGCATATGAGACTTGATTGGGCCTTTGAAAAGTTCATTTGCTTGACCAGAACTCAAACCCTAGTTTTGACTGTCTAGGAGACAGTTGAGCTGCACAACCCTTGGGGCATTTTGTGACCTTGATTTGGCAATTTCTTGATGAATATGGGAGGGCAAATTTTGGGGTACAACAGTTGCCCCTGTTCAATCTTCTTAGACCTGAGGGTGCAGATTGGCTGACGTGCCTTTCGTAATCCGAGGGTAGAAGATGATTGAACACTAAAGTGCCCAGAAATTTGCGCTCACATAGTAGCAATGATGATGAGGGAATGGGCTTATAGATGCCATTTGGATGTTGTTTGAATAGGATGATGGGCTTATAGATGCCATCTGGACGTTGATTGCGTAGGAGATTCTTTAGCGAGAACCTGCATACCTGCAAAACAGAAAATGAGTACCTGACACGCTGCAGGAGCTGATTTTAGATGCTTGGTATAGATGTGTCCCGACTGGTTACAGGAACTGAGGTCTGGAGCTTCAAACGTTGATGAATGAACCAGAGATGGTTACTGCCTTAACCTGAATGACAAGTGAACCTTGAATGATTTTACCTTCAACAACGCTCGTTGAGAAAATCTTGGTGAGAATTACCATCTTCGTAGTGTCAGGAAGAGAACCAAAGGACATTACAATCTCAAAGGGAGTTACCTCACTCACGTTGGAGAGGGAGCTATAGGAAATTATAATCTGAAAGGAGATATCACCTCACGCTCATGCCGGAGGGGGAAACATCTGAAGAAGGAATTACCACCTCACACGCCGTTGGAGAGGGGACCATAAGAGAATATCACCTCACGCTCATGCCGGAGAAGAGAACATCTGAAGAAGGAATTACCACCTCACGCGCCGTTGGAGAGGGGACCATAAGAGAATATCACCTCACGCTCATGCCGGAGAGGAGAACATCTGAAAACGGAATTACCACCTCACGCTCACCGTCGGAGAGGGGACCATAAGAGAATATCACCTCACGCTCATGCCGGAGAGGAGAACATCTGAAGAAGGAATTACCGCCTCACACGCCGTTGGAGAGGGGACCATAAGAGAATATCACCTCACGCTCATCGTCGGAGAGGAAAACATCTTGAAAAAGGAATTACCACCTCACGCTCACCGTCGGAGAGGGGACCACAAGAGAACTGCTGCTGAGTCTTTATCAGAAAAACCTGTTTGGAGTCGATTTAACTGGACTGGAGAAGTCTTTGAAATATGTTTGAGAATTTCAACTGCATCCTTCCTGAAAGGTAAAGGTCAGTTATATGCCATGCATGATATGGATCAAGCAATGATGTTGTCAACATAAATGAAACTTGTATGATGCAATACGTTATGCATGCTACAAATGATGTATGTAAAGTTTTATGTATGTTTTTGTCTAGGAAAATAAATCCTTGACGGGTGCCGGGAAGTCATATCCTGGGCTGATGTTGAGGAAGAGATTTTGCTTCCGCTGTGGATGATTGTTGCAAGAATACCAGTAGGAGAAGATAACTCCGTTGAGGAATGAACTTGGCAAATGAAATAATTCTGCGGGAGAAAAGATACTCTAGCGATCATGCTGGGAAGTGCTACTCTGTGGGGATAGCGATGTTTTGCTGAGTTGATGAAGATAGCTCCGCTGGGGATACCGTTGATGAGTTATGCTGGGGATAAGAAGGCTTCGTTGACGACGCTCTTTCCGTGGCTTTTGGCTGAGGATAACCCAGTTATATCCTGTTACGGAAATAACTCTTTAAATCAAGCCGGGACGACGCGTTCGTGCTCTGCGAGGGATAAGCTTCCAGAATCTACTGGGGATAAGCTTATGCTTGGGGAGATATGAATTCCAACTTTCCTGGGGAAACTGGATTGGACTCTTCTGGGGGAGATTTGAATTGCAGGGAAGTGATTCCTTTGAATAGTGGTATACCACCGGGGAACAATCTTTGGACCAAGACTGCCGGGGATGTTTGTGTATTGCTGCTGGGGAAGTATTGAGATCTACGGGAGGATACTCAATTTCCTTGATATTTGATGACTTTGCTTGGAGAAGAATGTATTGACTTGTTGAACCACTCTCTGGGGGATTAAGATACACTTGGCCGTGTTCTTTAGCTGAACCTATCTTAGTACCTTGGGGGATAGAACAATTAGCTGCTCGGACAACTCTTTATTGCCCCTGTTTCCAGTGTCACCTGCAATGAATTCCTTTGTTTCATATGCAAATATTTATGAGTTAGCAAATTATTGTCAATGCATACATCACAAATTGAACCTTGGACGTTCTTCGCAAAACAAAACAGAAAAAGAAAGACACTTGGGCACGTTTAACTGAAAATATATTTTTATTGATTTTTGAATGGCCTGAAAATAGGCGTTTTGTATACAAGAGGCTGACGTCCTAGTAAGAGGTACGTCGCCGATCAAAAGAATTTATACAAGTTTTGTACAAAAGAAAAATAAAAACAGCTGTGTGAAAGATGAATGATCCACTGGGTTTCAACTCTGCTATTGCCTTTATAACTCCGAGCGTCTCATCACTTGATGACCTTGGTTGAAGGTGAAGCTGACTGATCGATGCCGTTTTGAACTTGATGCAGATGCCGGATTCTGGATGCAAAGTGATCAATGAGACATAGTTTTACGCTTTATCCCTAATTTTTGCCTGGACCGCCCTTTCGGGTTTTCAGTCCACCGGGATACCCATTTTTGCCCAAGCCGCCCTTTCAGGTTTTCGACTTGCCGGGTGTACAGATTTTTTCATTTTCATCCCTACATTTTGCCCGAACCCTTTTGGTTCGACGGGAAGCCCTAATTTTTGCATAGGCATGTCAGCCTAGCGGGTCTTTTTCATGCGTAGTATTTTTTAACTATGTCTGCATTGGCGGGGTGAGGAAGGTCGTCACCATCCATGTTGGTTAAGATCATTGCTCCTCCTGAGAACACATGCTTAACCACAAACGGCCCTTCGTACGTAGGGGTCCATTTGCCCCTTGGATCACTCTGAGGAAGTATGATTCTCTTGATAACCAGATCCCCAACTTGATATTCTTGTGGTCTGACCTTTTTGTTAAATGCCCTGATCATTCGTTTCTGATACGTCTGACCGTGACAGACAGCAGCAAGTCTCTTTTCGTCAATGAGATTGAGTTGGTCAAGTCGTGTCTGGATCCAATCATCTTCGTTCAGATTTGCATCTTTCATTATCCGGAGAGAGGGAATTTGCACTTCGATCGGCAAGACTGCCTCCATACCATAAACCAGAGAGAAAGGAGTTGCCCCGGTTGACGTCCTTGCTGAGGTACGGTACCCATGCAGAGCAAACGGTAACATCTCGTGCCAATCTTTGTACGTCACTGTCATTTTCTGCACGATCTTCTTGATGTTTTTATTCGCTGCTTCTACAGCCCCATTCATCTTCGGTCTGTAAGGAGAAGAATTGTGGTGCTGTATCTTGAACTGTTCGCAGAGCTCAGCAATCATCTTATTGTTCAGATTGGTACCGTTGTCTGTAATTATCCGCTCAGGGACGCCGTACCGACAGATCAGGTTGTGCCGAATAAACCGTGCCACCACAGTCTTGGTTACTGTAGCATAGGATGCTGCTTCAACCCACTTTGTAAAATAGTCGATCGCCACTAGGATGAAGCGATGTCCATTGGATGCCGTAGGTCTTATCTCGCCAATCATATCTATGCCCCACATTGCAAATGGCCAAGGCGCAGTCAGAACATTCAGGGGAACCGGAGGAACATGCACTTTATCTGCATATATCTGGCACTTGTGGCATGTCCTGGAGTGTTGGTAGCAATCAGCTTCCATTGTGGACCAGTAGTATCCTGCCCGTAGGATTTTCTTAGCCATAGTATGTCCACTGGAATGCGTACCAAAGGTCCCTTCATGTAGCTCTTCCATGATTCTTTCTGCTTCAATCTTGTCCACACAACGCAGTAAGGTTGAATCATGATTCCTCTTGTACAAGATGCCGTTGCTTAGGAAGAACTTTGCTGCGAACCGCCTCAGGAATTTCTTATCATTGATGGAGGCACCTTCAGGGTATTCCTGCGCTTCCAGATATCTTTTCACTTCATGGTACCAAGGCTTCTCAGTCACCAATTCAGTCTCGATATCACAACAGTATGCCGGTTCGTCCAGTTTCCAGATGGTGATCTGGGGAGCTTCATTATCCCATTTAACCTTGAACATTGAAGACATAGTAGCTAACGCGTCCGCTAACTGATTCTCTTCTCTCGGAAAGTGCTCAAAGGTTATCTCTGTGAAGTGGGGAATCAGGGTCAACACACATTCTCTGTAAGGAATCAAGTTTGGATGTTTCGTATCCCACTCTCCTTTGATCTGATTGATCACAAGAGCGGAATCTCCGAAAACACTTAGAAATTTGATCCTTAGGTCGATCGCAGCTTGAAGACCCATGATACACGCCTCATACTCCGCCATGTTGTTGGTACAGTTGAAACACAGTCGGGCAGTGAGTGGAGTATGAGTACCTTGTGGAGATATGATTATGGCGCCGATACCATTTCCCAAAGCATTGGAAGCTCCGTCAAAGTGCATAGACCATCGGGATCCTGGTTCAGGTCCTTCATCCGGTCCAGGTACTTCACAGTCAGTTACGATCATGATGCTTTCATCCGGAAACTCGAAGTTCATTGATTGGTAGTCATCTACAGCTTGATGAGCTAAGTGGTCTGCCAGTACACTCCCTTTGATGGCTTTCTGGGTGGTGTACTGAATGTCGTATTCCGTCAAGATCATCTGCCATCTTGCAATTCTCCCAGACAGAGCAGGCTTTTCGAATATGTATTTTATCGGATCCATCTTTGAGATCAATAAGGTAGTGTGAGTCAGCATATACTGTCTCAGCCGGCGAGCAGCCCATACCAAAGCGCAGCAAGTTTTCTCAAGCAGTGAGTATCGGGTCTCACAGTCGGTAAACTTTTTGCTAAGGTAATAAATGGCATGCTCTTTTCGGCCAGACTCGTCATGCTGCCCCAGCACACACCCCATTGAGTTGTCTAGTACTGTCAGATATAGGATCAGAGGTCTCCCTTCAACCGGTGGCATGAGGATGGGTGGTTCTTGGAGATACTCTTTGATTTTGTCGAAGGCAGCCTGACATTCCTCGTTCCAACATACTACCTGATCTTTCTTCAGCAGCTTGAAGATTGGCTCACAGGTAGCAGTCAAATGAGATATGAATCGAGCGATGTAATTCAGGCGCCCTAAGAAGCCTCTGACTTCCTTCTCTGTCTTGGGAGCTGGCATCTCTTGAATAGCTTTGACCTTAGCAGGGTCCACTTGAATACCTTTATCACTGACCACGAAGCCTAGCAACTTCCCAGATCTTACCCCGAAGGTGCACTTGTTCAGGTTCAATCTCAGCTTGTACAGTTTTAACCGGTCGAACAACTTCTGCAGATGATCTAGGTGCTCTTCTTCAGTCTGGGACCTAGCGATCATGTCGTCCACATACACTTCTATCTCGTGATGTATCATATCATGAAACAAGGCAACCATGGCACGCTGGTAGGTTGCCCCAGCATTCTTTAATCCGAACGGCATGACCTTGTAACAGAAGGTGCCCCACTGAGTAACAAATGTAGTCTTTTCCATGTCTTCAGGTGCCATCTTGATCTGATTGTAGCCTGAAAAGCCATCCATGAAAGAGAATACCTTGTGCTGAGCTGTATTATCCACAAGGACATCAATGTGAGGTAAGGGGAAGTCATCCTTGGGGCTGGCCCTGTTTAGATCCCTGTAATCAACACACATTCTGACCTTGCCGTCCTTTTTAGGTACCGGCACCACATTAGCAACCCACTGAGGGTAGGAAGTCACTGCAAGGAACCCGGCATCAAACTGTTTCATTACCTCGGCCTTAATCTTCTCGGACATCTCTGGACGCATCCGACAGACCTTTTGTTTAACTGGAGGGCAGTCTTCCCTAGTCGGCAAATGATGGACGACAATATCGGTATCCAACCCTGGCATGTCTTCGTAGGACCAGGCAAAGATTTCCATATAGTCATGTAACATCTTGGTTAACCGTTGCTTCACGCTGAGCTCTAGGTTGGCACCAATTTTTACCTCTTTTCTGTCCGCCTCAGTACCCAGGTTTATAGTTTCCACTGGCTCTTCATGGGGTTGAATTGCCCTCTCTTCCTGAAGCAACAGTCTTGCAAGCTCGCCAGGCACTTCGCAATCATCTTCACCTTCGTCTTCGGCTAAGTTGATCGGATTTTCGAAGTCATAATTGGCATTAGCAGAGCTGTTATCAGTGAGATCCAGAGTGGATTGGAACCTGTAATGAGTGAGTGTGTGTGTAAATACAGCTGTTTTGAAAATTTATGTAAAGGAAATGAAAGGCAGAAAAGGAACACAATATTTGCAATGCGAAAAAGTCCAAGATTTTCATTCATGATGTATAAAATGACAGTTCATATGCCCTCACAAATAGAACCACGGTGCCTCGGGTAAGACACCGGGCCATAGAGTTTATCAATGTTTATTACAGAATAACAAAACATGGGAATTCATTACTTAGTGTCAAAAGAAACAGAGAGATTGTCCTTGGCGCTCCAATTGTTAAGTCCACCATTAGTAGCCGGGTAGATCCAGCTATCGAACTCAGCTTCATCAACTTCCTCTTCATCACCAATAGCGTTAACTCCATGAGCAGGCAGGGGAGCTGTCACCACATTAGGCTTGTCAGATGCCTCAAACTGAACCTCCTTAGCATCAATGAGGTCCTGCAGCTTGTTCCTTAGTGCCCAACAGTCATCAGTGGCATGCCCCGGGCTATCTGAATGGTAAGCACAACGGGCATTCGGGTTGTACTTAGGAGAGGTAGTGTTTGAGAACTTTGGCGCCTCCTTGACAGTCACCAAATTGGTGGCTAGCAACTGTGGCAGGATTTGCGATAGGGTCATGCTTAACCGGGTGAACTCTCTCCGAGGTCTATCAGCCCTTTGAGGATTATTTGGCCGGGGAGCGGCAGCAGGCTTAGCGATCATTACTGCGCTGACAGATTGGCGGTGATCAGGTCTTTCGGATTTTCTGGAGCCATACACAGCACTAGACTCCTTTTTAAACGGTTTCTTGTCCGGCCCAGATGATGATGCAGCCTTTGCAATCTTCCCAGACTTCAGCCCAGCTTCGATTCTCTCTCCAGTTAAGATCAAATCAGTGAAACCAGCAGAAGAATTCCCAATGAGATGGTTAAAGAATGGCCCAGATAGGGTCCCCAAGAACATGTCAACCAACTCCCGATCAGTCAAAGGTGGCTGCACCCTGCCAGCCAGGTCTCTCCACTTCTGCGCGTACTCTTTAAAACCTTCGCTTGCGCCCAACGACATACCCTGGAGTTGGGTACGTGTGGGGGCAAGGTCGGCATTATACTGATACTGCTTGTAGAAAGCAGTGGCCAGCTCCTCCCAGTTACGAACTTTGGTCCCATCCAGCTGATAGAACCATTCGAGATGAGTCCCTGAAAGACTCTCCTGGAAGAAGTGGATCCATAGATTTTTGTCCGCAGAGTACGGCTGAATCTTTCGAACATAGGACCTCAAATGCAGCTTGGGACAGGATGCCCCGTCATACTTGGAGAAGGTGGGAGCTTTGAATTTATGTGGAATGATCACACCAGTCGACAAACCCAGATCTCCGAAATCCAGCCCAGGTGTCTGTTGCACCTCCATAGCCTTCAACCTGTCCTCCAGTTGTTTGTACTTGTTGTCTTCAGGAGGGTACTGCTCTTCATCAAAATCTGTCTCGTTGTCGGAGACCACTGGGCTAGGAACCCTTGCTTCCGCCTGAGAAGGACTCTTGCCAACAGAAGAAGCAACCTCTTCATTGTGTAGAGTATTACCCAACCTTCGGCCCGAGTTGAACAGAACAGTTCTTCTCTTCTTCTTCTTTTTTAGGAGCATAGTCTTCAGTTCTTCTTGGCCTTTAGCTAGACCCATGATCATTTCTTGAAACTGCGCATTCTGCGCCTGGAGAGCCTTGATTGAAGTCTCTGTTGATTCAGATCCGGAATTCATGATGCTGAAATAAACAGCGAAGAACTGTAAGCAACCTGAAAAAGGGGAAAAACCTGCTATGCACATGATGTATGAAATGCGTATGCAATGCATTCAAGGGTTTGAAAGTTCAAATTCGTTGTAGACAAGAAAAGAACACACGTTATCATTAATGAAATCACTGTTTAATACATCAAGGCCTCATGGGCAAAAGTACAAGAATCAAGTCAATCCCAAAATACACTGCGCATCCTCTTCGGAGCTATGTAGGTGTTGAGGTTCCTCTCCTCGTGCAGCAGACGGGTGAGCTCCAAGACTTTCTTTTCACTGGCATGCAGACTAGTCTCAAGAGAATTCCGCTCTTCTTTAAGCTGGATCCAGCTCTTCTGCATCTCTTCCCAGGATGTGGGCATATCAGGGTGCTGAATAACATGAGACACTTCCCCTTCCAAGACAGGTTCTTTGATTACTGGGAGCATGTGAGGATAAGGCATTACTAATTTCTGAGAGCGGGCTCGTACCCATTTGAGATAAGGCTCCAAAGGGATGGAGTTCCTGTGCCCCAGTGTCTTGCTGTCTATCCTGCTAGGCATCCTCCAGGCTCTGATAAATCTCTGACGAAGTCCTTGAGTATCACTGTCGAAGTCAAAAACTATGTCGGGAATTAACATGTCATGAGGACCATCCCTCCGAGCATAACCAAACTGTCTCCAAGCCAGGCATGGGCTATAAGTAATACCTCCTCTGATCCCAAGTAAAGGAACATTAGGGTACTCCCCACAACGATCAATGATAGTGACATCTCCTCTGGATCTAGGACACCAATGTATATCTGCATGTGTAAGAGTCATCAACCGTTGTGACCATCTCAAACCCCGCTCATTCTTCAGGACTGATTGGGGAAGGTGCGAAATAAACCACCTTCCCAGGAGAGGAGTGCAACACATAAGGACACCTCTTTTTCTCATGGTTCGAGTGTAACATGAGTGAAGGATGTCCCCCAGCAACGTAGGTATAGGATTCCTGGACATAAAGATCTGAACGGCACTGATATCAATGAGCTGATCTGGGTTAGGGAACAATACCAAACCATAAACAAGGAGGGCCACAACCTCTTCAAAAGCTTGCAAGTCAAGAGAGTTCCAACATTCAAGGGCTTTCTCAAATAGAAATCTGGCTAAGAACCCTTTGACACCACTTCTAACTTCCCAATGTCCCTTGAGGTCAGATGACCGTAGGTGCAAGGCTTTAGCAATCTCTTCAAGCTTAGGTTCCCTTTCTGTACCATTGAAAGGCAGCTGATCAAGGATAGGGATCTTCAGGAGCCGGGAGAACTCCTCCAATGTAGGTACCAACTGATAGTCCAAGAAGGTAAAGCAGTGATGCAGAGGGTCAAAGAACTGGAACAAGACCTTTATCATATCTTCCTCAATGTTGGTGTTGACCAAGCTGATGAGGCTTCCATGTCTGTCACTGAATGAAGAGTTCTCGGGAATCCTGGATATAAGCTCCTTAAGCTGAGGAGGGATCCTTACAAGATTGACCTGAATTGTCTTTCTACGAGCAGTTTCCATGTCCTACAAAACAAGAACAAAGATGAAAATTCGAACCCCTGAAATGGTTAGTCAATGCTTATGATGCTGGATGATGTCATGATGCTATGATTAAACACACCACAGATATTTACAAAGACAAACATGTAGGGCAAACAAGGCACACAAGACAAGCCCTTAAGGTTTAAGGCCAGCATGGGGTCTGGGTAGTACCCTCTTGAGTTGGTGGGTTCATACCTGTCCTAATCAAAGTAACCGGGTTCTAAGGTTCCCAATATCACGGGATTGCTTTCATTGTTCATCGTTTCGATTTAGCCACTGAACTGGCGACCGAAATATTCCAGGAAAGCAACCCTCAATTGAGTGTAGTATCGAGTATCAACCAACCTCGGACTGCACCAAAGTCAGTTATCTCACTACCCTAAAGAGGCCAAGATAGTTCAATTAAGGTTCCTAAGGTCTGTTGATGCTTCATGACACCACGCGGAGGCCCCGTACTCTCCTTGACTGAACTCAAGGGTTACCGGTACACACCAAAGTGCCACATCAACGTAGCAGACTGTTTCAACCGTGTCGGTATACCCCGCACAGTTCCCTCACAGCCTTGTTGCTACTTTCTAAGAAAGGTATCCCCCAGATCCGGGTGTAGGATCTATAGAACTCCCAAGCAACCCACAATTTAAAGCACACAAGGAAAGCAATTGAAAACATAGTTATAAGCTAGCCCTAAGGTACACCTCACTTTATAAAGTGTCCCCAGCAGAGTCGCCAGTTCTGTGATCGGTGGATCTGGAACTGACTGTTTAACGCTGGTTCGCGAAATGTCGCGGAAGCAAGAGTCGCCACCGTCTTTTATTTTCTCCAAATGGAAAGGACAAAAGCACAGAAAAATTCCTTATAGAGATTGCTCTCGGTTCGGGAGGTAGGTTATAGAAAGGGAAGGTGCTAGCACCCTTTCTATCCATGGTTATCCATGGGCTCTTAGATACTTGCTCAATGTGTTTTCAAAATTGTTTGTTTGCTTTTCAATGTGGGTTTAAAAAAAGTTTCTTTGAAAAATTTCAGTTCGACTCATACGTCAGAGTGTTTGAAAAGTTTGTTTTGAAAGCTTTTGAAAATGTGTGGTGTGAAAAGAGTTTTGATTTGTTTTGTTTTGAGATGAGAGCAAGTATCCTTGAGAACCTACCTACCCTAAGGAATTCGTCTGTATAAATGTCCTTAAAAGTAGTGCCATCCCACCATTGAGAGGTAGGTAGCACCACCGTTGGAGGTGTTCGGGTCAATTCGATATTCGGGACGTGGTGATCACCAGAGCAATGGGAAGACACCTTAGAAGCTACCCTCATGCCAGGTTCCCGGATCATGAGGACTTACTAAGACGTCCTCTACTCGACGATCACCTTTCGAAAGGCATCAGTGAGGCGTACCCTAGGGGTGGTGTGTGCGAATTGTGTGTCATGTTTCAGTTATTCGTCTTGTCATGTTTGTCGTGTTCTACGCTTGATTTTAATTTGACATTCATTCTTTCATGCATTTTTAACAGTTATAAATTGCGAGGAAATAAAGCTAGACTATTACAAATGGCGCGGGTCCACATCGCCAAATTAAACCGGACCCGATTTAGCGAAAAAAATAAATAATGCGAAGAAATAAAGTGCGAAAAGTAAATTACATGGCTTTGGGATATTTACAAAATTATATGAACGATAATAAAATAAATGCGCAATTTAAATGATTAATGACGGGCGTTGGACCCTTTTTGCAAATAATTAAAGGTTAATGAGAATTAAAAATTAAATGATTAAATGTTTTTTTAGTATTTTGTGTTTTTTAGATTTAATGAGAAAAAGGAGAATTAATTAAGATTAAATTAAACGGCAAACCCTAATTCTAATATTTTTATTTATTATGAAAGAATTAAAATATGACCTAAGTTAAACCTAATTGATTATGTACAATTTTAATTTATGAAAATAAAATAAATAAATAATAATTATTATGGTGAGAAAAAAAAAAGGAAATAAAAAGAATTAACAATTAACCTAAATTCTACATTTTTGGATTTTTTATTAAAAAAGGAATTACAATTAAAACCTAATTACACTAAATAATCTACATTTTAATTTATTTGTGAAAATAATTATTATAAAATAAATATTATGTTTTTTTGTATTTTTCTGATTTTTAGTGTTTTTATAGATTTTTGTTAAAAATAATTAGTTAAAACAAATAATTAAAATAAACATAACAATTAAAATTAAAATAAATGAAATAAAAAAAAGAAATCAAACCAGAGTGGGGTGTAGTCCCCAATTTAGGAGGTGTTGGTCCAAAGATTAAGCCCAATAAGCATGGAAGCTCGTTGACCTTTTGGATTGGGTGCTATTGCATTGACCACATTCACCATAGGCCTGAGATCTGAGCCCTTAGTCTGCCTCTCCTGGACACGTGTATGGTGAGGTATTGATGGAACATGGTACGTTCCAACGTAGTGCCTGCATAGAATCACGTATTGAAAAATAATATTGGGCATGGCAAGACCTGGGACTTGAACCCAGGTCTTTGAAGTCACAAGCGTTGTCCCCTGGCCAGCTGAGCTAAGCGTATTTAATTAACATGGAATAAACAATAAATATTATAAAAAGAACGCGTTAGTGTTTATGAGAATTCGCGCGAAATTCAAAACGTCCAATGGCTGATGGACACGCCATCTTCTTCCTCACCACCCCTGTAACACAGAACTAATGGGCAACGGTTTTCATGCGTGGTTTAAAGAGGCCTTTCAGAAAATAGCGAATAGGATTCCTTGCTATATAAATCCATCGCGAGGTATGCGTTTTGTTCAGAGGAACACGCTGAGTGCAACCATGGCCATCTTGAATCCTAATTTTACCTGGTTGTAAAACCCCCAATTTGGGAAACCTGAAACCCTAGTATGTAACAATGGCAACTTCTCATATATGGCACAAAAACAAAATCAAACACGTTGGTTAGCTTTAGAACATCATGACAAACAATAATCCATAAAGAAAAATGCATGAGGATGCTTAAATCGTGCTATGCGAATTCAAAGTTTTCTTGATACGGTTTGAGGTCCAGATACCAGTTCAAGGCGTTTGAGTTAATGCCAATGGTTGGAATACGTCCAGGAATTCACAAGGAAGCTTTTGCAAAAGGAATGGAGCTTTGAATCAGTCTCTAGGGTGGATTTCAGAATTGAACTTTTATGAAAAATTTCAAGGATGCAAGGCTTGTTTATGCGCAGCTTTTTTTTTAGTCTCTGCATTAGGGTTCTGATGTTGATCATATAGGGAATGATTTAGGTTGAAAAAGCTGTACAAAATCTTATGCATTGATGAATTTTGGATATTTGATTTCATATATCTTTTACAATCTTTTTCATGGTGTTTTTGTGCCAAATCTGATCAATTATCATCAAAGCTTGCCTATTTGAGATATGCACGAATTATAGAGATTAGATCATGCATAAAAAGATTTTTTCATGTTAGGTTTATATTTTTCATGAATTAAAATCATTTAAATGAATATAAATTAATATTAATTCAAATAAATAATTAAAAAATATGAGAATACTTCCCTTTGGGCCTAGTGGTCGTGCATAGGCTTGGCATGAAGAAATTTGGAAGATAATTGGGCCCATTTGCATTTTTAGGCCTTTTGCATCAATGTTGACTTTCAAAAATTTCCAAAAATTTCCCAACTTCCACAAGACATAACTTGGTCAATTTTTAAGCTTTTCACATGTTCTTGGACATTTTGGAAAGGTCTTTGAGCCCTTTAACCAATGCCTTTGGTCCCATGTCATTTTGATTTACCAATCTCAAGTTATGGCCCTTGACTTAAAGTCACTTTTTGTTGACTTTTGAAAATGACCTATAATGTTGAAATTGATAACTTTTTGTGAGAGCATTTCTTGGACTTGGAACATGAAGATGAATTGTAGGAAATGTCTTTCTCTTCAAAATGAGCTTTGGATGGAATTTTTCTGATAATCCATGTGAAAGTTATGCCCTGGTCAATTTCAGTTGACTTTTTCAGCTGTCCAAATATAGCAACTTTTGCATTTTTGATGATCTCTGAGCCAAATTTTGAGAATCATGATCAAGCATTGATCAAATGATGTTTGTGGCTTCAAAATGATGTGTTGACCAAAAATTTGAACTTTTGACTGCCAAATGACCATTTTGCCCCTACAGTTGACTGTAGTGCAATCTAGGGTTTTGACTGTGCAATTTTGAGCTGAATGCCTTGAAACTTGATATGAGGATGCTTGACCATCTTTGTAGGCATATGAGACTTGATTGGGCCTTTGAAAAGTTCATTTGCTTGACCAGAACTCAAACCCTAGTTTTGACTGTCTAGGAGACAGTTGAGCTGCACAACCCTTGGGGCATTTTGTGACCTTGATTTGGCAATTTCTTGATGAATATGGGAGGGCAAATTTTGGGGTACAACACACCAGAATTCTGAATTGCTGGATTATACACTATGGTCCGTAGATAGAACCTCATGGATGTTTCCATTTGATTCGCTTCTTATATTTATTGTGGATAATTTTTAATTGATCGATTGAAGCTTTTGTGAGTATTCTGTAGAGTTTTCTCATCACTTGTATGACTTTGAAGATACAAACGGCCTTCTCTGTTAGGTGATATTGGTAAATAAGAGAGATTGTCGAAGAGTTTCAAGAGGATTTTGAAGAGAATTAATGGCGCGATCTTCATCGAGTTCAAGGAGGTTTATATAGAGTTTTCTTATTATTTGCTTGGCTTTAAAGAGGCAACATACTTTCTCTGTTAGCTCGCGTGAAGTATCTCGGATTTCTTTACCTTGGTTGCACTTTTTGCGGACTTTATTGTTCGTTTGGTATTATACTGCTTCCAAGTTATATTTTCGCATTTATTGTGTTTCTAGATATCATGAGAAGTAGGAAATAAAGAGCGTGCGCTCGAAGTCGTTGTTTAAAGACCTGTAGCAGGCATTCCGCACTTCATTTCTTATATGTGTTATGCTTGTGTTTGTTTCCTCTCTTGTTGATCATGAGTCACTCAATTTAGAAATTGAGATCACGACTTCGCTCTCAGTGCATGCTCCCTATAGGATTTTATCGCTTTCCTTTATTTTTTGTTGATCAATGAGTCACTCAATTTAGAAATTGAGATCACGACTTCGCTCTTATTGCGTGTTCCCTATAGGATAGATTTGTTAGACTTTCTTTAGCATGCTAACCCAGATAAGATCTCTTCAAGTGTGCTCTCTTGAGTTTACTGGCTTGCTTGCTTTATCCTTGTACATACCATGTTCCCTTAGGATGCGCTTGCTCCGTTCGGATGCGAGTTAGACCTTAGGTTGCAAACCATGCATGCAAATTGAGATAGGATCCCTCATTGTATGATAACGTTAGGTTAGAGATAAGTTAGTCTCCCTTATATGTTTTCTTCCCCTTTTTGCATCATTGCATTTAAAACTAAAACTTCTTTTTCTTGGAAAATGAATAAAAAAATGCTAAGCATACAAAAATTCTTTTCATGGTGAAAAATACCAACCAGTCCATTTCTTTTCGCCATTCGGCTTTTCTCTTCTAAGAGCATGTTAGCTCCTTTCCACTACAGGTCATAAGTCTCCAAAGGTCGAGCAGCGATGGAATGATCGAATGCAACATTGTTCATTTTAAAAAATACAAACAAACAAAATATATGAGCCGAACTACGGTAGCTCTGATTCCTCAAAAAGGATATGTAGGCATTGGGGTAGGGCCCAAGTGAGTACAACTTTATTTTCCCTACATTCTTTCTCCTTTCTTTGCATGCATTCTCTCTTAGTTTATAAACCTTAAGCATTATATTGAACACGCCCTTTGATTAGAATAACGAGAGTGGATCCTGTAGAGTACTATGGACGTGTGGGGTGCTAATACCTTCCCCTCGCGTAATCGAATCCCTTACCCAATCTCTCGGTCGCAAGACCTTGATTTCCCCTTTATGTTTTCTTTGATGATTTTCCTTTCCCTTTCATATGGGATAAATAAATACTCGGTGGCGACTTCATTGATTTTACCGCTGCAAGCGCCATTCATCTTCGGTCGGTAAGGAGAAGAGTTATGATGTTGGATCTTGAATTGATTACAGAGTTTGGTGATCATAGTGTTGTTGAGATTTGTGCCATTATCTATAATGATTCTTTCGGGGATACCATACCGATAGATAAGGTTATGCTTGATGAACCGCGCCACAACATTCTTGTTAACAGACACAAAAGAAACGGCCTCAACCCGCTTCGTGAAGTAACCAATGGCGACTAAGATAAAGCGATGCCCATTTGAAGCGGTAGGTCTGATTTCTTCGATCATGTCAATGCCTCACATTTCTAAGGGCCAAGGAGCAGTCAAAACATTCAGGGGAACAAGAGGCACATGTGCTTTGTCAGCATAGATCTGGCATTTGTGACAAGTCAGTGAATGCTGATAACAGTCTGCTTCCATAGTGGACCAGTAATATCCTGCCTTCAGAATCTTTTTAGCCATGGTGTGTCCACTAGAATGGGTGCCAAAGGTACCTTTATGTAAATAAGCCATAATCTTTTCCGCTTTATTCTTGTCTACACACCAAAGCAAAATGGAATCGTAGTTGCGCTTGTAAAGGGTTCCATTACTAAGGAAGAACTTAGCAGAGAACCTTCTCAGAAACTTCTTATCATCGGCAGATGCCTCCTCAGGGTATTCTTGAGCTTCGAGATGCCTTTTCACTTCATGGAACCAAGGTTTGTCTGTTACCCCTTCAGTATCGATCTCATAGCAGTAAGTTGGTTCATCAAATCTCTCAATAGTGATCTGAGGAGCTTCGTTGTCCCATCTTACCTTGAACATGGATGACATAGTAGCTAGTGCGTCCGCTAACTGTTTCTCTTCTCGTGGAAAATGTTCAATGGTGACTTCTTCAAAGTGTGGAATCAGTGTCAACAAATGTTCTTTGTAAGGGATGAGATTAGGATGCTTTGTGTCCCACGTTCCTTTGATTTGACTTATTACCAAGGCCGAGTCTCCGAAAACACTCAAGAACTTGATACTTAGGTCAATAGCAGCTTTGAGACCCATGATGCATGCTTCATACTCATTCATATTGTTGGTAAAGTTGAAACATAGTCTAGCGGTGAAAGGAGTATGAAATCCCTCGGGGGATATGATTATAGCATCGATGCCATTTCCAAGTGTGTTGGAAGCTCCCTAAAAAACCAAAGCCCATTGGAATCCTTTCTCAGGTCCTTCATCTGGTCCAGGTTCTTCACAATCAGTTACTAACATAATATTCTCATCTGGGAATTCAAAGTTCATGGATTGGTAGTGGTCCACGGCCTGATGATCCAAATGATCAGCTAATACACTTCCCTTGATTGTTTTCTGGGTTGTGTATTAAATATCGTATTCAGTCAGGACCATTTGCCATCTTGCTATCCTTTCGGAGAGAGCAGGCTTCTCGAAGATGTATTTGATAGGATCCATCTTAGATATCAATAAGGTAGTGTGATTCAACATATATTGTCTTAGTCGGTGAGCATCCCATGCCAAAGCGCAGCAAGTTTTCTCGAGCAGTGAGTATCTTGTTTCACATTTGATAAACTTTTTGCTAAGGTAGTATATTGCATGCTCTTTTTGACCAGACTCATCATGCTGCCCCAACACACACCCTATTAAATTATCTAACACTGTTAAGTACATTATCAAAGGTCTTCCTTCAATCGGAGGCATCAGAATTGGAGGATCTTGAAGGTATTCCTTGATTCTATCGAAGGCAGACTGGAATTCGTCATTCCACTTTATAACTTGATCTTCCTTCATGAGTTTGAATATTGGCTCACAAGTAGCAGTTAGACGGGAAATGAACCTGGCAATGTAATTTAGGCGTCCCTAGAAACCTCTCACTTCCTTCTCAGTGCAAGGATCTGACATCTCTTGTATAGCTTTTACCATTGTAGGGTCTACCTGAATACCCTTGTCATTGACAATTAAACCTAGGAGTTTACCAGACCTTACCCCAAAGGTGCACTTGTTCGGATTAAGTCTCAACTTGTATGTCTTCAACCTTTCAAACAACTTTTGCAAGTGATCAAGGTGCTCTTCTTCCGTTTGAGATTTGGATATCATGTCGTCAACATAGACCTCTATCTCATGGTGAATCATATCATGGAACAAAGCTACCATAGCTCGCTGATAAGTTGCCCCAGCGTACTTCAACCCAAATGGCATCACTTTGTAACAGAAAGTGCCCCATTATGTGACGAAGTTTGTCTTCTCTATGTCTTCGGGTGCCATCTTGATCTGATTGTAACCAGAGAATCCGTCCATGAAGGATAATACCTTATGTTGTGCGGTGTTGTCAACCATAACATCAATGTGGGGAAGCGGAAAGTTATCCTTGGGGCTTTCCCTGTTCAAGTCTCTCTAGTCCACACACGTACATACCTTGCCATCCTTCTTAGGCACCGGAACTACGTTAGCAATCCATTGTGGATAGGATGTGACAGCTAAGAACCCAGTTTTGAATTGCTTCATAACTTCTGCCTTGATCTTCTCTGACATTTCGGGGCGCATACGACGAACATTCTATTTTACTGGAGGGCAGTCCTCTTTAGTTGGCGAACTATGAACCACAATATTAGTGCCAAGTCCCGGCATGTCTTCATATGACCAAGCAAAGATCTCTACATAATCATGCAACATCTGAATCAATCGATGTTTGAAACTAAGCTCCAAATTTGCACCTATCTTGACTTCTTTGTTGTCCTCTTCTGTACCCAGGTTCACTGTCTCAACTGGATCTTCATGAGGCTCTATAGCCCTTTATTCCTGTTGTAGTAATCTAGCAAGCTCTCCTGGTACCTCACACTCTTCCTCACCTTCGTCCTCGGCTTGGTTGATCGGATTTTCAACGTCGTAATTGGCAATAGCATAACCGTTATCAATGGGATCCAGAGTGGATGTGGATTCCTGAATAAAAGTAATCGGCACAAAGTCTTTAGCTGTCCAGTTACTGGGTCCACCGTTGGTCGTAGGGAAGATCCAGTTGTCCATGTCATAGTCACCATTATTGTCTTCTAAAGCATTGATCCCATAATTGTTGATGCATAGAGGAGGTCCTCTGGCACGAGCACGACGGACAGCATTTTAAGCCCCTTCTTCAATTAGTGCTTTGGCATCCTTGAGAGAAGCCATTTTCAAGGGAGGTCTGGTGATCTTTGGCACACTGGTAACAGTCTCGGTTGTAGCCATGGTCTGAGGCACCTCTTCAAAATTATGACAAGGAGTCTTGATGAACTCACCGTCCATTTCGACATACCTGAAAGAGTTCAGGTGGCTTACCATGTACTCCTCCTCACCACATACTATGACAATCTTTCCCCTCACTGGGTACTTCAACATCTGATGCAGAATGGAAGTAACAGCTACATCCCCATGGATCCAAGGGTGACCCAACAGACAAGAATAAGATGGTCTGATATCCATCACGTAGAAGGTGGATTCAAAGGCTTGGGAACCAACTTTGATATGGATGTCCACCTCCCCGTGCACCATTATTTTTGAACCATCGAAAGCCCTCACCACAATGTTGTTGGGCTTCAGAGTCAAACCTTCACAGTCTAATCTGTCAAGAGCCTTCTTGGCCAGAACATTCAGCAATGAACTAGTATCTACTAAAACATGGGCCAAAGTGGTGCCCCTGCATTTGATGGAGACATGCAGCGCATCATTGTGTTTACTTCCCCTGGATTTCAAATCAGCATCAGAAAAACCCAGTCCATTATCAGCAGTCAAACTAGCCACACAATCTTCGAATTGATAAGTGGAGGTTTCCTGCGGCACATGAGCAGTCTTGAGGAATTTTACCAAAGCCTTTGCATGAGCTTCGGAACACAATAGTAAGGCCAACATTGAAATCTTTGAGGGGGGTCTGCCCTAGCTGTTCGACCACATTGTAGTCGCTCTTTTTAATAATTTTCAATATTTCTTCCATTTCTTTCTTAGAAACCTCTAGCATGGGTTCTGAATGCACATTCGTCTAGATTGGCTCAACCAATGTCTCTTTTCCCCGAGTCTCGGCCGACTCGGTGACAGGGGTGGTAACAGGGTTAATCATAGGAGTTTTAGTGGTAGTATTAGCAGGAATAGCAGCAGGAATGATCACAGGAATAGTAACGGCTTTAGGAGGATAAATCTCGGGATAGAACACTCTTCTGCTTCTTGTTATTTTACTGGTCCCAACGATATTGCCGACGTCAGGATCAGTACTTCCATTAACCTTGTCTTCAGCAGCCAACAGGTCTTGCTTGACGCCATGGTAATAGATATCAGCCCCGTGATTCCATGGAACATCTTTGTCTGTATGGTATTGGCCCTGGCATTGTGATGATCAGGGGAGCCAACTTTGAAGCAGATGTAATCCTGACGGGTCTTTTGGTGGATACCCTAGGAGGATTGGCGGATATGGTTATAATAGAAACATCTTTACATGGAACAGTTGTGACGGGAGTCTTCTCAAATAGAATCTATTTATCATCCATCAGGCGGTGAACACCTGCCTTTAACAAATAGCAACCAGTTGGTAGAGATAAACATAATTGGCAACCTTCACCGCAACCCGGAAATAAACCGGATTGCAACAGATTCCTCTTAACAATCATGATAGAAGTAACAAGTTCCTCAACATAAGCAACAAACATATCATTGTCAACAGCATTAACACCTCGGTCGTGCTTGGGCATGGGAGCAATTATAACATTAGGAGTTTCTGGAGCATCGAATTCAATCTCCTTTGCCTCGATCAGATCCTGAACCTTGTTCTTTAAAGCCCATAATTCGTTTGTATTATGGCTTGGACTCTCAGAATGGTAGGCACACCGAGCCTTTGGATTATAATGAGGGAATGCAGTGTTGGGATTTTTGGGAGCTTCCCTCAAATTTACCAGATTGGATTTTAGTAAGTGTGGCAAAACTTGAGACAAAGTCATATTAATCCGGGTAAACTGTCTCGTAGGCCTTTCTGCTCTAGGTTGATTGTTCCTCTATTGAGTATCTACGAGCTTGGATATCATTACAGCCCCTACTGTTGGACGATGTTCGGTTCTACCCTGATTACATTGACTGTAAGCATCATTGGTCTCTTTCTTTCCCATGAAAGGTCTCTTTCTTGCACTTGAAAAGAGGTATCTTTTTGAATCTTGCCACTTCTAATACCAGCTTCCACTCTTTCTCCAGTTAAGATCAGCTCAGTAAAACCAGCTAAGGAGCTTCCAATCAGATGATTGAAAAACGGACCAGATAGAGTGCCCAAAAACATGTCCACCAACTCCCTATCAGACAAAGGGGGTTAGACTCTTCCTGCTAGGTCTCTCCACTTCTGGGCATAGTCTTTAAAACTCTCGCTAGAACCCATTGACATACTTTGGAGTTGTGTACGAGTTGGAGCAAGGTCTACATTTATATTGGTACTGCTTATAGAAAGCAACGGTCAGGTCTTCCCAGTCACGAATATTGGTCCCCTCCAGCTGATAGAACCACTCTAGCTGAGTCCCGGATAAACTGTCTTGGAAGAAGTGGACCCACAAGTCTCTGTCAGCGGTGTGAGGTTGAATCTTCCTCACATAAGACCGGAGATGCATCTTGGGACACGAGACCCTATCATACTTAGCAAACACCATAACCTTAAACTATTGTGGGATGACAACCTCAGAAACCAATCCCAGCTCTTCAAAATCCAGCCCAAGTACCCTCTAGATTTCCATTGCATTTAGACAATCCTCTAGCTGCTTGTATTTATCATCAGCAGGAGGATATTGCTCCTCATTATAGTCAGATTCATTATCATATTCCTTTGGGCTGAGGTCTTCCTCTCTTGTCTCCCCTTCCTGATTGTCTCCTTCTTTTGATGAAGTTACTAGTTCTGAAACTCGCCGCACTGGTCCTCTGATCCTTCTTGCCAAGTTCACTACACCAGCTGGTTTCTTTGGCTTCTTGGTCTTTTCTGTTACAATCAGGGCTTTCAGCTCTTCTTGCCCTTTGGCCAGTGCCATGATCATTTGTTGGAACTGAGCGTTTTATGCCTAGAGATCCTTGACGTTTTGTTAAAGATCCATTTCTTTACTTGCTGAAATAAACAGCGAAGAAGATAAGAACCTTGTACTGAAGACCTACTTATGCAATGACATGTATGATATGTGTATGTAATGTTTTCAAGGACTTTGGGAAATTTAAATTTGTGAGCCAAAATGAAACAAAGATTTTATTAGTAGAATTCAAAATACAATTGCTTTTTAGGCTTACAATTTGAAAAAAATTCTAAAAATTAAGAAATCAGGTTTCCCATGGGCGCTTCCTCTTCGTGTCGAGATAGGCATTAAGACATTTTTCTTCGTGAAGTTACTTCGTGAGCTCCAACACTTTCCTCTCATGGGTATAGAAATGATATCTCAATGTATCTCATTCTTTCTTCAGCTGAATCCAGGATCTCTGCAGCTCTTCAAGATCAGTGGGCATATCGGGATGGAGAACTGTATAAGGAACATCCCCTTCGGTAATGGGCTCCATAATCACTGGTAAGATGGCTATATATGGCATCACAAGTTTTTAAGCACGAGCTCATACCCATTAGAGATAAGGTTCCATAGGGATGAAAGTCTTCGAACCCAAAGTCTTAGTATCAAATCTGTTTACCATACCCCAAGCTCGTATGAAATTCTGACGATACCCTTGAACATCATCCTCATAGTTAAACATAATGCTCTGGATAAGCATCTCGTGAGGACCATCCCTTCGAGCATAACCAAATTATCATAGAGCCAGAGAAGGATTATAAGTTATGCGTCCCTTAATGCCAAGCAGTGGGACATTAGGGAATTCCCTGCAGCAGTTAATAACAGAAATATCTCCTATAGACCGGGAATACCAGAGAATATCTGCGTGAGAAATTGACATTATCCTTTGTGACCAGCCCAAACCTTCTTCATTCTTCAGTACTGATTTAGGGAGGTGAGAAATAAACCACCTCTAAAGCAATGGCACACAGCACATAAGAATCCATCTTTTCTTCGTGGTACGAGTGTGGAAGGTATACAAGATATCTCCGAGTAAAGTGGGCACAGGGTTGTGAGAGAGGAAGACCTTGGTAGAATTCACATCTATGAGTGAGTCTATATTAGGTAATAGTACTAACCCATAGATTAGAAGGGCCAAGTCCTCCTCAAAAGCCTGGAAGTCTAAATCATCCCAAAACAGTTGAGCCTTCTTTATTAGGAACTTGGCTAGAAAACCCTTAACTCCGCTTCTTGTTTCCCAGTTGGATACAATATCGGACCGTTTCAGGTGTAAAGTTGCTGCAATGATCTCGAGCTTTGGAGCTTCTTCCAAACGGGTGAAAGACAACTGATCCAGAATAGGTATGCCCAATAACTGAGAGAATTCTTTAATAGTGGGTACCAGCTGATAGTCTGGAAAAGTGAAGCAATGGTGCTTAGGGTCAAAGAATTGAAAGAGGAAACTCATCATCTTCTCATCCAAACCCGAGGTAACCAGACTGAGAAGTCGACCATAGTTCTTGGTAAATGAGGAGGTCTCGGGAACCCTTGATACTAGCTCTCTGAGTTGGAGAGGTATTCTCACGAAGCTGACCCGGATAGTATTTCTACGAGCGGAAGCCATGATCTGCAAAATAGAACAAATATAAATTCCCTTGGTCCTTGAAATGTTTAGTGAAATGAAAAATGGATGTTATGATGTTCATAATGTCATGATTATGCTTAAATCACAGATAAACACAAGCAAATCACACCATAGACCTTAGGTTCAAAGGCTTGCACGAGGTTTCAGGTAAGTACCCTCTTAAATGTTCAGTTGGTTCAATATGTCTTAGAAATAGTAATTGGGTTCTAAGGAATCTCAATATCACAGATCTTTCTTTATCGGTATTATTTTAGCTTAGCAATCTTTTCTTGCGGCCGAAACATCCTGAAAGTCCAATATCAATGAGTGTAGTATCGAGTATCAACCGATTCCTAACTTTACACTGAGGACACCTATCTCACTACTTTCTAATGGCCAAGTTTGTTCAACTAAGGTTCTGAGGTTCGTTAGTGCTTCACAACACCATGCAGCGGCCTCGTATTCTCCTCGATTCAACACAAGAGATACTGGTACCAACCAAAGTTCCACACGAACACAAATATCGCTTCAACCATATCGATTTACGTTGTACAATCTCCACGGTCTATTGTTGTTTACCTAAAAAGTTTCCCCAGATCTGGGTATAGGATCTATACAAGAATACCCCAACAGACCCTTAAAAGTAAAGCAATCAAAACAAAAAAAATAAAGCATTTTTAAAATGAACTAGACCCTAAGGTAAACCCCACTTTTTTCTTCCTCTCCAGCAGAGTCGCCAATTCTGTGATACGGTGGAATAACTGACTGTTATACTGGTTTGCATTTTGTATTCGCAAATATGCGGTAAGCAAGAGTCGCCACTGACTTTTCTTTTATCCAACAAAGGAAAGGGTGAAAAGAACAGAAAAAGACCTTTTTCGAGAGTTTTCTGAGTAAGGGGGTTGATTATGGAAAGGGAAGGTGTTATCACCCTTTCCATCCGTAGTTTTCTACGGGCTCTTAGGTACTTGCTCATTTTGAAAATTGCTTTCGTGTTTGTGTGTTTTGAAAAGTTTGTCTGCTTTATGCTAACTCTTGTATCAATCCTCAAGAGTGTTGATAAAGCGTTTTTTGAAAATGGTTTTTGAAAGTGGGGTGTGAAAAAGATAATTTTTGAGCGAGTACCTAACAACTACCTACCTACTCGAAAAAAGGATGTTCTTTTCTTCTTTTCCTTTAGATAGTGCTATCCTACTATTAGTAAGAAGGTAGCCATATCGTTGGATGTTGAGGGACTATCGAAGGGACGTTTACGGTCACTAAGGCAACTGGGCAAGAACTTTTAGTAATTGTCCTAAAGTTCTAAGATCACTTTTTAATCGAGGCGACATCGAAAGGGTCATCGAGGGACTTGTGATCTCTTGAACTAAAGGACAACCACTAAAGATTCTCACGTTTCGATAATTGTGACCGTTTTTGAAGGCAACTGAAATGGGAGATACCCTAAGGGTGAGCATGTGCAAGTGTGTTGATTTAGTTCATTTATCTTGCGCATTTAGGGTTATCTAATCGTTTTAATTTAGGGTCTTTCCATGCAATCTTATTAATCTAAATAGTTAATAATAGTGCAAGAATTTAAAAGACAGAAATTAAACCTAGCTATTACAGGGCCTCGAGGAGGGGGATACATAACCAAAACTTGGGAGTGCAGAAATTAAAAGCAGTAAATAAACCCTAAGTTAAACTATTACAAATTGTGTACAGATACAATCAATTGAAAAGAATAATGAGCGCGCGAAGAATGTAAGAGCGTCTAAACCCTAAAAATGTTTAAAAGAAAATCTTTATTTGTTTTTTATTTATTTTATGAAAATATTAAGTTATAATAATATCCTAATTAACTAAATTAAAAAAAAAATTATTAATTACAATTAATTCGAATGAAACTAACATTTTTGGTATGTTTAAAGAGAACATAAAGATTTGAAATTTAACCCTAACTTCTAATTAATTTTATTTTAAGGAAAACAAGTTAAAGTAATTAACTTATATTAATTTACAAAATTAATTTTAATTAAAAAACCTAATTCTATTTTTTAATGATTTTTTATTGACTTTATGATTAAAATAAAAAATGAATTTAAAAAATATATAAAACAACAAAATAAAACAAAAAGAAAAATGGGCCTGATAGTATGAGGTCGTTTGGGGGGTGCAAGCTGCAATTTTACTAGGCCCAGATCACATAAGCCCAATGCCCTGTCTGAGATCCAGTGAGGTTACGTCTATAGAGTCCATGGTGGGGTCGCACGCTGGAGGCGCTAGATCCTGGTCAACTGAGATCAGATGGTGTTGACTTGATGGCCTATTATACGCGTGTATATCCTGCTACACTGAATCTACAAGAAACTTGTTAGAAAAACAAAATTTTAGACCTAGGTATCGAACCCAAGTCTCTCCCTTTGCACACGTTCCTCTTATCATTCAGCCAACCTGTTAATCGTTTATACAAATAACTCAATAATAATATATGCAAAACAAAGATGAATTCCAGGTCATCAAAACAAACGCGTACAATGGTCCCACTGAATTTTAAACAAACCAATCAAAACATGTGACATTGCCATGCAAGGTCTTCGCCTGGGTCAGAGGAGTCAACGACATCGGAGCTGCACTCCGGTCGTCTTCTCCGCCCAAGAAAAATGGCTAACCTGCAAATGTGTTAGATTCAAAGCCTATCAAGAGGTATATTCCATGTAAAATCACCTCCTGAGTTCAAATCCAGGCTTAGATTTAATGGATCGTCCCTGTATCAAGCGTTTCGAGTTCATTTTCAGGTTATACCCTAGGAATGGAAACTTGAGATTCAAGCGTTTAAGGTTGTATGAAATACGTTAAACCTACCTTATGCATTGTAATGAACATATATATGAACATTAGATCTATTAACAACACATATTTAGCAAGATTTGAAAACAAAAATATCTACCAACGGTGATGACTGGTTATGGAGCTTCTGGGCGTGGAGGCGCTTGACATCTGGCATGATTCAACTCTTGGGAGTCTCAGGGGATGAATGGTGGACTTGGTTTGGCCTGGAACTGGCTGGAGAGAGAGATTTCGAGTTGCACCAATCTTTGAAAATGTTGAACTTTTTGGCTAGGGTTTTAGGAGGCATCTGCACATGTTTTTTTGCTTCTGAATGCTTGTGCATATATATTATGCCACATTAGGTTAACAAATATGGGGGTATATCAATGCTTTCATAAGAAAATATTTGCTTTCCAATTATGTGGATTTTTTACCTTTTTGGACCAAATAAAATCTTTTGCCTCTCTCCACGAAATTCCCTTGATATAATCAGCATATTTTTCCATCATTTAATAGGAAAATGATTTCAAATCAAATCTTATATTATTTCCATTATTTATTTATTTAATTTTGAATTTTAATGAAGAAAATATTAAAATAAATAACATAAATAATAGAATAATGCATGGGTGGGCTTAAAAGTCGTGGACCATGTTAGGAATAAGTTTCAAACATAAAAAGATAGGCCCATTTGGAAATATTCCAAGTTAGCTCAATATTGGCTTCATGCACTTTCCCAAAAATTGGTCAACTTTAGCAATGCATATCTCTCTCAATTTAAAGCCTATGAGGGTTGTTCTTGGACTTTTTAGGGAGCTTAGGATGTCCTCTAAACAACCCTTTTGGTTTCATCTCAATTGGATCTTCCATGTTCATGTACCAAGCTTTGACCTAAAAGGTGTTTTTGTTGACTTTTTGAAAGGACCCATAATGTCTGAGCTTGTATCTTTGAATTGGAGCATTTCTTGAACTTGAGGGGTGAAGAGAAGTTATAGGGAATTAGATTCTATTCAAAATTAGATTTGGTGTAAAAAATTTTGATAAAGTATGAGAATGTTATGCCTGGTAAAAGTTTGGTTGACTTTTCCTATAGAAACCCTAATTAGCAATTCTTGACTTTTGATGAATTAGGAGCATTTATTGAGGAATCATGATCAACCCTTGATCAAATTATGGATATCATTTCAAAATTTTGATGTTGACCAAAAATCTTGAAGTTTGACTGTATATAGGCCACAATTGACTTTTGACCTAATACAGTTGATTTTCAGGCATTTTAGCAGTTGACTGAGCAAACTTATTGTGCAAGGCATGAAATTTGGCATGGATGATCTTGAGGACATATTAGGACCATGTAAAACAATTGAGACCATTGGAGCTCACATATCTTGATGAAAATTTAAACCCTAGTTAGAGTTTTATTGCCTTAGAAGGAGAATTTGTCTGGTCAATTCTTAGTCATCCTTGAGCAGCTTGAGGACCTCAATGGGCATGTGTTGAGTAAAAAGGGAGGGAAAATTTTGGGGTACAACAGAGGGGTTTTTCTTACCCTAAAGCAACAAAGTTCATGAAGCATCTTCTTCCAGATTTCTCAAGTGCATCAAGTGTTTGGAGTTTCATCAAGATTTCGCCAGAGGTTGCTTTGAAAGAAGGTCTTTTCTCATCAGCATATTAAATCGCTTCCTCATTAGTGTGCGTTCATGGCAAGGAGATTATGGTTTCGATTCGTTGATCAAGTTCTTTGTCTCATCAATTGAAAAAAATGGACTTAAGGTCTTCATTTCTTATATACTTCAAGATGTATTTGTCTTCAAGGCAGCGTGTTGAGGCAACCATTTGGAAAGACTTTGTCAAGTCTATATATTTTGTTGATTGAATTGAAAGAATGAAACATGGCATAAGAGGTGAAGTTATGGATTGATTTTGATCAAGACAATTTTGTTCTCTTCGTTGTTATATTTTGCTTGGAAATACAAGTTAAATGGGATTAGTAAGGAAAATTGATTTGTCCGTTGAGAAATGAAAGGGAATTCATTCATTCGATTGATTTTGTGAACTCAATATATTCAAGGGGATAAGTTTGGATCTAGTTCATGATTAAGTTTGGAAATGATATCCATGTTAATTTCGTAGGATTTAAGTAACAAAGGCAATGGATATCATTTCTTTCAAGGCAAAGTTCATCATCAAGAATTCATGTCTGTTATCCATTTCATTCAAAAGAAAGACTAAATATTCAAGAGGTTCCTATTACAAGTTACTACTTCCAAAGTATATTACAAGATGTATCCAAAATACATTCTAAAGGCAATTAAAAATGGTGATGTAATGTTTAAAGAACACGTGAAAATTATCTCCATGCTTGCAATTATCTTTGCTCCAAGCTTCCATGTTTCCAAGAGGCGCATCGCCGCTGTCATCGGAACCTGCAGCCCCATATCAAAGTACCAAACCAGCTGCTTCCTGAAGAATATAAAACCAAAACAGTCCAGCTACAAAATTATAATCGGCCAGCTCATTCAAATAGAAAGCAAAATCAATTTAACAGAAAACTAGACAAAAATTATAGCAGAAAAATAGCAAAACAGATTTCCATCCCCAACCATTCTAACAAACTCCTAACAATCTATAACTCCCTCTAAACCCCTAACTGTTTTTCCCTAACAGTTTCCAAACTTCCAATATAGAAACTAAGAGCTTATTCAATAACAGGAAAAAACAAAAACTCTTCTAACTGAACCAATTTCTAACTGTCAAAACTGAATCATAACTTCCTATCCTCTAATCGACTAACCAGCCTAACAAAACAAACTTCTTTCCTAACTACCATAACTAACTTCCTAACTTCTCAACAGAAACAAGCTTGCAGCCAACAGAGAAGTTATAACAGAAAAGAGATAAAATAAAATAGAGGAGAGGAAAAAGTAGGGAGGCATAACATAAAGTAACAGAAAAAGAGGACTCACCTTTCAACCTCACTCTCTCCGCATAATCTCCGAAGATCCTTCATCATCTTCAATCTCTTTCATTCCTCTTCAATCACCTTATCTCAAAAAACTCACCAGAAGAAATGAGAAGCAAACTCTCCCTTCAGTACTTTCATCCTCTGTAACTGTTCTTGGACCTGCACTTTCTTCTCTCTCTGAATTAATCCTCTGCAACTTTATTGCTCGTGGCTTCAAGATTCAATCACCAACAAACTCTGAAGCTTTTTCTCTTCGCTCTCACTTTCTATGCTTCGTCCTTCCACCCTTTCTACATAGTCATTCCTGAATCCACGTCTTATCTTCTTCATCTCTGCAACGTCTATCATCATCATCACCATCATTTCGTAATCAATTTCAACTGTAACAACGACATTGCAACGACACAAAACAAAAACATGAAAATGGAATAAGTAGAGGGAGGAGAGGAGGATTCACAACAGAAAAACAAGAGAACTCACCGTAAATCTGAAGTTGTTTCTCGCTACTCTCTGATTCATCTTCATCAACCTTGATACAACAGCTTCTTCAAACTCTACAGCTTTATCACCAACATAACTTCAATCAACCTTCAATATATTCTTCGCAACAACTCTGCAATCTGCAACAAATTTTCTTCAATATGCATCATAGAACATAATGTCAACACAACTTCGGAATTGCTACAACAACGTCACGACATCGCGAAAGTGAAACAGAATCTTGAATGAAGAGAATTGGGTAATCGAAGCTAATGCAAACAGAAAACGATTTGAGACAATGCATCTTTGAATCGCGAACGAAAGTGATGAACATGCCGCGACGAGCTAAGATGGCGCTGCCTCGAAATTTTGACGGAGATGGCGACGAAGAAAATCAGACGAAGGTTTTGATGTTGGAATGTTGATGATGGTGGCCAGAAAACAAATCATGACGGTGAAGGGGAAGAGATGATCGGTGCCGTCAACAAATGAAAGAGTTTTTTCATGAATATGAAGCTTTCTGACCTAGAATTGTATCAAAACACAGTCGTTTTGCTACCTACATTTCTTTTTATTATTTTTATTATTTTGTTTTAGTAATAATCAGAATAAACAAATTAATATGAAATAAATGGTGATTAATATTGATTAAACTGGATTGGGCCTCATCTCTTCGTCTTGAGCCCGCAGGTTCTTTTTGTCCTAAAGGCAATATAACAAAAATGCTGGTGGACCACTTCTGGACTGGGCCGAGCCACCCCCTTGCTTTGGCCTGTGGGCATTTTGTTTTAGCTAAGATCTTGATGCTGCAAACAAAAATAGCTCATGGACCTTATTGCATGGGCCTTGCACCTAGAGTCATTGCTGGAAAATACACCTCAGTTCAGACTTTACACCCCCTGAACTCTTTACGTTTTCATTTTATTTTTTCTTTACCAATTTTCTTTTATTGGCTTTTTTCAATTTTTATTTTATGACAAAATAACCTAAAAAATAGTTAGAATATTTTAGGAAATATTTTTAGGTTCTCTTTAGAATTTTATTATAATTTTCTATTATTTTTATGCTTGGTAATCGTTTTTGTTGCCATTTTTAGCCAAAATTTTGTGATAGAATGTCGATGCAACTTTCGCAATATGGAATGTTTGGAGATTAATTCTTTGATCACTCGTGAGAAGCAGCTTCTGTAGAGTTTTCTTATCACTTGTGTGGCTTTGAAGAGGCAGTAAACCTTCTCTGTTCGGTATTGTCGTGACTTCATTTTTATTCCTCATTTCGGCGCTTTATCGCATTTCTTTACCGTTTTCTAGAAATCATGAGAAGTAGGGTTTTACTGCTTTCTGATTCCATGAGAAGTAGGTTAGAGATGTATGATGAGGGTCTTTGTTGCTGATTATGTCAGGAACCCCTCTGGTTTATTTAAAGACTTGTTTAGGGAAATTCCGCATTGTGTGCATTCTATTTGCTACTTGTGTGTGGTTTGTTTAAAATCCTGCCTTTGAGTAGGTATTTTGCAGGTGTGTTTACATTTTATGCCCATGTTATTCCCCAATCCCTTATTGAAGTCATTAAAAGGAGGCGAGCAGGGAGGGTTAGCAATCAACCCCCGCAACTTCGTCTGTGTCATCCTTAGCTCGTGACGCACCACGAAGCTTTGGAGTTATGCCTGCTCTTGTTATCGAGTCGTCAAGTAGGGAAGTGTGATCAGTGGAAATAGAACTGACTGTTTTTTAGCTGGTTTCGCGAAATGTCGCGGTAAGCAAGAGTCGCCACCGTCTTTTATGTTCTCCAACATGGAAAGGACAAAAGCACAGCAAAATTCCTTATTCGAGAATGTTTCTCGGTTCGGGAGGTAGATTTATAGAAAGGGAAGGTGTTAGCACCCTTTCTATCTGCGGTTATCCACGGGCTCTTAGGTACTTGCTCTTATGTTTTCAAAGTTTTTTTGCTTTTCAAGTGTTTGTGGGTTTTGGAAAAAAGTTTCGTTTGAAAAATTTCTAAGTAACTCTTGTATCTGTCCTCAAGAGTGTGTGAAAAATTTGTTTGAAAACTTTTAGAAAGTGTGGGTGCGAAAAGTTGTTTTTGTTTGTTTTGAAAAGAGAAAGTACCTAGGAGAATCTACCTACTCTAAGGAATTAGGTTGTGTAAGAGTCTTTTAGATAGTGCTATCCCACCATTGATAGGTAGGTAGCACCGTCGTTGGAGGTATTCGGGTCAATTCGATTAAGGGACAATGTGGTCACCGAAGCAACAGTAGGACGCCTTAGAAGTAACCCTAATGTCCTAGATCCTTTTTATTTGAGGCAACCATTTCGAGGCAACTGGATCTTTAGACAAAGGGCGACCTCTAAAACACCCTATACTTGACGACCACGTTCGAGGCAACCAGTGAGGCGTACCCTAAGAGTGGCATGTGCTTGTGTGTTGTTTTTCAATTAATTGTCTTTGTACATGTTATTTGTGAGCTACGGATTAATTTTATTTACATACATTCTTTCATGCATTTTTTAACAGTTAGGAGTGCGGAAAATAAATTGCGGGAATGTAAATTTAACTATTACAAGGCGCGGGTCTATACATCGCCAAAAAAACAAAAACCCGTTTTGGTAAATAAATGCGAGAAATTAAATAAAGCGGTAAAATTCCTATTTAACTATTACATACCTGGAGACAGTTACATAAATAATCAAAAGAAATGAAAATGCACGAATGGAAATTTAATCGGGAACGTTCTAAGGGTTTTGACCCTTTTAAGAAAAGAATTGAATTTTTTTGTCCTTTTTGTGATTAAATGAAATTAAAACTAATAATTAAACTAATTAATTAATTAATTAAAAGAAAAATGTTTTTTGTATTTTTATGTTTTTTAATGAAATAAAATAAAAGGAAATAAAATTAAAAGTTAATAAAACCAAATCCTAAATTTATTTTAGTTATTAAGAAAAAAAAAGTTAAAGTTGCCTAATTAAAATTAATTCAATTTATTAGTATTTATTTACAAAATAGCATGAAATTAATAATAATAATAATAATATTAGTTCTTTTTTGGTTTTTTATAAAAAAATATCAATTAGTTAATTTTGGTGGTAATAATAATAATTAGTTAAAAGAAAAATAAAATAAAATAAAAAAAGAAAAGAAAAGAAAATATGAGGGAACCATGGGGGTTTGGGTCTTTTTTGGAGGTTTATTGTTGAATTTCTGGCCCATTTGCACAAAGCCCGTTGACTTTCTGGATTGCCAAGAATGCTTTTTGGTTGAGAGAATGGTGCTCCTCACCTCTTGGCCCTTGGATGGACGCTTGGGACACTTGGCATGCTGAATGCTTGAGGGCACACGGTGGAACATGCTAGCAAACCTGCACACAGTTACATGAAGCAAAATATTATGGAAATTATGGGGGACATGGGATTCGAACCCAGGCCCCAGTGATTCACAACCAACACCTGTACCACTAGACCACTCATGCGCGTTTGTAAGCATAATGGGAAATAAACTTTATATAAAATAAGCACGTTATATGCTGAAAAAAAGAAATTAGCGCGCCACTTTTTGAATGGTCCAGTCCCCTTCTTCCACGTACTCCATCTTCTTCCTTTTCCTGCAAAATAAAGAACAAGATAGCGGGGGTTTTTAACCACCACAATACAAAACTGTAGAAAATAGCAATTAGGCCCCTGAGCTATATAAAAAGGGCGCGAGGTGTCCAACATGTTCGTCTCATCACGCTGGTTTCAACCATGGGTGTTTGGAGGTTTAATTTTACAGCATGTGCAAAGCCCCAATTCGAAAGCTCTGAAACCCTAGAACTTAACAATTGCAACTTTCATTTTAGAGCATCATAATCAAATTAAATTATATAGAAAGCTTCGTATGGGTCCTGTGAACATAATACAATCAATGAAAAATGTTAAAAACGCATGAATTGATGATTGTGATTTTGAAAAAGAAGGTGAACCATATGACTGTGTAGCACGAGTGTTAGGACTTGTTTATGCTTGCAATAGGTTCCTGGCAATGCTGGGAATGTGTTTGGATCAAAAGAAAGGTTTGAATTATGCTGGAATATGGATTTCAGTTTGTGACTTTTCTTTGGAATTTTTGAATTTGGTTTTGCTGTCTCAGAGGTTTCTAGGTCGTGCTTGAGGTATGAGAGGCTTGCATATATGTCTATGAATGTAATCAAGTGACTTTAGGAGCCTTAAAACCAATGCAATGATGTTTGAGATTTTTCCATAACCACCATTAAAGAAACTTGCCATTTTTGTTCAAAATTTGAATTTCATGCTCATAATAGGCTTGGCACGAATTTGGCATGTGACTTATGATGCATCAAGGTCATTCAAACCACAAGATATCCTTTGATTAATTTTTTTGATTTTTATTTGAATTTTATGGATTTAAAAAGAATTAAATCAATAAAATTAAATAAAAATAGAAAAATTAATTTTTAATCTTGAAATAAATCACGGGACACGTGGGTGGCATGGAAAAGCTGAATCAAGTGGGAAAAGTGGGCCCTTTTGTCAAAAATGGAAGTTTCAAGGATAGTTGACTTTGGCCATTTCACAAAAATTTCCCAACTTCTCCAATGCATATCTTACTCAATTTTAATCATATGAACATGTTCTTGGACATTTTGGAAAGGTCTTGAAGTCCTCTAACCAATTCCTTTGGTCCCATGTCATTTTGATTTACCAATCTCAAGTTATGGTCTTTGACTTAAAATGCCTTTTTGTTGACTTTTGAAAATGACCTATAATGTTGAAATTGATAACTTTTTGTGAGAGCATTTCTTGGACTTGGAATGTGAAGATGAGTTGTAGGAAATGTCATCCCCTTAAAAATGAGCATTGGATGGGATTTTTCTGATGAACCATGAAAAAGTTATGCCTAGGTCAAGTTACAGTTGACTTTTCAACTGTCCAAAAATAGAAACTTTTGCATCTTGATGATTTTTGAGCCATTCTTGTGAAATCATGGTCAAGATTTGACCAAATGATGATTGTGGCTTCAAAATAAGATGTTGACCAAAAATTTTGACTTTTGACTGCCAAATGACCATTTTTCCCCTACAGTTGATTGTGAAGCAATTAGGGTTTTTGACTGTGCAACTTGACCTTGTGAGCCTTGAAACTTGGCATGTAGATGCTTGACAATAAGTATAGGCATATGTGACTTGATTGAGCCCTTGAAAACCTCAACTTCCTTTCAAGAACCAAAACCCTAATTTGACTGGCTTAGGAGGGTGTTTGAACTGTGCAACCCTTGAGTAGACTTGAGCAAATTGAGATGATGCTTATCAAAACTTTGAAGAATATGGGAGGGCAAATTTTGGGGTACAACAGTTGCCCCTGTTCAATCTTCTTATACCTGAGGATGTAGATTGGCTTGTGTGCCTTTCGTGATCCGAGGGTGGAAGATGATTGAACACTAGAGTGCCCAGAAATTTGCACTCACATAATAGAGTATCAGCAGTGTGACAGCGGGAATGGGCTTATAGATGCCATTTGGAAAGATGGATAGGAGGATGGGCTTATAGATGCCATATGGAAGTGTGACAGAACCTTGTCGGGAATGGGCTTATAGATGCCATTTGGAACTGTAATGGATAGTTGAATCTGAATAAGAAATAGAATAGCTTCCGTGTCTGGGGCATATCTAGTCTATATCTAATTGCTGACGTCTTGAACGAGTAGTAGAATGACTGCCGGGTCTGGGGTATATCCAGACTGCATCTGAATGAGTGGCAGAATGTCATCCGAATCTGGATCGTATCTAGACTGAACAATAGAATAGCATCCGGGATGGAGCATCTCTAAGTTGTCTTTAGAAGTTTGAATCTGAATAAGCAATAGAATAGAGTCCGGATCTGGAGCATCTCTAGGCCATCTCCGGAGAGAAATCTGAATAAGCAGTAGAATAACATCCGGGTCAGGAGCATCTCTAAGCTACATCTGAAAGGAAATCTGAACAAGTATCAAAATGTCGCCATGTCTGGGTTGCATCTGAACTATCTCTGGACGGAATCTGGAATAAGTATCAGAATGTCGCCATGCCTGGGTTGCCTCTAAACTATCTCTAGAAGGAAATCTGAATAAGCAATAGAATAGCATCCGGATCTGGAGCATCTCTAGGCCATCTCTGAAAGGAATATCTGAATAAGCAATAGAATAACAGTCGGGTCCGGAGCATCTCTGAGCTATTACTGGAGAGAAAATCTGAATAAGCAAAAGAATAGCATCCGGGTCAGGAGCATCTCTAAGCTATATTTGAAAGGAAGTCTGAATAAGTATCAAAATGTCGCCATGTCTGGGTCGCATCTGAACCATCTCTAGAAGGGAATCTGGAATAAGCAATAGAATAGCATCCGTGTCCGGAGCATTTCTAAGCTATCTCTAGAAGGGAGTCTGGAATAAGTATCAGAATGTAGCCATGTTTGGATCGCATCTGAACCATCTCGAGAAAGAATCTCTGAATAAACCATAGAATAGCATCCGTGGTTGGAGCATCTCTAAGTTATCTCTGAAAAGAAGCCTTGAATAAGCAACAGAATAGCGTCCGGTTCTGGAGTATATCTGAACTATTTCTGAACAAGCAACTCTAAATAAGCAACAAAATAGCGTCCATCTCTGGAGCATTTCCCAGCTATATCTGAAAGGAAACTCTTGAATAAGCAAAAGAATAACATCCATCTTTGGAGAATTTCTAAGCTATCTCTGAAGAGAAAATCTGAATAAGCAAAAGAACAGCATCCATATCTGGAGCATTTCCCAGCTATATCTGAAACTTTGAATAAGCAAAAGAATAGCATCCATCTCTGGAGCATTTCTACGCTATCTCTGAAGAGAAAATCTGAATAAGCAAAAGAATAACATCCATGTCTGGAGCATTTCCCAACTATCTCTTTAATCTCTTTAATGTAGATATGCCCTGGCTAGATACAGGTATCGAATCCATAATCAATTGCTCACAGATATGCCCTGGCTAGATGCAGGTATCGAATCTGGAATTACGACAGTTAATAGTAATCGTCTTTGAATTGACCTTTTTCCTGAAAAGGAAAAACATCAGTTGTATGCAATGTCATGGTGCATGAACTGCATGATTTTAAGATGTTCTCAAAAATAAATGAGATTTGTGTTGTATAATGTATGAAGATGTGATGTTTATGAATGTATTTTCGTCTAGGAAAATAAATCCTTGACGAATGCCGGGAATTTGTTGAATCCTGGGCTGATGTTTGAAGAGTAGAGCTCTTCATTTCCGCTGGGGACGACGGTTGTAAGAATAACCGGTAGGAGAAGATGACTTCGTTGAGGAATAAACTTGCTGGAGAGATTACTCTACGGGGAATTACTCTGTGGGAAGAGATACACTTTGCTGAGGTTTCGATGAGAACTCCGCTGGGGATTCCGTTGATAAGTTTTGTTAGGGGTTTTGATGAACTCCGCTGGGGGATAGGAAGAACTTCGCTGAGGACGATCTTTCTGTGGCAATTAGCTGAGGATAACCCAGTTATAAGCTCTGGTGAGGAATAACCTTTGAATAATGCCGGGGGGACGCGTTCGTGCTCTGCAGGGGATAAACTTCCAGAATCTACTGGGGATAAGCTTCCAGAGTCTACTGGGGAGATTGATTCAACTCTCCTGGGGAAACTTTTGAACTGTACTGGGGACTGGCTCCACTGGGATGTCTGGTGTTCCGCTGGGGAATAATCTTAGATTAAGACTGCCGGGGATGCTTGCTTAGGAAAATCTGTATACTCCGCTGGGGAATATTGAGATTTTCTGGGGATGCCCAAACTTCCTTAAGGCTGAAAGTAAGCTAACTCTGCTTGGGGAGAGCGTTGTTGACTTGCTGGAGATACAGTGCCTTGTTAGGGCTGACGGGAGACCAACTCTGCTTGGGGAGAGTATTTATGATTTGTCTTACTCTGCGGAGAGTGGAGGTATCTTGGTTATGTTCTTCAGCTGAACCTACCTTGGTACCTTGGTGGACAGAGCAACTAGATCGCTTAGACAACTCATTATTGCCCCTGTTTCTGATGTGAGAGGAGAAGATACCTTGTGAGGTGTTAGACAACTGCTTATTCGACAAATCTTCTTCTGGTAGGCAAGTGACGAGGTGCTGGGACATAGTCGTACGCTTTGATCCCTAACTTTTGCCTGGACCGCCCTTTCGGGTTTTCAGTCCACCGGGATACCCATTTTTGCCCAAGCCGCCTTTTCAGGTTTTCGACTTGCCGGGTGTACAGATTTTTTCATTTCATCCCCTATTTTTTCCAGAACCCTTTTGGTTCGCCGGGAAGCCCTTATTTTTGCCTAGGTGTGTCAACCTAGCGGGTCTTTGATTATGCGCAGTATTTTTTCGACTATGTCCACGCTCTCAGGATGTAGGGGGTGCCACTGTTAGTAGTGTTGTGTCGTCATACCACCAGAAGATCTTCGTTTGATCGTCCAATGCCCCAAGTGATTCAGACGGAGATTTGCCCCAAGCTGGTTGGCCTTTTGAGAGATTCTCTGAATCTTGACTTAACTGCCCCTAATGATGGACAACGATCATGCCATGCCCCTTGGTTGGGAGTGCTTCTATTCATCAGATATTCTTCGTGCGAACTTCTATGCTGTTCAAACAAATGGTCATATGCAATCAATGTTATATTAAAAATGCAAAGCTTATGTTCGTCTTGAAGTTTTTTGAAAATGCATTTTTTTTAGTAAAACAAGCAAATTATGTAACATGTGATGTCAACTCAAGATTTTACAGCGAGCCTTAAGGAGTCAGGATACCTTTGTAACAGTATGCTTTCGAATTCACCCATGCTTCAGCTAGGACTTTTGAGGGTTATAACGTGTCCTGGTTCACGGTTTAAGAAACAAAGGATAAAGGCTCAAATCGTATTTGTACCCACCTGTTCTTCGCGATGTTCTTCAAACCTAAACTCAGTTGATCGTGTGTTAGACCTTGTTTGAGTCTTTGTCCTGATATTCCAATGATGGTTCGGATATTGACAATTTATTTTGAATAGGCGGTCATTTCCTTTTGTGTTGAGGGTTATTAGGACCTCTTTCTTTTTGGATTTCGTTATCCCTATTTTGCCTGAACTGTTTCTTTTGTGATTACAGTCAGCGGGATGCCCCAGTTTTGTAAGTCTCCTTCATAGGTTTTGACTTAATGGGCTTTTATTTTTGGGAGATAATGACTGCCTGTCTTTATGATTATTCGGAGCCATCACTGTCTTTTGTTTTGTAAGGATTCCTTTGGTGCCATTCGTTGTGCACTTGGATCAACTGAGAGAACTACCCTGCCCCAGGTTATGATTAAGGGTTTTAATTTTCGAAAAGAAAACTCCTACTTCTTTGGCTCAAAGGGGTTGACGAGGGATTATCATCCTTATAACTCCAGTGTTTAGGAATTGAAACAATGCCTGTACCTCATCAGCGGGGTCTGTTCAAAAGCATACTGTAGATTGTGGTATCGTTTTCGTCATCCTCCCTCAAGAGGCTTAGAATTATTAACCGAGCGTCGATCATCACAAAAAAAATATGAAAGCAATTTGAATATAGTGAAAATAATTGGATTAATTCAAAAACGGACATATGCAGTGCATTAGTGAAATAAAAGAGTTTGCTATGACATTAATTGTTTGTATAAGCAAAAAAATACAACTCGGAAATTCAAATAAACAAAAGCCTTCAATGATTGGGCAAAGGAGCAGTGATTATGTTTGGAGTCTCTGGTGCTTCAAACTGAATCTCTCCGGCGTCAATCATGTCTTGAACCTTGTTCTTCAGAGCCCAACAGTTGTCTATAGTATGCCCCGGGCTATCAGAATGGTATGCGCACCTATCGTTGGGATGATAGTTAGGAGCAGAAGTGTTTGGATTCCGGAGAGGAGTCCTTAAGGTAATCAGCCCTGCCTTCAACATTTGTTGTAGCGCTTGATCCAGTGACATGTTGATCTTAGTGAACTGTCTCTTGGGTGCGACCTCCTTACGTTGCTGCCCCTGTCCTTGTTGAGCAGGCCTAGGATTAGAGATTTGGGTCGCCCCTACATGTTGATCATGGCGACCCTTTTTACTATGCACAACATTGGACTCCTTCTTCCCACTGTAAGGCTTTTTATGAGCATCAGCAGGTGCAGCTTCTTGAATCTTTCCAGCCTTGATACCAGCTTCAATCCTCTCCCCTGTCAAGATCAAATCTGTAAACCCAGCAGAAGAATTCCCAATCAGATGGTTGAAGAAAGGACCAGACAGGGTCCCCAAGAACATGTCAACGAGCTCACGGTCAATCAAAGGTGGTTGCACCCTTCCAGCCAGGTCTCTCCACCTTTGCGCATATTCCTTGAATCCTTCACCCGTCCCTAGTGACATACCCTGGAGTTGGGTACGTGTAGGAGCGAGGTCGGCATTATACTGATACTGCTTATAAAAAGCAGTTGCCAAGTCCTCCCAGTTACAAATACTGGTTCCATCCAACTGATAGAACCATTCGAGCTGAGTCCCTGAAAGACTTTCCTGGAAGAAATGGATCCATAGATTCTTGTCTGCCGTGTAGGGCTGGATCTTCCTTGCGTATGAACGGAGGTGCAGCTTAGGACAGGAAGCCCCGTCGGATTTTACAAAGGCAGGTGCCTTGAACTTGTGAGGGATCACCACCCCAGAAGATAAACCTAGGTCCCCAAATTCCAACCCAGGCACACATTGGATATCCATAGCATTTAACCGGTCCTCCAGCTATTTGTACTTGTCCTCAGCAGGAGGGTACTGTTCATCATTGAAATCTGTCTCGGTGTCAGAGACTACGGGACTAGGAACCCTTCCCTCTTGGTGACTGCCTTCCCCAACAGATGGAGTAGTCCGCTCAGCTTCATTCTGCAGTGTATTCCCAGATCTGCGTCTAGGGTTGAACAAAACAGTCCTCTTCTTCTTTTTTTTCAAAAGCAAAGTCTTCAATTCCTGTTGTCCTTGGGCTAAGCTCATGACCAGCTCCTGGAACTGGGCGTTCTGGGCCTGGAGGGCCTTGATAGCTTGTTCATTGGATGATTCAGGATTCATGATGATTGCTGAAATAAACAGCGAAGAAGGTAAGTGACCTGTAAAAAGTGTACCTGTAATGCAATGATATGTATGTATGCATGCGATGTTTTCAAGGGTCTCGCGGGGTAAACAGAGAAGCTTGTTAGAATTTGAATCTGGTTGCTTGATTGAAGGAATTTCATGTTGTCGAGAGTCCTTCTTCAAGAGTCAAGGCTCACCATATCGAGTGGGTCATAGCCCCTGACTCAAGTAATCAACCTTGGCTAGAGGAAAATAAATCCCCTTTGCCCCTTGCTAGACATCATGACCTGCATCACAAGCCCTTGAGATCCTTGAAATGGATTAGTCCTTATGTAGGATGCATGCAATGGTATGATGGTATGCTATGCATGGAGTGATATAAGTAGACCCTGTTATGAGTCCAGATTAAGGACTGTAAACAAAACCTGCAGGGAACTCATGTGTCAGATAACAAGCATGTAAGTAGTCAGGTTTGAAGGCACACAAATCACACAAGAGCCCTTAGAGTTTAGGCCAACATGAAGTTTGGGGTACTACCCTCTTGAAGTTGGTGGGCTCAAAAACCTATCCTATCAAACGTAACCGGGTTCTAGAGGATCCCAATATCACTGACTACCCTCAATCGGTCATAACTCCAGCGTCGCAATCTTTTCTTGCAGCCAGAACCATCGCGAGAGTTTAGCCTCAATGGGTGTAGCATACTGCTACTGTTCTATGGCCAAGTTGGGTCAATTTAGGGTTCTAAGGTCGGTTGGTGCTTAATGACTCCTCAGAAGACCCATATTCTCCTCGTTGCAACACAAGGGATATCGGTACAGACCAAGGTGCCACACCAACGTAGCCACTGCTTCACCCGTGTCGGTCTACGCCGGACAGGTCCCTCACAGCTTATGCTACCTAAAAGGGTATCCCCAGATCCGAGTTAGGATCTATGAAACTCTGATGCAATGCCCACAAATATAAAGCAAACAAAACATTCAATTGAAAACATAAGTATGATCTAATCCTAAGGTATACCTCACTTTTATTATCCCCAGCAGAGTCGCCAGTTCTGTGACCGGTGGAAATAGAACTGACTGTTTTTTAGCTGGTTTCGCGAAATGTCGCGGTAAGCAAGAGTCACCACCGTCTTTTATGTTCTCCAAGATGGAAAGGACAAAAGCACAACAAAATTCCTTATTCGAGAATGTTTCTCGGTTCGGGAGGTAGATTTATAGAAAGGGAAGGTGTTAGCACCCTTTCTATCCGTGGTTATCCACGGGCTCTTAGGTACTTGCTCTTATGTTTTCAAAATTTGTTTGCTTTTCTAGTGTTTGTGGGTTTTGAAAAAAAGTTTCGTTTGAAAAATTTCTAAGTAACTCTTGTATCTGTCCTCAAGAGTGTGTGAAAAATTTGTTTGAAAACTTTTAGAAAGTGTGGGTGCGAAAAGTTGTTTTGTTTGTTTTGAAAAGAGCAAGTACCTAGGAGAATCTACCTACTCTAAGGAATTAGGCTGTGTAAGAGTCCTTTAGATAGTGCTATCCCACCATTGATAGGTAGGTAGCACCGTCGTTGGAGGTATTCGGGTCAATTCGATTAAGGGACAATGTGGTCACCGAAGCAACAGTAGGACGCCTTAGAAGTAACCCTAATGTCTTAGATCCTTTTTATCTGAGGCAACCGTTTCGAGGAAACTGGATCTTTAGACAAAGGGCGACCTCTAAAACACCCTATACTTGACGACCACGTTCGAGGCAACCAGTGAGGCGTACCCTAAGAGTGGCATGTGCTTGTGTGTTATTTTTCAGTTAATTGTCTTTATACATGTTATTTGTGAGCTACGGATTAATTTTATTTACATACATTCTTTCATGCATTTTTTAACAGTTAGGAGTGCGGAAAATAAATTGCGAGAATGTAAATCTAACTATTACAAGGCGCGGGTCTATACATCGCCAAAAAAACAAAAACCCGTTTTGGTAAATAAATGCGAGAAATTAAATAAAGCGGTAAAATTCCTATTTAACTATTACATACCTGGAGACAGTTACATAAATAATCAAAAGAAATGGAAATGCGCGAATGGAAATTTAATCGGGAACGTTCTAAGGGTTTTGACCCTTTTAAGAAAAGAATTGAATTTTTTTTCCTTTTTTGTGATTAAATGAAATTAAAACTAATAATTAAACTAATTAATTAATTAATTAAAAGAAAAATGTTTTTTGTATTTTTATGTTTTTTAATGAAATGAAATAAAAGGAAATAAAATTAAAAGTTAATAAAACCAAATCCTAAATTTATTTTAGTTATTAAGAAAAAAAAAGTTAAAGTTGCCTAATTAAAATTAATTCAATTTATTAGTATTTATTTACAAAATAGCATGAAATTAATAATAATAATAATAATATTAGTTCTTTTTTGGTTTTTTATAAAAAAATATCAATTGGTTAATTTTGGTGGTAATAATAATAATTAGTTAAAAGAAAAATAAAATAAAATAAAAAAAAGAAAAGAAAAGAAAATATGAGGGAACCATGGGGGTTTGGGTCTTTTTTGGAGGTTTATTGTTGAATTTCTGGCCCATTTGCACAAAGCCCGTTGACTTTCTGGATTGCCAAGAATGCTTGTTGACTGAGAGCATGGTGCTCCTCACCTCTTGGCCCTTGGATGGACGCTTGGGACACTTGGCATGCTGAATGCTTGAGGGCACACGGTGGAACATGCTAGCAAACCTGCACACAATTACATGAAGCAAAATATTATGGAAATTATGGGGGACCTGGGATTCGAACCCAGGCCCCAATGATTCACAACCAACACCTGTACCACTAGACCACTCATGCGCGTTTGTAAGCATAATGGGAAATAAACTTTATATAAAATAAGCACGTTATATGCTGGAAAAAAAGAAATTAGCGCGCCACTTTTTGAATGGTCCAGTCCCCTTCTTCCACGTACTCCATCTTCTTCCTTTTCCTGCAAAATAAAGAACAAGATAGCGGGGGTTTTTAACCCCCACAATACAAAACCGTAGAAAATAGCGATTAGGCCCCTGAGCTATATAAAAAGGGCGCGAGGTGTCCAACATGTTCGTCTCATCACGCTGGTTTCAACCATGGGTGTTTGGAGGTTTAATTTTACAGCATGTGCAAAGCCCCAATTCGAAAGCTCTGAAACCCTAGAACTTAACAATGGCAACTTTCATTTTAGAGCATCATAATCAAATTAAATTATATAGAAAGCTTCGTATGGGTCCTGTGAACATAATACAATCAATGAAAAATGTTAAAAACGGATGAATTGATGATTGTGATTTTGAAAAAGAAGGTGAACCGTATGACTGTGTAGCACGAGTTCTTGAGTGTTAGGACTTTTTTATGCTTGCAATAGGTTCCTGGCAATGCTGGGAATGTGTTTGGATCAAAAGAAAGGTTTGAATTATGCTGGAATATGGATTTCAGTTTGTGACTTTTCTTTGGAATTTTTGAATTTGGTTTTGCTGTCTCAGAGGTTTCTAGGTCGTGCTTGAGGTATGAGAGGCTTGCATATATGTCTATGAATGTAATCAAGTGACTTTAGGAGCCTTAAAACCAATGCAATGATGTTTGAGATTTTTCCATAACCACCATTAAAGAAACTTGCCATTTTTGTTCAAAATTTAAATTTCATGCTCATAATAGGCTTGGCACGAATTTGGTATGTGACTTATGATGCATCAAGGTCATTCAAACCATAAGATATCCTTTGATTAATTTTTTTGATTTTTATTTGAATTTTATGGATTTAAAATGAATTAAATCAATAAAATTAAATAAAAATAGAAAAATTAATTTTTAATATTGAAATAAATCATGGGACACGTGGGTGGCATGGCAAAGCTGAATCAAGTGGGAAAAGTGGGCCCTTTTGTCAAAAATGGAAGTTTCAAGGATAGTTGACTTTGGCCATTTCACAAAAATTTCCCAACTTCTCCAATGCATATCTTGCTCAATTTTAATCATATGAACATGTTCTTGGACATTTTGGAAAGGTCTTGAAGTCCTATAACCAATGCCTTTGGTCCCATGTCATTTTGATTTACCAATCTCAATTTATGGTCTTTTACTTAAAATGCCTTTTTGTTGACTTTTGAAAATGACCTATAATGTTGAAATTGATAACTTTTTGTGAGAGCATTTCTTGGACTTGGAATGTGAAGATGAGTTATAGGAAATGCCATCCCCTTAAAAATGAGCATTGGATGGGATTTTTCTGATGAACCATGAAAAAGTTATGCCTAGGTCAAGTTACAGTTGACTTTTCAGCTGTCCAAAAATAGAAACTTTTGCATCTTGATGATTTTTGAGCCATTCTTGTGAAATCATGGTCAAGATTTGACCAAATGATGATTGTGGCTTCAAAATAAGATGTTGACCAAAAATTTTGACTTTTGACTGCCAAATGACCATTTTTCCCCTACAGTTGATTGTGAAGCAATTAGGGTTTTTGACTGTGCAACTTGACCTTGTGAGCCTTGAAACTTGGCATGTAGATGCTTGACAATGTGTATAGGCATATGTGACTTGATTGAGCCCTTGAAAACCTCAACTTCCTTGCAAGAACCAAAACCCTAATTTGACTGGCTTAAGAGGGTGTTTGAACTGTGCAACCCTTGAGTAGACTTGAGCAAATTGAGATGATGCTTGTCAAAACTTTGAAGAATATGGGAGGGCAAATTTTGGGGTACAACAGGAAGGGTTCCATAATCTAACCCCCCACGTTTTGTCAGGAATTCTCATTGGTCGATGCTGATACTCCATGATTGTTCATATTTCCTTTTGTCGCTTACCACGATCTCATATATCTTGGTTAGGTGTTCACTCGCTTTGGACATCACATTTTTGTTTCTTCATCTCACTCCCGCTTGTTTTTCTCGGGTGATACGCTCCCCTTGGCTAAAGAATTTCTCTTCTTTTCATTATTTTTTTTATGTGTGTGCTTCTTCAAGCTTGTTTTCTTTATCCTTGTACGTACCATGTTCCCTTAGGATGTGCTTGCTCCTTTCAGACACAAGTTAGACCTTAGGTTGTAAACCATGCATGCTAACATTAGGTAGATGTTTCCCTTTTTATTATCCAAACCTTAGGGCTACCATTGTATGACAAAATTAGGTTATAAATAGGTTAGTCTCCCTTAGACTCTTTTCTTCCCCTTTTGCATGTGCATTTAAAACTAAAACCTTTTCCTTAGCAAATCATAAAACATGCTAATAACACTTAAACCATTTTTCAAGGTAACAAAATACAAACCAACTCAAACCTTTTTGTGCGTCCAAGCACCTTTTCTCTAAAACCCTTTTCAGGTAAGGACATAATTAGTTTACTTCTGTGTCGATGCATAAGTCTTCAAAGGTCGAGCTGTGGCATAAGGCAGAATTAACATTGTCCATAAAAAACACAAAAGAAACAAAACATGTGAGCCGAACTACGAATGCTTTGATTCCTTAAAAGTGACACGTAGGCATCGGAGTAGGGCCCGAACAAGCACAACTTTTATTTTCCCTACATTCTTTTCTCATTTCTTTTGCATCCATTCTCCCTTTAGCAGTAGTAAACAATAAGCATAGATTAACCACACCCATAATATAGACAACAAGAGTGGAAACCATAGAGTACTACGGGCGTGTGGGGTGCTAATACCTTCCCATCGTGTAACAGAATCCCTTACCCGATCTCTCAGTCGCAAGGTCGTGAATTCTCCCTTCACAAGTTTTCTCGATGTTTACCTTTCCCTTCATGTGGGATAAAAGACGTTCGATGACGACTTCATTATTTGATGATTTTCCGCCGGTTGTTTCACCATCCACTAGGGTCCTGTTGACCTCAGTACCTTCCACTTTGCCCTTTATAAATATATGCTTTAAATGGTTCTTTAACCCCTCATCTTGCCTTTCGAAGAAGGCATTTTGTTCTTCAACTACGCCATTATTCATGACATAGTAACATACAGGTCTATGTTTTGCCATTTCAGCTTCTCCAGTCTCCTCATTCTCTTTGACTTCTGTCACCTGATCATACTCATAAGGTAACACAGAAACAACATTATAGTTGATATCCAAGGATGACTCAGAAGCTGAGTTGAAATCGTCTGTCATCATATCCTTGTCATCAAGAGGTTTCTCTGGTGTCTTTCCTTTGGATTTTTCTCCTTTAGGAAAAAATAGTTTCCTTCCCACTGGTCTTTTCTCTTCAACCCTGTTAGTGGATGGAAGTTGATTGGTGTTGGAGTCAACCCTACATGCCTCAGCTGCCTCTCTCTCTGCTTTATTCCTTTGTTGAAATCTTCTCCATTGAGACCTTGACATGGGGTTCTAACCCTTGTAATTCTCAGATTTATAATCCTGTTGTTGGGGGACTTGAAACTCTTTTCTGTAGGAAATCGAAGAGCCTAGCCCAAATTTAAAGCTTTGCCACTTTCCTTGTCTAGGAGCTCTATTTTAGATAGGCTTTACCCATTTGTTTGCTGGGACATCTGTAGTAGGCTTGAATGAAGCCTGGTTATTTTCCCTGAGGTCCCGTCCTCCTTGTTGCTTCCTTCAAGAGACTCCCCTCTTATCAAGCAAAAATTTCCCCCCATCATTTTTCCAGTTCCCTTTTCGACTATCAGTTCGAACCCTCTCTAAGTTTTCAGACGCTTTCCTATCGTACATTGAACTACATCTTGGACACATTAGGGCTTTAAAATTTTTATTTTGAAAACTAAGAAGGAAATCCAGCAGATTCTCATTGGCCTTGAGATATGCCACTTTCATTTGGTTTTCTTCCCTTGGAATGCTTTCTTCATTAGCATCCATGGATGCTTTTCCACTAAGTTCAACCATGTTGATTTCAACCTTAGGACCGTTAGTGATCCTGCACCTTTGCAACTTTATCCTGAGGCTTTCAGTATCCTCTGTTGCTTCGACATTCTGGTTGAAACCCTCAGTTGTTTCATTCTTGGTGTTTTGGTCTTCGAAGTATTCAATAACTTCGATCATGTTAATATTTAATGGTTCTGTGTAGTGGGCGTCATCCACTTGTAGAGGGTCAGAATCAACCTTCATTTTCACTTTATTCTTCTTACCGAACTTAAGTCTTCCATCTCGAATAAAATTTTGCATCAAATCCATGAAAAGAAAACATTATAAGGTTTTATGGACTAAGAAATTATGATACTTGAAAAATCCTCATTTATTTCATTGTTCTAACGAAGGAATTTTAGCGCCAGGTGGAACTATCATTTGGCCATCTTTGACTAACAATTCGAAGATTTTATCACACTTCATTACATAGAAGGTGAATTTTCTCTTCGGGAACTTATCATTCTTTTCTTGTTCGACGGGATTTTTCCCATTTGAAGGAGCAAGAACTTTGCATGAATATGGTGGTCCTTGTTTTAATTTGGTCAAATCTATCTCGTTTCCTTTGAAACCTAGAGGATCACTATATACCTATGGTTCTTCTTCATCCATTTCAACATAGGCTACCCTTTCTCTTCTATTATTTTTGCTAGCCCTAGCCGTTTCATCCTTCAGACATTCAACCTATCGAACTCTGTCTGCCAACTGGGCCATGTCTCTTAGATATTGGATATCTAATTTCTTTATGATGGAATAGTCTAATTCACCTGCAGCTATTTCGACTAGTTCTTGTTCTGGCACTTGAGTAAAACACCTTTCCTTCAACAACCGCAACCTATTAAGATAGTCATTTATAGGTTGGTTAAACTTGCACTTAATACTATCCAATTCTTTCAAACTAATCTTTGAATGACCCGTGTAAAATTGTTCATGGAATAGTCTTTCTAAACGAGTCCAATCATGGATAAAACTCACAGGGAAAGTCGTGAACCAAGTGAAGGAATTTTTGGTAAGCGAACTAGGAAAATATTTTATCCTTACATTTTCGTTATTTACTATGTCCCCCACCTCGGTCAAATACCAGGATATGTGTTCGACGGTAGATTCACTGGTGTCACCAAAGAATTTTATGAACTTTGGGACTTTTCATCCCCTTGGTAATTTAGTTTGTAAAATGTATTCAGACAAAGGGGGAGTATAGTTTAGCCTTCGAAGGCCTACATTTACCCCATTTTGATCCATTATCCTTTCTACCATGGCTGCCATATTATTTTCTCCTGCAAATTCATTTTGTCAAACACGATGAAGGACTTCGTATGCATCTTGGTTTCGATTAACCATTACTATCCTTGGGGCTTGAACTTTCCTTGGTATTCCTTGTTCGATCCTAGGTTGTTTGATTCTTTGTCCCTGGTTGACTTTGCCAATATTTTACGCCATTGGTTATGCTTGATTAATGGTTGGATCTTATTCGAAAACCATCCCCTAGTTTTCTCCCAGCCGTTCTTGACGAGTTTGTTGAACTGGGGCCTAGAGGCCCCAAAGAAATCTGCAATTTGCACCATCTGTGTTGCCAATTGTTGATTCATCTGTGCATTCTGTTCGCTAGTTTGGGTAGCACTTTAGATCAAAGGGTTAAAAATTGTACCCATTTGTTGGGCTAAAACATCAACCATTTCATGATTTCTGTTATCCATTTGTTTTCTAGATGTCGCCGCAAAAATCGTTGTAATGGTAGGTAATTAGGAAACGAATCCTAGGAGTGGGAGATTTCTACCCATGTTATTGACACCTGATCTAGATCCCTGTAGTGGCGAAAAAGTAGACACTCGTGGGTCAGGGAACGTTGATGTATTATTGTTTAAACTTGACATCATTGATGTTGGCATATCATAGATGTGTTCTCGGCCATCCATTGGCATAGTAAATCCAAACGCAAAATGTATAAATTTATTCGTCCATGGAGGCCTTGGGGTAACTGGTGGACCATGTGTTCACACTAGGGATAATATGAGACCACTATACGTGATCGTCGATATTCCTGTTGTACTTTCTTAAACATGTATTGATTCGCTTACAGAGAATGCAGCCATATTTCCCCTGTCGAAGGGGGTGGTTGTTCTCCATTTTTTCTTCGTGGATTCACCAATCTTCTAACATATTTTCTTTTAGGTAATACTTTGTTAGTTTTCGCTATTCCACCACTTCTTAATCTCATGCAACAATGTTAAAGAAAAAACTTTTTGTATGAAAAATAGTGACAAATTTCTAACAAAATAGATACTGGCCCCCACTGGACGTGCCAGTTTGTTTACTATGAAATTTGGTAAACAAGTGCTAGTCTTCTTCATTCTAGAGATTATGATTGCTTACAGGATCGATTATATTGATCCTAGAATAATGATGTATATTTTGTTTTCTAAGTTTTCTGGGTATTAAAATGATTTAAATTAAAAACTGGAATGTAAAGCAAATTCGGTTTAAACTTAAAAGGAATATAAAGGACTTAAATTGAAAAGGAATGACATTGAATATAAAATTGGTGCTTCATATGTACATTCTCAGCAACTCGTTTCTCAAACACTTGGTACTTTGAGTTATTTTGAGTAATTTGTACAAATAAGTGAACACACATAATTCTAACATAAAAACTCCAATATATAATAATTTGAAACTAAATACTATCAACGATCTTCTTCTTTGAGGATGACACGTCCTTGTTTGCAAGTCTCTAGCCTTTCACAGGCTTCCACGTATCTCTTTTTCAAAGATCGGATGAGTGCTAAAATCAGTTATAGCCTCATTTGAATATCTTTCGCCTCGAGTATCTTCAGAAAATTTTCTAAGTCATTTGCCTTGCACTGCTTCGTTCTTGTAGACTCGGTTGAAATGTATCTCTATCACTTCATATCGATATTAGCTTTCATCATCCCAACATTCGTCTTTTGAATTCTCCTCGAAACTCAATTTGTTGAAGCGTCAAAATTACAGCTAATAGGTGGCCTATCAAATTACTTTATCGCCATCACTTATGAATCTTCATGATATATTTCATGTATCTCATTTGAGGAGGTATGTTCCAGATCCTTCATATGTGATCCATGTAACACCCAAATTCTACCCCAAGCAATTAATCGGAAAATCAGAGTATAAAAATTTCTAATATAATCAGGATGTCACATATTCAACAAAACACATAAACCTGTCATGCTTTTAGAATAGATACATAACACTTAAAGAAGCGGAATGAACACAACTCATGAACATAGTCTTCATAACATAAACCAAACTTTTATTAATCACGCAGCGAATTCATAATAATTCTCCAAATAAGATATAGCATCTTTGAATCATGAAACAACATCAATATAATAACTCCTCAAATATCAACATAAGTTTCAATAAATAAACAACAATTAAGACAACATTCATTTTCCCCATGAGTTCTACGTATCAGAGAAAATGGCACCGAACTCGAACTAGCAATGCTATCGACTACTCATCTTGGTTACCTACATGTTACCAACAAAGGGCAATATTCAAACAGAAGGGGTGAGATATCAAACTACATAAATAGGGTCATGATAAACAATATATTAGGTAAAGAATAAAGAGAATGACCACTTCATACAACAATAACTCAACACTTCACAAATCATCAACACTACAATTCAATATATACGACTTGAATATGCAACTCGAAACTATGTGAATGCATGTGGTACCATCAGAGTATAACTCCTAAAGTAAATAATTGCCAGTAATTCCGAGGCACGAGGCATAAGCCTTCTTCATAATTCATTTTTGCCAATACATGCCTTCACAAAATCCGCCAATACAGGTCTTCATAAATTTAAATGTATGAATGTAAAACACATATAAAAACGTCATTAAACACTTCACGAGGCATACGCCTATATCACTACTTCACTGGCCATAGGCCTACAACATCATCAACGTAATAAACAAAAATTAATGGCAACAACATATTCATTATATATATTTACTAAGATTCACACCATAAGGCTACCCACGAAAATAATTCATAATCACATCATTAGCATCACAACATTGATTCACAACATAGATAGGTAAAGAATATACGATTCACCACTTCATACAACAACAACATAAAGCAACACAATTTACCAGCACATCAATTCAACTTATAACATCACCAGTTATAAACAACACATCAAATAAGCAATAAATCAACGACTACAAATGCGACTCAACTGTGCAAATGCATGTGGTACCATTGGAGCATAACTCTCAACTTAAAAATTGCCAGTAATTCCGAGGCATAAGGCATAAGCCCTCAACATAAAATCTTGTCGATAAAGGCCAACATGGTGAGCATTTAGCTCAAACATAAAAAGTGCCAATCCAGGCCAACATAGGTGAGCATTCGCTCAAACTTAGAACATGCCAATCTAGGCCAACTTTAATGATATGTTATGATATGCTATGCGATGATATAAACAACCACAACTTGACAATGCAACATCAACAACAACATAACAACGGTTGACATAACAACAAATCACACTGTTCAACATTGGCCCAAGGCCTACAACACAATGTGTCTAAGATATCAACAACTTTTCATCGATCAGCATAAAATAACACAACATTGGTCATAAGACCTATAATAAACAATGTCCATAAACCGGAAGAAATGACTTAACCTACTGTGCCGGTAATTCGGTATAATCGACATAATTTCAATAAAAGGACATATCCATAATTACCTACTAATTAAACTTAGTTACCCGGTCAAATTTCGTTAAATTTCGGACAAGTAATTATACCTCCTAATTCGGCTACTGATCAATGGTTCTACATAAGAAACTAATAGTTACTTAATCCTTTCTTTATTCAACAAATTGATGTTTTATTTCCTATCACCCTATTTTATGTTTTGGTTTTCATAAGAATCAAACAGGACGAATCGGGTCCGAAAAATCGCATAAATCTAAATTCAGAAATTTTTGCCACAACAGTTGACACGCGCGGAAGCGTCAGCTGACACGGCCCTGTTAGGAGAGGAAAGGGGAAAATGTGAGGCACAGTGGCTGACACGGGTGGCATCGTCAGCTGACACGACCGTGTTAGAAGCCCTTAAGCTAAAAACCAGTTTTGCCTCCTTTTTCACATATGCCTAGTTCTTGTTCATTCTTGTTTCAATTCACCCATTTATCTTAGTTTAGCATTAACCCAACACAGTTCAAATACAACAAACAACAACACAACTCAAATCAATTGTCAATTTTAATAGCAACACAAACAATCTTTTTGCACAACATAGTAGAGAAACTAATACCCTAAACCCCAAATAAAATTCATCATACTCTCATTTATTTAGCAAGAATCCCACCCTTACCTTGGGTTGAGTGCATCTCTAAGAAACAAAGATGGAATTAATGGGAATTGGAACTTGTGGAAACCTCCTCTTGTTCTTCTTCTCCTTTCCAAAACCCTATTCTTCTTTATCTTCTTTCTTTCCTTCTTTTTTTCTGATAACACTAACTCTCTTCTTCCCTAACTCTATTTCTATATAATATATTATTATATTACTTAATAAATCTAAATGGGCCTAAGTGACATACCCCCCCCCCCCTATTACTTCACATTACCATAAATTAAGCCCAATCTCATATTTAGCTTAATAATAAAATAATACATCAACTTAATTCCACCTAATTAAATCCGATTATTTATCATGCCACCAAATAAAATAATTTCGGCTTCGACGATAAAAATTCGAATTAATATAAAATATTCAAAAATGTTTAATTAAATAAATAATTAAATATTAAAGCGTTACAACTATCCCCCACTTAGAATATTTTCGTCCTCGAAAATCTACTTGATACGACACTCTTAATGCGAATTTTGCATCCAACTCTCTGATCTTCAATTCGCATTTGGAAACACTTCGACCACTACTTTCTCGACATAACAACGCTAAACAAGATATAATTCAAATACATACGTGTTAATAATTCAACATGTTCGCGACATAATCATTAATAACTTATCAGCCACTTCAACAATATTTTGACATATCAACATTTAAATTGGTAACACACTTATACTTGGATATACAACATCACATTAGCATCTTAACAACATTTTCAACACCAAAAACACATACACAATTTCATTCCCATATATACATATGTATGTCAATTATCAACACAATATCAACACCTCCATTCATATCATCGTATCACCCTTATAGTGACATCAACATATCCAACATAATCAACTTCATCATATTATGGAGTACTATCCATCATTTACAATAACTAACAACAAAACCACAACAACAGGGACAAAATTATTATAACATCAACTTAACAATATAACTAAACAAATATACACACAACTCACCATCCACTAACAACCACAATAAATTCCTTATAGGATCAACAAATATCTCCGAGATATCACAACACCTTGGCACATCATCCCTACATAAACAATCTACCAAATCAAGCATGTAGAGTTGTATACTCATAGCAACTGCGCCACATACGCTTCAGTTGTGCAACTCTGATAATCCATCTTAAGTCATCGTCCTTATTAAAGTTTCTGCCAACTATACAGTTTAAAATCCTCATTCTAGTTCCAGGCTTTCCTCAATATCCACCATAAAACCATTGTTCACTTGATATTCTCAATCTTTCACTTTGCGACGTTAGCTCACATGTAAACCCGCTACTCCGAATTGTTCAATACGTCATAACTCTTTCCTAGCAATTCCTCTATTACTTCACACAAACTGGTGAGCGACTACCTCATGATATAACATTAACCACTTCACTCACCATTAAGATAGTAAGACAAGTCTATACCATCCAACACGATATCGTCTACTATCAACAAGAGATTAAGGGTGATCAGTTCCTCAATTTGTCAATAGATAGTCGACAATCATAATGGAGCATAAACCATCGTTACTAAATTATAATAGTGTTCCTTTAGAACTTGTACTCAAGTCACCTAACGTACCATAATCCAATAATTTCCAATGAGGTTACAAATACTTCCATAATTTCCCTCATTCGATTTTGTCGATGAGACACCAACGCTCAATATATTACACGGTCCATATTACACTCACTTAGCCTCACACGAAGGTTAAGTATCCTCCAACTCAAGAATTTCTTTCTTCATCTCTGCATCATCAGGAATACAAATTCGATTACAGAATCTCAACACACCCTGCGCATCTAACTCGAAATCATCATTCTCAAACTGATCAAGTCCAACCATCGAATCTACCAATTTCACATCTAGCTTCTGAGCTTCTTTGATACTGTCCAAAAAATCATTGTTAATCTTCAACATCCCCAACATAACACTCTTCGGGGTCACTTTGCAAACTAAGCTCATATCTCTGAATTATTCAATTAATTCCAATTCTTTAACCATCATTACCGACATATATAAGGTCCTTTGAATTAACGCATCAACCACCATATTAGCTTTACCTTGTATGATAATTCAAACCGAAATCATAATCTTCCAATAACTCCAACCATCTTCGTTGTCTCCTATTCAATTCCTTCTGATCAAATAAATACTTTAAACTCTTATGGTCGCTAAATACTTCAAATCTAGAACCAAAAATAAAACGTCTCCAAATCTTCAACATAAACACCACTAAGTCCCATCTTAGACGAGTTCATAATACACTACAAATGATGAAAGACTATCCTTTTTAATGCCGAACATCTCATTTCTCAACTTATTCGCCAACAACATATTATGCTTGACCTCGTCTTGAACAACCGCGATAATAACCAATAATTCCCAAAAATCCTCTAGTTCCATAACCGACTTCAGAGTCTCTCCATATAGGAATGCATCAACCATACTTGAAGACACTCTCATATGATATAATACATTTCTATCTCCTCATAGGTTTAAACAGAACACTAATCTAATACTCAGAACACAAGATTTGAATTTCCAAAGTTATCCGAAAATGAAAACACCAACGTCATGCCACGACATACTAATACACACCTTACGAAACATCCGAACAAAATTTCTTTGTACCAGTACCAACACTTACCATTCTTGAAATCATACTCATCTCCTTGCATTTCCGACTCTGACTCGCGATTCAAAATATTCCAACAACTTCAATATATTTTACAATCACTTACGAGGATTCCATGACACGGTCTACAACAATTTGTCACTCTATCACTGTTCAACCATCGACATCTTACACAAGGGCTATTCAAACCGACAACTTCACAGTCCACCAGTAGCTCTGAAACATCATAACTTTCTAAATTCCATCTTCTAAAAATTATCCTTGTTACTTAACAATCACCTCCAGAAATATCAGGGATTTACAATCTACTCATATATCAACAACCCTTACATTGCTCCTCGTCCTTCGAGATGTAAACATCAACAATGTCTGATCATCCTCCCTCAATATGCTCCAACTTGATTAACAAACAAAGTCTTTAATCCATGACACCTTCATATTCGGGAAACAACAAAACTTCAGCAATACTAGCATTGTCGCCATCAACAGCATACCAAACTAACATCTTACAACCAAAATATATCAGAGAAACAAAGTTTCTCCCCCGCTTATCTTCAAACCAACTCCTGCATACAACTCGATTAGAAAAACAACAAGCACTGACAGTGTTTCACACACTTGTCGCGTACTAAGGAACAAACAACATTAGACAACTTGGCTGGACGGATCAACCAGGCTCTGATACCACTAATGTAACACCCCAATTCTATCCCAAGCAATTAATCGGAAAATCAGAGTATAAAAATTTCCAATATAATCAGGATGTCACATATTCAACAAAACACATAAACCTGTCATGCTTTTAGAATAGATACATAACACTTAAAGAAGCGGAATAAACACAACTCATGAACATAGTCTTCATAACATAAACCAAACTTTGATTAATCACGCAGCGAATTCATAATAATTCTCCAAATAAGATATAGCATCTTTGAATCATGAAACAACATCAATACAATAACTCCTCAAATAACAACATAAGTTTCAATAAATAAACAACAATTAAGACAACGTTCATTTCCCCCCTGAGTGCTACGTATCAGAGCAAATGACACCGGACTCGAACTAGAAATGCTATCGACTACTCATCTTGGTTACCTGCACATTACCAACAAAGGGCAACATTCAAACAGAAGGGGTGAGATATCAAACTACATAAATAGGGTCATGATAAACAATATATTGGGTAAAGAATAAAGAGAATCACCACTTCATACAGCAATAACTCAACACTTCATAAATCATCAACACTATAATTCAACATATACGACTTGAATATGCAACTCGAAACTATGTGAATGCATGTGGTACCATCAGAGTAAAACTCCCAACGTAAATAATTGCCAATAATTCTGAGGCACAAGGCATAAGCCTTCTTTATAATTCATTTTTGCCAATACAGGCCTTCATAAATGCAAATGTATTAGTGTACAACACATATAACAACGTCATTAAGCACTTCACGAGACATGCGCTTATATTACTACTTCACTGGCCATAGGCCTACAATGTCATCAACATAATCAACAACAATTAATGGCAACAACATATTCATTATATATATTCACTAAGATTCACACCATAAGACTACCCACGAAAATAATTCATAATCACATCATTAGCATCACAACATAGATAGGTAAAGAATATACGATTCACCACTTCATACAACAACAACATAAAGCAACACAATTTACCAGCACATCAATTCAACTTATAACATCACCAAGTATAAACAACACTTCAAATAAGCAATAAATCAACGACTACAAATGCGACTCAACTGTGAAAATGCATGTGGTACCATTGGAGCAGAACTCCCAACTTAGAAATTTCCAGTAATTCCGAGGCATAAGGCATAAGCCCTCAACATAAAATCTTGTCGATAAAGGCCAACATGGTGAGCATTTAGCTCCAACATAAAAAGTGCCAATCCAGGCCAACATAGGTGAGCATTCGCTCCAACTTAGAACATGCCAATACAGGCCAACTTTAATGCTATGCTATGATATGTTATGCGACGATATAAAAAACCACAACTTGACAACACATCATCAACAACAACATAACCATGGTTGACATAACAATAAATCACACCGTTCAACATTGGCCCAAGGCCTACAACACAATGTGTCCATGATATGAACAACTTTTCATCGATCAACACAAAATAACACAACATTAGTCATAAGACCTATAATAAACAATATCCATAAACCAGACGGAACGACTTAACCTATTGTGCCAGCAATTCGGTATAATCGACATAGTTTCAACAAAAGGACATATCCATAATTACCTACTAATTAAACTTATTTACCCGGTTAAATTTCGTTAAATTCCTGACAAATAATTATACCGCCTAATTCGGCTATTGATCAACTGTTCTACATGAGAAATTAATAGTTACTTAATCCTTTCTTCCTTCAACTAATTGATGTTTTATTCCCTATCATCCTATTTTATGTTTTTGTTTGCATAAGAATCAAATAGGATGAATCAGGTCCGAAAAATCGCATAAATCTAAGTTCAGAAATGTTTGCCACTCCAGCTGACACGCGCGGCAGCTTCAGCTGTCACGGCCGTGTCAGGAGAGGAAAAGGGAAAAACGTGAGGCACGGTGGCTGACATGGGTGGCAGCGTCAGCTGACACGGCCGTGTCAGAAGCCCTGAAGCTAAAAACCAGTTTTGCCTCCTTTTTCATATATGCCTAGTTCTTGTTCATTCTTGTTTCAATTCACCCATTTATCGTAGTTTAGAATTAACCCAACATAGTTCAAATACAACAAACAACAACTCAACTCAAATAAATTGTCAATTTTAATAGCAACATAAACAATCTTTTTGCACAACATAGTAGAGAAACTAATACCCTAAACCCCAAATAAAATTCATCATACTCCCATTTATTTAGCAAGAATCCCACCCTTACCTTGGGTTGAGTGCAACTCTAAGAAACAAAGATGGAATTTCTGGGAATTGGCACTAGTGGCAACCTCCTCTTGTTCTTCTTCTCCTTTCCAAAATCCTATTCTTCTTTCTCTTCTCTTTTTCCTTCTTTTTTTCCTGATAACACTAACTCTCTTCTTCCCTAACTCTATTTCTATATAATATATTATTATATTACTTAATAAATCTAAATGGGCCTAAGTGACATACCCCCCCTATTACTTCACAACACCACAAATTAAACCCAATCTCATATTTAGCTTAATAATAAAATAATACATCAACTTAATTCCACCTAATTAAATCCGATTATTTATCATGCCACCAAATAAAATAATTCTGACTTCGACGATAAAAATTCGAGTTAATATAAAATATTCAAAAATATTTAATTAAATGAATAATTAAATATCAGGACATTATAATCCAAATGAACGATGTACAAGTGAGAGATAACCTGACAGTTATAGCATCACCCGTGCGGATAGAAGGTCGAGAAGTAAAGCAATTGTGGGGTAAAGAGATTATCTTGGTGAAGGTACTATGGGGAGGACCAATTGGTGCGAGTTTGACTTGGGAGCGTGAGGATTGGATGAGAGAGTCATATCCGACTCTATTTTCCTCAAGTAATTTTTCGAGGACGAAAATTCTTTAAGTGGGAGAGAGTTGTAACATCCTAGATTTAAAATCATTTATTTAATCAATTATTTGTAAACTATTGGTGATTATCAGTGTGATGTGTGATGATCGGTTTTGGGTAGTAAGTAGAAATAGAGGTGATAATTAGAATAATATAAAATTAAATAATTTAGTTTATATTATTTAGAGTTATAATAATAATTAAATAGAATAAATAGTATATTAAGGTGTGAAAGGGAGAATAAGAGCATGGTGGTAATATATGATGATAAGTGAGTGTAAAAGGGGAATAACATAGAAATGGTCCAAGGGTTAAACAAGTAAAAAGAGAAAATAAGGAAGATAGATTTCATTCTATACGATCGTAGGTTGGAAGAACGTGAAGAAAATCTAGGACACGGAGAGAAGAGAAGAAGAGAATCATTCCTTAGAATTTGAAGAATCAAACTGCTAGAATAACAAGGTAAGGGGTTTAATCTTGATTTATTATGATTGATACGGGGTTAAGATAGATATAGTTTTTGCTCTGTGTGATAATTTAATGAGAAACATGATGTAAGTGTTGATTTGATGATGCTTGTATGTTATGATTCATGTTCAATATGAGAGGAGGATGTATTTTGATGATGATATGTGATATATGATATGTATACTGTATTTTGGACTGATTTGATGTGAAATCAGAATTGGAATAAAGTTGGATCAGTATCGCAACTGAGAAGTTACTGTTTTACAAGCATTGTCTGGCAAGCCAACGACGAGCGTGGTAGCGAGCAGACGCCCAAGCGTCACGGGGCGAGCCAGGTGGAGAGCAAGATGGGGGAAAAGGCAAATTCCTAGAAAATGTATGGAGTGGGACGCATTATCAGGACGTCATCGAGCGAGAAGGTGGCGAGTATAACACAACCAGGGGCGCCGGACGAGGAGGTAGCGAGCAGATCTGACAATAACTTCAAAATGTTGTAACTTGAATTTTAAGAATTTGTTTGATGCGTCGTTTGAAGCATTGGGAAACTGAAATGTCAAACTATAATATAATAGGATTATATGATTTGTTTGATACATTATTCCAATACCTATGTATTTATGAGATTGAATTATTACATGTTTGTCATGTTATGAAGTTTTGTTTCTTTTAATGATGAATATGATGTTCCTATGAAGTTGATATGATGTTGTTGTGATGTTAACAATGGTATTCTGATGATGTTATAATAATATGCATGTTCAAATATATATAATACATGATATGTAATCGAATTTTAATGACGTTGTGCATCATACATTCATAGCATTTTAGATAGTGATTCGCTTATGACGAGTCTCAATCCCATTATGCGGATTGTGTGTACTTATGACGTGCTCCGGATACAAGAAGAAATCAATCTTATGGTGGTAATTATGGAGGGTGATGAATCAAGTGTTCATAAAATATTAGTATCACATGCATTGAATCAGTGTTGTTGCATTAACATCATATGTTACATTGCATGAGTTTGTTGATGAGTTATGATGTGATGATAATTGTGAACTATGTGAGTATATGATGATTATTATGAAATAATATGTATAAGTGCTATTATGATGTATTTGCTGAGATTGAAGTATTGATGAATAATATGTGTTGGTATATGGTAATGTGTATACTACTAATATTTTTCTTATATATTTTATGAATTGTGATATTCATTATTTCTTTTTAAATGTTGCCTCTATGTGAGTAACACACAGATGATCAAGAGTAGTTTGTAGAAGTATTGAAGATAGCTTCAGAGTATTTTTATTTAATTCTGTTAATTAGAGATGTCTTGCTCTGATATGTAACACCTGATTGGGAACACTTATTTTGCGAATATGGTGTTTCTTTTATGTTATGTTGACATGTTTTATGGAAGTTTTGATTGTAGTTCTGATTATAACAATTAATGAGACCAATGTCATGAGTTTTGAAAAGTTAATTATGCTATATGATGATGAATTCCGCTGAGATGTTTTTAAATTATGTCATTAATTATACTCAGAAGTATATTTCTAATTGATGTAACTCGTATTACAGAGTAAAATTAATATTATGATGTTTTCTATAAAGTGTGACACCCTTGAGTGGTGATTTTTATTTGATTTTATTCGTAAATTATATGAGCGTACAGTGCATATTGATGCATATTCTCTTATGTTTGTACTTAGGCATTTTCATGGTTTGTTTTGTTTATTTTTCTATTTTATGATGTTTTTATAATTTAGTTCATTTTCACCTTTAATTGATTTTCATATTTTATTTTCAGCATTAACAGCTTTCAATGAAAAAATCATAACTGGAGTTTCGGGAATCAAATCGGCGTGTTCTAATAATCGTTGAAAAGATGAGAGAAAGATTTACAACTTTCACTTTGGAGTCAGAAGCTGATTCGGACTGGAGTAAGGTCGAAAAAGTCGTTGAAGTTGCTGCTTTAGTTTTATTTAAGTTTTGTGTCATTTATTTTGGGCCCGGGTTATGTTTTTGACCCAGTTGGGTCTTGACCCGAATTCTCTCGTGTGCATGTATATCTAGGCAGCTATACACTGTTGATTGTAACATTGGATTATTGAGAAAAATTATTTTTGCCTTTTGTACGAATTTTCATGGAGAACTAGTTCATCCTGACAATATGCTGTATTCAAGTTCTGACACCTTGAGGTTATAATAATTTTAATTCATCTTTTATTTCGTTCAATATTAATCTATGTTCTTGTATGCTTAATTTAAATTGCATAGAGTATATTGATTTAATTCGATTGATTGTATGATCCTAACCATAGTCACGTCAATGTTTGCTTAATTCGTTATCGTATCCGATTAATTCATGTTTGCTTAAATCATGAGGCTTAATTTCGTTTGTTTAATTCAGATAATAGAAACTTACATCACATTATTCTCATTGCGCTTGTCACTGAGTTTGTACTTGAATATGAATAAACACTCCGCTTAGGGAATTGGAATTACGATAGCCGATGATAGGTAGGAACTGAATCAGCAGATTGATTTTTCAGTTTATTTTGATAATCACTTATTTCGTGTTATAAATCGATCCTAAAACCAACCCCCATTCGATTTCTATTAGTTAATAATAAAATTAAGAATCCTTGTGATACGACTCGAGTCATTGGCGATATACTGCATTTTATAAAATACTCGTTTTTGATCTGTGTGCGACAGCGGATCAAATTGGCGCTGTTGCCGGAGATTCTTGTTGTTATTAATTAATATTTTAGTCATACGTATAATGTTCTTGCTATTTTTTTTCTTGTTTTTTTGTTGTGTTTGTTGATTTTCAGGGTTACAATTCCGGTTGCAGTACAATTTTTCAGCCTACCAGGTAAGTTTGAAACATACTATTTCGATTTGCTCTAAATTTTTTCCAGAAGTTCAGGAAAAAATCGAAAAAAAGTACTCTTTTAGAATAGAGTTCTAAAAGATTTCGGCCCTCAAAATCACAAATTCCTCTTTTTTCTATTTTTAATTAATTTTTTATTGTTTTCACAGTGTCGAAAAAATTCAAAAAAAATCTCAAAATTCTTATTTTACTTAATTAGATTAATTTCGATATTTTTATATTTTTCTGAATTTATTTTAATCATTTTCTATCTTTCTATGTGTTTCTGCTCATTTGAGACATAATTGATATTTTTGTGTTTATTGATAATATGGCTGAACAAAGAACTTTGAGGCAGTTGGCTGCCCCTAATATAAACTATAATGATTTATGTATTAACTATCTTACCGCTGATGCACCTACTGAATTGAAATCTGATTTAATACACTTGTTATCAAAGTTTAATGGTCTTGCAGGTGAGGATCCACATAAGAATCTGAAGGAATTTCAGGTTGTGTGCTCTGCACTTTCTGGGCCTTCACTAGAGGATATTGTCAAACAAATTGCTGCAAATAATCTCCAGTTTCAACAACAAATAGATTCTACTTTTAAGACTTTGCAAACACAGATTGAACATCTTGCCTCTTTGATGAATGTCATGCAGCAAACTCAAGGATCAAACCAACAACCCTTGGAAGAGAATTATGTTTTTCCAATAGAGTTACTTTCTGAGACTGTTGATGATACTTGTACTGATTTTTTGCAGTTGATTTTCCATCATTGTCTGATTTTGATGATGTTTACTCTTGTGATGTTTGTACTGACACTAAAATTTGCTATGTTTGTGTTGAAATTGAGACTGCCTTGCAAATTTATATTCTTACTGCAGATGAAATTGCAAATGAAGTTGTTCATGTGGATGAATATCTCGACACTCTGGCTGCCCGAAACAAATAATCCATCGAACAACCACCTTCCCGAGAGCTGAAACTAATTCCTGAAAATCTTAAACATGCTTATTTAGAGATGAATGAAAAACTTCCGGTTATAATTTCTTCCAAACTTTATTTTGATCAAGAAAGTAAATTTTTGCAGATTTTGAAGAAGCATAAGAAAGGAATTGGATGGACCTTGGATGATATTTATGATATTAGTTTGTCCATGTGTATGCATAGGATCTCACTTGAAGATGTAGCAAAAGCAGTGAGGCAGCCCCGTAACCTTTTGATCCTTGATGTTGTGAAAGATGATATCATGTTCACGTGCCCATTTGACACTTTTACTTTTAGAAGAATATTCTTTAATCCATGAATAAAAAGTGAAGGTACTCATAAAAATTTCAAAGTCAAAGAAAATCGCTTCAAGCTATTCCATGAGAGTCTCACGTTAGAAGAGGAAACTATAAAAGAGCTATCATTGGGAAAGACTACTTATGCAATCATCTATCCGACTTGATTCCTCGAATGTGTTCTTTCCTCTCTCTCTTCGCTCTTATTTTATACTTATTTATTTCATTGAGGACAATGTATGTTTTAAGTGTGAGGGAGAGAATCATTTATTTGTTTTGTTTTCTTTGCCGTTGTTCGTTGTTTTGTTTTGTTTTCAGTTGTTATTAAAAAAATACATCTTTTTGAAAGTTTTGGATTATAGATTAATCTGGTTAGTTGTGGAGACTTGGAAAAAGTTTGCAAGATCGGTATCGTCTTAACACCGTAAGTCTCTTGCATATGAAAATTAATTTGAATAATTATTATGACATAGCCTTGAATTCTCATTCTCTAACAGCTCTTGAGTAGTTTATCTTAGCAGTCAACACCATCTCACACATGCTCTACGTAGGGAAGCCGATGAGTATAAGTGAATGATACAAGTTTTATTTGAAGAAAAAAAATAGGAAATGCACCTTCTAAGTTTGGTAACCCTCACCCGATCACTTAACCCAACAGTTGTGGAACCTATAAAATTTGATTGTCAGACCTGTTATTGGTTGGTTCAGAGGTTTCTGGTGCTGAACTTGGTAGGGCAGATTACGGTCCGATCCTCCGCAACTACAATTGAGTAAGCAAAAGGTTATACCATTCATGTACCAGAACCCCATTCAAAAAGGATCAGAGTCACTAATCAGTCGCCTTACTATGAGTGTGTGGAGATAACGAACTTAATTTGATTGTGCCAAAAAAGAGAATGAGTAAGTTAGACTTTGGCATAATAACATTTTTTGAATTGGATTGTATATTCAGGAGGCTTATGACTGCACAATTGGGATGTAGTGTTCCTATGATATCCTTAGTGTGCAAAATTAGTACCTATCGATGCAATCTTAACCGAAGAAGAGTTTGTAGCCTGGAATGAGTAACTGTGATGCTGTTGCGTTTCTTGAGTTTTGATTTTATTTTTTGCTCAGAGTGCAAAAGTTTAAGTATGAGGGAATTTGATCAGTGCATATTGATGCACATTCTCTTATGTTTGTACTTAGGCATTTCCATAGTTTATTTTGTTTATTTTTCTATTTTATGATGTTTTTATAATTTAGTTCATTTTAACCTTTAATTGATTTTCGTATTTTATTTTCAGCATTAGCAGCTTTCAATGAAAAAATCATAACTGAAGCTTTGGAAGTCGGATCACCGCGTTCTAATAATCGTTAGAAAGTTGAGAGACAGATCTACAACTTTTATTTTGGAGTCAGAAGCTGATTCGGACTGTAGTAAGGTTGAAAAAGTCGTTGAAGTTGCAGCTTTAGTTTTATTTAAATTTTGGGTCATTTGTTTTGGATCTGGGTTATGTTTTTGACCCAGTTGGGTCTTGACTCGAATTCTCTTGTGTGCACGTATATCTAGGCAGCCGTACGCTGTTGATTGTAACCTTGGATTATTGAGAAAAATTACTTTTGTCTTTTGTACGAATTTTCATGGAGAACTAATTCATCCTGACAATCTGCTGTATTCAGATTCTAACACCTTGAGGTTATAATAATTCTAATTCATCTTTTATTTCGTTCCAATATTAATTTATGTTCTTGTATGCTTAATTCAAATTGTATAGAGTATATTGATTTAATTCGATTGATTGTATGATCCTAACCATTGTCACGTCAACGTTTGCTTAATTCGTTACTGTGTCCGATTAATTCATGTTTGCTTAATTCATGAGACTTAATTCTGTTTGCTTAATTCGAATAATAGGAACTTACATCACACTATTCTCATTGCGCTTGTCACTGAGTTTGTACTTGAATAGAAATAAACAATCCGCTTAGAGAATTGGAATTACGATAGCCGATGATAGGTAGGAACCGAATCAGCAGATTGACTTTTCAGTTTTTTTTATAATCACTTATTTCGTGTTATAAATCGATCTTAAAACCAACTCCCCATTCGATTTCTATTAGTTAATAATAAAATCAAAAATCTTTGCGATACGATTCGAGTCATTGTCGCTATACTGCATTTTATAAAATACTCGTTTTTGATCGGTGTGCGACAGCAGATCAATGAGAAATTCATGTGAAGTCAAAAGAGTGTTACATATTAGCATTGATGACCTCCTCTAAGAATTTACGATGCTACTTCCTAGAACACATTATCATCGTTTGAACTGACTAACTCCCTAAACAAACCATTCACTGGACAAACTAGCAAGACAGACGCTTAAATAGTCTATTGAAATGTCTGAGTTTGGCATCTATGCTGGGGGAGAATATAAATTTAAATGATATAGAATAGGGGTTGGATATATTGTTCCCTAAAAGACCAATTTAAGAAAACGTTTACTTTTAAAAATTAGAGATTTATAAAATCGCTCAGGGTAGTGGAGTTTTGTATAATAGATGCAGTTGAAATGATTGTGTTGTATATATTTATACTCCAAAAGAAAGATGAAAAAGTTAAAGCAATCAATTCCTTAATTAAACTAAATTCATCTTACATGAGATATGTAAATCAATATTACTCAATTGATAAAGAAATATATGAATATAACTTCTAATTTGAATCAGAAGTATGATCATTCATAATCTCGATTTAACACGTACTTAATTTTATACAAGAAATCTCTACGACGGCGGTAAAATCTAACGACATGTAATTCCTAATTAAAAAATAAATCCCAAGCATAAAATTCTAAATGAAATCTAAAAGAGATGGGGGAGAAAGAGAAAAGTGTGTTGTGCATGGTAGGATTTTAAAATCATATGCATGTTATGTTGTGAGAGAGATTGAAAGAAAAAAAAAATGTATAAATACTCATTTGATTCTAGTCAAGAACAAATGGTATAGTTAGAGTCGAATGAATAGATGATTTGAATCACGAATTAAAAACCAAAAAACTGCATTTATGATTTGAACTAAATTATTTCATGATTTGAGTCATTAATTTCAGTCACACAAATTCTTGATTCGAATCATAAATATATAATCAAAATCCAAAATGCACATGTAATTGTTTATTCGAGTCATACTATATTGTGATAGGAATCAAGTTCTCCATGATTCGAGTCATGTTTTTCTATGAGTCAAATCAGAAATACAGATGTAAAATCTTATATTTTTAAGTTCAATCTTTTATCCCATCCAGATTTTTTCATGATTAAAATAAGAAATACATAATCAAATTTTTAGTATCATATTCAAAGTGTTTATTTGAATCAGAGACTTAGGATGATTCGAATCATGCTTTCATGTATTTATTGATTCAAACCTATGACTGATTGACTAGAACGATATTGCACCGATTTTAAACAAATGGTTCAATTTATACATACATAAAAATGATTTAAAACTCAACCTTAGAATGCGTAACTATGTGAAAAGACTCAATTATGACAAAGAAATCAAAGGAAAAAAATGACAAACAACAACACATAAACTAGGAAAAATCCTAGGAGACAGAACAACTTCAATCTCCTTTGAGCCTAAGAAGGCGCTATAAGCCCAAATATTTACACACTTCATAGCAGAAATGACCCCTGGTTATGTGGTCATGTTCAGGAAATGGGGGTATCCCATCTCAAATGGGAATCGCAAACCAAAGAACCCATTGTTATAATGGTACGTCGCCCTACAAAGAGAGAAACTAGCGAGGTTTAAATCACATGAAATCCTACCTATTCCAATGAGCAGAACACCAGGAAACACGTCTTGTCTAAACTCGCAAGCATCACGACCTCAATTCACATACTTAAGGATCAAGCATCATTTCACATCGCTGGAATACTCTCATACTTAAGTTGCACAAGTTGTACTCATACTCTAACACACATGTTTCAAATTTTTATTAAGTATAACACATTGCATGCCATGTCACTGTAGAGTTGCTGACTTCAACTTTCTATACCTTGAAACAAATCAAATGAAGCCATTTATGCCGCCCATACAATGATATGACTATGTTGTTCCATGGTCCAATATTATTTTGTCCCTGTCACGGTTTTTACTATTACATGATTGTGATGTTAATCATTTTATGTTATTATTATACACATAGACAACTAGCTTCTTCAAACTTCATTTAATTGAAAACATCTAAACTAACCTTATTAATTTGCGTATGAAATTATCTAAACTTGTTATTTAGAAAAATCCAAAACCATGTTTTGTATCCTTTGCCTCGTCTCTGTCTCTGAAGCTCTCTCTACTCTGTTCTTCAAATATGCCTCAAAGAACTCCTTATTCTCTTTCTCTAACTCTTTCCAAACTACATGCACATTAATTTATCATTAATTTACATGTTCAATAACAACTATCTAGATTATATGTAAAACAAGACAAAAGAACATACAATTGATGACATTATGAACATTTATAGTATTGAAAATTGGTATACGTTAACATATACACCACCATACAGCCTAATTGTTTTGTTGTGTAGTAGCTAGCTATAATATGCTGATTAATTCATTTGGTAAGTGATCATGACATATATATAAAAAAACTTATTTAATAAAATTAATTACCAGTGGAGGTGATAACTGGTTTGATATTTGCATGCTTGGAAAGAGCCTCCATGCATTCTTCTTGGCTCATGTTGAATAACATACACTCTTCTATCAAACGGTGCACCTATATATATTCAAAAATTACATATAAATTATAATCATAAATAATATTGAAGAAAAAAGGATTAAAATTAAAGTAAAAAAATTAAGACTCACCAAGTGGATATAAGTAGCAGGAGAGTCTTCCATAGTATTTGATTATATAAAGAAAAAAAAGAAAGAGTGGAAGATATATAGAGAGAAGATGAGGTAAAAAAGAGAGAAGAAGAAGAAGAAAAGAAAATGAAATGGTCGAATTTAGAAGGAAGGTGGTTCGGCATAAGGTATAGATTGTTGTAAGATAATAATAATAATAAAAAGAAATGGTAAACAGAAATGGTTACAGTGAGGATTGTATAAAAAAAGATTTAAGATAAAGTGGCGGATGAATTTAATATTAGAATAGTGTCAGGCATATGTAGTGGGACCCAATGTAGCACGTGGGAGTGAAATGGGGATTGGTGGAGAGAAGATTAGGAGAGATTCTACATGAGGAACAGTACCAAACGTAATTGCTTGTTCTTACGTGGCAATGGAGCCGTTCTTCACGTGACAAGTGGGTCCAATTGTCTTATGTGGCATAATAGTAGTAGGTAAGTTTGTCTATATGGTTGCATTTTCTTGACACGATCAACGGTACGTACATGCTTTCGTGCATATAAAATTTACCATAAAATTTAGTTAGAATATAATAACAGTAAAAAAAATTTTTACACTATAGTAAATCACAATCGTTAAATATTCTATATATATATATATATATATATATATATATATATATATATATATATATATATATATATATATATATATATATATATTAAAAATGGATTAAATTTACAACTGAGCGAAGTTAACATAAATAAAGAAGATAAAAATGGTGAATAAAGTTAAAAATATGATTATCTTATGTTTCAAAGATAAAAGTTTTAAGAAAAGTTGTCAAAGAGAAGACCAAAACTGAGTGAGTTATGTTTGAATTATTATATATAATATTATGTTTGAATCATTATATATAATATTGTCTTATGTATAAAATAATAACTCTTTTTATTTTAAATGGTGGACGGAACAATTTATCAAATTTCACAAGATCATCATCGACTTACAAAATATTGATGTGGAGCTTAACAATGATAATAAAACTCTATTTTTATTGAGTTCATTACTTATATCTTTTAAGTATTTCAAACGATTATTGTTAATGAGTGAGACATTTTTAGTGCGGGGAGAAATAGAGAATAAAGAAATAAGAATTATATTATTGTATTGAATTGTTACAAACTAATTTAAAAATTAATATATTTATATACAACTAACTTGTATACTAAGTAGCCTAACAAATCTTAATTGGGCTTGAGTTTAGATTACACAACTTGGATTATATCAAATATTATATCTAATATTTAAATATACTCTCATAATCCAAGTTATCGAACATACGCTAGCCACAGTCGATCTGAACTATTCCAAATTTCTTTCTTAAATTCAGAAATCTGTCGATCTTCAATCATTCGCTCAACTGTGCTCCACTTGAGCAATGTCTTACTTCAAGTTCACCTCGATTTACCTTCTCTCTTAAGAAGTGAAATCTAGCTTCGATATACTTACTTCTTCCATGTAAAACTGGATTCTTTGCAAGATTAATGACTGGTTTGTTGTCAATATGCAACACTAGAGGTTTTTTCACTTTGACCTCGATCTCTTCTAGCACATATCTGATCCAATTCTCTTGACACGCGATATAGGATCATGCTATATATTCAGCCTCACACAATTACATTGCCACCACAGGTTACTTTCTCGAGCACCATGAGATCGGGGCACCAAATATTTAAAAGAAATAACCAGTTGTGCTTCTTTGATCTTCCTTATCTCCACACCAATCAACATCTGAATATCAAGTAATAGTAGCTTCTTTGCTTTTAGAATCTCGTCAAAATAGGATTCCACAGTTTATGGATCCTTTTAAGTATCTCATAGTTCTTCTTGCAACTTTCATATGTGACACCCTTGGTTCACTCATGTATTTGCTCACTAATCCGACTGTGAAACCTATATCAGGCCGGCTGTTGCATACATATCTCAAAGATCCGACAATTTGTTTGAACAAAGTTACATCGACTTCATCTTCCTCTCTAGGCTTCTCCAACTTCAAATTTGGTTCGACAGACGAAGATGTTGGAGTCGAATAATCCATCCTGAGTCTCTTGAGTATCGCTTTGACATACTTTCTTTGATGTAGCACCATCCCATGCTTCGACATTTGAAATTCCACAGCTAGGAAATAAGACAATTTTCCCAGACCCGACATTTCAAATTCTCTCATCATTAGCTCTTTGAACTTTAACAGGTTCTCCAAGCTATTTCTAGTTACCAGCAAATCATCGACATATAAGCAGATGATTGTTATCTCTTGTGCTACTACCTAAACATAGGCACCATACTCAAACTTGCATTTTACAAATCCCAATTCGACTAAGTATAAGTCGATTTTCTTGTTCCATTCCTTAGGTGCCTTCTTGAGGCCATAGAGCGCTTTGTGAAACTTATATACCTTACTCGCTTCCTTATGAATCATAAACCCTAGAAGTTGTGTAACGTAGACCTCTTCGTCTAAAGGACCATTCACAAATGTTGACTTCACATCTAAGTGAAATGTCGACCAACCATGCTTGCATACCAAGGCTACCATTAATCGAACAGTCTCCAATATTGCTATTGGAGAAAATACTTCATAGTAGTCGAGTCGTGCTCTCTGAAGAAATCCTCGAGCTACCAATCTCGTCTTATGTCTTGTTGTCAACCCATCTGCGTTGTGTTTCAACTTAAACACCCACTTAACTTTGATATCTTTTGTGTGTGTTGGAAATTCAACTAACTCCCATGTGTTATTTCTTTCTATTGCCTATAACTCTTCGACCATAGTAGACTTTCATTATTTATTCTTTAAAGCCTCGCTATAGTTGATTGGTTCAACACCTGTAAGTAAAGCAAAATGAACTAATTCTCCATCTGGTGTGAATTTGTCATCACCGGTCACTTCATAGTCTTGAAGTCTTGCTAGACGAATTCTAGTTCTTTGAGGTATTTGGCTTGTTATAGACACACCCTCTTCAACTTTGACTGTGTCGAGAATGTCAAGAACTACTTCGACTTTGACTAGAATATTGACAATTTCTTTTACTTCGAATTCATTAGTTTCCTCGTCGAATCCATAACTCATCAATGGCTTATAAATTGCATCATCAAAATTCCAATCCCATGCAGAATTCTCATCAATCACAATGTCTCGACTTATCAAAATTTTATCATTGATTGGATTGAATAGCCTGTAAGCCCCAATTTTATGATATTCTATCAAAATCATAGGTTCACTCTTGTCATCAAGCTTCCTTCTTCTTGCATCAGGAACATCCTTGTAACACATAGAGCCAAACACCTTCAGATGACTCACTGATGGTCGTTTGCCACTCCATACTTCTTCAGGAACCTTGTTCTTCAATTTATTAGTAGGGCGCCTGTTCAAAATATAAACTGCACTCGAAACAACTTCACCCCATAAAGATTTTGGCAAATTCTTCTGCTTCAGCATGTATCTTGCCATATACAATATGATTCTGTTTCTTCTTTCTGTAATTCCATTAAGTTGAGGCATATAAGGAACAATTACCTCATGATTGACACCATGTTCTGAACAGAAGTCTTCAAACATCTTGGATGTGTATTCGCCACCTCCATCTATTCTCAAAACTTTGATCTTATTTTCACTCTGGTTTTTGACAAGTATCTTGAATCTCTTAAATATTTCTAATACTTCATCCTTTTGCTTGATCTCATAGATCCAGAATGGTTTCCACCAATGGTATGCTCTTCAAACAAGCCACATGCATTTGAATGTACAACTTCGAGTATACAGGACGATCTCATTGGCATAGTCGAAACAAAATAATTTTTGGATTGCTTTCCTACTAAAAAACCTTCACAAAGTTTGTCGGGCATCACAAGACTTGGTATGCCATTTACCATCTCTTGAGTAATCATTTGATTGAGCGAACTAAAATTAATATGGCTAAACCTGAAATGCCACAATCAACTACTGTTGTGGTCGACAACTAATTTCAAGCATTGTACCTCTGTCGAACTGATCATGGTCTTAAATGTCATATTCTTCGATAGAGGAGATTTCAAGACCAAGTTATTCTAGATGTCAAAAAGTTCTAATGCTCCACCTTTCATAACCATTGAGAACCCCTTTTCGACCAGTTGTCCAACACTTAGTAGATTTCACATCATGCTAGGTACTTAATGTACATCTTTGATTAAAGCTTTCGCTCTATTACTCCGTTGAATAACTACATTTCCAGTACCTTCTGCTTGTAATGAGCTATTATCATCAAGTTCAACCTTTATTTTCTTCGACTCGTAGAAATATACAAGCCACAATTTTCGACCAATTATGTGATTCGAGCAACCTAAGTCTAGGAACCAGATCTTATATTCGACATTGTCATCTACAACTGCAACCATACTACCATATTATCATAATCATCTGAATCTTAGCGTGCAAGGTTTGCTCCTTTATCCTTGACTTTTGTCGATCACTTGTATTTCATGTACCAATAATTCTTGGCTAAGGACCCCACTTTTCATAGTTATAGCATTGCACACCTTTTTTCTCTTCGTTGTCTTTCTGATAGGATTTTCCTTCTCCTGTTTTTGAGGATTCAGAAGCCCTATCATCGACCTTATTCTTGTGAAAGTTCGACCAAGACTTTTTGCCTTGAGTCTTGTCTAATTTTCCTTTGAATTTGTTTGAACCACCATTATTTTTCCATGACTGAGCCTATAGTGCTTGTATCAAGTCTTGAACTCCTTTCCTGCTGACAATCCTAATCGCATGTGCTTCAAACGAACCAACCAAATCTTCTAGTTTTAGGGTTTCAAGTTGGTTGGATTCTTCAATAGCTAAGATAACGTGATCAAAGTGAGTGGTGCATTACATTCTCAACTATCATCTTATGAGTTAGGGTTTCACCACATCCTTCAAAAGATGGACGATTTTTTGCATCTTCGACACATTGCATATAATCTTTTCATCTTCTCCCATTGATAACAATTTATATTGTCGTCACAAAGTTTGCAACTTGAAAACCTTGAATTTCTTACCTCCTTCATATTACTTGACAAGAATATCCCATGCCTCATTTTCCGATTCAGCATGAGAGATTTTGTCGAAATTCACCGTATCAACCTCCATTTAAATGCAATAAGCATCCTTTCAATCTTTCTTATTGGCTTCAGTGTGGGCAGTTCTCTGTGTGTCGGTTACATCCGCAGCCAACGCAAGAATGTCATTAGTAACCACTTATAGGGTTTCATGGAAGCCGAACAAGGATTACATCTATTTTCTCCATCTAAGCCAATTCTTGCCGTCAAGAGTTGGAAGAGAATTTGAAATATCATTGTTGCCATTCATCTTAACAATGATTGATTGACAAAAACCCACGATCCCAGAAACCCGATTTCTAACATGTAATTCTTAAAATCACGATCAAGAATCTAACTGGAGCTCTAGATACCAATTTTTTAGTGCTTGAGGCACTTTTAGTGAGGGGAGAAAGATAGATAATAAGGAAATAAGGATTGTATTATTGAATAGATTTGTTACAAACTGATTTACAAACTAGTCTATTTATATAAAACTAACTTGTACACTAAGTAGGCTAACAAAACTTAATGGGCTTAGGCTTCAATTACACAACTTAGATTATATCTAATATTTCAACAATTATCACCTTGAAATATGACGTCCATACAGATGTAAGGTCAAATGAACTATCAAAGTTGAAATATTTGAAGGTTGACGATAGTGGTAAAGACTTGAATGTATCAAGAAGAAAGATTGAGAGTAAAAGAAACCAGGAAGGAAAGAAATATATGTCTAAGTACAAGTCCTAGGGTTTTTATAATGCATAGTTAAAATTCTTCACTTGTCACAAAACCAATCTCTTTATGAAGGATTGTCCCAAGAGAAGAGGCAATGGTAATTTTGTTTAGATTGTGGTTGCCTCTAATGAGAATGTTTATGAGAGCGCTCATGCACTTAGTGGTGAAAATATTGTAGACAAAAAAAGTTAGGTTATGAGCTCGTGATTCTATTTCTACACATGCCTATGGAAATAATACTATGAGACTCTAGAGCTTTAAAATGTGGAACAGTTTGATTCGGTAACAAAAAAGTTGGAAGCGTTCTTGGTATTGGTACAATAAGACTTTAAATATTTGATGGTTGTGAGTTTCTTATATGCAATGTGAGGTTTGTTTCAGATCTTAAGGGAAATTTGTTGTCTATAATTATGTTTGGTGGTCTAGGCTATTATACAAGAGTTGAATGCAAGGTGTTAAAAGTTTTGCATAATGCATTGATCATGGCTAAAGGATCTAAAATGTGTGTATTGTATATTTTAGATGGTTTCACTATTAATTAAGATTATGCATTTGAGATTAGGGCATATCAGTAAATATGGTTTGGTTGCGCTAGTGAAACAAAGTTTACTAGAAAGTGAGAAATTGATTATGTGAAGTCAAGCTTCTTCAACATAATGTTTTGATGAAGAAAACTACTATATACATATATCAAAGGATGAGAAAAAGCAACATGAGCAAAATGGATATGGATCAAGATTGCAACCTTATGAAGTCAAGCATTGATCTTAATTTATTAAGGTACAAGCATGCAATTATATTGATGTCAGTGCTCAAAGTATGCTCAAAATATGTCTTCATTTTCCCTTGTATGCATGACCTAAAATGGTTGCATTACAAACTGTTTTTATAATTAAAACAAATATTTTTTCATGTTTTGCTGTCAGGAAATCGATTACCCATTTTTCAGAAACACATTTCCTTCACTAAATTTTGAAATTCCCAGAAAATAGTTTTTAGGCATGGAAATTGATTACTCCTATTTCAGAAATAGATTTCCTTCACTAAATTTTGAAATTTCCATAAAATAATGTTTAGGCATGGCAATTGATTACCCCTATTTAAGAAATCGATTTCCTTCACGAAAATTTGAATTTTCAGTTGCACCGTTTCAAGGAAATCGATTACCCCATATTCCAAAATCGATTTCCTGAGCATGGCAGTAGATTTTTCAGCCTATTTTAAATTTGAACATTTTGGAAAACACATCCATTAACCATTGTTTTCTTTTATTAAATCACACTCACTCAAAGAGGTGTTAAGGTGTTATATATACTCTTATTTTCATAATTCAAATCTCACCTTTTCCATTGCAATTTAACATCATTATATTCATTCAAATTTCAAACAAGTGTTTTTTATTCTTGAACTTTCATAAATAATTTTTCTGCATGTGTTTCCATATCAGTCCATAAAAATTCATCTCATATTCATAAAACCTTTGAGCACTATTATATCATTATAAATTACTTGTTTGGAAGAGAAGTTAAATCATTGGGATTGTTATATATTCATCAACTTTATTACTCAAATTATTTCCATATTTGGTTTATAAATTCCTTGTTGTCCAAGATTGTGGAAATAAGAGAGTAGAAAGGAAAAGATTATTTTCTTGTTCTACTTGTTTGGTTGTACCTTGTTATCCAAGATTGTTGGAAGCAATAGGTTGAAAGTGAGAGGATTGTTCTCATTTCAACTTGGTTGATCCAAGAGGGTTGTTCTTGGTGGTTTTATTGTTAGAAGATTGTAGGAGAAGTCTTGGGTTAAGGCTTGTACAAAGATCTAATAATAGTGAAATCTACTTCATTTTGAAAGGATACTAGACGTACTCTCGGATTGTAAGGGGAACCAAGATACATCCTTGTGTTATTTACTTTTCCATATTTATCGCTTTCATCTTAAATCATAACTAGAAAAGATAGAAACACATTTCTAAACTCTTGCACCAAACCAGAAAATAAGAACAACTTGTTTCTAATTCATCCCCCTCTTAGGTTCACTCTGAACTTACAATTGGTATCAGAGTAGATTATAGGTAACTTGTTCCTAAAGATCCAGAATCGCTTTTGCAAATGCAAATCTGGTTTCAAAGACGGTGGTAGCAATAACAAGCCTCCATTGTTTTGTGGTGAATACTTTGACTTTTGGAAATTCTACATGAAGGTACATCTAAAATCTCAAGGAATAAAAGTATGGAAATCAGTTGTAAATGGTCCTTACGTTCCCACTACGGATGTTAATGGTGTTAGTACTCCTAAACCCTAGGATGCATGGGATAAAGATGATGAAAAAAAATCCTTTATGACAAGAAAATAATGAATCTTCTTCAAGGTGCTCTTAGCATGGATGAATTTTTCTATATTTCGACATGCACAACGACAAAGGAAATTTGGGATACTTTGGTGGAAACTCATGAAGGAACCTCTGAAGTTAAAAGATCAAGATTAAATACGTTGAGTCAAGAATATGAATTATTCAGAATGCAGCCCCTAGAATCAATTCTTGACTTGCAGAAAAGATTCGCGCACTTAACAAACATTTGAAAGAACTTGGTAAGACTCTTACTACCGATGAAATTAATATTAAAGTGCTTAGGTATTTAACTAGGGAATGGCAACCAAAAGTGACGGTCATATCCGAAAAGAAAAATCTATCCATAATGACTTCCACAACGTTGTTCGGAAAACTTCTAGAATATGAGACGAAACTTGGAAGACTTGAAAAACATGAAATTCAAGTAAAAGATTCAAAAGATATTTACTTAAGGATAAGAGTCAAACATCATGATAACAATAAAAAGGATGAGTCAAATAGTGATAAAGATGATGATCTTATTGAGAAGTTTGAAAAGTTTCTAAGAAAAGAAAGAAAGAAGGAAATCATTAAAGGGGGAGCACCAACAAGGAAGGTTACATGCTTTGAATGTGGAGAAAAATGACATTTTAAAAGTGAATTCCTTACACTTGAAAAGAAGAATAAATTATTTAAGATAAAGAAGGATAAAAATTCAAAGAAAGCATATGTAGCATGGGAAGAAATGAAGTAAGTTCATATTCCGATTCCGAAATAAAATAATATGTTAATCTTGCATTGATGGCTTCACACCACTATGATGATGAAGAAGAAGAGGTTAGTAATAAAATATCTTCTTATAATAAATAATGCTCTAGGTGCTATTGAAGAGTTACTTAATAAATGTAAGATTTTGTATAAAAACGTGTCAACCCAAAAGAAGCAAATTTTATCTCTTGAAGAAAAGATTGACACCATGGAAAAGAATTTTGAAGTTTAAAAACAAAGTTTTTTTGAAAAGGAAAAATAAAATCTTACATGCAAAGAGTGTGATTCACTTTATTTTAAAATTGTCCAATTAAAAAGAGTTCTTGAAAGATATGAAAAAGGACAAATTAGTTTGGGTGGTGTCCTTAGTCAACAAAGATATTTCAATGGTAAAAGTGGTCTTGGTTATTCTAAATCTAATAAAACAAGTACTAGTAAAACTATCTTTGTTAAGGCATGTGACCAATCCAACAAGGAAAAAAGTGAATAAAACACAAAAGGTTCATCATCATCCTAAGAAAAGATTTCCTAAAAAGAAATCCTATGTTCCTAGATATAGAAGTAATTTTGTTTCTACATGCTTTTATTGTGGTATAAGTGGCCATACACCTAATGCTTTCTATGTAAGAAAATTTAGTATGGAAAGTGGATATTATGTGTGGGTAATGAAAAGAACTAATTATGAAGGGCCCAATGCACATTGGGTACCAAACAAAACTTAATTTGTTTTGTAGGTTTGCTTAAAGACCACTTAAAATCTATGGTATTTTGATAAGCGATTATTCTAAGCATATGATGGGAGACATAAAATAATTTTTAAATCTAGTTCTAAAGTATAAGGGTGATTTCACATATGTGTAATACCTTAACAAAATAATTCTTGGCATAGGAAAAGTTTGAGCATTAACTTTCACATCCATTGAATATGTACTTTATGTTGAAGGACTAAAGCAAACTCTTTTAAGCAAACACACACTTTGTGTAAGAACAAGATTTGATTTTGCAATATTATCTGAGTTTTAATGATGACAAATGAGTATGATTGTATGAACAATTTTATTATACTAATATTTGTTATTGTTAAGTGTGATCGGTGGATCTGGAACTGACAGTTTAACGCTGGTTCGCGAAATGTCGCGGAAGCAAGAGTCGCCACCGTCTTTTATTTTCTCCAAATGGAAAGGACAAAAGCACAGAAAAATTCCTTAAAGAGATTGCTCTCGGTTCGGGAGGTAGATTATAGAAAGGGAAGGTATTAGCACCCTTTCTATCCATGGTTATCCATGGGCTCTTAGATACTTGCTCATTTGTGTTTTCAAAAATGGTTTGTTTGCTTTTCAATTGTGGGTTTTAAAAAGTTTCTTTGAAAATTTCAGTTCGACTCTTGTGTCAGAGTGTTTGAAAAATTGCTTTGAAAGCTTTTGAAAAGTGTCGGTGTGAAAAGATTTTTGTTTGTTTTGAAGAGAGCAAGTATCCATGAGAACCTACCTACCCTAAGGAATTCGTCTGTGTAAATGTCCTTTAAAGTAGTTCCATCCCACCATTGAGAGGTAGGTAGCACCACCGTTGGAGGTGTTCGGGTCAATTCGAGTTTGTAGGGACATGGTGATCACCAGAGCAATAGGAAGACACCTTAGAAGCTACCCTCATGCCAGGTTCCCGGATCATGAGGACTTACTAAGACATCCTCTACTCGACGATCACCTTTTGAGGCAAGGCAACAGTGAGGCGTACCCTAGGGGTGGTGTGTGCGATTCGTGTGTCGTTTTCATTTGTATTTGTCTTGTCATGTTATCGGTGTTCTACGCTTGTTTTTATTTAAGGCCATTCATTCTTGCATGCTTTGTTTAACAGTTAAAAGTTTGCGGGAAAAGTAAATCTAAAGCTATTACAAATGGCGCGGGTCCACATCGCCAAAATTAAACCGGACCCGATTTGACAGAAAATAAATAAAGCAAATAAAGTAAAGATTTGAGAGGTAAATGTTACAAGGCTTCGGGAGAGGTACATAATTATTTAAATGACATAAAATAAATACGCGACTTAAATAAATTACGAACGAGGGCGTTGGACCCTTTTGCAAAATTAAATTAATATGATGAAATTAATTAAGAGAAGAGAAATTGTTTTTGTTTTTTGGTGTTTTTTTTATATTTTTAAATTTAATAGAAAAAAGAATTAATTAAAATTAACTAATCCTAATTCTAATGGTTTTTAAGTTATTAAGAAAACTATTGAAATTTTTAATCTAAATGAAACCCTAATTAATTATGTACAATTTTAATTATGAAAAATAAAATAAATAATATTATAGTGACAAAAGAAAAATTAAAAGGTGAAAAAATTGTTCAAACCCTAGTTCTATGTATTTTTTAGATTTTTATTGAAAAGAATTAATATTAAAACCCTAATTTACACTAAATTTATTTGCACACATTTATTTACGAAAATATTAGAAATAAAAATTATTTTTTATATTTTTTATCTTTTCTGATTTTTAGGCATTTTTTGTATTTTGTAAAAATAATTAATTATATTAAACAAGTAAATAAGATAAAACAATAATTGAAAAATAAAATATAATGAAGATTGCAAACCAGGGGGGGTGGAAGTCCCAAATTGGAGGTAGGACTTTGAATAATCTGGCCCAAAAACCCTGGGTCCGTTTGACTTTCCAGATGGCCTATTGACATGTTGACCAGCGCTTATGGTGTTCTCCAATCCTAGCCTTTGATTTGGATTCGTTAGACGCGTGTACGCTTAGATGATGAAGAAACATGATAGTCCTCAACGTAAGCGCTGCATAGGATTTGTTAGGGAAAAATAATATTGAAATATGTAAGACCTGGGGTTCGAACCCAGGTCATGTACCTTCACCACCAATCCTGCTTGCCAGCTGAGCTAAGTGCGCATTCAATTAATATACAAACAAACAAATAATATAAAAAGAAACAACGCGTTAGTGGATTGAAAACGCGCGACATTCAAAACAGCGTATCACTTGTTGCCACCACATCATCGTCTCCACCACCCCTGTATCATAAAATATGAGGCAACGGTTTTTGGGACGTTCTCTTAGGCACGTTTTGAGAAAATAGCGATTAGGCTATCCTAGAACATAAATTAGGCGCGAGGGCATGTTTAGGATCGTCCAGGTCTGCTGAATCCAATGATGGTGGTCTTGAGTCTTAATTTTTCCTCTTTGCAAAAGCCCTAATTTCAAACCCTGTAAACCCTAGGGATCGACCATGGTGAAATCTTATATACAACATAAAAATCAAATTGAATGCATTGGTTAGTTTCAGGACAAGGTGATAAACATGAATCAACAATTAAATTTCACAAAGAATGCTTAGAATATGATATACGATTATGAGTTTTTTGCTGTACAGTTTAAGTTCAATATACCAATTCTTGAGGTTTTGATGGCTGTGCTTGATTGGAACGTGATCAGTAGACCTTGAGGAAGCTATTGGAATAGAAATTGTGCTTTGAAATCACCTAAAAAGCTGTTTTCAGAATTCAGTTTATGGAGAAAAATTTCAAGTTTGTAATGGCCTTTCTTGCGCAGCTTTCTGTGTCTCTGCATTAGGGTTATGATCCTGGCATATATATGAATCAATTAGGTTAACAAATTGGATCCAAATCTCTTGTAATCATTGATTGAATATTTGATTTTTTTCCACCATAATTTTCATATCTTTTTCATGTGCTCTTGTATCAATTATGCTCAAATCAAATCAAATCTTCCTATTTTTGAATGTGCACGAAATATTGAGGGCAAAACATGCATGAAAAGATTTATTAGGTCAAGTTATATATTTTTCACATATTTAAATGATTTAAATGAATTAATATGAATAATAATTCAAATAAATAAATAAAAAATGAGAAAATACTTCCCTTTGGGCCAAGTGGTCGTGCATATGCTTAGAATGATGAATCATGGAAGAAAAATGGGCCCATTAGCAATTTTAGGTCATTTGGATCAAAGTTGACTTTTCAAAATATCCAAATATTTCCCAACTTCCACAAGGAATAACTTGCTCAATTTTTAAGCTTTTCTCATGTTCTTGGACATTTTGGAAAGGTCTTTGAGTCCTCTAACCAATGCCTTTGGTCCCATGTCATTTTGGTTTACCAATCTCAAGTTATGGCCTTTGACTTAAAGTCCCTTTTTGTTGACTTTTGAAAATGACCTATAATGTTGAAATTGATAACTTTTTGTAAGAGCATTTATTGGACTTGAAATATGAAGATGAGTTGTAGGAAATGTCTTTCTCTTCAAAATGAGCTTTGGATGGAATTTTTCTGATAATCCATGTGAAAGTTATGCCCTGGTCAATTTCAGTTGACTTTTTCAACTGTCCAAATAAGGAAACTTTTGCATCTTGATGATTTCTGAGCCAAATTTTGAGAATCATGATCAAGCATTGATCAAATGATGTTTGTGGCTTCAAAATGATATGTTGACCAAAAATTTGAACTTTTGACTGCCAAATGACCATTTTGCCCCTACAGTCGACTGTAGTGCAATTTAGGGTTTTGACTGTGCAATTTTGTGCTGAATGCCTTGAAACTTGATATGAGGATACTTGACCATGTTTGTAGGCATGTGAGACTTGATTGGGCCTTTGAAAACTTCCTTTCTTGATCAGAACACAAAACCCTAATCTTGACTGTATAGGAGACCTTTGCACTGTGCAACCCTTGGGGAATTTTGCAGCTTGGCTTGGAAATTTCTTGGAGAATATGGGAGGGCAAATTTTGGGGTACAACAGTTGCCCCTGTTCAATCTTCTTAGACCTGAGGATGCAGATTGGCTGACGTGCCTTTCGTAATCCGAGGGTAGAAGATGATTGGACACTAGAGTGCCCAGAAATTTGCGCTCACATAGTGGCAGTGTGATGGAAATGGGCTTATAGATGCCATTTAGAGGTTGATGAACAGGATGATGGGCTTATAGATTCCATCAGGGTGTTGATCGCGTAGGAGATTCCTTAGCGAGAACCTGCATACCTGCAAAACAGAAAATGAGTACCTGACACGTTGCAGGAGCTGATTTTTAGATGCTTGGTATAGATGTGTCCTGACTGGTTACAGGAGCTGAGTCTGGAGCTTCAAACGGCGATGAATGAACCGGGGACGGTTACTGCCTTAGCATGAATGGTAAGAGAACTTTGGGCGACTTTAATTTTAACAACGCTCGTTGAGAAAAATCTTGGGTGTCTTCTACTGGGATAAGAATCAGGGAGATCTTAGGGTCGATCTGACTGAACCAGAGAAGGCCTTTGACGGGATAAGAATCAGGAAAATCTTAGGGTCGATTTAGCTGAACCGGGCAAGGTCTTGAAATATCTTCAACTGGATAAGCATCAGGGAGATCTTAGGGTCGATCTGACTGAACCAGAGAAGGCCTTTGACTGGATAAGCATCAGGAAAATCTTAGGGTCGATCTAACTGAACCGGACAAGGTCTTGAATATCTTCAACTGGATAAGCATCAGGGAGATCTTAGGGTCGATCTGACTGAACCAGAGAAGGCCTTTGACTGGATAAGCATCAGGAAAATCTTAGGGTCGATCTAACTGAACCGGACAAGGTCTTGAATATCTTCAACTGGATAAGCATCAGGGAGATCTTAGGGTCGATCTGACTGAACCAGAGAAGGCCTTTGACTGGATAAGCATCAGGAAAATCTTAGGGTCGATTTAACTGAACCGGACAAGGTCTTGAAATGTCTTCAACTGGAATAAGTGTCAGAACGTCGCCATATCTGGTTCATATCTGGACTATATCTGGAAGGAAATCTGGAAGCAGCATCAGAACGTCACCATATCTGGGTCATATCTGAAACTATATCTAGAAGGAAATCTGGAAGCAGTATCAGAACGTCACCATCTCTGGGTCATATCTGAAACTATATCTAGAAGGAAATCTGGAAGCAGCATCAGAACGTCACCATATCTGGATCATATCTGAAACTATATCTGAAGGATATCTGGAAGCAGTATCAGAACGTCACCATCTCTGGGTCATATCTGAAACTATATCTGAAGGATATCTGGAAGCAGTATCAGAACGTCACCATCTCTGGGTCATATCTGAAACTATATCTGAAGGATATCTGGAAGCAGTATCAGAACGTCACCATCTCTGGGTCATATCTGAAACTATATCTAGAAGGAAATCTGGAAGCAGCATCAGAACGTCACCATATCTGGTTTACATCTGAAACTATATCTAGAAGGAAATCTGGAAGCAGCATCAGAACGTCACCATATCTGGGTCATATCTGAAACTATATCTAGAAGGATATCTGGAAGCAGTATCAGAACGTCGCCATATCTGGGTCATATCTGAAACTATATCTAGAAAGAATTGCGATAGTTGATAGTAATCATTTTTGTATTGATCTTTTTCCTGAAAAGGAAAAACATAATTGTATGCAAAATCATGATGCATGAACTGTATGTCTTCAAAATCAATGAGATTCGTGTAGTATGATGCATATGCATGCTATAATGTATGAAGATGTGACGTCTAAGAAAATAAATCCTTGACGGGTGCCGGGAAGTCACTCCTGGGCTGCTGTTTGAAGAATAGATTTTACTCCTGCTGGGGATGATAATTGCAAGAATACCGGTAGGAGAAGATAACTCCATTGGGGAATGAACTTGGCGAATGGATTACTCTGCGGGGAATACCCTGTGGGGAGAGGAATACTTTGCTGAGGTTGATGATAACTTGTTGGGGATACCCTTGTTATGTTGGAAGTATTAATAGACTTCGCTGGGGACACCAAGACTCCGTCGAGGACGCTCTTTCCGTGGCTTTTGGCTGAGGATAACCCAGTTATATCATGGTAAGGAAACAACTCTTTGAATAAAGCCGGACGACGCGTTCGTGCTCTGCGAGGGATAAGCTTCCAGGATTTACTGGGGATAAGCTTACTGCTTGGGGAGATGGAGTCCACTTTCTTGGGGAACTGGGTTGGACTCTCCTGGGGGAGTTTTGAACTGCGGGGAAGTGATTCCTTTGAACGTTGATATGCCGCCGGGGAACAATCTTCAGACCAAGACTGCCGGGGATGCTTGTTATGAATAGGTATGCTGCTGGGGAAGGTTGAGATCTGCTGGAGGATACTCAACTTCCTTGAGATTTGATAACCCTGTTTGGAGGAGAGTGTACTGGCTGCTGACTCTCTGGGGGATTGAGATGTACTAGTCATGTTCTTTAGCTGAACCTACCTTGGTACCTTGGAGGATAGAACGATTAGATTGCTCAGACAACTCTTTATTGCCCCTGTTTCTGATGCGGGAGAGGATGATACCTGTGGAGGTGCTGATGGTTATTGATGGACGAACCTTCTTCTGGTAGACAGGTGATAAGATGACAGGACATAGTCGTACGCTTTAATCCCTAAATTTTGCCTGGACCGCCCTTTCGGGTTTTCGGTCCACCGGGATACCCATTTTTACCCAAGCCGCCTTTTCAGGTTTTCGACTTGCCGGGTGTACAGATTTTTCATTTCATCCCTTCATTTTTGCCCGAACCCTTTTGGTTCGCCGGGAAGCCCTTATTTTTGCCTAGGTGTGTCAACCTAGCGGGTCTCTTTTTATGCGTAGTATTTTTCCGACTATGTCCACGCTCTCAGAAAGTAGGGAGTTGCCCCTGTTAGAAGTGTTTTGTCATGCCACCAGAAGGTGTTTGATCAGACAAGATTCATTGTTGGAATGCCCCAAGTGTCTCAGGCGGAGATTTGCCCCAGGCTATTTGGCTTTTGAGAGATTCTCCGAATCTTGATTGGATTGCCCCAGATGATGGACAATAATCACGTCTGCCCCTTGATTGGAAGTGCCTTTGTTCACTAGGTATTCATCGTGCGAATTTCCCTGCTGTTCAAGCAAAAAGTCATATGCAACCAAAGTTATGTTAAAAATGCAAAGCTTAAGTCTGTCTTGAAGATTTTGAAAATGCATTCTTTTTCATAAAACAAGTGGATGTTTGTAAAACGTAATGTCAACTCCGTATTTACCGTAAGCCTTAAGGAGTCAGGATACCTTTCGTAACAGTATGCTTTCGAACTAACCCATGCTTCAGCTAGGACTTTTAAGGGTTATAACGTGGCCTGGTTCACGGTTTAAGAAACAAAGGATAAAGGCTCAAATTTTATTTGTACCCACCCGCTCTTCGTGATGTTCTCCAAACCTAAACTCAGTTGATTGTGCGTTAGACCTTGCTTGAGTCTTTGCTTTGATGTTCCAATAATGGTTCAGATGTTGATGATTTCTTTTGAATGGGCAGTCATTTTTGCTTTGGTTGAGGGTTTGTGAGATCTCTTTCTTGATTTTTGTTATCCCTTTCTTTTTTTGCCTGAACTGTTTCCTTTTTTGGAATTACAGTCAGCGGGATGCCCCAGTTTTGTAAGTCTCCTTCATGGGTTTTGACTTAATGGGCGTTTATTTTGAGAAGTAATGACTGCCTGTCTTTATCGTTTATTCGAAACCATCACTGTCTTTTGTTTTGTAAGGGCCCCTTTGGTGCCATTTGTTATGCACTTGGATCAACTGAGAGAACTACCCTGCCCCAGGTTATGATAAAGGGTTTTAAATTTCGAAAAGAAAAACTCCTACTTCTTTGGCTCAGAGGGGTTGACGAGGGATTATCATCCTTATAACTCCAGTGTTTAGGGATTTGAAACAATGCCTGTACCTCATCAGTGGGGTCTGTTCAAAAGCATACTGTAAAGATCGTGGTATCGTTTTCGTCATCCTCCCTCAAGAGGCTTAGAATTTTAGATCCAGAGTTGACATCAGAAAAATATGAAAAGAAATTTGAACATAATGAAAACAATTGTATTAATTCCCAAAACAGACATATGCGATGCATTGATAGAATAAAAGAGTTTGCTATGACATTAATTGTTTGTATAAGCAAAGAAAAATACAACTCAAAAATTCAAATAAACAAAAGGCTTCAATGATTGGGCAACGGAGCAGTGATTATGTTCGGAGTCTCAGGCACTTCAAACTGAATCTCCCCGGCGTCGATCATATCTTGAATCTTGTTCTTGAGAGGCCAGCAATTGTCCGTAGTATGCCCCGGGCTATCAGAATGATATGCGCACCTATCATTTGGATAATAGTTGGGAGCAAAAGTGTTCGGATTCCGCAGAGGAGCCCTTAAGGTGATCAGCCCTGCCTTCAACATTTGTTGCAGTGCTTGATCCAGCGACATATGGATTTTGGTGTACTGTCGTTTCTCCTTGCGCTGCTGCCCCTGTCCTTGTTGAGCAGGTCCAGGATTGGAAATCTGGATTGCCCCTACCTCATGACGGCTCTTTTTCCCGTGCACAGCATTGGATTCTTTCTTTCCATGATGAGGCTTTTTATCAGAAGGTGCAGCCTCTTGAATTTTCCCAGACCGGATGCCAGCTTCTATTCGCTCTCCAGTCAAGATAAGATCTGTGAATCCAGCAGACGAATTCCCAATTAGGTGGTTGTAGAACGGACCAGACAGGGTCCCCAAGAACATATCGACAAGTTCCCGATCAGTCAGAGGTGGTTGTACCCTTCCAGCAAGATCCCTCCATTTCTGCGCATATTCCTTAAAACCTTCACTTGATCCTAACGACATACCCTGGAGTTGGGTACGCGTAGGAGCAAGGTCGGCATTATATTGATACTGCTTGTAGAAAGCAGTAGCCAACTCCTCCCAGTTACGAACCTTGGTCCCATCTAGCTGATAGAACCATTCGAGATGAGTCCCTGAAAGACTCTCCTGGAAGAAGTGGATCCATAAATTCTTGTCCACCGTATATGGTTGAATCTTCCGGACATAGGACCTGAGATGTAACTTAGGACAAGACGCCCCGTCATACTTGGTAAAGGATGGTGCTTTGAACTTTCGAGGAATAATCACACCAGTTGACAAACCCAGATCTCCAAAATCCAGCCCAGGTACCTGTTGGATCTCCATAGCATTCAGCCTATCCTCCAACTGTTTGTACTTGTCTTCGGCAGGAGGGTATTGTTCGTCGTTGAAATTTGTCTCGTTGTCGGAGACCACTGGACTGGGAACCCTTTCCTCCTGATGACTACCTTTCCTCACAGATGGAGTTGTCCTCTCAGTTTCAATCTGCGGTGTATTCCCAGATCTGCGCCTAGGGCTGAACAAAACAGTCCTCTTCTTCTTCTTTTCTTTCTTCAAGAGCAAAGCCTTCAGATCTTGTTGCCCCTGGGTCAAATTCATGATCAGCCCTTGGAACTGGGCGTTCTGAGCCTGGAGGGCCTTGATGGACTGCTCAGTTGATGATTCAGGATTCATGACGATCGGCTGAAATAAACAGCGAAGAAGGGTAAGCAACCTGTCAAAGGGATACCTGCAATGTAATGAGATGTATGACATGCATGTAATGTTTTCAAGGACCTCGCGGGATAAACAAGACAGTTTGTTAGAGTTGGGATCCGGTAGCTTGATTGAAGGAACTTCATGTTGTTGAGAATCCTTCTTCAAGGGTCAAAGGCTCACCATATCCAATGGGTCATAGCCCCTGACAACCTTGTTTAGAGGAAAATAAGTCCCTTCTGCCCCTTCCTGGACAGTTGATTCGCCATGACCTGCATCACAAGCCCTTGAGATCCTTGAAATGGGTTAGGATGTATGCAATGGTATGATGTCATGATGCATGGGGTGATGTAGGTAAACCCTGTTATGAGTCCCAATTAAGGACTATAAACAAACCCTGCAAGAAATTCAGTATACTTTGTTATGAGTCCCAATTAAGGACTATAAACAAACCCTGCAAGAAATTCAGTATACTTTGTTATGAGTCCCAATTAAGGACTATAAACAAACCCTGCAAGAAATTCAGTATACTTTGTTATGAGTCCCAATTAAGGACTATAAACAAACCCTGCAAGAAATTCAGTATACTTTGTTATGAGTCCCAATTAAGGACTATAAACAAACCCTGCAAGAAATTCAGTATACTTTGTTATGAGTCCCAATTAAGGACTATAAACAAAACCTGCAAGAGACCTAGTAAACCCTGTTATGAGTCCCAGTTAAGGACTATAAACAAAACCTGCAAGTAGCTTATGTGTTAGATAACACGCATGCAATTAGTCAAGTACGAAGGCACACAAGTCACACAAGAGAAGCCCTTAGAGTTTAGGCCAGCATGAGGTCTAGGTGTTACCCTCTTTCAGTTGGTTGGTTCAACCTGTCCTAATCAAAGTAACCGGGTTCTAAGGTTCCCAATATCACGGGATTGCTTTCATTGTTCATCGTTTCGATTTAGCCACTAAACTGGCGACCGAAATATTCCAGGAAAGCAACCCTCAATTGAGCGTAGTATCGAGTATCAACCAACCTCGGACTGCACCAAAGTCAGTTATCTCACTACCCTAAAGAGGCCAAGATAGTTCAATTAAGGTTCCTAAGGTCTGTTGATGCTTCACGACACCACGCGGAGGCCCCGTACTCTCCTTGACTGAACTCAAGGGTTACCGGTACACACCAAAGTGCCACATCAACGTAGCAGACTGTTTCAACCATGTCGGTATACCCCGCACAGTTCCCTCACAGTCTTGTTGCTACTTTCCAAGAAGGTATCCCCAGATCCGGGTTAGGATCTATAGAACTCCCAAGACAGTCCCACAATTTAAAGCAAGCAAGTTAATACAATTGAAAACACAGTTATGAACTAACCCTAAGGTACACCTCACTTTTAGTTTACGTCCCCAGCAGAGTCGCCAGTTCTGGCGATCGGTGGATCTGGAACTGACAGTTTAACGCTGGTTCGCAAAATGTCGCGGAAGCAAGAGTCGCCACCGTCTTTTATTTTCTCCAAATGGAAAGGACAAAAGCACAGAAAAATTCCTTAAAGAGATTGCTCTCGGTTCGGGAGGTAGATTATAGAAAGGGAAGGTATTAGCACCCTTTCTATCCATGGTTATCCATGGGCTCTTAGATACTTGCTCATTTGTGTTTTCAAAAATGGTTTGTTTGCTTTTCAATTGTGGGTTTTAAAAAGTTTCTTTGAAAATTTCAGTTTGACTCTTGTGTCAGAGTGTTTGAAAAATTGCTTTGAAAGCTTTTGAAAAGTGTCGGTGTGAAAAGATTTTTGTTTGTTTTGAAGAGAGAAAGTATCCATGAGAACCTACCTACCCTAAGGAATTCGTCTGTGTAAATGTCCTTTAAAGTAGTGCCATCCCACCATTGAGAGGTAGGTAGCACCACCGTTGGAGGTGTTCGGGTCAATTCGAGTTTGTAGGGACATGGTGATCACCAGAGCAATAGGAAGACACCTTAGAAGCTACCCTCATGCCAGGTTCCCGGATCATGAGGACTTACTAAGACATCCTCTACTCGACGATCACCTTTCGAGGCAAGGCAATAGTGAGGCGTACCCTAGGGGTGGTGTGTACGATTCGTGTGTCGTTTTCATTTGTATTTGTCTTGTCATGTTATCGGTGTTCTACGCTTGTTTTTATTTAAGGCCATTCATTCTTGCATGCTTTGTTTAACAGTTAAAAGTTTGCGGGAAAAGTAAATCTAAAGCTATTACAAATGGCGCGGGTCCACATCGCCAAAATTAAACCGGACCCGATTTGACAGAAAATAAATAAAGCAAATAAAGTAAAGATTTGAGAGGTAAATGTTACAAGGCTTCGGGAGAGGTACATAATTATTTAAATGACATAAAATAAATACGCGACTTAAATAAATTACGAACGAGGGCGTTGGACCCTTTTGCAAAATTAAATTAATATGATGAAATTAATTAAGAGAAGAGAAATTGTTTTTGTTTTTTGGTGTTTTTTTTATATTTTTAAATTTAATAGAAAAAAGAATTAATTAAAATTAACTAATCCTAATTCTAATGGTTTTTAAGTTATTAAGAAAACTATTGAAATTTTTAATCTAAATGAAACCCTAATTAATTATGTACAATTTTAATTATGAAAAATAAAATAAATAATATTATAGTGACAAAATAAAAATTAAAAGGTGAAAAAATTGTTCAAACCCTAGTTCTATGTATTTTTTAGATTTTTATTGAAAAGAATTAATATTAAAACCCTAATTTACACTAAATTTATTTGCACACATTTATTTACGAAAATATTAGAAATAAAAATTATTTATTATATTTTTTATCTTTTCTGATTTTTAGGCATTTTTTGTATTTTGTAAAAATAATTAATTATATTAAACAAGTAAATAAGATAAAACAATAATTGAAAAATAAAATATAATGAAGATTGCAAACCAGGGGGGGTGGAAGTCCCAAATTGGAGGTAGGACTTTGAATAATCTGGCCCAAAAACCCTGGGTCCGTTTGACTTTCCAGATGGCCTATTGACATGTTGACCAGCGCTTATGGTGTTCTCCAATCCTAGCCTTTGATTTGGATTCGTTAGACGCGTGTACGCTTAGATGATGAAGAAACATGATAGTCCTCAACGTAAGCGCTGCATAGGATTTGTTAGGGAAAAATAATATTGAAATATGTAAGACCTGGGGTTCGAACCCAGGTCATGTACCTTCACCACCAATCCTGCTTGCCAGCTGAGCTAAGTGCGCATTCAATTAATATACAAACAAACAAATAATATAAAAAGAAACAACGCGTTAGTGGATTGAAAACGCGCGACATTCAAAACAGCGTATCACTTGTTGCCACCACATCATCGTCTCCACCACCCCTGTATCATAAAATATGAGGCAACGGTTTTTGGGACGTTCTCTTAGGCACGTTTTGAGAAAATAGCGATTAGGCTATCCTAGAACATAAATTAGGCGCGAGGGCATGTTTAGGATCGTCCAGGTCTGCTGAATCCAATGATGGTGGTCTTGAGTCTTAATTTTTCCTCTTTGCAAAAGCCCTAATTTCAAACCCTGTAAACCCTAGGGATCGACCATGGTGAAATCTTATATACAGCATAAAAATCAAATTGAATGCATTGGTTAGTTTCAGGACAAGGTGATAAACATGAATCAACAATTAAATTTCACAAAGAATGCTTAGAATATGATATACGATTATGAGTTTTTTGCTGTACAGTTTAAGTTCAATATACCAATTCTTGAGGTTTTGATGGCTGTGCTTGATTGGAACGTGATCAGTAGACCTTGAGGAAGCTATTGGAATAGAAATTGTGCTTTGAAATCACCTAAAAAGATGTTTTCAGAATTCAGTTTATGGAGAAAAATTTCAAGTTTGTAATGGCCTTTCTTGCGCAGCTTTCTGTGTCTCTGCATTAGGGTTATGATCCTAGCATATATATGAATCAATTAGGTTAACAAATTGGATCCAAATCTCTTGTAATCATTGATTGAATATTTGATTTTTTTCCACCATAATTTTCATATCTTTTTCATGTGCTCTTGTATCAATTATGCTCAAATCAAATCAAATCTTCCTATTTTTGAATGTGCACGAAATATTGAGGGCAAAACATGCATGAAAAGATTTATTAGGTCAAGTTATATATTTTTCACATATTTAAATGATTTAAATGAATTAATATGAATAATAATTCAAATAAATAAATAAAAAATGAGAAAATACTTCCCTTTGGGCCAAGTGGTCGTGCATATGCTTAGAATGATGAATCATGGAAGAAAAATGGGCCCATTAGCAATTTTAGGTCATTTGGATCAAAGTTGACTTTTCAAAATATCCAAAAATTTCCCAACTTCCACAAGGCATAACTTGCTTAATTTTAAAGCTTTTCTCATGTTCTTGGACATTTTGGAAAGGTCTTTGAGTCCTCTAACCAATTCCTTTGGTCCCATGTCATTTTGGTTTACCAATCTCAAGTTATGGCCTTTGACTTAAAGTCCCTTTTTGTTGACTTTTGAAAATGACCTATAATGTTGAAATTGATAACTTTTTGTGAGAGCATTTCTTGGACTTGAAATATGAAGACGAGTTGTAGGAAATGTCTTTCTCTTCAAAATGAGCTTTGGATGGAATTTTTCTGATAATCCATGTGAAAGTTATGCCCTGGTCAATTTCAGTTGACTTTTTCAGCTGTCCAAATAAGGAAACTTTTGCATCTTGATGATTTCTGAGCCAAATTTTGAGAATCATGATCAAGCATTGATCAAATGATGTTTGTGGCTTCAAAATGATATGTTGACCAAAAATTTGAACTTTTGACTGCCAAATGACCATTTTGCCCCTACAGTCGACTGTAGTGCAATTTAGGGTTTTGACAGTGCAATTTTGTGCTGAATGCCTTGAAACTTGATATGAGGATACTTGACCATGTTTGTAGGCATGTGAGACTTGATTGGGCCTTTGAAAACTTCCTTTCTTGATCAGAACACAAAACCCTAATCTTGACTGTATAGGAGACCTTTGCACTGTGCAACCCTTGGGGAATTTTGCAGCTTGGCTTGGCAATTTCTTGGAGAATATGGGAGGGCAAATTTTGGGGTACAACATTAAGTACTTAACAAATAGGTTCTGCTTCTAATGAATGGTGTGACCAAGACATTAGAAGCGAATTGATTCCTCTTCTATACTACACAAGTTCTGTTGAATAATAGCAAGACACTCCAGAAGGCTCTGAAGTGTAAGCCTTGATATTTGTCTGAATAAAATAGTCAAAAGATCTTAAGACAAAAGTTGTTACTTATGTTTAGGTGCTGAAGATTCAAGCTTCTAAAGACAACGTGTTCTAAGGAAACTAGTCAGAAGATATGAAGACAAAAGTTGTTACTTACGTTCAGATGCTGAAGACTCATATTTCTAAAAGACAATATGGTTCAAGAAACAAAGTTAGAAGATCTAAAGACAAAGTTTCTATTGAAGTCCAGATTCTAAAAACTTAGTTTCTAAAAACTTAGTTTCTAAAAGACAACTTGTTCCAAAGAAGACAAAGTTAAAAGATCTGAAGACAATGTTTCTAACTGAAGTCCAGATGCTGAAGACTTTGTGTTTCTAGTAACAAGGTTTTGGAGATAAGGATTCTTAAAGAACCAAGTGCTAAAGATTCTAAGATAGAAGGTCTGAAGATTCCAAAGACTTGAAGTTCTAAAGGTCCAAGGTTATCTACAAACAGGTTCTAAAGACCAAGTGCTGAAGACTCTAAAGACGCAGTTCTTATGACTCTGAAGACTTGAAGCTCTTCTGATCTAAAGCTTCACTACAACGGGTTCTCACAAGCAAGTTCAGAAGACTCTGAAGACGCAGTTCTGAAGACTCCGAAGACTTGAAGTTCTAAAGACCTTATGTTATGTTCCCGCTTCTAATCTCATGCTCGCAGAAGCCTCTGAAGTGCTGAAGAAAAGAATATAATGATAACACAATACAACAGTACAGAGTACGGAAAGCTTTATGCCACTACCTCTCCACTAACTTAAAGTGTGGAAGAGATAAGGACGTCGTAGTACTATTTGTAATGACTCTTTTTCAAATAGCCAATGGCTCTATTTTGCTTAGCTATATAAGAAAATAATCGTATGTTTAAAACTGTTGGTTGGTTAGTTGTTGCTCAACACATGATACTGAATATTGATGAGCTTGCCGTAGGCTTCTTGACTGGGTGCTAAAAGCTGCAAGTTGCAAATCACAGGTTGTTGATCTTCATATGTTAAAAAGGAAATCTATCATTATTGGAACACAACCAAAAATCTATCAACCACAATAACAATAACCGGAACAACTATTATCAAAATGATTCTTCAATCATGTCGATACTGATTACAATGAAATCATAAATTCACAATATGCTTGATCTCATTTGCTACACAAAGCTTTCTAGGTCACAGAAGATAACAAAGATGATCATGAAAGCTCCAGTTAGATATCCACAACATAAATTTTATGCTCTAAGGTGATCATTGAAGAAAGTAGAACAAGGGTTGTTGTCCAGAATGTTCTAAAGTGAATCTAGATGAAGAAGTTCTTCTTTTTACTACATCAATATCAACAAAGCTTTCAGAAGCTTATGAAGAAGAAGACTTCAACAATTCAAGTGCTTTGGGTTGTTGTCCATGAAGAAGCTACTTGAAGAAAAGAAGACCACACATTGAAGCTATAATAAAATGTAATATCTTTTAGTGTGTATTGGGTTATTTTGATGTACTTAATTTTGTTTACATCCAACTTGTGTAGAAGCATTATTATCATAAACAAATGTAAATCAAACAGTTGTTTGATGGTTCTTTGAGAGAATCGGTTGAGTCAGAATTCTCAAGAAGACTTTGGCTGCGGCCATCATAGATGAAATCCTAGTAGTGGATTCTATTTGGTCAATGGTAGTCATATCTCAAAGGGGACTGAGTGAAGGTCAGCTTTCTGAGATCACTAATGGATATCATTGGAAGGAAATCATGATAGGAGATTCTGGATAATCGGATTATGTTGGGTCAATGAATGTTATATCTAGTTTGGATCCCTGAATGTTTCATTGGATGTTAGTCACCGGAGGTTGCCTGTGTGATTGTAATTAGATTGATTATAGTGGATTAAGTCCTTGAGTTCAAGGTGAAATCACCTCACAAGGGTGGACTGGATTAGCTTGGGGGTATATCAAGTGAACCATGATATATCGTGTGTTCTTTAATTTTGCTTATGCTTTATAGTTTATGTTTTCTGAACCAAATTAGAAGTATTAATTAGAAGCAACAATCAGAAGTATTGTTCAACGAATAATGCTTAGAAGCGAAAATTTTACAAGAAAGGAAAACCCAATTCAAACCCCCTCTTTATTGTGTTTTCTTCACACCTTCAATTGGTATCAGAGCATGGTTCTGTTATTGATGGATATTCAAACAACTAACAGTGTCAGATAAATATTCATATGCTTTGTGAAAAAATACTCTAAGGTGATAGTTTTTCAATTTTCAACTTTTGTCTAAATCCAGAAAATTGAAGAACAAGCTAACAGGGAAAGATTCATCAAATAAGAAATTATATATGTTGAATGCTTTTGATTAAGTTCCATTGAGAAATATGGGATGTTTTCAAGAAACAGATTAGTCCACCCTTGACTTTCTCATAAGACCTCATTAGGAATCTTTTCAAAAGAAGAATGATTATTATCTTATGATATATAAGAACCTCATGATAAAACATTTATTCAAGCATACAGAAGATCTTATGCATAAGATCTAATCATTGATTCTGTCAAAAGAGACTTTGCAGAAGTCAATACATTGCTGAGGAAAGAACGATCATTGATTCATCTGAAGTATGATCAAAGAACTAACTCTAAACAAGTTAGTTCAACATTGCAAGAGCAAGTTTGTCAGTTAAAATTTGATGATATTTGTATTAAAATAGATTCTACAATTCGCTCAAGGAAATAGAGATTTCAGAAGATGTTAAGTAATGATAGTTAACTCTCTCTATCACATGGCTTCTCAGAATTTCATGAAACATTGATGTTCGAAAAAATAAGCTTTTGCTCAAAGAAAATCTTGACACGCAGATGGATGATTATGATAATAAAAGATCAAAATATATTTGCTCCGGGGATTCTCTCAAAAAGGTCAAACTGGTAATTCTAAACAAAAGAATGATAAGACCATCTGAAGAGAAGACTCTGATTCTAGTTCTCAGACTAGACATTAGATTTCAGAAGAAGATTACTCTTCTCAAATCAAAAAACTGAGAATAAGAGGAATCAATATGAAGATAATTCAGAACCTCTAGAAGACTGCTTTGAAGAAAGCATAAGTAGAAAGAAGTAAATCAGAAGTTGTATTTAAGAGAAAAGCTTAAATTTAAGAAAAGGTTAAAGACAGATGGAAAATCTTCAAAGACATGACAAGATGATTAGAAGCTCTATCAAGGACAATTTAAATTCAAAACCAGAATGGAGAGAACTCAAATAAAATAATCATTGTAAAGATTTCATAATCTCAAAGGTACGTTTTCTTTTATATATAACTAATTAGAACTTATGATAAAAATATTTCTACAAGTTAGAAGATGTTTTTAAAACAGAAGCATTCTAAATGATAATGTAACTCAAAGTTATGAAATTTCTAATTAAGTGAAAATTTTATGATCTGGAACATTCTCTCCTCCAAGAGAAATATCCTTTAATCAATTTTCTAGACAATGTGAACTCGTAAGTTCTCTTAAGAAGGAGCCAAATATTTTACGCATAATGTATGTGATGATAGCCTCTCTTTCAAGTAGTTATGTTCAATGTTCTGCTATCTCTACTCCAATATGTCACCTCTAAATGCTAATTCACTCAAAGTCCTTATTTAGAACCTGCATGGTACTCAAACTTTATAAAGACTGATTCACTCCATTCCTCTTTCTTGAAATTCTTGTCCTGTGTCAATGATCTATGTCATTCTTGTAGATTAGTACAACTTCTGTCACCCGCTTAAATGTGTGTGTGTGTATATATATATATATATATATATATATATATATATATATATATATATATATATATATATATATATATATATATATATATATATATATATATATATATATATATATATATATATATATATATATATATATATATATATATATATATATATATATATATATATATATATATATATATATATATATATCCCAAGAGTAATTCATCATATTTATCTTATCCTTTTATAAACTAATTCCTATCAAGATTCTTCTTCTCATCTGATTCATCATGCCACAACCAACCTTTCTTAGAAATGAAGATCTTCTTGAAATCACCATCGACAAATAAATTGAAATTTCCTCTCTTGAAAGTAACATTGCTTCCAGCATCTCAGATTTGTTCTATTTTCAGCAATGGACAAGATACTTCAGCATGCTGAAGAAACCCGTTTATGTTAATCTTGTTAAAGAATTCTGGAAGCATGCTTATTTTGACTATGAGAGTGGTTCCATTCACTCCTATTTATTTGAAATTACTATCACCATTACTATCTTATCAATCATTCTTGCCACTGGATGTGAAAATGTATGTGTCACAGTTGACTATGTCAAGTCTAGGTTTGTGATGTCTGACAAATTTGATTCTCTTCATGGCATGTCATCAGGATATGAATCTATCAATCCTGAAAATCTACTTCCCATTCCTAAAGCTTGGTTCAAGCTTGTATTATCCAACTTTCTTCCCAGAGGGGATAATTAAGAGCTTCTGAGGTATGATGACTAAGCACTCATCTTTCTTCTAATGAATAACAATCCTATAAGCTTGCCACAGTCAATCTTCATTTGTCTTTGGAAATCTATCTCTGAGTCCAGGAATCACATAAAGTCTTATATTCTTTATGGACGAATTTTGTTTGAAATTATTTTCCAAGAGGGAATAGTGGATATGTTCAAAGAAATGATAGCAGAAGTTGGTCCATAAAACTGTCCTGAAGATTGCTTGTTAAAATCTAAGTGCGAGATTTTCATTAGCTAGGAAAATATGACATGTCTCTGCGAAAGTAGAATCATTTTTCATATCATTTGTTTAGTTTTCAAATTTAAAAACCTGTATCTGTTGAAGTGTCTTAATTAATGAAGTTCTTACTTTGCATTAATTTGTTGTTGTTAATTATGCATTATTATGATATGACATGTAACAAGATAATATAATCTCTTATACGTATCTAAGAAATAGGTTTAAAAAATATTTGGCGTGTGTCAATTACCTTTCCCATAGATTAAAGGGTAGCTATCAAACTTCTTTTCATTTTAAAATTATCTTCATAAATAAGATTAATTACTTGTTGTCCTTCCTAATATATCTAGGTTCTCTAGTTGTCACCTAGATAATCATAGCCTATCTAATGGATATCAGACCTAGGCTCTCTATCAGTTTCTTTAAATATTTGAAGTCTCCTTTTTCACCTTTATCACACTCAGTCCAAATAGAAAACCCTTTAATTTTTGTTCTTCCTTTGATTGTTTTTACAATGTCTGCTATAACTTTTCATGGCAGTGAGGAAACTCTTGAAATTATTCAAAGAAAAACGATCCAATATTCCGAGACTCAAACACCATGGTTTGAACCTAATAAGAAGCATGCAAATCCAATCTTGGACAAACTACTTTACTCTGCTTAGAGGTCCCATCTTCCCTGTCCTTGTGAAGGAATTCTAGAAGTATGCCAAAATTAGTGATGATGGTAACACTATTTTGTCTGAAATCTTCAGACTTCCCATTACTGTCACCATCTCTTCCATTGTAAGAGTCACTGGGTGTGTCTCATCTAGAGTCACCATCGATGACTATTAATCCGACCTAAGTTTTATTGAAATATTTAAGGTTCTTCATGACAGTTCAGTACCATATGAACCAACAAATCCTGGAACCCTTCTTTATTCAGCCAAAAATTTGTTCAAGTTCTCCCTTTCCAACCTCCATCCTCGAGCCACAACAAGAAGCACTCTATCTCATGATGACAAAATCTTTGTTTTCCTCTTGATCCATCACTTCAAGATAAACCTTCCCAAAACCATATTTAATCATCTGATACACTCCATTGAAATATTAAGAACTCATATTCAATCTTATATTCCTTATGGAAGGATAGTATCTGAAATAATAATCCAAGCTAGGGTGTGGGAGTTGATGAAGAAAAATGGACCAGATAACACATTGGTTGAAGAATATTGCGCTAGGATTTATACTGTTCAAGATTTTGATAATTGAAATCTTGTCTGTAATGGTTTAGAAAATCTAAAGTCTTCTTCTAATTTGTGTTTCTTTTCTCTTAATGTACTCTGAAGTTTTATTCTATCTGATATAATAGATGAAATTATCTTTTTGATGATGTCAAAAAGGGGGAGAAGTATAATAATATTTTGATTAACTTAAAGAAATGCAAAAACTCATCATATTAATAGAATGATAAAAGATGTGCATTTACCACTAACACGTGCTTGTCTGTTTTATAATTAACCTAGGAACTCCGAACAAGTTCACTAGGCATTCTAAGATAGGTCAAAATGAAATAACTATATTAAAGTTCTTAAGAACTGATTATTCATATATTAGAAGATGTATACTCTATTAACATATGTTCAAGAATCAGATAGACCCAATACTATTCAAAAGTTAAGAACTTTCTGGAAGTTAAAGTTATCTTGATTTTGGTATCACAATATTTAGAAAATGTATAATGTCTGAGAATGTGATAATCATAACATAAGAATCAAAAGCAGAAGCATATGTCTTCCAAAAGAACAGAGAAAATCAGAAGTTGAAGACTGTCTGAAATTCCTAAAGTCAAGAATCTCAAGATATCGATATTTGATCTATTGGAACCATGAGGAGTTTTACTCTAATGGTTCCGAGTCAGGATATTCAAACTTCATCAAGTCATTGACTCAGGGGTAGTATCAGAAAAAGGATAAGTATTTCTTAATCTTATAATTTCACTGATTATGATTATATGTACAAAATTATGTCATCAAAATACATAGTTTTGTCATCATCAAAAAGAGGAAGATTGTAAGAACAAGATTTGATTCTGCAATATTATCTTTGAGTTTTGATGATAACAAATGAGTATGATTGTATAAACAATTTTTGTTATACTAATATTTGTTATTGTTGAGTACTTAACAAACAAGTTTTGTTTCTGATGAATGGTATGGCCAAGACATTAGAAGATAATTGATTCTGCTTCTATGCTACACAAGTTCTGTTGAACAGTAGCAAGACACTCACAAAGGTTCTGAAGTGTAAGCTTTGACATTTGTCTAAAGAAACCATTCAAAAGATCTGAGTACAGAAGTTGTTACTTATGTCCAGATGCTGAAGACTTAAGCTTATAAAAATAACATGTTCTAAGGAAACCAGTCAGAAGATCTGAAGACATAAGTTATTAGTTACGTCCAGATGTTGAAGACTCATCTTTCTAAAAGACAGTGTGTTTTAAGAAACAAAGTTAGAAGATCTGAAGATAAAGTTTCTACTGAAGTCCAGATGCTAAAAACTTATTTCTAAAAGAAAACTTGTTCCAAAGAAGATAAAGTTAAAAGATCTGAAGACAATGTTTCTAACTGAAGTCCGGATGCTGAAGACTTTATGTTTCTAGTAACAAGGTTCTGAAGATAAGGATTCTTAAAGAACCAAGTACTAAAGATTCTAAGATAGAAGGTCTGAAGATTCTAAAGACTTAAAGTTCTAAAGGTCCATGGTTATCTATAAACAGGTTCTAAATACTAAGTGTTGAAGACTCTAAAGACGTATTTCTTAAGACTCTAAAGACTTGAAGCTCTTCTGATCTAAAGGTTTGCTACAACTGGTTATCACGACCAAATGCTGAAGACTCTGAAGACGCATTTCTGAAGACTCTGAAGACTTGGAGTTCTGAAGACCTTATGTTATGTTCCCGCTTATATTCCCATGCTCACAGAAGCCTCTGAAGTACATAAGGAAAGAATATAATGGTAACACAATACAATAGTACAAAGTACGAAAAGCTTTATGCCACATGAAACAATCGGCTAAATAATCAACTGATAATGAAATCAATAAAGTCGCCATCGAATTCTTTTTTATCCCACGGGAAGGGAAAGGTAAACATCGAGAAAACCTGAGAAGGGTGAAATCACGATCAAACGACCGAGAGATACGGGTAAGGGAGTCTATTACACAAGGGGAAGGTATTATCACCCCACACGCCCGTAGTACTCTATGGTATCCACTCTTGTTGTCTATCTTATGGGTGTGTTCAAATCTAAACTTAATAGCTAAAATAAAAAGCAAAGGGGGAATGCATGCAAGAAGAAAAAAGAAAATAATGTAGGGAAAATGAAAGTTGTGCTCGTTAGGGCCCTAACCCAATTCCTACATATCCCTTTTAAGGAATTAGAGCAACCGTAGTTTGGCTCACATGTTTCTGTTTGTTTTTATTTTTTAATGAACAATATTAATTTCTCCTTCTGCCGCAACTCGACCTTTGGAGACTTACGCGTCAGCACAGAAGTGAATTAACATGTTCTTTTGAAAAAGGTTTCAAAGAAAATCCCGAAGGCAGAAAAGAGTTTGCATTGGTTGATATTTTTTACCTTAAAGAAGGATTTGAAAATTATTAGATGCTCTATGCATTTTCCAAGAAAAAGAATTTTTGTTTTAAATGCAAGGATGCAAAAGAAAAGAAAACATCTAAGGGAGACTAACCTAAATCTAATCCCTAATGCTATCATACAATGATGGTCCTATGGTTGAGTTTTGAAGGGAAATCTCTACCCTAAGTTGACATGCTTGGATGAAAATCTTAATGTCTATCTCAACTCATCATCTATAGATGAATCAAGAAGTCCTAAAGGAGCATATCAAGGGTCTATCACCTAAAACTATGTCTATCTTGAATCATCATATATAGTTGAATCGAGAGCTCCTAAGGGAACATGCTGAGGGTATATCATATCAGAACATGCACACAAAGATGAAATCAAACAAACAAGCCAATAAGCTCAAGAGAGCACACATAGAGAGATTCTATCTAGGCTAGTATACCAAAGAAAGTCTAACAAAAATATCCTATAGGGAACATGCAATGAGAGCGAAGTCGTGATCTCAATTTCTAAATTAAGTGACTCATCGATCAATAAGAAATAAAGGAAAGTGATAAAATCCTATAAGGAGCATGTGTAGCAACCAATTTTTAAATCAAGAGTCGCCACTATTAGTTTTTATCCTAGGGAAGGGAATCTAACAGAAAACCCTAATTCACGGATAGAGATTCTAGGTTTCGGACTCAATTAGACGAAAGGAAGGTGTTAGGAACCTTTCATCTACCTTGTTCACAAGGATATTATTCCTAGGTTTAGGTTTGGGGTAAACAGTGTTTTAAGTTTTAATTAGCAAGACTCGCCACAATTTTAGAACGCGTGCCTACGTATCCTCTTATGAGGAATCAGAGTCCCAATTCGTAGTTCGTATGGCTTGGTGTCTTTTAGAGGGTTTGTAAACATATTTTGAATCACTTTGCACTCGGTCGAGAGTAGTGATTGCGGAGATTTTGACTGAGTACGCAGTAAGCCAAAATCGGTTTGAAACCCTATTTGCAAAAAGACTGTTGATTAGCTTAATTTGTTCGCAAAAATAGTTTGAGGTTTGTTTGTGTTTTTTAATTGTATTAGTTGTGAAAATCTTGATTAATGCACGATAAAAAAATATTTAATACAAATGTTATAGAAAATAATATATGCAATTTTTATACGAAAATGATTTATTTGATCATATAGTAACACTTACATATAATAAATAATAATTAATATTTAAAATATGGTAATAAAAATTAATAGTAATAATTATAATAATTAATAAAAAGGAGTAAATAATTAATAAAATATAATATAAATAAAATATAATAAAAAAAATATAATAGAAAAAAATTATAATAATTTTGAATAAACCTGAGGGGGTGCAATCCCAGTTATGAAGTAAAAACCAGGGGGTGCTGAAAGTGATCTGGGTTAGGCCCAGAATGTCCAGGCAAGGGGGGTGCGCTTGGCTTGCAGTTTAGTAATTTTACATGGAAGGGGGTGTGCATAGTGTTGGGCTTAGGCCCACCCCGGATATTGAAGAAGTTCGTGTGGTTGTGTGTGGCACGGCGTATAGATCTTATGATGCAGACTTGGCCCATGGCCGTCTAATTGAGATCATGTGGATGATAAGCGATGGAGTATGATATTGTGATGCGCGTGCGGGTATACCATCCAAACGAAATAAAGAAACTTTGTTTTACATCGTTTCATTTTAATAATTCCTAGCAAACTTCCTCTCTCTCCCAGCTATCCTTTCTCTCTTCCTTGTTTACATTAAACCCCTTTTATTTTCAAACCCCAAGCCCTAGTATCTGTTCACGGCGACGGCTCCATGTTCTCGGTGGCTCTTAATCAAAACCTAACCCACAAAAAACCCCAAATCCACAAAATAAATGAAGGTAAAAGCTGAGTTATTACCCTCGGCATTTCTGTTTTCTGAATCTAATCCCTTGTTCTTTTTTCGTTTCGCATGTCTTGATGATAGTTGAAGATGGTGGTGATGGCGATAAGAGGTGGAAGATGACGATGTACAGAAATTGGAGGGTTATCAACGATGTCCAGCGGCGGCAGTGAGGGTTGGCTATGCGGTTAGGGTTTCAGTCAATGAAACTCTAACCGCATAGTCTCTGGGTAACCCATTTTCTTATTCCTTGGTCGCGTCCTCCTCCTCGGTACAAATCTTCCGACTTCTCTTCTTTCTATACAAAACCCCCCCGTCTGTTTCTGTTCATCCCCCCTTTATTTCTGTATACTCTATCCTTATTTATAGTTAGTATTTTTTAGGGTTTTCTATTGCTGTTACAAAATTGTTTTGACTTAGGGATGTAGGGATTGTAATTGATTCATTGTTGATGATAATTAGATTATGCCAAATTTGATTTGGATTCCTACAGTACTTGTTTAAGGAGAACACACGTATTTTGGATATAATTGGTTTTCTGGATTTGATTTCTGCTTTGTATCATTTTGCTGTAAAAGATATGATTTTTTTACCAAATCTAAATAGTATATGTTACTGAAAATATCTGTGTTTTTTGGACATAATTGATACAGTACGTGTTTGTGTGATGTGGGCCAGCCTTTTTTTGTTTACAGCCACAAAGAGAAATTGAGCCTATATGTTTTTTTCTTGATCCAGCAACCAATATTTTCTCTTTCAACACATTATCCACGTTAAAAAAATTTGATGACATAATTATAATGCTATTTAATAAAACAACAATAATGTTTAAAATAAAAGAATTTTTCTAAAACCAACCAAATGCGCCCAGATTGCATTCATTGTCTGGGCCCTCAAAGGTGATTTAATATGGGCTAAAAATATACACTTTCCTCTCTATTCTTAAGCATTTAAAAAAAAAACTATAACGACATAGGCCTACTGAAACATGCTTAATGGGCTTGAATATCTTTTAAAGCAAACAAATTTTAGAACCCAAAGTTACTAGTAAAGCGTTCTAGTTTTTTCTTAAAAGAATATATTGTTTATTTATTTACTTAAAAACAATAAAAAAAATTCTTTAACAAAAATGGGATTTGCCAGCAATTATTTCTCTTCATAATATGCATTTATCTTTAATAATAAGACTAAAGAGTCTTGCTAATGACACCTGTGATCGATGGGAACGAGAACTGACTGTTTTTGGAATGCTGGTTCGTGTTTGCGTTTGTTTTTTCAAAGTGTCGTGGTAAGCAAGAGTCGCCACTGTCTTTTATTTTATCCAACAAGGGAAAGGACAAAAGCACAGAAAAAATTCCTTTTCGAGAATGTTTCTCGGGTTCGGGAGGTAGATTATAGAAAGGGAAGGTGTTAGCACCCTTTCTATCCATGGTTATCCACAGGCTCTTAGGTACTTGCTCACTATGTTTTCAAAAGGTTTGCTTTTCTTTGTGATTGTGGATTTTGAAAAGAGTTTTGTTTTTGAAGAAAGTGTAAGTGTGAAAAGTTTTTTATTTTGTTTTTAAAAGGAGCAAGCACTTGAGAACCTCTACCTACTCAAAAAGGAATTTAATTGTGCAAATGTCCTTTAGACAGTGCTATCCCACTATTGAGAAGTAGGTAGCACCATCGTTGAAGTTTTCAGGTCAATTCGATTTAAGGGACTTGTGGTCACTAAAGCAACATTAGGACGCTTTAGTGGTAATCCTAATGTCTTAGATCATTTTTTTATCGAGGTAACCATTTCGAGGCAACTTATGATCTTGGGACAAAAGGACGACCTCTAAAACATCCTATACTTAATGACCACATTCTAGGCAACCAAATGAGGTGTACCCTAGGAGTGGCATGTGCAAGTGTGTCGATTTTCAGTTATATTATCTTTGTTTATTTAGGTGTTCTACCATTTGTTTTTAGATCTTGTCATACAATCCTAGTTAGTATACATCTAAGCAGTTAATATATATACAGGAATTTAAAGTACAGACACTGTAAATACTACACTATTACAAGGCTTCGGGGAGGGGGATTATTTACATGTCCAAAAAATTGGGGGAATAAAAACAATAAAATAAAAGTCTTAATTTAAGCTATCATAGACCATTAAGCAGTTACAATAAAATAAACGCGCGTGAATCTAAAAAAAATCCTAAGAATAAAAACTCTTTTTTTGTTGTTTTATCTTATTTTAGGAAAATGCTAAATGTTCAATTAAGTCAAATTTAATTAAAAAAATGATTAAAATTTACTCTAAAACATACTTAATATTTTTTGCATTTTTGTTTATGAAAAGGATTGAATTTAAATAAATCCTAAGTCTACTGATTTTAAAATTGGAGAAAATAAGTTAAAATGATTAATTAAATTAAATCCTAATTCTAAGTTGTTTATTTTTTATGATTTTTATGTTAATTAAAACTAAAACTAAAAGGAATAAACAGAAACAAAATAAACAGAGTACAAATGGGCCTGGTAGCAAAATAAGAAAAAAATGTAATTCTGGAGGCCTGGGTCGAAAGAGAGGCAAGTTGTCTTTCGACCCAGTGAAGAGGCTGGATCGAAGGTGTATGAGGGGCTGCACTCTGAGGGGGTTCGATCTGGACATGTCATCCTTCGAACTAAAAGTCCTGGGTCCAGTTCGAAGCTAAACTGTTGAGCTTCGAAGCTCTGAACAAGAAGTTGAGCATATGGTTCCTGCAAAACGAAACACATATTAAAAATCCAGGGGGGACTTAACCCCCCGGGTTCGAAGGATAAACTCAGATTGTGCCCAAGCAATGGCACAATCTCAACTCTGCATTGTAGCTCACATGAAGCACATTAAATCATTCACAAACAGAAATAAAAATATGAATATGCAATCGAAATGAATATGAGAGTGAGCTTGAGATTAAATTTTTCTTTTACCAAACAGAGGTGCTTCGACCTGTAGTTCTGAGGGAGGAGGTGTTCGCTGGGTGGCAGCTTTGGCTTGGAAAATTTTGGGCAGCGTCTCTCCAAGTCTTCTATTTTTCTGTATATTTTTCTTGTGTTCTATTTTCGTATGCTGGCCTCTGTATTTATAGGGGTGTGAGGGTGCAGTAATGGCAAGAGACAACCATTAAACAGGCCATTAAATGCCATGAGACAAGAAACAGACACATTAAATAATTCCCTTTTCTGAAACGTTTGTGTCTCTTGAATGAACCTGGACGCTTTTGACTTGAGTGCCCTCTTGATGACCTCCTTCGAATGGCCCTTGTCCAAATATCAATCAAAGGATTCCAATCGAAAGGCTCTGTTAATAGGCCAATCGAAAGGTGTTGTTCATGCTAATCGAAGGACATGGTTAACATGCCTGTCGAAGCTGCCTTGACACAATGCTAAATCGAAGGATCCCTTGGCATGCCAATCGAAGTACTCCTTCAGAATGCCAATCGAAATGGTCCTTCAGAATGCCAATCGAAATGCTTGTCCATAACGCCAATCGAAAGGCTCCTTCAGAACACTAATCGAAGGGTCTTTCAAAATGCCAATCGAAGTGCTCCCTCAGAATGCCAATCGAAATGGTCCTTCAGAATGCCAATCGAAATGTACTTAAAGCACCACTCAAAAAAATTTCCTTTTCCTTAGGCAAGAGTTTATGATCAACCATGCAGGGGGAAGACTTTGGAAAACATGAGAGGGCAAATTTTGGGGTACAACAGTTGCCCCTGTTCAATTTTCTTAAACCTGAGGATATAGATTGGCTTTATAGCCTTTCGTGATCCGAAGGTGGAAGATAATTGAACAACACCCTTTTCAAAATCCTTTATCACATAATAAAAATGATTTAAAATCCTAACTCAAGATCAACTAATAATTTTTCTCTCAAATGTCAAGTGGACTAACTTAGCGACTGTTTAACTTCCCATTTTTCTTCTTAATAACAAATGTCCGATCATTAAGAACTTAATAGTTGCTCGAATAATTGATTTTCGAATTGCATGGGTCGGTGGCCAACTTGCCTCGCGAACGGATTTATGAGTCTTTCTATTTTAGAAAGCCCCACTCTCCTGAATTAAAATACACCCCCTAGCCAGATAAAGACGGGCCATCGGATACTGGGGTACCGTCTTAAGTTAAACATTTTTTCTATTTTATTCTTGAAAAATGAAATCATCGAGGTAGGACAAATTTGGGGTATGACAACTGCCCATATTCAATTATCTTCCAGTCGAATAGCGTGAGAAAAATCAAGTCTCGCACATTCTGATTGGAAGTTTATTGAATACTTGAAGTATACCAAAATTTTGTCCGACATTACACTGATATAGCATACCCTTACGAGTCTCAAGGAAGTAGGCAAAGATGATGATGCATAGCTTACCAGGGTTTGATAACGAGGAAAATGGCGCAATTATGTATGTCTTGGCTTACTCAATCATTTAGAAGGTGAGTATAGCAATGATTGATGATGCATGTCTGCTTGAAGACTGAGGCCATAGGCTATGTTCACGAATCGCTGCATGACGTCTGAGGTGATGCCTTGAGCATGAATACATTATGGCTCAGAGGATATGTATTTGAGTCTGAAGAAAGCATTGCGGCTTAGAGGAAATATGTTTGTTTGGATGATACATTGCGGCTTAAAGGCAATGTGTTTGGAGTTTGAAGAAAGCATTGCGGCTTAGAGGCAATGTGCTTGAGTTGGATAATACATTGCGGCTTAGAGGAAATGTGTTGAGTTTTGTTTTCTTTTGAGCATCGTAGCATGAAGTCTGAGGCGATGATCGGTGTTCATGGAGTAAAAAAATGTATTGCTGCATGAAGTCTGATGCAATGGGTAAATTTTTTGTTTTTCATCGTGGCATGAAGTCTGAGACGATGATTTGTGTTATGGAGTAAAGAGATATTCATTGCTGCATGAAGTTCGAGGCAATTAGTTTGGTTTACAAATCACTGCGTGAAGTCTGATGTGACAAGCTAAATTTGGTTTCCAATATCGCTGCATGAAGTCTGAGGCAATGATCGGTGTTTATAGAATAAAGGGACGTATTGATGCATGAAGTCTGAGGCAATGGGTTAGGTTTGCAAATCACTGCGTGAAGTCTGACGTGATAAGCTAAATTTGGTTTCCAACATCGCTGCCTGGAGTCTGAGACGATGGTCTCAATTTGGGTAATGCATTGTGGCTTAGAGGCGATGTGGTGGTTTGGATAATATATCGCGGCTTAGAGGAAATATGTTGATCTGGAAAGATACATTGCGGCTTAGAGACAATGTGTTTGAATTGGGTGATATATTGCGGCTTAGAAGCAATATACTTATTTTTGACAATGTGTTACGGCTTAGAGGTAATGTAATGGGTTTTGAGAATGCGTTGCGGCTTAGAGGCAACGTACAAAGTGTTGAGAATTCATTGCGGCTTAGAGGTAACGTTTTGAGTTTTCGAGGATGCATTGCGGCTTAGAGGGAGTGCTGAGTTTTGACAATGCGTTACGGCTTAGGGGCAACGTACGGAGTGTTGAGAATTCATTGCAGCTTAGAGGCAATGTGTTGACTCAGATAATATATTGTGGCTTAGAGGAAATATGTTGATCGGGAAAGATACATTGCAGCTTAGAGGCAATATGTTGACCTGGAGAGATACATTGCGGCTTAGTGGCAATGTGTTGAGTTTTGCAAATACATTGCCGCTTAGAGGCAATGTGTTTGAGTCAGATGGTATATTGCGGCTTAGAGGCAATATACTGATATGGAAAGATACACTGCGGCTTAGAGGCAACATGGTGAGTTGAGAATCCATTGCGGCTTAGAGGAAATGTAATGGATCTTTGAGAATATGTTGCGGCTTATAGGCAACATAATGGTTTTTAAAGATATGTTGCGGCTTTGAGGCAACATACTGAGTTTGTAAGGAGTTTATCACTGCAAGAAGACTTAGGTGATGGGCTGAATGCGTCACGGCATGAAGACTGGGGTGACGGGTTGAATCATAGGATAAGTACTGCGTTGGTTGACCCTTAGATAGTTGAATCGAGGGTGAAATTATTTATCTGTTTGCTAGGCGATACATGTGTATGCATGCATATTGAATGTTGTATGTATGCGAAATGTATGATGTTTGACATTGATATGGAACCCTGACTATATGTGTATTGTATGTATGAATGCATAGTGTATGTATGCTTGAGATATTCAAAATGTGCTGTTGTACCCCAAAATTTGCCCTCTCATTTATCAAGAATTTGCTCACAAATTCTCCTTTGGCTCAAGACTGCACTAGGGTTGATCAGCTCAAGACACCTCCTTAAGCACCGATGACCAAAATTAGAGTTTGAGATTGCACAAGGATATTTGAACTTCCAATGCCCCATATGACTTTCATGGATCATTATGGACCCTCAAGATTACTCATGTCAAGTTTCAAGCTTTGGATCACACTTTTGCTTAGTCAATTGAGCAGTTGACCTAAAAATCAACTGTATTAGGAAAAAAGTCAATTGTGGCTAATTTACAGTCAAACCTCATAATTTTTTATCCACATCAACATTGTAAGCTCATATGTATCATTTGATCAAGTTTGGACAACAATTCCTCAATAAATTTGATCAAATCTTCAAAAGGGCAAAATGGTCAAAATTAGGGTTTTGATTGGGAAAGGGCAATTTCTGATTTTTGACCTAGCAAATGATCAATTGGTTTAAGGCATGATCTCAAGAGTCCAATTGCATAATTTTTACCTAATGACATGGCTCAAGTCCAATGGATTGACAGATGAATTTTCAGTCAACGGATCAAAAGTCAACTGTATACTGAATAGTCAAACTGACTTTTTGGTCAAAATCAAATGTCAAAGATCACAATTCATAAAAGTATGTCAAAATATGAAACTTATTCATCAAAAAATCAAAAATTCAAGATTCATTTTGAAAAGTTAACATTTCTAAACTTATAAATTTTTCTAAGTGTTGAAAATTTCTTATTTTTTCACAACTTTGAGCAAAATTTTCACCATGATGCAAGATGATTCAAAAGAAACTTTCAACATGAAAGTTGTATATATACATGAAATCTACAAAATTTCTTTACACAACTCCTTCCAAAAGTGCTTGGATCTCAAGTTATAATTTTAAGAACACATGGTCATGAAACAAAACGAAATTTTGCCCTAATTTGGTCAGGATTTTAACCTAACTTCATGGCACTTTTTCATATAGTTCCAAGGGGAATTTTCAAAAGTGATTCAAAGAGGGGTTGTAGATCACATTACAAGCTTTCCAAAATGTCTAATAACTCCTTGAGATCATTTTTGAGTATGGAGAATCAAAGAGATGAAGTTAGGATTTTCACACTTGAATTACAAGTCATTTTGTGATGAACAAGATTCAAATTTCAAACCTATGCTGCATAATCTCTACTTTACAGGCCTCAAACTTTTTAGGCACTCCATAATTAATTGCTTTCACGGCTGTTAGAGGTTTCAATTCAAGCATTCAATGCAAGGCCATGCTTTATATCCATTTTGGGAAGAAAGTGCACAATGCCATTTTGATAAAGTAGCTTTTTGCATAAAACTTGTTCTTGAGCCTTGCACTTGTTCTCTTATGATCATACATGTCTTATAACTCAAGAGAAGTTGATCTCAACACTTACAATCACCCAGCCCATGCTTGTACTACACATTGAAACTTATTTTCCCACTTATCTTCAAAATCAAGTAATATAGCAATCAGCCTATAACTTGTACTTCTGACTCTCTCAAGCACTAAGATCTTTTTCTTATACATACACAAGTTATTTGTCACAAATCTCACGCATTCTTGAGCCCTGAAAATACCAAGAACACATATTTGTATCACACACTTCCGTTGTTGCAGATTCTGGCTAAAAATCCCAAAACCAAAAACTACTCGTCTGTTTCTTGGCTTCTTGCTTCCAAAAGCTTCTGAACATCATTTAGAAGTCATCCCTTCCCCTGTTACAGTTCTGTAACACCATCTTCCTCCATTTCCAAGTTCAAAAACAGAGCACTGTAAGTGGACTTCTCCAGATCATTTCAACCACTCTCCAACCAAACTAATCACTGCATTAGTTTCCTCGAACCTCAGTGGAGCTTTTCTGATCATCACAACACCTTGAGGAGCCCTCATTTGCAGAACACGATTTCCAGTTTTGAGGTAAGTTATCTCAACTTTGAACTCTTCATACAGGCATCATTAATGGTTTATTTGTGAATGAAAAATGTAGATATCATTGCCCTAAAGCTAACTATGTCCATAGTTTTCATTTATGTTGCTTGAGCTTAGAGAATTCTAAGATTGAAGTTTCTGAAATTTTTAGGGTTCATATTAGGGCCATTCAAATTCATGTTTGTCTTTGATCTATGATTTTATTTCCTTGCATTTCTGAAATCATGAGGAAATTTGCCACAAGTTTCATGTTTACATTTTTCATTTTGGTTGAGAATTGAATAAGATACAGAGGTTCAGGCTGGGCGTGAGGTTGAAGATGAAGTTGTCTTCAGGAACATGTTTACCATATATATTTATGGTTTGATATTAATAAACAGATGTATAGCCACCCCAGTGGTAGAAGCGCGCACCTGTGACTATAGGGACCTGGGTTCGAGCCCCAGTGGTACCCTTTTGCATTTTTTCAACATTTTCCTTCTCTTTTTGTCCCAAACAGGCGCCTGGGCCTAACAGCTTTGGGCCTGGCTTTTTTTGTTGTTGTTCCTTCTAACTCCATGCCTTACTTCAGTACCCCCTGGCCCATTTTATTTTCTTTTTCTCAATTTTTTATTTTTTTATTTTCTTAAATATTTTATCTAATACTAAAAAAATTCAGAAAAAAATATAAAAATATCAGATTTATATTTTAATATAGTTTATTTATTTTTTACAATAAAAATCATTTTATTTAATCATACTTTATTTATTTTTACTAATTGATTTGCAAATTTAATTAGAAACTAGTTTTTTTTAGTTATTTTCTTTTACACAATTAAAATATATTATTTTAATATATGAAAAGATCAAAAATATTTTATAATACTATAAATTATTTTTAAGATAAAAATACCAAAAATATTCTTCTTATAAACTTAATTTCTTTTTTAATCAATTAATAAATTAAGGTTTTATTTAATTTCTTTTCCTAGTAAATTTAGGTTTTATTTTTTACTAATTTAATTAATTATTTTTCTTTTAGTTAATTAGGTTAAACAAAACCCCCTTTCCCTAAAAAATCCAAATAAAAATCCATTTACTTTCCATTTTACATTCTTGTATATTTATTCATTTTTGTACATTATTTATCCAAATTCAATATGGTTGTAATAGATAATTAGGTTTATTTTCTAGCAATCCCCATTTGTAATTTGTACACCCCCTCCCACAAGTATTGTAATAGCGTAGTAATTTTAAAATTTGGCAATTTATCGCTTTATATACAAATGCTAGTAATTAGGGTTTGTATAGAAAGACTAAAATCAATCAAGTAGCAAGCCCTAATCAAAAACTAAACAAAGCATGAAAATCAATATACTTGCACACAAGCACCCCTAGGGTAAAATCCACTTGGTTGCCTTACAAAATGGCCATGTTACACATGTGAGGTATCTTAGCAAAAACAAGAAAAATACAAGATCATAGTCCTTCGATGACGCTATCAAAGTTGCCTTTCAAAATGATCTTAGTCCCTAAAGAGAATGCTAAGATACCATAAAACATTGCTAATCATGGTTATACGATGACCCACGCCCGTCCTGTTTACATCCAAAGATAGTGTTGCTTACCAAATAAATGGTAAGATAACAATGTCAAAGGAAAAGGAAATGAATAAGAAAGACTTTTGAGTAGGTAGAATGTTCCTAATTACTTGCTCCATTTCAAAACAAAACATCCTTGCTATTTTCAAAACAAACACCTACACTTTCAAAACATCTTTCAAACTTGAAAACATTTTCAAAAGATCAACATCTTTGTATACATTCTTACGAACGAGAATCATTACAAAGTTTGCCTAAACAATGGCCTCTTTACAAAATACTTTCAAAAACCACACAAAGCACAATTTCAAACAAAAAGAAAGTGATCTAGAAATTAACTAAGAGTCCATGGAAACCATGGATGAAAAGGGTGCTAATACCTTCCCCTTTCATAATCTACCCCCCGAACTAAAGAAACAATCTCAAAGGTCTTTCTTGTGCTTTTTCACCTTTCCTTTTTGATAAAAGAAAAGTTGATGGCAACTCTTGCTAATCGGAACATTTGCGATCAAACGCAAAAACTTCAAGTCAGTTCTCCCACTGTATCACATGTGCGTATGTATAAAATGTGCGTAAGATGCACGTATGCCTTGAAATGTTATGAAGACTATTTCTGGCATTCTCTCCTTTAAACCATTGGCTCAGAGTTACCAACTCCTGGCGTTGTATGTTGTGTCATTGTTGTATTGTTGAATTTGAATGCGGTGGCCAAAGTTAGCCAAAGTTAAGCATTGATTTTGTATTGCGGGCATAGGCGTAGACGTAGGTAATGGCATATGCATAGATTTGTATGCAGGCATGGACGTAGACGTAGACGTAGCTAATGGCCTATGCGTAGATTTATATGCAGGCTTAGACGTAGACGTAAACTTAGATAACGGCCTTATGCGTAGATTTGTATGCAGGCGTAGACGTAGACATAGGTAATGGCCTTATGCGTAGATTTGTATGCAGGCGTAGACGTAGATGTAGTTAATGGCCTATGCATAGATTTGTATGCCGGCGTAAGTGTAGGCATAAACTTAGATAATGGCCTTATGCATAGATTTGTATGCAGGCATAGACGTAGACGTAGATGTAGGTAATGGCCTTATGCGTAGATTTGAATGCAAGCGTAGACGTAGACATAGACGTAGGTAATGGCCTATGCGTAGATTTGTATGCTGATGTAAGCATAAACGTAGACTTAGATAATGGCCTTATGCGTAGATTTGTATGCAGGCGTAGACATGTGTACAAATTTCCAGGATGTAGGAGTAGCCATGTGCGTGGATGTAGACGTGGATTTTCTTTTGATATCTTTCTAACCAAAATAGTTTTTGATGTTTTGTCAAATGCTTTTATTTTTTTAATCCCCGAAATGATTTCAAGACAATATTCACAAGTAATGATCATAATATTTTATAAATAAGTATGAGAACAGAAAAAATGCAATTAAAAAAATGCAAAGGAAGCAAGTGTTTTATTAATACGCCTCTGAATAGGAGAGAGTATAAGATGCAATTCCTAGGAAGAGGTAATTACATAAAGTTTTAGAATTGTAAATGGCAAGGAGAAATGATAATTGATATTGCTGTGCCCTAATATTCTTTTAATGATCTTATCTCCTTTGCTTCTGAGTTGAATGATTCAGATCTGTCTCTCCTTTCGTGGTCCGTAGTCGCATTTCTTAGATCACATTATTTTTGTTCCTATTTCTTTTTTGAATGATCCCTAATTTTTTTCCTGAATCGCCCTTTAGGGTTTTCGATCCACCGGGGCGCTCCTTTTTGCCTAAGTCGCCTGTTTAAGGTTTGATCTTAGCGAGCTTCTTGTACATAGTTTTTTTTACTGCGTCTGAATTTGCCGGGTGCAGTAACTCTTTCCCATCCATTGTTGTGGAGATAAGACCACCACCGAAGAATGTTGTTTTGACTATGTATGGACCTTCTTAATTAGGTGTCCATTTACCACGTGAGTGGAGGAGAGGTAGCAGAATCTTCTTGAGTATTAGGCCATGTGGTGGTACATCTTGTACAATACACCATTATTCTGAAAGAATTTCGAGGCTAATCTTCGTAGAGTTTGCTTGTCAATGCTAGAGGCATTTTCTGGATGTCGTGAAACCAAGGCTTGGTATATAGAAAGGCAAAGTGCAGGCTCTTCGAAGCGTCTGTTTGTGATGCGCGGTTCGTGGTTTGACCAAGTTACTTTGAACATAGACGATATAGTTGCCAAGGTGTCTGTCATTTGATTCCCTCCTTGTAGGACGCGATTGAAAATGATCTTCGTGAATTCCGAAGTCGGTTTTAAAACATGATCTTGATAGGGAATCAGTTTTGTATGTTTAGTATCCTGTTCACCATTGAATTTGGCGTATGGCTTGTGAGCACTCTTCGGAGGAGTCGATACTGCCCCTATATCGTGCCCCAATGTATTTGAAGCTTCGTTGAACATGGATACCCAACGTGCCCCTGGCTCGGGTTCTTCGTCAGATCTTGGTATTTCGTAGTTGCTTATTTTTACAGCATTGTCTGTATTTGGCCTTAGCATGTTTCTGTAGATATGTGCAATAACTTGATCAGCTTCTTTGTGGCTCCGCTCTAACATTTCCCCTTAGCTTGGTTTCTTCCAGGTCTTCCCCTGTACTTAGATTAATATTCTTGATAGCCTCTAGATACGGTTGCGTATTGTTAGCTTTTTTTTATATCTCCCTTGTTGTTTTCTCAGAGAGTTCAAGATCTTTATTATCTTCCTCTTTAGCTTGGTTGATAGGAGCATCAAAATTATATCGGATCACAACAATAGCATTATCGGTGGTTTTGGGCATGAATTTGCACTTTTACCATGTTTTGGTGCAGCCTTAGTATTTGAATATTTGAAAATGCATATGCAGAGAAAGTACTGCCATTTTTTAAGATTAAGACATGAATGCAAAAGAAAGACATGGATCTTGATTGAAAACAAAATATCGCTTTTATTAGTCGTAGATATTGTCTGAAACAAAACGGGGAAACCCTTACAAGCAACCCCTATGTCTCGGGCTTGACATAGGTTCTTTCAAAAACAAGAAAAATTAATTAAGAAAGAAAAAGATCTCAAGAATCTCCATGGTTGTCCATCTTTTGATGTTTTCTCTGGGCGCAGTCTTGGGTGACTTAGATTGCCCATTTGATGTTGGCCTTATTGGATATCTTCGCCATATGTCCGCCATGCACTACTCCGTTGTTGACAAAGGTCTCTTGGATTGGAGGAAAACGTGCTTCGCCCTTCAGAGCAACCTTATATTTTTCTTCAGGGTATTGTCTGAGCTGGACTATCCCCTGGTTTCCTAGTCTTTGTAGAGCTCTTTCAAAAGCTTCATTGTGTTCTAGCGGGAGTCCATATCCCAACCGATATTCTTTCAGCGACTTTATCAGGGTCTTTGCTTGCCTGCTTTCCCTAGAGTCAGTGGCTAATTCAATTACATTTAGGCTTTAATCTTTCTTCCAAGGCTTGGTACTGATTCATCACTAATGGATTATCAATAGCATGAGTACCAACCATCTTTGAGGGCACTTGGTTGGAATCATCTGGGTCATGATATCCGTATTGCCGGTCCAAGTAATTGTCTGCGTCATTGGTCGGAATCTGTAGGGTACGAGATGCCCATGCTTTTGGCGGCGGTGGGGCAAACCCTTCAGTTTCTGCTTCTTGTTGGGCTATGTAGGACTTATGGAGTCCTGCCTCTGACTCTTTCCTTAGTTGGTGACGGCTATATGCACCAATAGTCTGGGCTGCTCCTTCTAAAGCTTCCTTGGGGATCTTGTCTTGCCTATCAATAAGGTTCTTCAAAGCCAGAAGAACTTGACTCGAATCTCCTTACATTGAACTTACGTCACCCTTTACTTGGTCGAGATCCTCTTTGCATGCAGCCCGTGTTTCCTCGATTTTCTCCATTGCTTTTTTGTTGGTAAGCCCTTGATATGGAAGCCAAGGACATGGAGACCTTCTTCTACCAATGGTACAGCTGGAGAGATGTTTGTGGAAAAATTAGTTTTGACATGACATGCAGGTGTTCGTGAATGCATGAGTGCGAATAAATGTGTATGAATACAGAATGGTTATTGTCTTATTCACTTGGGTATGTATCCGTCTTTTGCTTATTATTTTACTTGATGACTATATTTAAAATAGATACGCAAACGGTGTGTGGAAACAAAATGCCTTTATTGAAGGTAACGTAATTCAGATATTGAAAAATATTACCATCTTTAGCCAAAACTTTATTTGCGTGAAATCAGGCAACAAGGAAATAAGTCTTCTAGACGCGCTTGCAGATATCTGCTCTTGAAACCATCCACTGTTGTTGGACAAAATTTGAGAAAGTCTTTAGCACGTTACTTCCCTTTTGTGGCCTTGATTCCAGGCATGTTTGGCGTGTTGGCGCGGGCAAGTTTTTCCTTCGGTGTCCATTTTTTTAAGACAGTCACCGAGATCTTGATTTTATTTTTATCTTTTATACCCCCTCTGAATAAGATAAATGTAGGGTGACGAATATATGAAATGTATGATGAGTATATGAATGCATGGGTGTAGGGTCGAGTGACAGGATTTCTGTAATAAATACCCCTATAAGGTAGGGATGTATGGTTCAGTGACGGGGTTTTGTTATAAGTACCCTTATAAGGTAGATTCCTTAGTCTTGGCCTATAGTTGATTTACCCTCCCCAAAAGGTGGCTTCCTTAAGGGTATCATGAATAACACCAGAGGGAAAAGGCGCAAGGGCCTCCCTTAGGTGCAGCCTCTTTACGGACCGAGACATCTGTCTCAAAGTCGTGAAATATCTCGTCATGAGATTTTGGGTTAAGGTCATTACAAAGAGTCATGGGTGACCTTCCAAAGTCCTACTCTTCAAGAGGATATCTCTCGATAAGTATTCCTTTTTTGGAAGTTCGCCGACTCTAGGCGAAGTCGTCACATAAACTCGCAGGGATGATGTACCCTCTAAGCTAATAGACGAAACTTCTTTCTAAGGGTTATATTGAAAATATTTTTTTGAAATAAGAACCCTCCACATAGTAAATATATAATAATAAAGAAAAATAGACATGAAAATAAAAAATGCAATAAATAAATTAATGCAAATAAATGAATAAAAATAAAAACCCAAAAGAGACCTAAAACCTAGGGTTAAGGAGAATCCCCAGCAGAGTAGCCAGCTGTAGCAACCGATTTTTAAATCAAGAGTCGCCACTATTAGTTTTTATTCTAGGGAAGGGAATCTAACAGAAAACCCTAATTCGCGGATAGAGATTCTAGGTTTCGGACTCAATTAGACAAAAGGAAGGTGTTAGGCACCTTTCATCTACCTTGTTCACAAGGATATTAGCCCTAGGTTTAGGTTTGGGGTAAACAGTATTTTAAGTTTTAATTAGCAAGACTCGCCACGATTTTAGTTCGCGTGCCTACGTATCCTCGTATGAGGAATCAAAGTCCCAATTCGTAGTTCATATGAGTTGGTGTCTTTTAGAGGGTTTGTAAACATATTTTGAATCACTTCGCACTCGGTCGGGAGTAGTGATTGCGGAGATTTTGAATGAGTACGCAGTAAGCCAAAATCGGTTTGAAACCCTATTTGCAAAAAGACTGTTGGTTAGCTTAATTTGTTCGCGAAAATAGTTTGAGGTTTGTTTGTGTTTTTTAATTGTATTAGTTGCGAAAATCTTGATTAATGCATGATAAAAAAAGATTTAATGCAAATGGTATAGAAAATAATATATGCAATTTTTATACGAAAATGATTTATTTGATCATATAGTAACGCTTACGTATAATAAATAATAATTAATATTTAAAATATGGTAATAAAAATTAATAGTAATAATTATAATAATTAATAAAAAGGAGTAAATAATTAATAAAATATAATATAAATAAAATATAATAAAAAATATAATAGAAAAGAATAATAATAATTTTGAATAAACCTGGGGGGGTGCAATCCCAGTTATGAAGTAAAAACCAGGGGGTGCTGAAAGTGATATCGGTTAGGCCCAGAATTTCCAGGCAAGGGGGGTGCGCTTGGCTTGCAGTTTAGTAATTGACATGGAAGGGGGTGTGCATAGCGCTGAGCTTAGGCCCACCCCAGATATTGAAGAAGTCCGTGTGGTTGTGTGTGGCGCGGCGTATGGATCTTATGATGCAGACTTGGCCCATGGTTGTCTGATCGAGATCATGTGGATGATAAGTGATGGAGTATGATATTGTGATGCGCGCGCGGGTAGACAATCCAAATGAAATAAAGAAACTTTGTTTTACATCGTTTCATTTTAATAATTCCCAACAAACTTCCTCTCTCTCCCAACTATCCTTTCTCTCTTCCTTGTTTACATCAAACCCCTTTTATTTTCAAACCCCAAGCCCTAATATCTGTTCACGGCGGCGGCTCCATGTTCTCGGTGGCTCTCAGTCAAAACCTAACCCACAAAAAACCCCAAATCCACAAAATAGATGAAGGCCAAAGCTGAGTTATTACCCTCGGCGTTTCTGTTTTCTGAATCTAATCCCTTGTTCTTTTTTTCGTTTCACAGGTCTTGATGATGGTTGAAGATGGTGGTGATGGCAATAAGAGGTGGAAGATGACGATGTACGGCGATTGGAGGGTTATCAACGGTGTCCAGCGGCGGTAGTGAGGGGCTATGCGGTTAGGGTTTCAGTCAATGAAACTCTAACCGCCTAGTCTCCGGATAACCATTTTTCTTCCTCCTTGGTCGCGTCCTCCGCCTTGGTACAAATCTTCCGTCTTCTCTGCTTTATGTACAAAACCCCCGCGTCTGTTTCTGTTCATCCCCCCTTTATTTCTGTATACTCTATCCTTATTTATAGTTAGTATTTTTTAGGGTTTTCTATTACTGTTACAAAATTGTTTTGACTTAGGGATGTAGGGATTGTAATTGATTCATTGTTGATGATAATTAGATTATGCCAGATTTGATTTGGATTCCTACAGTACTTGTTTAAGGAGAACACGCATATTTTGGATATAATTGGTTTACTGGATTTGATTTCTGCTTTGTATAATTTTGTTGTAAAAGATATGATTTTTTTACCAAATCTAAACAGTATCTGTTACTGAAAATATGTGTGTTTTTTGGACATAATTGATACAGTACGTGTTTGTGTGATGTGAGCCAACGTTTTTTTGTTTACAGCCACAAAGAGCAATTGGGCCTATGTGTTTTTTTCTTGATCCATCAACCAATATTTTCTCTTTCAACTCACTATCCAGGTTAAACAAAATTTGATTACATAATTATAATGCTATTTAATAAAACAACAATAATGTTTAAAATAAAAGAATTTTTCTAAAACCAACCAAATGAGCCCAGATTGCATTCATTGTCTGGGCCCTCAAAGATGATTTATTATGGGCTAAAAATATACACCTTCCTCTCGATTCTTAAGCATTTTCAAAAAAACTATAACGACATAGGCCTACTGACACATGCTTAATGGGTTTGAATATCTTTTAAAGCAAACAAATTTTTGAACCCAAAGTTACTAGTAAATCGTTCTTGTTTTTCTTAAAAGAATATATTGTTTATTTATTTACTTAAAAACAATAAACAATTTTCTTTAACAAAAATGGGATTTGCCAGCAATTATTTCTCTTCATAATATGCATTTATCTTTAATAATAAGACTAAAGAGTCTTGCTAATGACACCCTTTTCAAAATCCTTTATCACATAATAAAAATGATTTAAAATCCTTACTCAAGATCAACTAATAATTTTGCTCTCAAATTCCAAGTGGACTAACTTAGCGACAATTTAACTTCCCATTTTTCTTCTTAATAACAAATGTTTGATAATTAAGAACTTAATAGTTGCTCGAATAATTGATTTTCGAATTGCATGGGTCGGTGACCAACATGCCTCGCGAACGGATTTATGAGTCTTTCTGTTTTAGAAAGCCCCACTCTCCTGAATTAAAATACACCCCCTATCCAGATAAATACGGGCCATCGGATACTGGTGTACCGTCTTAAGTTAAACATTTCTTCTATTTTAATCTTGAAAAATGAAATCATCGAAGTAGGACAAATTTGGGGTACAACAACATGCACTAGAGCAAAGTCGTGATCTCAATTTCTAAATTGAGTGACTCATCGATCAATAAGAAATAAAGGAATGCAATGAAATCCTATAGGGAGCATGCACTGAGAGCAAAGTCATGATCTCAATTTCTAAATTGAGTAACTCATCGATCAACAACCAAGAAAACAAACACAAGCACAACACATATAGCAAATGAAGTGTGGAATGCCTGCTACAGGTCTTTAAACACTGACTTCGAGCGCACGCTCTTTATTTCCGGTTTCCTACTTTACATGATTTATAGAAAGCGGTAAAATGCTGAAATGAAATAAACAAGAGAAAATACCAAACATATATCAATCCGTAGCAAAGTGTATCAAAACAAAGAAACCCGAAAAACTTCGAGTAAGCTTCACCAAGCAAAGAAAAAGAGTCTGAAGTCAAATGCTCGAGATAAGCATAGAAGCACCATCGATGTGAAAATAAATCACAATCGAAATCTCAAGCATATCCGCATATCGCACAATAACCCTACACAAGACTCAAATCTCAACAAGCAAAGGTGAATTACAAATCTCAAGTAATCGGGTAATCAAGATTTAATTCCTAAAACTAAATTAAAAAAATATACAAGTTTTTATTGATTTTATTATTTTTACCATGTAAAAAAAGGTTCAACAAAACTAGACAACTATCAAAAAGAAAATATTAAAAGGAAGAACTCAAGGGTGCAAGCTAAAATTCAGGAGTATAGTAGTAAATCAGTAGGGCCTATCAATTATGAGTCCACAAGCCATTTTTTTGTCACAAGTGACTCAGCCTCCAAAAAAAAGTGATGTGGGCCTATGGACCCGGTCCAACAATGCTCATTATCCATCAAATTAGGGCATCAATTTGGGATGTTCAACTTGTACACACAAAATCCTTCTTCTTCCAATAACATTGACAAGCCGCAAACGACGGCCTCCTCCCAAATGTCACTGTCTCTGATACCCCTCTCATCTTCTCCGATCAATTCTCCGCCGCCGTGGATAACACATTGACGTCGCTGGGAATACCTCCGCCAAACCTCTTTTGTTCAGCCCTCTTCTTCGTCCGATTCGACCTTCCTCAACTCCAAATTCACTTGCAATTTCGTATCAACACCTTCACTTGCCTCCAATTTCATTTTGGTTTCAATTTGTGCTTCTCATCCTTAGTGTTTCATCCACTGCTTCTATTATCGCTCATCATTGTTAAGTTCTCGCTCGTCTTCAGATTCGCGATGTTTCACTATGGTGTAAGGAAAGGCGAATGAAGATAGTGAAGTAAAGAGAAGATATAAGCACCTACCTATCGGAGAACTCTGGTGGCTCTTCAACGGCTCAGGTATGCAATTTTGTTCCTTGCTTCAAATAGTATTTTCTTGCTCGTCCTTTTTCTACTTCTTCTTTTTGATTTTTGTGTGCCTCTGAGCTGTTATTCATGTCGCGTTTGTGAGGGTGACAGAGGGAGATGCGGATTTGGTTATTCTCGAATGATTGAAGGGTTGAAGCCATTGGAGATGAAGGTTGAAACATTAAGAGAATCAGAGAGAATGAAGATGGAACATACTGGTTGGAGAATATGCAGAAGATGATGAAGGATCTTGTTGAAGAATCTTGCAGATTCAAGGTAGATGATGAATGTTTCTACAGAAGATGATGAGAATTCGATGAAGATTGATGCTGCTTGAAGCAGGGGTTTTAAAGAGATGAAGATTGCAACGTTGATGTGAAGATGATGAGAAGTTGCTCTGATATGCGAAATCGAAATGCAGAGAGCTTGT